>CM060683.1:59077147-60277147 GCA_030686995.1 Artemisia argyi | reverse complement strand
CAAATATAGTTAAAGAACAGACTGAATTATGTGACCTGAAAACGACATGAATATATGCAAACCAACTACGGTCAAATCACTCTTTTGAGCGAGAATCAGTGTTTTTTTTTTACCTCAAAAAGTTACGAAACATAAATCCAATGCTATACACACCATTTAGTTATGACAAAACCATTTATGTCACATTTGATCCAAACATAAGTAAAGTCCATTTTCCATTATCACTTAATCCATATAACAGTTTATTAATACTATCACGCTTCTACATGATATAACAATTTTTTCATAAAATCAAACTTTGTACCACAACTTGATTAATTGAGCTTATGTTAGCAATCTGCTACAAGTCTACAACAATTACCACTAAAAAAACACTAACAGTTACAACCATTTTGGCTTCAATGCACATGATGTATTAGTCAAAATCTAATTTCTTCCACTAAATCATTAATATTCAAAACAACTAGTTAGCAAACCAAATCATTACCACTTACATAACTTTTAAATCACGAATAGCTATTGAACCACACACTCACTTTCCCCAAAAGTTATTGCCTAAAATTGGATCACATTTGGTTACCCTTTATAAAATGTTATCAAAATCATGTGACAAATCAAATTATTGTTACATAAACAACCAATTCCATCACACTATGTGATAAACATATAGAATTGATTAAACTCACCTAGTAAGACAAGAATGAGGCAAATTTCGAATTGGGGTTAGATCAATAAGCTGTGATTTTCAAGTGGGATAGGATTTAACAAGTAATAAGGCTTTATGATCTAGTTGGAATTATAAGTGAGGTTGGAACTTGTTTTGTAAATAACGAATCAGCCCAAAATTAGAACAGTATTCGATTGATTCTAAAGGTACCTTGGCTGAATATGGCTTAATAGCTATTCACGATATCATAGTAGGGTTGTGGTTGAAGTGGTGATGAGATTAGAGATTGCTTGATTTGCTTCAGTTGTGGAGAAGAAGTGAAATGGAGATGTGTGTTTGGGGTTTTTATACTTTTAATAAAACGGTGTAGTTTTGGTGGGTTCTATACCCAAGCTTGTGTACACTACAACCACATCTTCACTTTCCCCTTTGAATAAACTATATGAACTTAAGTAAACTTATCAAATTTCAGATTTTTTAATAACTTTGTAAACCTAATAAATACCCCTTATACTTTATATTTTATTAAAAATACAATATATATGTTGTTGTTATTTACTAATATTATTATCCATATATATTAAATTAATGCATATGCACGAAATTATAAATATAAAAAATAAAAGCACGACTAACTGTGCTTTGTAAATGAATACACGATATTATACATATACGAACGACTCAGGTTGTAAGCTCTAACAATTATTCCCTTTATGTGTTCGGTTCTAGCACAAGATTCCTATGTTTTGACATTAAATTCATTCTTTGTTCTTTAACAAATCTAAGGTCTACACATGCATAATCAAAAAATAATTTCATATCATCATTATCTTCCATTTCAAGAACTTTGTGTACCCTTTTTATAGTGATGTCAACCCAGTCACCATTTCTTGCATGTTCTTTCCCAACAACAACATCTTCGTCATCAACCAAAGCCATAAGTACCTTGACTTGAACCATTTTATCGTCATCAAATGAAACTTCTTCATCTTAATTGTATGATTCAGCGACCAGGCCTTTGTTTCTAGCCTGAGATGATTGAGACATCTGAGAGGTTGAGCCATTATATGTTAAGAGATCGTTTTCCTGAAATTTTTCATTCAGATCATCCAAGTACTCTTGGCTACTTCTCAAGTCCGCTTTGTCATTTGTGTCATCTTGAAAGTCCTGAACAACAAAGTTAGAGAAGAAAACAATTGATATGAGGTTGGTTGTGGTTAGTGCCTTTTTGGGTTCATGTGCATAGATTTTTTCAGTGAGTCTTTCCTGATATTTAAACTTTCCAAATAGAGTGTTTAAGTCCAGATCTCTAACATGGTTAGAGTTTCTTAGACCTTGGTTAAAACATAGCCATTTCTTTGGCATACTATTAAAAGACCAGTGTTAATTTCATCATTTGAAACAACAACACCATCATTCACTAGTTTATGCATGATAACTTTGTACCTAATGTTTCAGATATTGTTTCACCTTCAATGTGTTTGAAGGTGTTATAAGCAAGTTTTAAGTCCCTGACTTTATTTTGACTTTAGAGTGTCTGTAAATCAGATCTTCCCAAGTCTTTTTAGCAGTGGGACAGTTCACTACTAGAGATTGTGAAATAGAGCCCCCTTAATAGAGCCCGGTTTTAGTGAAAAACGGGCTCTAAAAGGATTTTGCGTTGTAAAAAGGGATATAGTGCCATGTTTTCTTCTAAACAATCGGGCTCTATATTGAAAATTTTTAGATCCGTGTTCTTTTATTAAAAACGGGCTCTATTTCTAGTATAGAGCCATGCTTCATGCCACAAAACTGGGCTATATCTAAAAAAAACATTAGAGCCCTCTTTTCTTCTTTAAAACCAGGCTTTATCAAATGTTGTTTTCTAATCTTATAGGCGGTTCTTCAAAATCAAATGAAAATACTTAAACTTTTGGGCGGGTTAATCCCTTCCCAATTTTCACTATCTTCCAGTTCTTCACAAAACCCTACCCCACCTCTTCACTTTCACAACCCCAAGCCCTCTAACCCTCTGTGCCGCTTTACACCACCACTTAACCAACGTCACACACCACCACCACTACCACCGTCGCGCATCATTGCCGTCACAAGCCACCTTCGACACATGACCAAGCCAGCAACAGATAATTGAATTAGGAGGTACCAAACTGGTACAATTGATGTTTTTGTTCAATTACCTTCGTCGGTCAAGATCATCAAAGACGTGAGCCTTCAAATTTTCATTTTTCGTTCATTTAATGATTTAGTTTCTATATATCTTGTGAGTTATGATGCATACTATTCAGATTACATGTTACATTGAACTTGTATTGACCATATATACATTTGATAATCTAGAATGTAATAGGGTTCATGCTTGATCACCATAAGTTGCTCAAAGAATCAAATCCAGATGTGAAACAAAAAATATTTACAGTCTTTATATGTTATATCTTCTTAGATACCGTCGGACAAAAAGTATTTAATGATTTACCAATTATTTTATGTTTTCTCTTTAAACCTTTTAGTTGTAAATGGGAAGTTTATTCATCCAAATGTTACTCATATTTACTATAAAAGATGACTGAAATTGATATGTGCAGTGAGTTTAGTAGCATCAGGAATGAGACCTGCAACTCTGAATGTCTTCCCTTCGCAGCCAATGCATACAAGGAATCCTGCATCTACAACCAAGGTATCCTCTATCTTGATCAGAAGATTTTGTATTTTTGTTATTATTAGTTAATACTCCTTTACTTATCCAGTTAACACCCAGTCCCCTTAATTCCCTTGTTCCTTTTATATGAAAATGGAATCAAATTTATTGATAGACTGGAAATTGGATTTCTATTATATGTTTGGTAGGTAACTACTACTATGATACTTTCTTCATTAAGAAATTGTTCCCTGCAGAGACCATTAGAATTGTCCAACGACGACATCAACCTGAACGCAATTAGTTCTATACATTTATTTGTTTTAATAACAAAATGTTGTATTTGATCAAGAAGTTTATATTTCACATAACTAGGAATATACTTTTATGGTGTTTCTCCAAATTAATTGTTTATGTTTAGGCTTTACCTGATTGTTGGATTGTCTTGTTTGGTGCAGTGCGAGGGAAAGAACAAAGATCCTAGTTCTAGTTCGGAGAAGGATTACTCTAGTACACCAGATGCAAAGGCTCCATTATTACCTCAACAGGACATTACTCACAGTCACCCCAAGTTGTTCTACTACCACAATTTTGGATGTACAAGGCTTGGTATGTGAACCATTGATTTGATAATATGATGTGACCACAATTTGTTTCCCTGGTAACAAAACCTACTAAATATGATAATATATATGAGAATATACCGTTTGTTGATCAAGATTCTCTTATGTGTCTTCTCATTTATTGTCCAGTGCTTGAAGAATTTCACCCCAACTGCAGCAAGTATTCTTGGGGCCATGTCAAAGGTTGACAGTAACTGCTACCTGGAGGTAGATAACTTCTTCAACTAACTTGCTTTTAGGAAATAGGCACTTGTTTTTGCCAATAATGGGTTTCTCTGTTTACTGACAGATGCTACACCGCTTGTACATCTTGAATGCTGCCCCTACGTAAAAGAAATTCTTATGGCCTGCTGCATAAAAATTTATTGATGCAAAGACAATTTCAAAGCAATAATTCAGGTTACTAAATCTGCTAGCAAATAAGTCTTTGTGTTTCTGATTTCATTTGCCTGAACCGTTTGCAACAACATTTCTTATATTTTCTATATTGCAGGTGTTGGACCCCAAGTCATTGGGTAAATTGCATGAGGTCATCAACCCAAGGTTAATTTCTGAACTTGATTTCGCTATGTTTAATCATAAATGGGATTATCCTAATATGTGGTACTCCTTGTAGTCAATTGCCCGACTTCCTTGATTTCACTATGTTTAACCCCTATTACATCCTTTATAACACACAAATCATAAATGTATGTGTGTACGTGTTAACAAGAAGACTGTCTAATATGGGCTACAAGCCTACAACATCTGATTCACCAACCTTTTATGATTGCAATGATCATTTTAGTTCCTATAAAGAAGCAAGCGCCATAGACCAAGGAGACCAAGGACCTGACATTCCTGGTGTATCCCTTCAAGATTCAAAAGGTATGTTTAGTATATGTTCCCGAGTTACATATTAATATGTTCTTTTGTATGCAAGAACGAACCTCAAGAAAAACTCAAATTTACCCAAATAAGTAGAAGGTTAATTTTGGTATGTGATTCCTTGCAGCTGCATTTTTGAAAGGTTTAAGAGGTCAAGAGCTGAAGAATTCGGAAATTTGGCTATTTTTTCTTCTCAAAGTTTGACATCACCGCTGGAATATAGCATATAGAGAAGCCTTTTACTACTAAGGAGCTGGACTACATCGATCGTGAGCTCGTGCATTTCAGTGTGTTGTGATATTTAATTAGTGGTATTTAGGGGGTGTTTGATAGCTTCTTAGTGGGTCAATTAAGAGAAAGCCCCTATTCTGGTTTGATGGACCCCTCAGTCATTCAGCACATAAATGTTTCCTTGATTGCCCCTTTTATTGTTTCAAGGTTTTTTCTTTGTGTCAATTGTATTTTTCAATATTATTTTATACTTACATTGTTTAATAATTAAACTTTGTTTTTCTTTGTACTTTTGAGACATGGTCAAGTAGGACGTAGGAGTACATATGTACGTACTTTTCGACTCGTTGCTTTATTCGCATTTTGTAGTAATATAATACTTTAGTGAAATCTGAATTATGAGGCTTATGCTTGATTAATTACTAAAAGGTGAAAGAAAATGAATAACCATTCGATTTAACCACTTGAATATCTATGAACTAGCGGGAAAGCCCGCGCGTTGCTGCGGGAACGTGATGCTAAGTCTTATTTGAAAGGACAATAAATTTAAAAAAAAAAAAAATGCTACAGTACATCCGCTACAGTAGTTAACGACCGTTAAGTAACTAACGACCGTTAAAGTTAGCAAAGGACGTAAGCTGCAATGAAAGTTACATGTGAGGGATCATTTTTGCAATTTACTGTTCATCCAACTGTAGATGAACAGTAAAACATGCCACCAAGGATCTGCCTTTTTAATATATATATAACTAGCTGAGTAACCCGCGCGTTGCGGCGGGTGTTTTTTGTGTTTTGTATTTTATGGGTTGTACGGTGTAATTAATAATTTTGTTATTTGAAGTATGCATATGTTTACTTGGAAGCATAATTTGTTTATGTTTATGATTTTTTTTTTTTTTGGTTTGGTATTTTAAAAGAAACAAATTTGTATAAGAAATTTTTTGTAAGTGTATTATTTTTTGTATTTTTTTATTTTTATTTTTTGTAATTAGTTTTTTTTAAAAAACAAATTTTCATAAAGAAATTTATGTAAAAAAAAAAAAAGTACCGAGTACTGTAGCGACGTATAAAAAAAAAAAAGTGCAGCGTGTACTGTAGCATGAACAGTGGTCGTGCACTGTAGATGTACTGTAGCAGAAGTTTGGCTTGTAGCGCCTGCCTTTTATATATATATTGTATAATGTCAATTTTAGATATTTTTTTATTTTAAGTTTTGTTGTTCAAATAGTGAATGTTTTATTCAACTTGAAATCAGACACAAGGTTAGAATGGTAATTTTCTGTCATTCAGATTGTTATTAAAAATGCATATCAAACGCTCACTTTTCATTCAAAACCAAGTTCATACAGATTAGTCTATATCATTCAGGGCGCTAGTTGATTCAGTACTAAATCATTTCTTTTATCAAACAGCCCCTTAGTATCTTTGGTAGTCCATATGACCCATATTATACTGTTGTGAAACTGATCTTGGATCTTCAATACATTGGTTTTGGTATAGACCTTCATGGTTATGGTTTTGTTAAAGTTTTGTTGCTGATTCTGCTTGTTTATGGTTGTACTCTAGAAATATAATGTATACAGCTATATAGGTGGTATTTAACAAAAATTAAAACAGTAAAAAAGAAAGAAAAAAAATCCATAGAGCCATGTTTTGTAATCAAAAAACAGGGGTCTATGCTTATTAAAAATGGTTTTTTTAATCATATAGAGCAAGGTTTTCAACCAACAAACCGGGCTCTATTACACATCATAAAACCCGTTTTTAAAACCGGGCTCTATGGAAATTCCAAATAGAGTCCCTCCCCCTTTGTGCCCTTATGAAAAACTGGGCTAGCTCTATCAACCTTTTCAACCGGGCTCTATGTCCATTTTTGTAGTAGTGGTTTATGCCTGATTTCATCACATCATCAAGCAAGTATGATATGATGATATATTTGAGGCTTTGGTCCATATTGACTACCCTTCTTTCATCATTGCTCAATTGAGCTTCTAGTTTGTCAAGACCAACAGTTGTTTTAGTAAACATAGGCTCCATCATTTAAGATTTTAATGAAATAAGGTTCCATACCAATTACGCGACAAAGGAACCTTTTCTTCCATTTTGTGAATCTTTTTTCCTCTAGTTTAGGAGCAACAACGACATAACCACAACCCTTTGCATCTAGAAGTTGAGGAACATGATATGTAGACATGGTAGAATCTTGATTTTAAAAACTTTTATCAGTTTTGTTTTAAAAAGTTTTATAAATAAAACTGCTTTGATACCACTTGGTGTTCCCAATAAACTGATTATAACCTAAGAACTAAACTAAATCACTCTTTATGTAATACGATGTGGTGTTTAAACAATTTAATGCAAGAATACATAAAGCAGTTTAAACACAAATAACACAAGAAAGTTTTTCAACGTCTAAAATTCTTATTTGAATGAATTAAAAAAAATGGCAAAGACTAGTTGCGGAATACCAATCTTAGTTGAATGATAATTTTTGGTGATATCCTCTCTAACTTAAACACAAAACGTTAGTTATAGTTTAAGTATGAAATTTTCTTACTCGTTGATTGTTCAGTGGCCAAGTTCAATTCGATGAATAAATGCTCTTGAATGTGTATCACATTAATTGTAAGAGATGTCTTTACTCCTTTACAGACATTCTATTTTATAACAGAGAATTAAGGTTTCCAAACGAATCCACTTTACATGTGTTTAGTATCTAATGGGTGCTTAAGATTAGCAGTGGCAATTTCTGACCCGACACGAAACCCGACCTGAAACCGACACGAAAAATTAACAGGTTCGGGTTGAGCTAAATAGATTTCGGGTCAGATTTGGGTCGACATATCTAACCCGTTTATTAAACAGGTCAGGTTTGGGTTAGGAATAAAATAAAGGGGTCGACCCGCCAACCCGTTTAAGATTTTTTTTCTTATACTAAAATTTATTTATATTTAATTATATGGGTTAAACGGGTCGACCCGCTAACCCGATTAACTCGTGTAATGTGCTAACTTTTGTATATAAAATGGGTTAAATGGGTCAACCCGAAACCCGTTTAACATATTCAACCGTGTAACCTAATTAACCCGTCAACCCAAGTATATATATGGGTTAAATGGGTCAGGTTTGAGTTACGTGTAAACAGGTTAGGGTTGATGTAGCTGGCCCGATGATTTAAATGGGTCGGGTTCGGGTTGAGGTTTTCTAACCCGCCAACTCGAACCCGACCCGAATTGCCACCCCTACTTAAGATTGCATTAAATGCTGCTATACCAGATAATGGGATAAACTCTTATTTAAAGAACAATGTTGACAACTATTTTACCTTTTTACTAACTCTGGAAGATGTGGATTCATAAAAAGACTTGCTTTAGATTTTCTCACCTTTGACTTTTTAGATACTTAAGATTATTTGCTCATTATCTTTGTTAACAATGAGATCAAATGTCATTCAATGAGACATTTCCATTCTCGCTGAATTGGACTTCTTCTTTGGGATTTGTACTTTAGTAGTTGAACCGCAACAATAATGAAGTGACGACTTCTCTGTTTCAAGAACTCAAAGTTATGTTGAATATTTCTTAGTGTCTAAGTTATATTTGAGCTATTTTATGTTCAAATCTGATCAGAGATCGTTGGATGCTGAATTGGCCCAACAAACACTTTAAGGGATGACATCATGTACTTTTCTTACTCATGGACAACTAATTAATAGAAGCAAGAACTCTCGTCCATCTTGGATTGATTGGATCAAAGATCCAAAATCAGCTTGAAATTAATGTTTCATTGTAACTGTTTTATCTTGTCTCTAGCTTTTTGCTAGTGTCTTTACTAATTAATATAATCACCGACGTTCAAAGAAAACTTAAGACATAACAACAGCGATCTAGGCATGACAATTTTCACGCAACTTCGGAAAACGTTAACATCATGCTGACATGCATATCAAACGTTTTCCTATTTTAGGTTATGAGAGTGTACGTATGTGATCAAGTAAGATAATACTATGATATTTTCATCTATTAAGTATGTTGATATTTTCATCTACTAAGTTTGTAGATACTTGATCAAAATAATGGAAAACTACAAGTCAGTTCAAAATTATAAGAAATTTCTTCCCTTCCAAAGCATGCAAAATGGATCTTGCGAAGTGGAACAGAGATTAATTATGTCCAAGACATATTCATAGACATACAAGTATATAACTATATACCAACGTCATATATAAAACTAGTCACATTGTGTGTCATCATAAGTAATGCAACTTTATTACACACCAACAAGTGAATAACATATATAGATCGAGACACCATAACCGAACTATTATAGCAAAATCAACAGACCTGTTATATTTCATCACACGAAAACAAGACACCACAATTGTATTTGTTGTTCTTCTTCTTCATATCGAAAACCCAACAACTATGCCAACAAGACATTGCATATTGATATTACAAGAACCAGAACCCTTGATGAAAATTAAGACATGCATTTCCATCTATTAAGTCGGAAAAACTCCAACAAAAGTTAAGCATCAGTAAACTCTCAAACGAAGAACTAACTATGCCAAAGTTGTGAGGTTGCCCTGTTACTAAACCACACCCTTGATATGAATCAAGGGCATTTGCATAACATCTCTCGACAAAGAACACCGCCACCACCGCAGACCCCTTGCTGCCCCTCATCTCCTCCAACGGGGCTAACTAGTGTTACGACGTAGGTTTTACATCTTGACCTCATGATGAAAACGAATTAGGAAAAACTTAGGGTTATATATAATGGTGAAGTGCTTACTCGTATATATAGAAAGTTGTGTTTTTGAATGCGGCAAAAAGTGAGTAGTAAAAAGCATAGTCAGCATCTTCCAAGGATATGCTATGAGCATATAATTGTACGTGGAACAAATTTGTTGGTGCCCAGTTCCTTGTACCATATATTACTTTAATCTAGAAACCAATACCTAAATATGAGTAAGATGGGAAAAGTATCACTATTTTTGTCGAAGTCCCACAATAAGTGTCTATGATATATGTAGCATATAGTTTTAGAAATTTCACTGTCAACGATGTCACGTTTACTTTAGTTAATGTTTTTTAAATAATTAAAATTTAGAAGTAAATCGATTATAATTCTTACAACATTTTTTGACTGATTACAATTGCATTAAATAAATTCTGCAAACCAAACGGTCTTGTATATTAAGACATACTAAAATAATAAAAATAAGACATTTATTATATGATATAATATCATTTGAGGACCAAACTTTTTTTACATGCCAAGGGACTAATCTCTACCCTCCATCTTTCCTCCATCTTTATTTGATCTAATGGATTAGATTAATCCCAACAATTTAAAAAACCCACTTTCATCTTTTTTTTTTTCAAATATTAATATCTTTCAAACCGTTAATCGTTAAGCGAAAAAAAAATATACCGTTACGCTGGACATTTAATTATATTTCTATAGATAGGCACTTTGACATATTTTCGACAATTTTTTTTTTTTTTTTTTTTTTTTTTTTTTTTTTTCGTTTTTTTTCACGTTTTTTTCATGGCCGAAAAAATCATATATGATATTACATATCATATCATATATGATATGTAATATCATATATGATATGATATGTAATATCATATATGATATGTAATATCATATATGATATTTTTTCGGCCATGAAAAAAAACGTGAAAAAAATGACTTTTTTTTTTTTTTTTTTTTTTTTTTTATTTTTTCGAAAGTATATCAAAGTGCCCGTCTATAGAAAAATAATTAAATGCCCATCGCGATGGTGTAATTATTTTCGCTTAACGATTAATGGTTTAAGAGATATTTAAATTATAAAAAATGGGTGGAATATAAAAAATGGATGGTGGGGATGAGTCCCTTGGTATGTGAGGAATGTTTGGTTTGTAGAATAACTTGACTCTATAGTTAAGTAGAGGAAAATTTAAATGCATACCCTTTTTTGGTGCATATTAATGGACAAATCTCTACCCTCCATCCTTTTTGATTTAATAGCCTAGATTAATCTAAGATTTAATCACTCAAACCTAATTTAGGCCACCTATATAAAGTTCTATTTTATTTATTTTTTCCCATTCGCTCTTTTTTTTCACACACAAACTGTGTGTTTTCTCCCAATCGACATTTTCCCTCTATAATCAGTTACCACCGCAACACCATCGTTCCGATCATCATCACCATCACCATTCCAGTCACCATTCCGATCATCATCTCATAATCACCTCCCGATCATTATCATCCTTTTTTATGTCTTCTTTTGATTTGAATGAACCGTTTGTTTTCAGAAGCTGATTTGATGGATATTGTTGCTGTTGATAGTGTTGTTGAATCGTTTGTTAATTATGTGGATCAAGTTCTTTAACATTCCTTGTGATCAAGTTGCACACCAAGTGTTTGATAAAATGTGTGAGTGAAAAATATTTGATAATTTTGTTATCTGCTTTTGTAATTTTGCTTATTAATTAATTTGTTAGTTGAATTTATGTTTTTAACTGCATTTGAATGCTGTTTTTGTGTCTAATTTTGGTTTTGAATCTGCTCTGTAGCATACGTTTAGTATCACCAGTGCTATTTGAAGTTGATGATTATAAGCTGGTTTAGTATCACCAGTGATATACGTTTAGTATCACCAGTGATAATTGTTAGTTTGTTTATTTATAAGTTGTTTATGTTAAGATTTTTAATTTTCTTATATAATATTTTTGACATTTTGATGAGGATGAAAATATAAGTTTGTGGGGATAAGCTGTGAGTATAAGTTACTGATAAGTTATTAATTATAATGTAATATTGCTTATTATTTATTAATTAAGGTGTAGCTTACAGTGTTTTGAAGTCTTTTCTGTGGTGCTCTATTTAAATGCTTGCACGGCTACCAAAAAAGCTTATGGAGTTCTTGGCATTTTTCGTGTTGTTTCTTAGTTTAATGCTGAGTATGTAATGAAGATCATTATTGGATTTTACACCAAGGTATTAATTATGTACTTTTTATGTACAAGATGGTTTTTGTGCCTTTCACTGTAATAGACAAAAACAATAAATCTTTTTACTGATGGTATATGTGTAGTATCACTACTGATATGTTTGATATACGTGTAGTATCACCAGTGATATGCTTGATATATGTGTAGTATCACCAGTGATATGTTTGATATATGTGTAGTATCACCAGTGATATGCTTGATATATATATATATATATATATATATATATATATATATATATATATATATATATATATATATATATATATATATATATATATATATATATATATATATATATATATATATATATATAGTATCACCAGTGATATGTTTGATATATGTGTAGTATCACCAGTGATATGTTTGATAATTTGTTTCTTATTGTTGTAATTACTGATAAGCTGTCTATGATACTGGACTTCTTTTGTAGACAACCTGAGAGAGCTAAAGTCAAAAGTTGAGACTGATTTGCCAAGTCTTCCAGCCCGAAAAGTTTGTGATATTGTTCAAGATTTTACGGGTATAAAGAATCCTCCTAAAGGACATAAGAATGACCGTATTAAGGGTGAACGCGAGAAAGCTATTGAGAAAAGTAAGAAGCAAAAGAAGGGTTGTAATATTTGTAGTTTAATTGATCATAATAGACATACTTGACCAAACAAGGGAAAAGTTTCAAATGTCAATAGGGCGGCGGCGTAGTTGAAAGTGGAGGCGGTTTCTCAGTCGCTACAATTGAAGTATTAGTTTGTTGATTGAAAGTGGACGGTGAGCTCGGAGACGGTGTTCCTGGAGGCGGCTCCGTTGAAGGTGGATTTGCTGCAGTCAAAGTCTAATTTTACTTTTTTTTTTTTTTTTTTTTTTTTTTTTTTTTTTTTTTTTTTTTTTTTTTTGATGTATCACTTGTGATTCATAGCTTTTCAATATTAAAAAAATTAAAAAAAAAAAACTTATTCTCAATAGTTTGAAATAATTTTTTATGAGGATTTTTGTGATTCATACAGTTCTTGTATCTGGTATTACTTGTGATATTCTATTAAAAATGATGCAACACTTTTGTTTAATTTTGATGTTTATATGTAATCATTTATACAAGTAACTACATAAATGATGTAATCATTTCATTCATTTTCATGCTTTATCACAAGTGATAAAATGACAAATATTCCAAAAACTATTAAAGACCTCTTAAAAATTAATTCCAGCTATTTATCACAAGAGATATATAACTTCTAATTTATGACAAAGACGGGGCATGGAACCAGGAAGCTCTGCTGCAATTGCTTTTCGCATAGCACCATCTTGACCAGTTATAATGATATTCAGATAACGCACAAATGCTTTCTTGAATGCTTGGAGTAACCATACATAAGATTCAGTAGTTTCGTTCTTAAGCAGGCCAGAACCATCAATAACACATCTCCTGTGATTGTCAGTGATTGTCAGTTGCAGTAAAAGGCACAAAAACCATCATGTACCTGGAAAAAGAAATATCTCAGGTGACAATATATACAAAATGTACAAAAAACAATGAAATATCACTGGAGATATTACAAATCAAGAAGCATACTTTTTTGTTTTGTGTGTGGCATAAAAAGAGACGATATCACCAAACTATTTGTGATTGAAATTTGCAAAAAAAAAAATGGCTCCATCAAACAAAGAATCAACAACAACTGCAGTTGTAGTTAAAAAAAGCACAACAGCTCCATCAAGAAAGACACACATGTGATATTACAGGTGATATCACATTTGATATCACCTATGATATCACTTATTATATCAAATGTGATATCAAATCTGATATCACTTGTGATACAACTGAGAAACCAGGTAATACAGAAAAGGAGACATGCTTATGTTTACAATATACCTTTACTTTTATCAATATCTGAAGATAGTTTCAAAAAATTGCTTGTCACTAGAGTTGCATTTACAATTTTTATTTTAGATACCAACACATTGTATGCAATTTTTATGTCTAAAGCCTTATTAACATAAATTAACCGTTTTAAGCTTCTATCGTGTCCAGGTGCGCATAAATATCAGCTTCTACATTTTTTTCAAAAAGCAAACATTCAATCTCTCATGTTAAACGAAAATATACACACACACACTAAAACTCACATCAGATATACTAGTTATCAGTACAAGTGCTCATTATCACAGGTGATATACTGTCAAAAACTGAATAAAACCACTACAACTGTTCATCATCACAGATATTATACTACGAAAAACAGAATAAATTTACTACAACTGTTATATCACTGGTGATACTATACATATGATACAAAGCAGATTTAAAACATCAATCATAAGTAAAAATATCACTCCAATGAAGTTAAAAACAAAAAAAAACAACTAACAGCTTAATTAATAAGCAAAATTGCATGACCGGATAACAAGATCATCAAATATTTGTCACTCACACATTTTATCAAACACTTGGTGTGCATCCATATATACAAAATTTGTTATATCAGTCCTATGCATCATTCTTTGATAAATAGTGTAATACTCCATAAAATTCCTGGTCATTTATTTATGCTAATTTTTGAAACTATTCTAACCTAAGCCATTTTTGCGGGCTAATTTGAAATTTTTATATGAGACACCGTTTGTTTGACACCCGATTACTTTGGTCACCGTTTGTTTGACACCCGATTACTTTGGTCACCGTTTGTTTGACACCCGATTTCGTTGGTCACCGTATGTTTGTCACCTGGTATCACCTGTTGTCACTCTTGGATGTCACCCAATGAGGTTAACACCGGTAACTTCCAATTGTGACCCGACACTTTGAAAAGACACCGATATATCCATATATATATATATAATTAATTATATATATTAATTGTTACGAATTATTATCACACTATGTATATATATAAGTATATATACCTAGGAACGACACCGTTTGTAAGGACTACACGAATTGACACCGACACCAATACCGAAACTAAAGTTACGAGGGCACTAATCACCGACACTATAATATTTTATGATGGGCCGTGTATCACTTAAGCCCAAGTCTCTTATTTTTTTTCCCTTTTACTTACTGCTGGGCCGAAACACAACCATAAGCCCAAATCCATTTTTATTTTGTTTTCGTTTGGGCCGAGCATTTCACAAGCCCAAGGGCTGCTTATGTTTTCTTTTGCGTAGCATGGCTGTTTTTGATTTGCTTTGTGATACAAACTACTCAACGAGCTTAGCTTGTGTACAAGGTAAATATTGCACTTTGATCTTTTCTGTTCCTACCCGACACCACAAGCGAAACACCATAAAACCAAACCAAACCGCTTGTATTTTCTTTTTCTCTCTTTGGTTCCCCCTAAACTCGACACAAAACCCACCCTTGTGTCACATTTGCATGTGAGATTAACCAAAGCAAGACACCCAAGCCACCCTACATGTAACCTATTGAACTAGTTAGACTCTTGGTTCAAACCATTACATCCCAAGTTTCATTAACCATTGGATCAAGTGTTCCTTTAATCCATAACACAAAACACCTTTCAAATAAACAAACCATGCAAGTACTATCACATGTTCCCCCTAAACTACCTTAACCTAGTACTAAACTAATCAACAAAATCATCATAGCCTCCAAAGACTACACACTCGACTTGACAAAACACAAGGGACTAGGGACAAGCTTGTCTTGTTCGATTGACACATCCAAAGACCAAGTCACATGCTACCTTTGCTAACTACCCAACTTTCACTATAAAATCCACATTTAATGCATTTTAACTCACACTTACAAGTTACACCAAAATCTCATATCACAAACACTCATTTCTTTCTTTCTTACTTGTTGTCGAGACCAAGGAAGGCACACACGAAGGCACACACGAAGATTTTGGGTTAAGAACTACTTGGGTAGGATATATTTTGGAACGAGGGTCACTACGAAGAGGGTATAACGTTTGTTGGTTCTTGTTGTCTCGTATCACTTGGACTCTCCACCATCGTTGGTGTTGTAAGTCATCGTTACCTATTTCATTTCCTACTCTACTACATTCATGCATATCACGTTTATTTTTCACACGACACACTTTATTATCTAAGTATATACACTCGTTACACTTATAACTATATATGTACATGCCTCGACACCCCTAGGAAAGGGCTCACCATTTCATTTTTTACACGTGCTACTTACATATATTTTTCGACACTCTAAATCTTCGACTCACACTTAACCAAACTAACGTCACATGCAAGCCATACTCGATCTTATGCTACGAAAACTAAACCAAAACCAAATCTATGTCGAGCACCTCTATTTCAAAATAAAATGCCACTTGGGCATAGGATGGGCAAACGAGCCCATTTAGTTTTTGAAATGAGATTTTCGGTTTTAAAATTTAGAAATAGCGAGATGCATAAAACTGATTTTTAAGGATTTTTGTAAGTTGTAATTACTACTTTAATTGTAACAAAAAGTTTGTTTTTCAAAAACTTAACTAAGGACTATCTTTGCAAAACCTTGCATTAAGGGACTAAAAGTGAGAAAACCACCAAACTTTCGGACTAAATATAACACAATCGATTTCTAATAGAAGTTGAGGGTAGAAACTGTACTTTTTCCAAAGCTCGAGGTGGAAAGTGTAAAAAGTACTAAAAAAAGGACTAAAATGTAATTATTTTTGACCAAAGGGTAAACGTGTAACTTTATTAAAGTTAAGGGTCAATTTTGACAAAAGATACTTTATTAATTAATTATTTTACATAATTAAATTTTGTATATAAATATATATATACTTTGTAGTTTTAAAATAAATATGTATTTTTACTAAAAATATTTAATTATAAATATTTTTATCAACATTATTATCACAAATAAATAAACATTTATTGAACACCGGTTCGTAACAACGTTATAAATAACTATGTAAAGTTATTTTGGAATATATTAAGACACCCAAATGGATATCACCGCACTCGAGACATATCGCATGTCATTTACGAATCGAATCTAAGACACCGATGACAATATATATATAGGTCGCAAGTCGGAGGAATTTCATTGCTAGTAGTAGCAGTACTCCTTCACTTTGAGCACCATTGTGATTTACACACCTGTCAGGTGAGTTCTTGGTCCCACATTTTTAATCATTTCTAAACCCCGTGGGGAGATACATGCTATAAACTGAACACAAGTATTTTTCTGTATGTTGTTACTACCTGATATTGCCTAAGTTGACACCCGTGCTACAAGTCCCTCATAACACGAACCTTAATCACTTGCGAGTGAGCGCGAATATAGTTGATAGATCTATTGGAATGGCAGCCCATCTCTGTCAAAGTGATTATTTGGCAGGAGGTGTGCTATATTCGAGGTACCATGGAAATTTGGCACATTTCTAGTCACCGAGGGCCCTTTTGTTATCTACACCCCACGTAGTGTAGGTGATTATTATCTTTATGATATGTCGATACGATGTTAAGGCTTGCGTTTCGTGAGGCTTAGGAGCAATATTTCACCAGTTTAGTCAAGACTTGTCTATCTTGGCTTGTTTATTTCAAATGCTTGACTTGTGTTCACACTATTACTATTTAAACTACTATGGATTCACTCAACCGTTGTGTTGACTTTTTAAGCATGTTTATCTTAGGAAACTAGCAGGCATGGTGGCACGGAGCTGGCAAAAGGGCACTCAGGACCTCCCTTTTTATTTCAATAATAATATCATTCTGTTCAAACTCATCACCTCTTTTACGAAACAATTAACATTTGGGAAAAATGTTTGTAACTCTGACTACTTGAGTTTTCATGGAATGATATTGACTATCTTTTAAATTGTTTTCTATGAGTATGACTGTGTACTAAACTGTAATGACCCCGATTAGACTTCCGCTGCTTATCAAATTTTCGGGGTGTTACAGATTGGCATCAGAGCCATGGTTATAGAGAACCAAATGATTTTTCAAAACATTGGACTATAACCTCACCGGATTTCTAAACAAACTATTTATCACCAAAGTGCCCTCCGTGCCAGTGCTTGCCAACATCATGTTTTGAGGTTTGATTTTTAGCACCCATTGCACTTAGTTCACTATGACACTATGATCACTGTGCATGTAGCATTATGTAGACTAAATGACTTATATTACTACTATTTTGGGATATTACAGTACCATGTCGCCCCTAATTATTATATTGTTTGACAGCGACGACGTCATGCCGGCATCATCCACCTATCCTACCATTGACCTATCTGACTATGACACCCACGACACCCGAGACACCCATGATTCTGAACATGACACCCTACCTGTATCACCTGTCATTCCATCTCCTGTTCCATCTGGAGACCCATCTGCAGAGACTGAGCCCTTCGAGGAGGGTGAGGTTGCTTCTACACCTACTAATTCTTTTTCTATACAGCCTCTTTTTTGTCCTGTCTGTGGACCTATGACACAGGAGCAGTACTTGTATGATCAGTATCTTATGTCTCAGTAGTTTCTTGCGGCTGATGACCTTCCTACACCACCTGCTAGTCACCACACCGGTTCAGATGCTGATGACGAGTCTTCTGACTCTGATACTTCTGACACTGCTGCTTCTATTCCACCACCATCCCCGCCTGCACCGACTCGTCGACGCAAGCGAGTGAGGATCCTTGAGCCCTTTGAGCCTGAGCCTTTCGGAGAGTTGTTTCGATACCATGATGATGACTTTACCCGCAAATGCACGGCTCGGAAACGAGTCTGTATTTTTCCTGCTTCTACTGTTCCACCACCTGTACCTGTTTCTATGCCTGAGCTGACACATGTGGCATCACCAGCACCTTCACCATCTGATTTAAGTCTTTTTATAGTATATAATTATTTTCCGAATAAATGCTCGTGAAAGTATTTCCCGGGTCGTTTTCCCAACGAAGGTAGAATGGAGTCGTGAATTATCGAATCGCGAAATCGTGTCGTGAAAAGTGGTAAAGTGAAGATTATGATTTTGAAGTTCAAATTATGATAAGAAATAGTGAAATAAGCAGAATGTACAAGATATATATACACAAATGTTAAAAATTAGAAAACGGAAATGCAAACGCGAAAATTAAACGTATCGTACGAAATAAAACGTGACTTTAATACTAAAAATGATCCTACAAATGTGAAACAAGTTTCTAAAAATCTTAAACTAATAAAAAGAATTTTGAGAAAATGAAAAATATTTTTTAGACTATTTATTTATTTTCTATGATTTATTTTCTATTTATTGAATTAAAAAGTAATTAAAAATAAAGGAAAATGTAAAAAATAATGGGAAAATTATAAAATCTATTCTGATAAATCTAAAATATTATAAAAGAATTTCCTAAAATATTTTTGTATTTTTAAAAGCTTTTTCTGAATTTTTTTGATTTTTGATTATTAAAAAGTATTTAAAAATGATTATAAACTTAGAGAAATTAAGAAAAATAGTAAATGAACTTAGAAAAATCTGAAAAATTCACAGAAAATCTAAAATATTATAGAGAGATTGTAGAAAAATTTTGAAAAGAAAATGATAAGTAGAAGTGCTTATTTGTGCTGAAACAACTTATGGCTAGTGCTTATTTTTAGGCACTTGCCACAAAACTAAACCAAACTGATAACACATAAATATTAAACTCCAAAAAGCCCAAAAGTACTCAGAAATAAACAGATATAAGCACATAATCAATAGTATCTAGCATTAAGCAATTTAAGCAAACTAATGAACAGCAATAAGCACTCCAGAATAAGCCAACAGAGTAAAATCAAAAGAAACCACTACAAGTAACTCTAATGAACTCAGAACAATCAAGAAAACAAGAGCACAAGCTCAATTGAGCACAAGCAGCCCTATGATTCAGAACAGAAATAGTGCTCAAATTACTAATAAGCAAAACCAATAAGCTATACCAAATAAGTTCTAAACCTAGATATTATGGGGGCAAATGCTTAACTACACTACTGAGTATCTATAAACCTCAAAGCTTTATCAGAAACTATTTTATACTACTTCTAAAATCACCCAAGTTCATGCAGCAGTAAAAAAAACAAATTATTCTAAATAGTTGACTAAATTAAGCCTACACTAGTTGACTAATTTGGATTTCTATATAGCAAATCTATTTTTAATAATGATAATAAGCCTCTAATAAGCTAAACTAAGCTATAGTGAACCAATATACAACTTACTACAACAATACCACTAACTGATTTCTCTATATCCTAACTGTAGAGCTAATAGAAACCTAATTTGACTTTTTATTTAATGACCTACTGTTTTTGTGATCTAATATCCTATTATTACTCTAATACAACATGTGTGAATCAGAAAATCAACAATCCAACTTTAACTACACACAGTAATCACTACATCCAAACACCCCCTTATCTACTAGTTTTACTATGAAACCATGAAATCATCCACAAACCATCCAACTACTGATCTAAACTACTATATTATCAAACTCAGAAGCCAAATCAGAAATCAAATGCAACAAATACAAGCTGAATCTTAGAAAAACAGATTTTAACAACTATATAAGCAAAGTTTTAATACTAGAACTTACAAGTGGAATTACCCTCAGCATGAACAAAGGGTTTCACTGAGCTTGCCTATCTTTAAGATAGGCTGAGATCTTCCAATTCTATTTCAATCTATCAATGATCCACCCAAACTTCTCATCAATTGACCAATGTTTGACCAACAATGTTTATGAACAAACACAAAGAAAAGGACTATCAAAAAGCTTATGTGAAGCTGGGATTTGATGTAAAAGCCACAAACATGCTTAACTAAGAACTGAAAGATTGAATTAAACAACACTTTATATTTTTTTTTTTCTGATTTGCTTAAAACTAATTGAATGTAACAGTAAATGATTTGAAAACAATGAGTAATGAAATGATTTAAAATACAGAAACAGAAGTAAAAGCTATGTGGAAAACTAGAAGGGGGGTTGAATAGTTTACCGTTTAAAATCTTTTTAACTTGTTTAGTTAGCTTTGAAACTTTCCGTTTGATCAAAGATATATACACAAACACAATATAAACAAGCAAGTATAAGGAAAGAAACAATCAAACCACAACACGAGTATTTATCGTGGTTCGGCTACAAGGACTCTATTTCCTTGCCCTACGTCCACGCCCCGAGTATCCAACTCGAGAGTTTCTTTCACTAGTCAACAAGCTCCTTTCACCGGCGGAGAAAACCTTACACGTCGCTTATACTTTTACCGACACTAAGCTAGATGTCGAGTTCTTTTACAAGGGCACAACCACTCCCGTTAGTTCTTTTACTAGGGTACAACAACTCCCAACACTCTTTGTATTTTGAGGACTAAAATACTAACCGATCACTACTGAAAATACACAAACAAATGAAGTGTAAACCACACAAGTTTACACAATGCTAAGCTAACAAGTCTTGCAACGTTGTGTTGAATACTTGTAACTTTTTATGAACTCGTGAATCTCTTTGCTACAAAAAGAAACTTCACATATAAAATGTTAAAGGGTTAGATGAAAGAAAGAATGAATGTGTGTAAATATGATGTAGAGTGATAAGCCAAAAATCAACTTGTGGCTTGGTATTTATAGCAAAGCCTTCTGCAGGCCTGGCGGATACGGCGGAACCCTCAGATGGGTTCCGCCCGTGTACCCCCAGGGTTCCGCCGGGCTTGCAGTTGGTTTTGCAATAAATCTTGCAAACCAAACAAAGTCACATCTCATTACACCTTGCAAACCAAACAATGTCATATCTCATTACATCTAGTCAAACACCAAACTTGCAAGCAACCACATAGTAAGTCAAACACATTTTATTTCCATAAATGAATATTGACAAAACTTGCCATAAATGTGATGTGACAATTCTATTTTAAGAAATAAAAAGTGTTGTGTTTTATGAAATGTAAAATGTAGCAAAAGTCTAGTTTATGCAAGTCTTTAAAACTAAGATTATGTTTTACTTAGAAACTAAAGTTTGCATTTTGTCGTTAACAAAACATAGCGAAGATCGTAAAATATAAATAACGTTTTTCGGCGATATTTGTATTAACAATCTCCCCCTTTTTGTTGATGACAAAACATAAACTTTGTTTTTAAGTAACTCACAAAATCTTGGTTTTTAAGACTAAAAAAATTATATTAAACTTGTTTTACTTAAGAGATGAAAATCATATTAAGTATTGAAGTTTCAACATATTTCTCCCCCTTTTTGTTGAAACAAAAAGTAGAATAGCGAAGCGGAATAATGCTCATGCTCCCCCTTGGTCGATACTCCCCCTAAATGGAGTGCCAAGATGGGAAACATGGATTTTGAATCCTACAGAAAAATGGTTAGTTGGTGATATATATAGTGAAGCTTGTAGTTATCACACACATTGCAACCACAATGACAACACAAAAATGATCACCCAATAATGCACGAAAGTAAGTAGAAAGAAATATCATTCCAAGTAAAATTTTGACTTTGAAAAGTCAAAAGATAAGAAATGTGAAATATTCTTCTACTTCTAAACAAAAACTCAAAAATAACCAAGAAAGAAAAATAAAATCCTACTTTCCTAAATTGGGGCAAACAGCCTCCAAAGGTTGTCTAGGATTTGTTGGGGTGGGAAAGAGCATCCAAACGTTCTATGATGTGTTGGAAAGCAAAACGGGTTTCATCTTGGAATTGGTGAAGCAACGTTTTGATGCTTGCACCCATTTGCTCACAATTTGAGCAAACATGGGGATGAGTAGGTGGAAATAGGTTGGTTTTGGTTTCTTGGTTTGAGGGTTGGTTGGTTTTTGGTTCTTGGGTGGAGGATGGATTTGGTATTGAGTCAAGCAAGGTGGTTTGAAATTTCATTGCTTGATGAAGGTGGTTGTCAACCATGCTTTGGATTTCCTCATATGAGGGGAAGAAAGACTCAAAGGTTTGGGCTTGAGAATGTGGTGGAGTTGGGTGATCATGGTTTTCAAAGTTTGGTTCTCCATAAAGAGGACCATGGATGTCATGGTAGATAGGGTGAAACAACAATGGTTTGGGTTGATGGTACACTTGTTGTGATGGTTGGTTGTGGTTAAGATCCTCATCAAGGTCAAGAATTGACCTTGGTGATTGATTTGCAAAAGGTGGTGGTTGTGTAGGTCATGGTGGAAGATCATTTAGATCTTGGACAAAAGGGTGTGGTGATGTGGGAGGAGACCCAAATAACTCCATAGGTTCAATTTTGGGTAATGGTGATGGTGATGGAGTTTGGGATGGTTGGGTTGGAGCACTTGGTGGAGTTGGGTCAATGGGTGATTTAGTAGGTGGTGGAGTGAGCTCATTTGGTTCATTGGGTGATGGATATGGAGATGCTAGGTTCAAAAAGTGTTCATTTTTGATAGGTGAGGTGAATTCATACGAAGATGAGGAGCTTAGGTTGATGGATTGGTTAGACCATAGTGGTTTTACACTTATCCGGGCGGTTCTCCGGATGGGTCGTGATGGTTGAGAGGTGATTGTTGACTTGGTCATGGTTAAAATGGTTGAAAGTTCAGAAATTGTGATGAAGAAGGTGTGATTTGATAGTGTTTAGGATGGTTTAATTTATAGTGATGAAGGATTGTGGAAAGAAGTGTTTGGATTTGATGTTAGTCCATACAAAGATGGAGGTTCCTAATGATTTGGAAAACTAATTGTGGGTTGTCATGTCATGTAAGTCAATCCAATGAAAATGGTGAAGTGAGAAGACAAGTTTTGCACTAAATGCTTAGTGGTTTTGGTAAATTTGTTGAAGGATAAATCTCAGGGATTTCAAGGAACCTTTGGGAGGGTTCCTTTCTTTATGTGTGAAGGGTCCTTGGGGTTGTTATGGCTATTTTTGAAATTTGGCTGGAAATGGTTTTGGTTGAGTTATAAGGAATGAGAAGTACCCTATTGTGCTAAACACATTGCAGGAAATGTGTGTTTGGATGTTGAAATGTTGAAAACAAAAACCAAATTTCTGCAGGCAACTGGAGGAACCCTCAGGATACACAGGCGGAACCCGTTTGAGGGTACCGGCTGGTCCGTTGGGCCAATTCTGGGTTTCCCAGAAAATACACTGGCGGAACCCAATTTTGGGTACCGCCAGATCCGCCGGGGCTGAAAAAATTGGCAGTCAGCATTTTTGACCCGCGAGACGATTTTCAAATTTTTCAAAAAGTCCTAAAACCAAAAATATAATTCATAACTGGTTAGGAAATGAAAAAATTAGACATGTAAACATGCATACCATTGGACTTTGACCGGGGGCTAGCGAATTTCACTATACTTAGTGAAAATATCATACACATGAAAATTTGACAACTTGCCAAAAGTTGTCATCCTGCATAATAGTTAGTTTAAACATGTTCCAAATAGTAGCAAACATCCTACCAACACACAAATTCATCATACAAATTGTTTGAAATGACCAAATAGTTCAAATAGCACCATGTGCCAAATACTCCTACACACCCGCACTCATTGACGGTCAATCTTCTTCTTCATCTTTCCAAGGAATCTCCCGATGTTTTTGAACATCCCCTTTGTTTGCTTGAACTCCTCCGACTCATTCGGAATATCCGGAAGTTAGGAAAGGTATTCTAGAGGTGGGAGCCTAGAGTTTGGCAAATTGTCATCTTCACTAATTGAGGAAGTGGATGATGAGGTATGAGGATGTGGGCATTTTCCTTGGGTTTTGTAAACTCTCTTATCACTAAGTGGGACAAAGGTGTGAGGAATGAGAGAGTAGTCAAGACGAAGACGGTTAGGAGTTGGTGGAATGGGTGAAATGAACCTAAAGAGACGGGTCAAGAGCATTCCATACGGCATAGCCGTTGTGCTATGCACGGGAATGTCGGCCATTCTATTGGCCATGTAGTAGGCAAGATTGAAGGGTTGCCTAACGGACAAAGAGTAGAGCATGTAGCAAAGGCAAAGGTTGATATGATCTCGGTTTCCTATGGTGCTAATGACATTGGCTCTAAGGACTTCCTCCCATTTCTTGAATTGGGGCTTGAGTTCATTAAGTTCCATTCCGTATGGGTCCTTATCGACCTCATTACCCGTACGGGTTCTCCTAGTGTTGGTTGTCCTAATAAAGAGGTGGTCACGAAGTTCATCTTTGGATACAAGAGGGGTGTCATAGGGATGGATGCGGTCATAGAGTGTGTCAAGGGTTGAGAGGGAGTGCAAGTCGGAGTAGATGCAAGTACCATGGTTTGGGACACCTAAGATTTGAGCAAACTCCTCGAGAGTGAAGGAGTATTGATTACCACTTGCCCTAAAGTTGATAGACATGAGACCATAGTCACCCGTGGAGAGGGTGACGGATGCATAGAACTCTAGAATGAATCTAGGAAAAATAGGCTCGTCGATATTCAAAAGACACTCAAAGTTGATTGTGGCAAATTCGGCATAAAGGTTTATGCCTTCTAGGAAGGACAGGTCAATGGTTCTACCCTCATGGACATAGTGTTTTTCTAAGGCTTTGAAAACGTTGACTTGGTTTGGGGTAAGGCCTTTGGTTTTGTGGTGTTTTGGTAGGTACTTAATGGTGTCTTTGTGGTCGTAGTGGGTTAGAGGAGGCATGATGATTCCTAGAACAACAAAATTTCACGTTTTAGTTTAAGCAAACTATTATTATAATGTGGATATTCTAGTGTGTGCCTATAGAGATGGCAAAAAACTCCGAACCCGACGGAGAATCCGAAACCCGAACCCGAGTTGACCGGGTAATCCCTGAGTTGACCGGGTATGGGTATGGAGGCGGGGAATCCCCGATATTGAAAAGCGGGTATGGAGGCGGGTATGGTAATACCCTCGAATCCCCGAACCCGGCCCCGTACCCATCCCCGAATATATTTTCCATACAAAATACATTTATATATGTATAAAAGTTTTCTTGTCAAATACTAGTAATAGTTAATATCCTCTGTAAATAACCTTGTAGATTTTTAGAAACAAAGTTGTAACCATCTCATTTTTCAATCTCCTAAAAGAATAAAAGATCTTCATTCTTATTTACAGTGAACACTAAATTCCTGCGCATCATTCCACCATGGTCATGGGTTATCATTCCACCTGCGCATCTAAATTTATGTATGAGTTTTTGAGCGTGTTTTGAACATTGTGATGTTAGTACTCTAATGAATGACTTTTGTTTGATGTTAGTACGGTTGCACCATTTTGTTCAACGTGATCATTTTTACTCTAATGAATAAATTTTGTTTGATGTTAGTACGGTTGTACCATTTTTACACAAAATGAACATTGTGATGTTAGTACTCTAATGAATGAATTTTGTTTGATGTTTGAATTTACTCTAATGAATGAAGTTTATTTGATGTTAGTACGGTTGCACCATTTTAATTGTATTAAATATGCCAACTTTGTAACGGGGAAAAATCCCCGATTCCCCATTGGGGATCCCCGTTCCCCATCGGGGACGGGGATGGGGACATTGTTGTAACCCCGACGGGGATGGGGATGGGGATGGGGATAGCTATTGAACTTCGGGGATGGGGATGGTATCAACCATTCCCCGCAAACCCGGCCCCGTTGCCATCTCTATGTGCCTATATGAAAACAATTATGGAGGTGCGGTTATCTTGACTCATTTTGATGCAAAAAAAAAAAAAAAATGTTTTATAATGCAAGTTTTGTTATAAAACAAAAGATAACCCAAGCGCTCCTAGTTCAATGTAGCTTCGTTTGAATGTACCCAAAAATATATATTGGTTATGTATTCCCTTTAGCATTCAAGAGAAATTATGCAAGTGATGTTTTAAACATAACGTTTTGATTTTGTATTAACAATGTGAGACGAAAAAATATTTGTCCTATTTGTGAGAAATTTTTACAAAAATTTGACATGGGGTGTTTTAGTAAACATGTTTACACTTAGTAAGAATACAATTCCTAACTATGGGGAACATGATTAGTTTTGTTAAACACCTAATTTCATGCATGAGTTTCTTAAGTTAATGCATAACCCCAAGTTTTTGTTTTTTGTGCAAAAATAGAATTTCTAGACTCAGATCAGGATTGTAATCAAGTTTAGAATACTTACAATGATGGTTGATTAGCAATATGATTGAAAGGAAGACCAAGAAATTGAAGGTATGGATAAATGGTAAAGTGAATAGTAGAAGCTTTGAAGTGGTGGTATGAGATAATGGGTGTTTGGTTTAATATAAACAAAGAAAATGATTCTGCAGGCCGGCGGATACGGCGGAACCCAAGAATGGGTTCCGTCCGTTGTGGCTGAGGGTTCCGCCGACCCTGCAGAGAAAAAGAGTTATGGATTTGTTTTGATTTTTGTGATTTTTGTCTAATGTTCAGAACTACAAAGTAGGTTCCATGAGTCCTAAGCCTAGCCTAAGAAGGTTAAAAGGTTCACGTTTAAGAGGTTTTGTGAGAATGTCGGCTATGTTGTCTTCGAAAGAAACTTTCTCAATTGAGATATTTCCTTTTTGAACGTTGTCACGAAGGAAATGATGTCGAATTTCAATATTTTTGGTACGAGCATGTTGAACCGGGTTTTTGATAAGATCAATGGCACCTTTGTTGTCACAAAGAATTGTGATGTCGTTGAGTTGAATTCCGTAGTCGACAAGAGCTTGCTTCATCCAAAGAGCTTGTTGACATGCCTTTCCAGCCGAAACGTACTCGGCTTCCGTTGTTGAGATAGCAAGAGCCGTTTGCTTCTTAGAGAACCATGAGGTGAGACAATGTCCAACAAAAGTACAAATAACACTTGTGCTTTTTCTATCGACATAGTCACCGACATGATCCGAGTCGGCATACACTATGGTGTCTATTCCCGTTCCATTGGGATACCATAAACCTAAATGTGTAGTGCCCTTAATATACCTAAAAATCCTTTTAACGGCTTCGAGATGGGTAGTTTTAGGATCTTCTTGAAAACGAGTACATAGACAAACACTAAACATAATGCCGGGTCTACTAGCCGTTAGGTAAAGTAGACTACCAATCATACCTCTATATTTAGTGCTATCTACGGATTCACTTTCCTCATCCTTGGTAAGTTTAGTTTCCGTGGACATGGGAGTTTTGATTGGTTTCGAATCTTCTAATCCAAATTTCTTAAGCATGTCCTTAATATATTTAGATTTCTAATTGTTTAATTTGGAGTCCTAAGAAAAAGTTGAGTTCTCCCATCATACTCATTTCAAACTCATCATGCATGATTTTTGAGAAATCCACACATAACTCTTGACAAGTTGAACCGAATATAATGTCATCAACATAGATTTGGACTATGATAATATGTGAATCTTTCTTCTTAGTGAAGAAAGTATTATCAACTAAGCCCATGGTATACTTATGGTCAACTAAGAAGGTTTTAAGTCGATCATACCATGCTTTTGGAGCTTGCTTAAGTCCATAAAGAGCCTTTTTAAGTTTGTAAACATAGTTAGGTTTTTCAAAATCGATGAAGCCCGGTGGTTGAGCAACATACACTTCTTCATTAATGACTCCGTTTAGAAATGCACTTTTGACGTCCATTTGAAAGAGTTTAAAATTGTGTGCACATGCATAAGCAAGTAAGATTCTAATAGACTCGAGCCTAGCAACCGGAGCAAAAGTTTCATCGTAGTCAATGCCTTCTTGTTGATTATATCCTTATGCTACTAGCCTAGCTTTGTTTCTAGACACAATTCCATTTTCATCCATTTTATTCCGAAAGACCCATTTTGTTCCAATTATTGTTTGACTCTTAGGTTGAGGAACTAATGTCCATACATCATTCCTAACAAATTAGTTTAACTCTTCTTGCATTGCAATTACCCAAGACTCATCTCTAATGGCTTCATTAATGTTTTTAGGTTCAATGGTTGACACGAAACAAAAGTAGTTGCTTTCATTTTGTACTTTTGATCTTAGTGTTCTTTCGTTAATTTTGCCTATGACACTATCTAACAGATGACTTTTAGATTCTTTGACATTGACAAGTTCTTTGTTTAATAGTTCATCTTCCTTGTCATTACCTAAGATTTCTTGACTTTCAATTGCTTGGCTTTCAACTAAGTCATCATCTACCAAAGGTGATGTCTTAGAGGGAGGTGGACTTTTGTCAAATGTTACGTTTAATGATTCCTCGATTCTTAAGGTTTCTTTGTTCAAAACAATGTAAGCTTTACTACTTTGTGAATATCTAAGAAATACACCTTCATAAGACTTTGGGTCAAATTTGGTGAGATAATCCTTGGTGTTAAGAATGAAGCATTTACTCCCAAACACTCTAAAGTATCCTAATGTAGGCTTTTTACCTTTATATAGTTCATAAGGATTTTTACTCAAAAATGGTCTAATTAAGACTCGATTTAAAATGTACGTTGATGTGTCAACGGCATTACACCAAAACTTTTGTGGAATGTTTTGTTCATTAAGCATTGTTCTACTCATCTCTTGCAACGTCCGGTTTTTACGTTCTACTACACCATTAGATTGAGGAGTACGTGGAACCGAAAAGTTATGAGTAATTCCATTTTTATCACAAAAGTTTCCAAATTGAAATTCATTATAATAGACACAATGTTAGACCCTACTTGATTTTGAATTTTCTTACTTAGAATCTCAAATTTATCAAAAGCTTCATTTTTACTTTTCAAAATTTTTGTCCAAGTATATCGTGAGTAATCATCTACTATGACCAAAGTGTAGAAGTTACCTCCATAGCTTTGTATAGCGGATGGACCAAATAAATCCATATGTAAAAGTTTTAGACACCTAGATGTAGAAACCAAGTTTTTAGCCTTATGGCTACTATGGACTTGTTTACCAACTTTGCAAGCATCACAAAAGTGTTGGTCATATTTCAACTTAGGTAGGTTTCGAACTAAGTCTTTGGAGGAGAGGTTTTGAATTAGTCTCATGTTAGCGTGTCCCAAACGTCTATGCCATAAAGTTGAAGATTCATCTAATGAAGTAAGACAAAGTTTGTCTCTAGATGTTGGATCCATCTTCATGACATATACGTTGTTCTTAAGAACACCTTTGGCTATGGTTATACCATCTTTAAGTATTTTACTTCCGTTTTCACTAAAAAGAACATTATACTTATTACGACAAAGTTGACTAATACTAAGAAGATTAAATCCTAAGTTATCGACATGAGCTACATCATCTATAGAAAGGGAGTCATGAGAGATTGTACCTTTTCCGATGATTTTGCTCTTAGCATTACTACCGAACGTAACATTACCTCCATCACATTTGTGATATGAAGAGAAGAGGCTTTTGTTACCCGTCATGTGCCTTGAACAACCGCTATCTTTAATCCATTCATCCGGATCCAAACAAACTTTGAGGCACACCTCGTTTGAATTGTGAGCCATGAGAGCAATATCGTCATTTTTTGGCTCATCGTCATCTCCTTCATAGTCATTCCAAGCACCACCCAAAGAAGCTTGTTGAGGCTTGCTCTTGGGTGGGTTTGGACATTCTCCTACAAGATGACTTGTGTCTCCACACCTATAGCATTTCCTTTCAACCTTTCCTTTTCGATCATCACGATCTTTTCGGAAGGTTTTCTTGTCATCTTTAGGTTGCCTTACAAACTTCCCTCGTCTACGAAAGAACTTCTTGAAGTCTCTAACGGCCATATCATATTCCTCATCATCACTATCCGAAGTAGATTCTTCATCATCACTAGATTGGACTCTAACTTTCAAGGCAATGGACTTAATCTTTTCTTTCTTTCCTTTAACTATTTCCAAATCTTTTTCCATCACCATTTCATGAACTTTGAGGTTTCCAATTAGCTCGTCAAGTGACATGCTTGAAAGATCCTTGGATTCTTCAATTGCCGTCACTTTTGCTCTCCACTTCGGATGGAGTGCTCTAAGAAATTTCCTGACAAAATTCTTGCTACAAAAAGATTCGTCAAGTGCTTTAAGTGAAGTAACAATAGTGTTAAACCTAGCAAAAGCATTATCAATAATATCATCTTCGGGAATGACAAATTGTTCATATTGTTGAACAAGAAGGTCAATTTTGTTATCCTTAACTTGTGAGTTTCCTTGATGAGTGACTATTAAAGATTTCCAAATGTCTTTGGCGGTTTTACACATAAAGACTCTTTCATATTCTTTTCTAGGCAAAGCATTGTAAAGCATCATTTTAGCTTCATTATTTTTAGCAATCAATTTCTTTTTATCATCATCTTTACTATTAGTTGCTATATTATCACCATCAATTATTATATACCATAAATCTATATCTTTAGATTTCACGTAAGTTTCAAATCGGTTTTTCCAATATATAAAATCATTTGCTTCAAAAAGTGGTGGTCTTTGCATAGATTGCCCTTCTTTGTAATTTTCAAAATCCATGGATCGTTTCAAGTTTTAAAACACAATATATTTTAAAAGCTTGAGTAACGTAGCTCTAGATGCCAATTGTGGAAAACTAAAAGGGGGGTTGAATAGTTTACCGTTTAAAATCTTTTTAACTTGTTTAGTTAGCTTTGAAACTTTCCGTTTGATCAAAGATATATACACAAACACAATATAAACAAGCAAGTATAAGGAAAGAAACGATCAAATCACAACACGAGTATTTATCGTGGTTCGGCTACAAGGACTCTATTCCCTTGCCCTACGTCCACGCCCCGAGTATCCAACTCGAGAGTTTCTTTCACTAGTCAACAAGCTCCTTTCACTGGCGGAGAAAACCTTACACGTCGCTTATACTTTTACCGACACTAAGCTAGATGTCGAGTTCTTTTACAAGGGCACAACCACTCCTGTTAGTTCTTTTACTAGGGTATAACAACTCCCAACACTCTTTGTATTTTGAGGACTAAAATACTAACCGATCACTATTGAAAATACACAAACAAATGAAGTGTAAACCACACAAGTTTACACAATGCTAAGCTAACAAGTCTTGCAACGTTGTGTTGAATACTTGTAACTTTTTATGAACTCGTGAATCTCTTTGCTACAAAAAGAAACTTCACATATGAAATGTTAAAGGGTTAGATGAAAGAAAGAATGAATGTGTGTAAATATGATGTAGAGTGATAAGCCAAAAATCAACTTGTGGCTTGGTATTTATAGCAAAGCCTTCTGCAGGCCTGGCAGATACGGCGGAACCCTCAGATGGGTTCCGCCCGTGTACCCCCAGGGTTACGCCGGGCTTGCAGTTGGTTTTGCAATAAATCTTGCAAACCAAACAAAGTCACATCTCATTACACCTTGCAAACCAAACAATGTCACATCTCATTACATCAAGTCAAACACCAAACTTGCAAGCAACCACATAGTAAGTCAAACACATTTTCTTTCTATAAATGTATATTGACAAAACTTGCCATAAATGTGATGTGACAATTCTATTTTAAGATATAAAAAGTGTTGTGTTTTATGAAATGTAAAATGTAGCAAAAGTCTAGTTTATGCAAGTCTTTAAAACTAAGATTATGTTTTACTTAGAAACTAAAGTTTGCATTTTGTCGTTAACAAAACTTACCGAAGATCATAAAATATAAATAACGTTTTTAGGCGATATTTGTATTAACAAGCTAGACTAAAAGTTATGAACTACAATAAGCAGTAATTAAAACAGTGAAAGCTGATTGATATTAATAAAAGAAAATTACAATTGAAATTAAATTGAAATACAATTCTTAAGAAATTTTGGCAGAGTTTGGCTATTCCAAACTCCACACACAAACAGGCTATACTAACACTCTATATATAGGAGAGGTGAGGAGGTGAGCTCACGGATTGCCAAGCTGGCAATCCGTGTGAGTTTATGTTTCTTTGGAGCTCCTCATAGCCGCTTGATCATTCCAATCATTGCCCATCAAATATAAGCCCTTAGATTGAGTAGATGTGAGGTGTATCAACCAATAGAAAACTGCCATGTCATCCCAAGTATGCTAGTTTGCTCTCACAAGTATCTGACACCCTCTGTAAGCTTCTAGAAACACTCGGATTTGACCCTTATGCCCTTAATCTCTGTAATTTTAGGGATTGGTCATGTGAACAGTAACTAGGGTTCATGTGCCTGGGTTGGGTAATATTTTGGGGGGCGGGAAATGGTGGGTAATAATTTTATTACTTGTTTGACCCGTGTATGGTTTGACCGAGGGGTGGTGTGGACTCGGGTATGATGGTTGGGCTGGGTAAAAGGATTGGATTGGTTTTTTATATTTATTTGGACTTTGGATTGTGGTATTTTGGTATTTGAAAATGGACTTGGGCTTGAAAAATGAATTTTCATATTTAATAGTAGGGACCAAATGTGTAATTTATGAAATATTAAGGACTCATTTTGCCATAATTCCAAAAGTAATCCAAGGGCTTATGATGTAACTCTTTGATACTTAGAGGACTTGACTTGACTTTTGAGCTCAAATACAATTCAAACTTTACTCGACCTCGGATTTTGATCTCTTTTCCTTTTCCCGTGCTCGTGTTTGTCTGTTTTCCATGATTTTTGTCCATTTCTTTCATATCCGTACCTGTACATTCAAAAACACAAAAACAACGTATTTTTGGCATAATTGGTTAGTTTTTGGTTTCATTGGTTCGGTTTTTTGTCAAATAAAAGTGAGTGAATAAGCACTTACCAAAATCCCCCCGACTAAAGTATTGTCGTGCCCTCACGCAATGTGATCAATTCACGCCTTTGGGATAAATGATTTCATAACTCTTCCTACTGACTTTGTAAAATAGCAAAGAGGTTCAAAAGAAGTAATAAAATCATTTATTCCCGCAAACGCTCCATTTTCCAAAATTTTCATTTATTCCACTTTCACTTCTATTTTTGGACTTTTCATACTTCATACTTGTGACAGTTTGTTTGAACTTTCATTATTTTGCAATAATTATTAGGGTCAACGAGTAGAAACACTTCTATTTAAGAAGTGACCATACGGATAAAAATCGTCATCCTTGATTTTTCACGAGTCCCCAAACTAAGCGTACAAACGAGATCACAGTTTATCTACAAATTAGATGCTAACACTACTCATAATAGTTACTTGTGGAAACTCTTTACTCCCATGTCTTAAGTTTTTGTATCTCAATATTTTATTTTTGTTGAGAAATGAATTGCTTCATATTTTCTCATTTCAATATTTTTTAATCCGATAGTGACACCTAAGTTTAAACGATAAGTAGTTATTCATTTTCTCTTAAGAACCACTGTAATAGAAATTCGGTCCACAGCAAGGAATTTTGTTACATACAATATCATAAATATAAGTTGCGGAGTACTACACGTGTACCTCATGTGTTTAATTCAGAATTATTCACATGCACCTCATGCGCCAACAACTTATTTACATTCAAACTCTTATTCATCATAACTTTCAACTTTCACTTTTTTCATTTTTCACTTTTTTTACTTTTTTCATACTTTCTAATATTTTTCACTTTTTTCTTTCTTGACTTTTCTCATAACATCAATGGAAGCTTATCGGGTAGCTCCAAAACCACATAGATAATCAACTTTTGACTTTTGATTTTTTTTTTTCACTTTTTGCTCTTATTTTTTACGTTCCTTGATATGTACCCAACTCCTAAAGCAAAAATTCTCTTAAGAAAATAAAGAACTAAATATTATCCAAACCGAAATACCACTAATTAACCTAGAACATCTATTATATATCGGTGACGTATTTTATGGGAGTAAAAAGCCACAAGTACATCTCATGAGCTCTAAAGAGAACCACTACTCCACGTTTAGCATCTAACTTCTAAATAAACTCTATCATTTCTCGCTCTTCGCAATTTAAGATTCCAAATAATGAAACCAGCAAATACTTAGTCGATAATCAGCCACGCATATATAAAGTCAGATACGGAAACTTGCAAATTCTAGAAGAAGAATTCGAGTTTTCTAGCTCCTGATGTAAAAGACTAGCGAAAGCTTTTAAGCTGCGCATGTATAAAGTCAAGTACAGGAACTTGCAGATTCTTAAGAAAGAATTCGCATTTTATAGCTCCTGGTGTACAAAACTAGCACAAGCTTATGTGATTATCATTGGTTAAGGGAACAAGCTAGGGCTCAACACGCCCGGTCAAGTCAAAATATTTATTCCTACTCTCGCCAGCAGGAAAGTCAACAAGGTGTCAAAACTTATTTAAAACTTTATTATATTTTTGCACAATTTTTCAACTTTTCTCATTTTTTTGTGCTTTTTCATTACTTTTTCATTGATTTTTCTTCAAAATTTTTCAAAATTTTCAAAATTTTCAATTTATTTAGGAAAAACGGAGTTGCGAGAGTACACGACAAAGTGAAAGTGCTAGGTCAAATCGAATCTAAGATTCACCCCCCCCCCCCCCAGACTAGAATGGAACATTGTCCTCAATGTTTTATGGGTAAAGGAAATCCTAACAAAATTCTAGGGCCGTTTATTAATTATGCCAAAGAAAACGTTAGTCGATAAGATCCACGGATATAGGATTTCCAAAAGCACCGATGAATGAGACTCGAGTGGAGAGAAGATAACGAGCACAAGAGTCATCATAAATCGCGGACAATCCTGAACAAACATCACAAACAACCATGGAACACAAGAGTAGAAGAGGCACTCCCTCCTCACGTTATTTGTTAGAAATAAGAAAAATAAGAAGATGAAATTGATAAGCATGGGTTGCCTCCCACGAAGCGCTTGATTTTGTTCACCGAGTCACATGAGCTTGACTCGATCCCCGAATTAATTCGTCCTTGGGGAGAGCAGATGAAACGGACACTTGGCACAAAAGATAGAGATGTCAGGGTCAAATATGGTGTCCTCACTCCCGGTGGAGTGGAAAGAAGAAATGATGGTATAAGTATAGAATGGGTGAAACACTCGGATGGTAAAAGCAAATTCGAGTTCTGAATCAAGGGTGGGTTGGGTGGGTAAAATATTAAGCATAGGAACATCTTGTTCAAAAATCTCATCCACCATTCTAAAAATATTTTCATTCGTACCGGATTCAAGATCTGCATCGGGTGGTTTCGCGGGCGGACGAGAAGATGGTAAATCGGAAAGAATATCATTCTCGTCATTCTCAATACCCGGTGGTATCGAGTCATCCGCAGCAGGAAATAGATTGACATCCTCTAAAAGAGGGTCACGTGAAATTTCAAGTTCGGGTAAGAAATCACTATCCATAATGGGGATAGGAAAATAAGTCGGAGGATCTTTTAATGCCTCGATCTTAGAAATGAGAAGATAAACTTTGGATAATTTCTCACGAAGAGCTTCATCTTGAATTTCCGCATCATCATCTTCATCATTATCATCGATATCTCCACAAGAGTCTTCATCACTCGTAGTATACTCATTGTGAGAATCGAAATAACTTTCAACTTCATCAAAATCTTCATTGCTCATCGGAGGGAGAGAAGTTGACGGTTCTTCATTCAATAATTCTTCAAGGACACGAATATCTCCCTCCGGATCAAAATTAGAATCGTCAACCATTGTTGGAATGGAATCATTAGCAAGACATGCCTCGATCTCATCTAAAAAGACATCATTCCTCTCATCCATGGTGAGAGAAGGAATGGAAGAATCGGATATAAGAGGATCAGAGGATGAAGTGGGATTCGGAGATGAATCGAATACGTCTTCTTCGACCTTTTCAACGTATAATGTTCGGATCTCATCTGCTAACAATTCAACAATATTCATATCTTCATCGACGGGTGTAATATTAACAACCAATTCCATATCACCGTTAGAATTTTCCCCAGACTCACTTTGGATTAGAACGAGGTTCTCAACACTTGACTTATTGAATTCGTCCAATTCCGTTGCCGGAATAGTGTTTAGATGCTCGTCCCCCATTGTTAGAGAGTCTTCGGGTTCTAAGGAAGTAGAAATAGATTCTTTTTGAGGGTTAAGAATGATTGTAATCATGGAATCATCATCGTCGTACATACAACACTCACAAAATTTAGCTTTTCTTTCTTCGGCAAGAAGTTCTTCCATTGATTTCTCATGAGGCTCGGGAGTATATGTAATACGATTAGCCACCATCTCTTTCAACTTCTCGATAACGGATTTCATTTCAGCAATAAATTCAATCGGAACTTGAAACTTATTGGGAACTTGTGGGGGTTGGTTAAAACCATGAGAATCGTAATATGAATTTGGCTCATAAAAATTTTCAGACGATCCCCCACAATGTTCAAAACTTGATGTATTTTGAAACGAATTGTAATACGGTTCTTGCTCATAAGAGTTTTGATAAAGAGGATTGAAATCATTTTGAGGATAATTATCAAAGCTCGTATCACAATCGTAAGACGTTTCAGCACTCGGGGCATAGCACATACAATTGGTGTATCAACATTTATTACAAAAACATTTCCAACACGATACTCCTTCTTCGGAAGGGTTTCCACAATTATAGCAATTAAACGAAGGTGGTGGTGGTGTTGGATAGTTATCGAGAACGTTTGACGGATTGTTGAATGATCTTTGATCATACTCGGGAGAATTACAATTCCAACAAACTCCATCATGAATATTATCACCACATTAGTAGAACGTACACCACACACACAACCCTCTGAAGAAAGGTTCTCCACAATTAAAACAAATCGGATCCATAAGAATTAAACATGAGAAGGTTTGAGAAAAAGAATCAAATTTTAGAGGATAAGAAGATTATTTTTGTTTTTGATTTCTCAATTTTTATATTTTTATAGAGAATATATACAAGATAGAGGAAAGCTTATCAAAACACGATTTTTTAAAACGAATAAAAAACTCACTTCAACCTTCCCCGGCAGCGGCGCCATTTTGATTTGATGTATTTTTGTAGTAGTATAATTATTTTCCGAAGAAATGCTCGTGAAAGTATTTCCCGGGTCGTTTTCCCAACGAAGGTAGAATGGAGTCGTGAATTATCGAATCGCGAAATCGTGTCGTGAAAAGTGGTAAAGTGAAGATTGTGATTTTGAAGTTCAAATTATGATAAAAAATAGTGAAATAAGCAGAATGTACAAGCTATATATACATAAATGTTAAAAATTATAAAACGGAAATGCAAACGCGAAAATTAAACGTATCGAACGAAATAAAACGTGACTTTAATACTAAAAATGATCCTACAAATGTGAAACAAGTTTCTAAAAATCTTAAACTAATAAAAAGAATTTTGAGAAAAAGAAAAATATTTTTTAGACTATTTATTTATTTTCTATGATTTATTTTCTATTTATTGAATTAAAAAGTAATTAAAAATAAAGGAAAATGTAAAAAATAATGGGAAAATTATAAAATCTATTCTGAAAAATCTAAAATATTATAAAATAATTTCCTAAAATATTTTTGTATTTTTAAAAGCTTTTTCTGAATTTTTATTGATTTTTGATTATTAAAAAGTATTTAAAAATGATTATAAACTAAGAGAAATTAAGAAAAATAGTAAATAAACTCAGAATAATCTTAAAAATTCACAGAAAATCTAAAATAATATGGAAAGATTGCAGAAAATTTTTGAAAAGAAAATGATAAGTAGAAGTGCTTATTTGGGCTGAAACAGCTTATGGCAAGTGCTTATTTTTAAGCACTTGCCACAAAACTAAACCAAACTGATAACACAGAAATATTAAACTCTAAAAAGCTCAAAAGTACTCAGAAATGAACAGATATAAGCACATAATTAATAGTATCTAGCATTAAGCAATTTAAGCAAACTAATGAACATCAATAAGCACTCCAGAATAAGCCAATAGAGTAAAATCAAAAGAAACCACTACAAGTAACTATAATGAACTCAGAACAATCAAGAAAACAAGAGCACAAGCTCAATTGAGCACAAGCAGCCCTATGATTCAGAACAGAAATAGTGCTCAAATTAATAATAAGCAAAACCAATAAGCTATACCAAATAAATTCTAAACCTAGATATTATGGGGGCAAATGCTTAACTACACTACTGAGTATCTATAAACCTCAAAGCTTTATCAGAAACTATTTTATACTACTTCTAAAATCACCCAAGTTCATGCAGCAGTAAAAAAAACAAATTATTCTAAATAGTTGACTAAATTAAGCCTACACTAGTTGACTAATTTGGATTTCTATATAGCAAATCTATTTTTAATAATGATAATAAGCCTCTAATAAGCTAAACTAAGCTATAGTGAACCAATATACAACTTACTACAACAATACCACTAACTGATTTCTCTATATCCTAACTGTAGAGCTAATAGAAACCTAATTTGACTTTTTATTTAATGACCTACTGTTTTTGTGATCTAATATCCTATTATTACTCTAATACAACATGTGTGAATCAGAAAATCAACAATCCAACTTTAACTACACACAGTAATCACTACATCCAAACACCCCCTTATCTACTAGTTTTACTATGAAACCATGAAATCATCCACAAACTATCCAACTACTGATCTAAACTACTATATTATCAAACTCAGAAGCCAAATCAGAAATCAAATGCAACAAATACAAGCTGAATCTTAGAAAAATAGATTTTAACAACAATATAAGCAAAGTTTTAATACTAGAACTTACAAGTGGAATTACCCTCAGCATGAACAGAGGGTTTCACTGAGCTTGCCTATCTTTAAGATAGGCTGAGATCTTCCAATTCTATCTCAATCTATCAATGATCCACCCAAACTTCTCATCAATTGACCAATGTTTGACCAACAATGTTTATGAACAAACACAAAGAAAAGGACTATCAAAAAGCTTATGTGAAGCTGGGATTTGATGTAAAAGCCACAAACATGCTTAACTAAGAACTGAAAGATTGAATTAAACAACACTTTATATTTTTTTTCTTCTGATTTGCTTAAAACTAATTGAATGTAACAGTAAATGATTTGAAAACAATGAGTAATGAAATGATTTAAAATACTGAAACAGAAGTAAAAGCTAGACTAAAAGTTATGAACTACAATAAGCAGTAATTAAAACAGTGAAAGCTGATTGATATTAATAAAAGAAAATTACAATTGAAATTAAATTGAAATACAATTCTTAAGAAATTTTGGCAGAGTTTGGCTATTCCAAACTCCACACACAAACAGGCTATACTAACACTCTATATATAGGAGAGTTGAGGTGGTGAGCTCACGGATTGCCAAGCTGGCAATCCGTGTGAGTTTGTGTTTCTTTGGAGCTCCTCATAGCCGCTTGATCAATCCAATCATTGCCCATCAAATATAAGCCCTTAGATTGAGTAGATGTGAGGTGTATCAACCAATAGAAAACTGCCATGTCATCCCAAGTATGCTAGTTTGCTCTCACAAGTATCTGACACCCTCTGAAAGCTTCTAGAAACACTCGGATTTGACCCTTATGCCCTTAATCTCTGTAATTTTAGGGATTGGTCATGTGAACAGTAACTAGGGTTCATGTGCCTGGGTTGGGTAATATTTTGGGGGGCGGGAAATTGTGGGTAATAATTTTATTACTTGTTTGACCCGTGTATGGTTTGACCGAGGGGTGGTGTGGACTCGGGTATGATGGTTGGGCTGGGTAAAAGGATTGGATTGGTTTTTTATATTTATTTGGACTTTGGATTGTGGTATTTTGGTATTTGAAATTGGACTTGGGCTTGAAAAATGAATTTTCAGATTTAATAGTATGTACCAAATATGTAATTTATGAAATATTAAGGACTCATTTTGCCATAATTCCAAAAGTAATCCAAGGTCTTATGATGTAACTCTTTGATACTTAGAGGACTTTACTTGACTTTTGAGCTCAAATATGATCCAAACTTTACTCGACCTCGGCTTTTGATCTCTTTTCAATTTCCCGTGCTCGTGTTTGTCTGTTTTCCATGATTTTTGTCCATTTCTTTCATATCCGTACCGGCACATTCAAAAACACAAAAACAACGTATTTTTGGCATAATTGGTTAGTTTTTGGTTTCATTGGTTCGGTTTTTGGTCAAATAAAAGTGAGTGAATAAGCACTCACCACCATCTCCGTCACCATCACCTGTATCACCCCTACACGAGCCACATCCTTATATGCTACCTACTTACACCGCACCCCACTCTTCTGAGGTCTTGCCACCCATGCCACCACCTATGGGTTTCTACTCTCATACTACTACTGTGCCGACACCATCACCTGTTTCATCACCTATTACATCACCATCACCTGTTCCTACTGAGACACCTACCTCACCCGGCATTCATAGGTTGGTTGATGCCCGTCGATGGTCGTTCTTGTTGGAGTACATTCGGCGATGGAGGTTTGTTGAGGGATCACCTAGGGCTTCTGAGCTTGGAGAGGGCTCTCTAGTGGTGTTACCGGTTACTGGGGAGCCGATACACCATACTATCCCTCTATTGGCTGCTAGGTTGATTAGACATGAGGATCGTCTTGATGAGCTGTTGAGCGTTATTGAGGATATATCCTTGGAGAGGATTGAGATTATGCAGGAGGAGGTCGAGAACCTCGTAGTGCATAGGACAGCTCTGGAGACTGTATTTGTAACACCTAAAATTTTAAAACATGTGAAAAGACCAAATTGCCCTTACAAATTTGAAATTTAATTAAAAGCTTATTAAGTCTCCAAATAAATCCCAAACTTCTAACAAGGCATAAGTTATGATCCAAGATATTTTTAACAACTTCATTACACATTTGTACAAGTGGTAAAATTACTAAAATACCCCCATAATGGCCGATTGTGATAAAACTTAAATTAAGTGATTTAAATTGAGTTAATTTGATATATATATGGAAAATATTGAAGATAATTATTAAGAAATATTCTCCCAAACCATATTGTCGAAATTTCTGGTCCCTTAACCCTCCCCCACACGGAATTCCTTTTTATTTTAGTCAAACCATATCACTTTTCACCCAAAAACCCTAAAACCGATTACATAATACACACACAAATCCCTTTGGCCTCCATTCGACTCACACACACCTCTCAAGCATTTTTCTGTGATTATACATTATTCTAAGAAGCCAAGAAAAATCCCATTCGAATTGTGGAAGCCCTATACGATCGTAACATTGTTTTTCTTTTGTCGAGCCCTAAAACAAAGGTAATTTCGTTGTGCCTAATACGACATCTATAAAAATGATTTCTTATTTTTCTGATGTTCCTTAAATCATATAAGACCCACGAAAATTGGTTTCAAGGTTGGAAGATCATTGGTGAAGTCGTGGTGATTTTTGGATCGTTTTGGCTCTACGCGTGTGCTATAATTAGTCCAGCCTATTCTATTTGTTCCATATCTGGTCTGGTATTTTTCTCACGTCCCTTACATCATATAAACATCAAATAAAATGGTTGATTCGATCCATGCATGCTCTACATCATTTTCGTGATTTAAAACCCTAAAAACATGTTTAATTGTGAAATATATGCTCCGATCCAGAATAATTATTAATAAAATTATTATACACTTATTATGATGTAATATGATCTGGAAAAATGTTGGAAAGAATTGTCATGGCCTAAATCATGTATTTCGAATTTATTTTGATTTATTGGGTTTTGATTTAAATCGTATAAAAGAAAAAGAAAATAAATCGTGTGACTTAGGGTTTTGGATCTAGGGTTTGTTTTGTGATATTAAATGACATTTAATGATGAGGTGATGATTAAAAATGAATTAGAGTTGGTTAGGGTTTTTAATCTTGGTATTTTATGTTTGTACGATTTGATATAAAGGTTTTGGGTGAGTTTTGTAACTTTTAAAACTCAAGGGTTATTTTTAGAACTTATTTTGGGCTGTGTACTATTCGAATAAAATGTAACCTAAGGGTACCATATGTAATTTTTATATTTTAAAGGGGTAAAATGTATTTTAAACCTAATTAGGGTTTGTTTTGAAAATAATTAAAAGAGAGGGACTAAACATGTAATTTCTGGAAACTTGGAGCTGTTTTGAGTAATTTAATATATTCAGGGGGTTATGTGTCATTTTGATAACTTAAGGGCATAATATGTAATTATTGATAATTAAAAGTTGAAGTTGTAAATTAAAGGGCTAAATATGTAACTTTTATAACTTGAGGGACTTAAAGTGTAAATTATGAAAGTTTGAGTATCCATTCGTATAACATCTTAAAATAAGTGCTCATTATGTAAAATGGATAAGTTAAGGGTTTAAAGTGTAACTTTGAATACTAAAAGGTTTAAAGTGTAATTTTGGAAAGTAAAGGATATAAAATGCAAAGTTATGAAACCCCAAGGACCAAAGGTGTAATTATGTTAAAAGATATCTTATTACCATTAATAATGATTCAACTTTCTAAATATGGAAATTTTCTAAAAGTGGAAACTACTATTTATAGAAACCTGCTAAAAAGGGAAAGTTACTTAAAATGGAAAGGCATGAATTTGAGAATGAATTATGATTCCCCCTCTTCTCCTCTAGGTGTGAAGAAGGAGAGATCCTGAGCCACTTCTATTTCTGATCTGTTTCTATTTCTGTGCTTGCGAATAAGGTACAGATATTCTGACCTTTCTCAAAAGGTTTCTCATGATCTCTTCCATATTCTGATCCGTTAGTTCCCGAATTGATGCCATTGCTATGATCCCCTTTACTTGAACCTTCTCTATTGATCCCACTTGATATGACCTCCGTTATGAAACCATGCTATGAAAACCTTTTAAATATGCCATGGAAATGTTTTGAGAAGAACCGATTTGAAAAGATGTTTATAAATGATGCTAAATTTCTTTTTAAAAGAAAGGTTATTTAACTTTCATGAACCCTATATTTTGAAAGACCATTTTTGTGAAAACTGTTTTAAAAGATTATTTAAATTGGACTTTTAATAGAAACTTTTGAAACGGACTTTTGAACTGAACCATGAATTGATTTTTGAATATGAACCTTGACCTGATAAACTCTGATTGGACCTTGAATACTATTTCTGATATGAACCCTTTGTTATGAACTGCTATGTTCCCTTTTGATTGAACCCTGATATGATTTTGAGATGACTTTGAGATAAACCTTTGCTATATGACCTTTTGCATGACTTTGAGACCTGACTCTTAGTTTGATACCCGAGCCATTTATGTTTCTCCTACCTATGGAGGTACCATAGGCATGTCTGTGATGCACCACTGGCATGACTCATGTGTGGGTGAGTGATTTCTCACGCCGTCCCTTTTTATGATTACTATTATGGCCATTATGACTTTGAGTATATGACTTTGAGATTGACTTTGAGTAAGGGGCGTATGGATTGCAATCCTAGATCTGATCTGTTTAGTGGATTTAACTATGACTTTGAGTTGACTTTGAGGTGACTGGTGCTGTGTGCAATACACGCCTTTCACAATTTCTGGGAGCTAGCTACTCCACATTTATGATACATGAGGACACCCCTCATATTATCTGGTTGCCTGAGAGGTATCCCCTCTGATTGTGAGATTATGAATTGACGGCTTATGACTTTGAGATTATGATGTTGAGTTATGACTTTGAGTTTTGGGCTCGTGGTGGATGACTATCCTATTCTTTTCATTTCTATTACTCTTATTGCTTATTCCCTATGATATTTCCCCAATGCACTATACTTCTGTTCTGTTTCATTATCATTACTTTGTTTACATATCTGTTCACTGAGCTTTTTAAGCTCAGCCGCATTTCCTTTTCCTGCGGCAGGTTTTAGTAGGAAGCTGGGTTATGGGAAGAGAGTGTGACTGGACTTAGAAGACTATGCTTTAATAGTTACACTGGACTAGAGATGATTAGAAGAAGCTCCTATCTTTTAGACTTAGTATTTATTTTGTAACCTGGTAGTCTCAGATTTTCATTTGTAAGCCCTGAATTTCTTTTGTATTTATGAATCACATGCTTTTGTTTGTTCTGATATGTCACTGTAATGTAATACTTCTACCCTTATCGGGTTGGGGTGTTACAATTATGGTATCAGAGACCAGGCTGCGATTCGTAATACATTTACCCTTGACCTGTGAAGTTTGGACCCCTAAGTTTCCCTGTAGGCGCTCATAAGACAACCTTTGAAACTTTACATTAGGATTCCCCATAGGAACCTAAGTTATTACCAGTGAGGAATGGGTAGACTAAGACATTCATATAAGTATCGTTTGCTTCCGCATCACTCTGATCGTGCCTTTGCTCTTGGGTAGCCTTATAAAGACCTTTGTTTCAGAAGTTAGGAGTTTTGCAACTTAAGCTTAGTAACCAAGTAAGTTTGGAATACCTCGGAAAGCTACCTGGATACCTTACACATTTAAGTTTCACCTTCAGATTTTGATCTCCGCCTCCGATTTGTTTGATAAGTTGTTTGGCACCTTTTCGACCATATCGTAGGTCATTCAACCATAATGTGTTCGACACATTCTGTGAATTCATTACTTATGTTAGGTATGAATGTATCACCCGATACTACTTAACTCTGTATGATCCATTACTACTCCTATGAGAATTCTGGTAATTATGAACCACGAATATGAGAAGTTTTGTTTCCTCTCTTTGAATGATGAACCTTGTTCTGCCAACCGTTTCCTTTGGAAGGGTATGATGTAAATACTATCTCTATATGGATTTGTTAACTAAGCATGATGATGCTGATAACTGAGATTCTGTACCTCTCACAATTGACGATTATACAATATTCGTATTACCAATGATACACATCCTACCTGCTACTTATGCTAAGAAGCTAAACGAAATTTCCCACACATTGAACTGTTCGTTTATCCATCCCAACATTTTTGTTGAACCATGTACTTGACTCTGATATATGAACTATCTGTATGATTTGACGACTGTATTCACTCTATGAATCCTTTGACTTTGAGATGTCTGATGGTACAGTCTTTTGGACTGAATGGCTATTCGTGAAGATACCATAGACTACCATATCTGAAATGTGACCTTGAAAATCTGCTTCACCCTATTCCATTATGATGACTCTCTACATCTGCTAAAATTTCTGTCACTATGGAAACACCTACCCCAAACTCATGTGATTACCAAGTTGTCCTGAAAACCATTATTATCAACCCTTAGAAAGTTCGACTATTGGAAAATATTTTGTTGTACGAAGATTTTTCGGTATTCTCTGATGAACCTTTTTGGTACTCCTTTGAACTGATCTCAGTTGAAGAAACCATGGTGCCATAGAAGTTGAGAGATTGAAGGAGCTGATGGAGTATGATTTTTGTTAACCCTTTGTGATTCTCTTTGGATACTCTTGTTTGTTTATGAAGAAGAACAAGAGAAGTATGCAATGATGTATCGACTATCGTGAACTTAAACGTACCACTATCACTAATCATTATCTATTTCCGAGTATCAATAATTAATTTGGCCTTCCTTTGAAACTCCGCATCTGATTTCACCATTTTAGATTTGAATCACTAAAGAAGCAACCACAAGAACTTCTAAGAAGAGAGTTAACTAACCGAGAGTAACCTTTGTGAAGTATTTCAGTTCTTGAAGAAGAAAGAAGGCGATGTGAAAACTCCCTGAGATGATTTCTGAAGTTGCCTTTGCACTCGTTATAACATTTATGAACTTGAATGATGCCAATGGTATTGGCTAGAATAATCATGTTTTTCGCGTGTTTTGGACAATTTGTCATAGTATGACATTGTGTTGTGTTCTAAAACGAAATAAGAACATAGAGATTAATTGTTGAGACGACCCTTTGTTCTGGAAGAGAAATTTGATTGACGTTCAGAAAGCATAATAGACAACACTACCCTGCATAATGTAAAGACAGAGCTTTCACAAGAAGGACCAAGATCGAAGATCGTTATCGGAGTTAGAAACTTGGTGGAAGAGTCGTAGAAGATGGTTGCGACAAGCATTACCATGGAAGAAGCATACAAGAAGAAGTGAGGAACTGGGATAGTGCTCAATCATACATCATGCAACACGTGAAGATTTCAGTTTGGGCACCAAGACAACCAGACCAAAGAAGACGAACCATTCAACACACAACCTGGAGTCGACAACAACATCATGTACCTTAAAACCTGGAGCTATGTTAGAAGACCTGTCGAAGACATGCAGTCGTGTTTCTCTATTCATTTTAGTTGTACTAAGATGAATTGAGAGCAGAAGCAGACCTACAGATGGAGGGATGCACAGTAATCGCGTCAGAGACTGCCGTTACGATACCACACTACCAAGAGGAGCTGCTGAAGACCGGAGGAACCAGACTCGAGTTTTAAATTCTTTTAACCATGAGGTAAGATGGACAAGAGTAAACAGGCTACCCCAACTTGGAGGAAATTTGGAAATCTGAAATTGAGTGGACGGATTTTGAAGCGGACGTTGTGTTTAGACGAGATGATTCCGTAAAGGATTGACGCTATTGATGACGTACCTTAATTTTGAATGACATTCTCGGATTTCCGTTACTCTTCGAGTAATTTCGTTCTCTTAGTTATGTTGTTTGATTTTGGACCTCTGAGAATGTAGGTGGACTAAGTGGATTTAGATAAGTTTGTGTGGTTCACGACTTGAGATAAAGTATGACCAGCATGAGGGCATATGTATATGATGCCAGTATTATGACGCCTGGCCAACGTGATAATACTTACATCATATAACGTGCACTTATGGTGGGCATGTGATATTTCGAGGAGTGCCTTAGAAGCTTTAGAATTCTGACATCTGATCAAGATCATCTGAGTTTAGTGAGACTTTAGGTTCATTCTACCTATACGTTTAATCTGCTGTCCTTGATATACGATTCGAAACGTTTGGACTCTCGACACGTGTTTTGCTGATCTTTGCAACTTCTGATAAGGATCTTAGGTTCCATTATGAAATTTCTGCCGTTGACGATATCTAACGATATGCTTTCTGTCCGTATACGATTCGCATTCGTGAAGTTGTTCGTTATGATCTGCTATGAGTAAAATATGTGATTGCGGACTTTGAGGAAATGAGACCTGTTTGTTTATGAGAATACCTTTGGAAGGTTATCTAAAAGCCGTGACTATTTGAGAAGCTGAAGAGTTAAACCTTATATCACCCCATGTTTGCTACAACTCAATGTATTCTCATCTGATTCGCCTAATCAATTCGATGAAAATCCTATGTATTTTTATACCTCTTCCTAGAGAATTCGATCATCATCCGTTATGTTTGATACATTATCCTTTTGATTCAAATTCAGTATGATATGCCCTTCTGAGAAATCTGAAACTGTTTTGACAAGAGTTACGAGTCATGAGAAACCATTTGGGTCCAAAGATCTTTTGGAAGAACCTCCCCGAGCGTGAGAATGGTTGTGACGACCTGTTACGGTTTACTACGACTTCGTCTAACTTTGCGACTTCAAATTTCGAGGACGAAATTTTTCTTTCTAGAGGGGAAGAAGTTGTAACACCTAAAATTTTAAAACATGTGAAAAGACCAAATTGCCCTTACAAATTTGAAATTTAATTAAAAGCTTATTAAGTCTCCAAATAAATCCCAAACTTCTAACAAGGCATAAGTTATGATCCAAGATATTTTTAACAACTTCATTACACATTTGTACAAGTGGTAAAATTACTAAAATACCCCCATAATGGCCGATTGTGATAAAACTTAAATTAAGTGATTTAAATTGAGTTAATTTGATATATATATGGAAAATATTGAAGATAATTATTAAGAAATATTCTCCCAAACCATATTGTCGAAATTTCTGGTCCCTTAACCCTCCCCCACACGGAATTCCTTTTTATTTTAGTCAAACCATATCACTTTTCACCCAAAAACCCTAAAACCGATTACATAATACACACACAAATCCCTTTGGCCTCCATTCGACTCACACACACCTCTCAAGCATTTTTCTGTGATTATACATTATTCTAAGAAGCCAAGAAAAATCCCATTCGAATTGTGGAAGCCCTATACGATCGTAACATTGTTTTTCTTTTGTCGAGCCCTAAAACAAAGGTAATTTCGTTGTGCCTAATACGACATCTATAAAAATGATTTCTTATTTTTCTGATGTTCCTTAAATCATATAAGACCCACGAAAATTGGTTTCAAGGTTGGAAGATCATTGGTGAAGTCGTGGTGATTTTTGGATCGTTTTGGCTCTACGCGTGTGCTATAATTAGTCCAGCCTATTCTATTTGTTACATATCTGGTCTGGTATTTTTCTCACGTCCCTTACATCATATAAACATCAAATAAAATGGTTGATTCGATCCATGCATGCTCTACATCATTTTCGTGATTTAAAACCCTAAAAACATGTTTAATTGTGAAATATATGCTCCGATCCAGAATAATTATTAATAAAATTATTATACACTTATTATGATGTAATATGATCTGGAAAAATGTTGGAAAGAATTGTCATGGCCTAAATCATGTATTTCGAATTTATTTTGATTTATTGGGTTTTGATTTAAATCGTATAAAAGAAAAAGAAAATAAATCGTGTGACTTAGGGTTTTGGATCTAGGGTTTGTTTTGTGATATTAAATGACATTTAATGATGAGGTGATGATTAAAAATGAATTAGAGTTGGTTAGGGTTTTTAATCTTGGTATTTTATGTTTGTACGATTTGATATAAAGGTTTTGGGTGAGTTTTGTAACTTTTAAAACTCAAGGGTTATTTTTAGAACTTATTTTGGGCTGTGTACTATTCGAATAAAATGTAACCTAAGGGTACCATATGTAATTTTTATATTTTAAAGGGGTAAAATGTATTTTAAACCTAATTAGGGTTTGTTTTGAAAATAATTAAAAGAGAGGGACTAAACATGTAATTTCTGGAAACTTGGAGCTGTTTTGAGTAATTTAATATATTCAGGGGGTTATGTGTCATTTTGATAACTTAAGGGCATAATATGTAATTATTGATAATTAAAAGTTGAAGTTGTAAATTAAAGGGCTAAATATGTAACTTTTATAACTTGAGGGACTTAAAGTGTAAATTATGAAAGTTTGAGTATCCATTCGTATAACATCTTAAAATAAGTGCTCATTATGTAAAATGGATAAGTTAAGGGTTTAAAGTGTAACTTTGAATACTAAAAGGTTTAAAGTGTAATTTTGGAAAGTAAAGGATATAAAATGCAAAGTTATGAAACCCCAAGGACCAAAGGTGTAATTATGTTAAAAGATATCTTATTACCATTAATAATGATTCAACTTTCTAAATATGGAAATTTTCTAAAAGTGGAAACTACTATTTATAGAAACCTGCTAAAAAGGGAAAGTTACTTAAAATGGAAAGGCATGAATTTGAGAATGAATTATGATTCCCCCTCTTCTCCTCTAGGTGTGAAGAAGGAGAGATCCTGAGCCACTTCTATTTCTGATCTGTTTCTATTTCTGTGCTTGCGAATAAGGTACAGATATTCTGACCTTTCTCAAAAGGTTTCTCATGATCTCTTCCATATTCTGATCCGTTAGTTCCCGAATTGATGCCATTGCTATGATCCCCTTTACTTGAACCTTCTCTATTGATCCCACTTGATATGACCTCCGTTATGAAACCATGCTATGAAAACCTTTTAAATATGCCATGGAAATGTTTTGAGAAGAACCGATTTGAAAAGATGTTTATAAATGATGCTAAATTTCTTTTTAAAAGAAAGGTTATTTAACTTTCATGAACCCTATATTTTGAAAGACCATTTTTGTGAAAACTGTTTTAAAAGATTATTTAAATTGGACTTTTAATAGAAACTTTTGAAACGGACTTTTGAACTGAACCATGAATTGATTTTTGAATATGAACCTTGACCTGATAAACTCTGATTGGACCTTGAATACTATTTCTGATATGAACCCTTTGTTATGAACTGCTATGTTCCCTTTTGATTGAACCCTGATATGATTTTGAGATGACTTTGAGATAAACCTTTGCTATATGACCTTTTGCATGACTTTGAGACCTGACTCTTAGTTTGATACCCGAGCCATTTATGTTTCTCCTACCTATGGAGGTACCATAGGCATGTCTGTGATGCACCACTGGCATGACTCATGTGTGGGTGAGTGATTTCTCACGCCGTCCCTTTTTATGATTACTATTATGGCCATTATGACTTTGAGTATATGACTTTGAGATTGACTTTGAGTAAGGGGCGTATGGATTGCAATCCTAGATCTGATCTGTTTAGTGGATTTAACTATGACTTTGAGTTGACTTTGAGGTGACTGGTGCTGTGTGCAATACACGCCTTTCACAATTTCTGGGAGCTAGCTACTCCACATTTATGATACATGAGGACACCCCTCATATTATCTGGTTGCCTGAGAGGTATCCCCTCTGATTGTGAGATTATGAATTGACGGCTTATGACTTTGAGATTATGATGTTGAGTTATGACTTTGAGTTTTGGGCTCGTGGTGGATGACTATCCTATTCTTTTCATTTCTATTACTCTTATTGCTTATTCCCTATGATATTTCCCCAATGCACTATACTTCTGTTCTGTTTCATTATCATTACTTTGTTTACATATCTGTTCACTGAGCTTTTTAAGCTCAGCCGCATTTCCTTTTCCTGCGGCAGGTTTTAGTAGGAAGCTGGGTTATGGGAAGAGAGTGTGACTGGACTTAGAAGACTATGCTTTAATAGTTACACTGGACTAGAGATGATTAGAAGAAGCTCCTATCTTTTAGACTTAGTATTTATTTTGTAACCTGGTAGTCTCAGATTTTCATTTGTAAGCCCTGAATTTCTTTTGTATTTATGAATCACATGCTTTTGTTTGTTCTGATATGTCACTGTAATGTAATACTTCTACCCTTATCGGGTTGGGGTGTTACAGTATTTGAGATGATGGGGACCGAGATCGAGGAGGCATAGGATACTATCACTGAGTTCGGTAATCGACTAGATGTTCAGAGGCATGAGATGGAGGATTTGAGAGAGATAGCGATCATCACGCAGCAGATGCTGGAGCATCAGACTCAGGAGCTGGCCGCATCTAGTGCTACCATCCACACTCTGTCAGCCACGATTGAGGAGATTCAGGCCCGAGAGAGATCCAGAGATTTAGAGATGTTGGAGATGATCAGGATCATCAGAGAGCTAGAGAGGAGATCAGGAGGCGCACCTGGACCTTCATAGATCTATGACGTATCATTACATTCAGAGACATCTTAACTTGCCGCATGTGGCATTAATAATGTTGTATCTTATTGTTTTATATCAATGAATTCATATTATTAAAACTTTATGTTGGTTATGATTGTACTGTATTGATATTGATTTATGATGTTTTGGTTGTCTGATCTTTTATTATGCTCCCATATTGAAGTTCATTATAATTTCCATGTGTGTTGTTACATGTCGTGATGATTATTTATGAATGATATGGTTTATGTTGATGTATGTATTCATGGTGTGATTGTGATATATTTTGTGATGATCTCGACTATTATGAGCTTGGTTACATTATTTCTCTTGTTATTGATCGATGTTTGGGATTCTTACTTATACACTTGCGATTTTATAGAATCATGGCCCCTAGGAAAACCACAACTACCACCGCATCACCCGCTATGACTCAAGTTGCTATCAGAAAGTTGGTTGCCGACAGTGTTGCTGCAGCTTTGGAAGAGCAGGCTGCCGCAATGGCGCGAACTAGTAGCAATAACCGAGCCACTGCAGAAAGCGATTCCTCTGCGACTCGAAAGTGTGCCTATAAGGACTTCATAGCTTGTAAACCATCCCACTTCAAAGGTACTGAAGGAGTAACAGAGCTTGCTCGATGGTTTGAATGAACTGAGACTGTGTTTGTGAGGAGCGGTTGTGCCGCTGAAAGCAGAGTCTCGTTTGCTACTGGAACATTGTTGGAAGATGTGTTGTCTTGGTGGAACGCCACTGCTCAGAAGATAGGTGTGGAGGAAGCCTATCAGATCACCTGGGCTGAATTTAAGGAAAATATGTTGAAAAAGTTCTGCCCTAGAGGAGAGATCAAGAAGTTAGAAGATGAGTTTCACCTATTGGTCGTGAAAGGAAATGATCTCAGGGCTTATGATAGGAGATTTTAGGAGCTTGCCACACTTTGCCATTCAAAGGTTCCTGATTTGGAGAAGTTGTTGGAAAGGTACATTGAGGGACTACCTAGGAGCATTGAGGGAAACGTCACCTCGTCGAAGCCCCAATCTTTGGAAGAAGCAATGACTATTGCCCAAAGACTGCTAGACCGGGAGATTAAGCGTAACTCTCCTCAGGGAAACAACGATCACAAAAGGAAGTTTGATGATCGAAAGACAAACAACAACAACAACAACAACAACAACAACAACAACAACAACAACAACAGCAACAACAACCGTAACCTCAACCGTAACTACCACCATGATAGAAACACCCACCATAACCAACAGAACCGACGACAAGAAGCTGCCAGAGCTTATGTCGCCACACCGGTTAAGAATGTTGGGTATACTGGACCTTTTCCATTCTGCAACAAGTGTAAGATGCATCACACTGGACTCTGCTATGCTAAGTGTGGGAAATGTTCAAGGACTGGACATAAGACACAAGATTGCAAGGCTACAGGAGCTAACTTGCAACCCGTGGCTGTGGTATGCCATGCTTGTGGAGAGAAAGGACACTACAGGCGTCAGTGCCCAAACAAGGACAACAATGCACGTGGGAGAGCATACGTGCTGGGAGATGGAAATGTCCAGCAAGATCCAAACGTAGTCACAGGTACATTTTTTCTAAACAACCGCCTCGTTAAAGTTTTATTTGATTCCGGAGCCGATCAAAGTTTCGTATCTATTTCCCTTGCACCTCTACTTAATATTACACCAACCAAACTAGACACCACATACGAAATTGAGCTAGCTGATGGGAAGCTAGTGAGCACTAACACTATACTCCGGGGTTGCACCCTACGCCTACTAAATACACCGTTCGCCATTGACCTTATGCCTATTAGACTTGGTAGTTTTGAGTTTCGACATCGTTATAGGAATGGATTGGCTATCCAAGAACCGCGCTAAAATCATTTGTGACGAGAAGGTCGTTCACATCCCTCTAAATGAAGAAACCCTAATTGTTCACGGCGAGCGAAGTAAAACACGTCTGAGCATCATTTCTTGCGTCAAAGTTGTGATGTACATCGAACAAGGATGTCAGGTCTTTTTGGCTCAAGTCACTGAGAAGAAGTCGGAGGAGAACCGACTTGAGGATGTGCCAGTAGTCGAGAACTTTCCAGAAGTATTTCCTGAGGACTTGCCTGGCCTTCCGCCGACTCGTTAAGTGGAATTTCAAATTGACTTGGTGCCAGGAGCAGCACCCGTAGCACGAGCACCCTATAGGCTAGCACCGTCGGAAATGAAGGAACTATCTGAGCAATTGCAGGAATTGTCAGATAAAGGATTTATTCGCCCTAGTTCGTCACCATGGGGAGCACCTGTGTTGTTTGTAAAGAAGAAGGATGGAACCTTCAGGATGTGTATCGATTATCGTGAGTTGAAAAAACTTACGGTGAAGAATCGATATCCGTTGCCAAGGATTGACGATCTGTTTGATCAACTACAAGGATCGAGTGTCTACTCGAAGATTGATTTGAGATCGGGTTATCACCAATTAAGAGTTTGGGAAGAAGATATCCCTAAGACGGCTTTCAGGACGAGATACGACCACTACGAATTCCAAGTAATGCAATTCGGTCTAACAAATGCACCCGCTGTATTTATGGACTTAATGAACCGAGTGTGCAAACCCTATTTGGATAAGTTTATGATTGTATTCATCGATGATATCCTTATTTATTCATGAAGTAAGGAAGAGCACGCAGAACACTTAAAGGCTATACTGACACAGCTCAGAGAAGAGAAATTATACGCCAAATTCTCCAAGTGTGATTTTTAGATTGAGAAAGTACAATTTCTTGGGCATGTTATCGACAGTAAGGGTATTCATGTTGATCCCGCTAAGATCGAAGCTATTAAAAATCGGGCGTCACCTACGAGTCCTACTGAGATACACCAATTTTTAGGTCTTGTCGGATACTATCGGAGATTTATTGAAGGTTTTAAAAGGATTTCTAAGCCTTTGACCGAGTTAACACAGAAAAAGAAGAAGTTTAATTGGGGAGAAGAACAAGAATCGACATTTCAGTTTTTGAAGCAGAAGCTTTGTGAAGCACCGATATTAGCATTACCCGAAGGAAGTGAGGACTTCATGGTATATTGTGACGCATCAATCCAAGGTTTGGGTGCCGTATTGATGCAAAGACTTAAAGTAATCGCTTGCGCTTCTAGACAACTTAAACCCCACGAGGAAAACTACACTACTCATGATCTAGAATTAGGAGCGGTGGTATTCGCTCTTAAGATATGGAGACACTACCTATATGGAACCAAATGTACGGTTTTCACCGATCACAAGAGTCTTCAGCACATTTTAGATCAAAAGGAGTTGAACATGAGACAACGTCGATGGCTAGAGTTATTAAGTGACTATGATTGTGAAATTCGTTATCACCCGGGGAAGACAAATGTTGTAGCAGATGCCTTGAGTCGAAAGGAACGACTTAGACCCCTCAGAGTTAGATCATTGGGAATGACAATTAGATCACCACTTCCGTCTCAAATACTTGAAGTTCAAGCTGAGGCCCTTAAAGAAGAGAATAGACTGCATGAGAAGATTTACGGCATGCCAGAAAGCACGAATGGATTTGTAAAGAAACCAGATGGAAGGCTGTGTTTCAATGACAGAAGTTGGATTCCATTGTATGGAGGAATACGAGACCTCATCATGCACGAGTCTCATAAGTCTAAATACTCCATTCATCCTGGTTCGGACAAAATGTATCATGATCTTAAGAAGTTGTATTGGTGGCCAAACATTAAAGCTGACATTGCAGAGTATGTCGGTAAGTGTTTGACCTGCTCGAGAGTAAAGGCTGAGCATCAAAAACCATCCGGTCTTTTGATTCAACCAGAGCTACCAATGTGGAAATGGGAAAGGACTACAATGGATTTCATTACGAAATTACCCAAGACATCGAGTGGATTTGACACTATTTGGGTTATTGTCGATCGTCTCACGAAGTCAGCGCACTTCTTGCCAATCAAAGAGACTGATGATATGAACGTTCTTGCACGTTTATACTTGAAGGAGATAGTTTCCCAACATGGAGTGCCGATTTCTATTATCTCCGACCGAGACAGCCGTTTCACGTCTAACTTTTGGCGATCTTTACAGAAAGCCTTGTGAACTAAGTTAGATATGAGTACCGCTTACCATCCATAGACCGATGGTCAAAGTGAAAGGACTATTCAGACCCTAGAGGACATGCTTAGGGCATGTGTAATCGATTTTGGAAAAGGCTGGGATAAGAACCTACCGTTAGCAGAATTCTCGTATAACAACAGTTATCACGCTAGTATTAAGGCCGCACCGTTTGAAGCACTTTATGGAAGAAAGTGTCGATCACCAGTTTGTTGGGCTGAGATTGGAGATGTACAACTCTCAGGTCCCGAATTGATTCTTGAAACAACTGAGAAAATAGTAAAGGTTAGACAACGATTACAAGCCGCTAGGGATCGGCAAAAGAGCTATGCCGATGGGCGAAGGAAACCAATGGAGTTTCAAGTTGGAGACAGGGTCATGCTAAAGGTATCACCTTGGAAAGGGATGATTAGGTTTGGAAAACATGGAAAGTTAAACCCAAGATACGTTGGACCCTTCGAGATCATAGAAAGGATCGGTCTCGTGGCATATAAAGTTGAAATCCCTGAGGAGCTCAGCAGAGTACACAACACCTTCCACGTGTCAAATTTGAAAAAGTGTTTATCGGATGAAACCCTCGTGATTCCATTGAAAGAGATCAGAATCAACGATAAGTTGAACTTTGTTGAGGAACCCGTCAAGATTATGGATCGGGAGGTCAAACGACTTAAGCATAGTCGCATTCCCATTGTTAAGGTCAGATGGAACTCTAAGAGAGGACCCGAGTTCACTTGGGAGCGCGAGGATCAAATTCGTGCTAAATACCCACAACTATTCGATGAGACAACCCCGAGCACCGATTCAACTCTGGATTCTGGGACGAATCCAATCTAATGGGTGGGTACTGTAATACTCCGTAAAATCCCTGGTCATTTATTTATGCTAATTTTCGAAACTATTCTAAGCTAAGCCATTTTTGCGGGCTAATTTGAAATTTTTATATGAGACACCGTTTGTTTGACACCCGATTACTTTGGTCACCGTTTGTTTGACACCCGATTACTTTGGTCACCCTTTTTTTGACACCCTATTACTTTGGTCACCGTTTGTTTGACACCCAATTTCGTTGGTCACCGTATGTTTGTCACGTGGTATCACCTGTTGTCACTCTTGTATGTCACCCAATGAGGTTAACACCGGTAACTCCAAATTGCGACCCGACACCTTGAAAAGACACCGATATATCCATATATATATAATTAAGTATATATATTAATTGTTACGAACTATTATCACACAATGTATATATATAAGTATATATACCTAGGAACGACACCATTTGTGAGGAATACACAAATCGACACCGACACCAATACCGAAACTAAAGTTACGAGGGCACTAATCACCGACACAGTAATATTTTATGATGGGCCGTGTATCACTTAAGCCCAAGTATATTATTTTTTTTCCTTTTACTCGCTGCTGGGCCGAAACACAACCATAAGCCCAAATCCATTTTTATTTTGTTTTCGTTTGGGCCGAGCATTTTACAAGCCCAAGGGCTGCTTATGTTTTCTTTTGCGTAGCATGGCTGTTTTTGATTTGCTTTGTGATACAAAATACTCAACGAGCTTAGCTTGTGTACAAGGTAAATATTGCACTTTGATCTTTTCTGTTCCTACCCGACACTACAAGCGAAACACCACAAAACCAAACCAAACCGCTTGTATTTTCTTTTTCTCTCTTTGGTTCCCCATAAACTCGACACAAAACCCACCCTTGTGTCACACTTGTGTGTGAGATTAACCAAAGCAAGACACCCAAGCTACCCTACATGTAACCTATTGAACTAGTTAGACTCTTGGTTCAAACCATTACATCCTAAGTTTCATTAACCATTGGATCAAGTGTTCCTTTAATCCATAACACAAAACACCTTTCAAATAAACAAACCATGCAAGTACTATCACATGTTCCCCCTAAACTACCTTAACCTAGTACTAAACTAATCAACAAAATCATCATAGCCTCCAAAGACTACACACTCGACTTGACAAAACACAAGGGACTAGGGACAAGCTTGTCTTGTTCGATTGACACATCCAAAGACCAAGTCACATGCTACCTTTCCTAACTACCCAACTTTCACTATAAAATCCACATTTAATGCATTTTAACTCACACTTACAAGTTTCACCAAAATCTCATATCACAAACACTCCTTTCTTTCTTTCTTACTTGTTGTCGAGACCAAGGAAGGCACACACGAATATTTTGGGTTAAGAACTACTTGGGTAGGAGATATTTTGGAACGAGGGTCACTACGAAGAGGGTATAACATTTGTTGGTTCTTGTTGTCTCGTATCACTTGGACTCTCCACCATCTTTGGTGTTGTAAGTCATCGTTACCTATTTCATTTCCTACTCTACTACATTCATGCATATCACGTTTATTTTTCACACGACACACTTTATTATCTAAGTATATACACTCGTTACACTTATAACTATATATGTACATGCCTCGACACCCCTAGGAAAAGGCTCACCATTTCATTTTTTACACGTACTACTTACATATATTTTTCGACACTCTGAATCTTCGACTCACACTTAACCAAACTAACGTCACATGCAAGCCATACTCGATATTATGCTACGAAAACTAAACCAAAACCAAATCTATGTCGAGCACCTCTATTTCAAAATAAAACGCCACTTGGGCCTAGGATGGGCTAACGAGGCCATTTAGTTTTTCAAATGAGATTTTCGGTTTTAAAATTTAGAAATAGCGAGATGCATAAAACTGATTTTTAAGGATTTTTGTAAGTTGTAATTACTACTTTAATTGTAACAAAAAGTTTGTTTTTCAAAAACTTAACTAAGGACTATCTTTGTAAAACCTTGCGTTAAGGGACTAAAAGTGACAAAACCACCAAACTTTCGGACTAAATATAACACAATCGATTTCTAATAGAAGTTGAGGGTAGAAACTGTAATTTTTCCAAAGCTCGAGGTGAAAAGTGTAAAAAGTACTAAAAAGGACTAAAATGTAATTATTTTTTACCAAAGGGTAAAAGTGTAACTTTATTAAAGTTAAGGGTCAATTTCGACAAAAGATACTTTATTAATTAATTATTTTACATAATTAAATTTTGTATATAAATATATATATATATATATATATACTTTGTAGTTTTAAAATAAATATGTATTTTTACTAAAAATATTTAATTATAAATATTTTTATTGACATTATGATCACAAATAAATTAACATTTATTGAACACCGGTCCGTATCAACGTTATAAATAACTGTGTAAAGTTATTTTGTAATATATTAAGACACCCAAATGGATATCACCGCACTCGAGACATATCGCATGTCATTTACGAATCGAATCTAAGACACCGATGACAATATATATATATAGGTCGCAAGTCGGAGGAATTTCATTGCTAGTCGTAGCAGTACACCGTCACTTTGAGCACCGTTGTGATTTACACACCTGTCAGTTGAGTTCATGGTCCCACATTTTTAATCATTTCTAAACCCCGTGGGGAGATACATGCTATTATAAACCGAACACAAGTATTTTTCTGTATGTTGTTACAACCTGATATTGCCTAAGTTGACACCCGTGCTACAAGTCCCTCATATGACGAACCTTAATCACTTGCGAGTGAGCGTGAGCGCAAATATAGTTGATAGATCTATTGGAATGGCAGCCCATCTCTGTCAAAGTGATTATTTGGCAGGAGGTGTGCTATATTCGAGGTACCATGAGAATTTGGCACATTTCTAGTCACCGAGGGCCCCTTTGTTATCTACACCCCTCGTGGTGTAGGTGATTATTATCTTTATGATATGTCGATACGATGTTAAGGCTTGCGTTTCGTGAGGCTTAGGAGCAATATTTCACCAGTTTAGTCAAGACCTGTCTATCTTGGCTTGTTTATTTCAAATGTTTGACTTGTGTTCACACTATTACTACACTGGTACAAAAAGTTGTATTGGTCACGCCAAAAATGTGTGACGATATGCATATAGTCACGCACGTTTTTTTCGTCATGTGTTACAAAAGGTCCCGCCACCGTAGGTGGCATATGGTCACATTGTTGAGTTCGTGGCCTTTTCCATCGAAAAAGAGTGACCAAAACCCTGAATATGTGTGACAAATTAGGCACAAGTTTTGTTGGATTAGTCATTATCAGTGATCGTAAACACCTTATAGTCACACGAATGTTTTTTGAGAGTGACTATTGTTCGTCCTTTGGCCACATAAATATATAATATATGTGACATTTGAGATGATATATTCAAGTAAATTTGTATTTTGTGTGACTATTTCCCGTCCTGTGGCCACATGAATATACAATAAATGTGACTTTTGTGATGATTTAGTCACACAATGGGTGTTGTTTTTTTGGAGTTAGTCACATACAATTTAACACAAAGTGGCCAAAAGTGTAAATAAGTGTGACCATATGCTGTTTAAAGTGAAGAAATGTGTATTTTGTGTGACTATTGATCATCCAATGGCCACGTGACTTTTTTGTTTGTGTGGCCTTTTGTAATATTTAGTCACACAAAGCATGTTTGTTTTGGGTATTTAGTCACATACCATTAATCAAACAGTGGCCAAAAGTGTTAATAAGTGTGACCATATGTTGTTTAAAGTAAAGAAATGTGTATTTTGTGTGACTATTGATCATCCAATGGCCACATGAATTTTATGTTTGTGTGGCCTTTGGTAATATTTAGTCACACAAAGCATGTTTGTATTGGGTATTTAGTCACATACCATTAAGCAAACAGTGGCCAAAAGTGTTAATAAGTGTGACCATATGCTGTTTAAAGTGAAGAAATGTGTATTTTGTGTGACTATTGATCATCCAATGACCACATGAATTTTATGTTTGTGTGGCATTTTGTAATATTTAGTCACACAAAGCATATTTGTTTTGGGTATTTAGTCACATATACCATTAATCAAACAGTGGCCAAAAGTGTAAATAAGTGTGACCATATGCTGTTTAAAGTGAAGAAATGTGTATTTTGTGTGACTATAGATCATCCAATGGCCACGTGAATTTTATGTTTTTGTGGCCTTCGGTAATATTTAGTCACACAACGACTAAAGCAAACAGTGACCAAAAGTATTAATAAGTGTGACTATATGCATCTTTTAGTCACATTTAAAAAATCAATATATATCAAAACAATTCAAATATATATCAAAACAAATTCAAATACAATAAAATTGGAATGTATATAACTGAACAAAATATAAAATTGGACATCCTTTTATACACCAAGGAGTCCTAGTCGGCTTACAATAGTTTCTTTATAAGTATCTATAATCTTTTCCATAAGCAAGTAGCAACTTCGAGCGGTCTTAATCTCTGAGCAGTACCAACTTTAACTAGCAGTAGTAACGTTTGTACTAGCAGTAGTAAAGACTTGGCCACATTTTCTTTGAAGTTCATGAGCTGCACTAAATCCATCTAAGCAATATTAACACAAACATGATCAGCATTAATTCAAACAACATCATGAAGACTTTTAATCCAAAACAATGAACATACTAATAAAATTTGCAGTTAAACTTACAAGTTTTTCTCCCATTGATCTAATCTCATCATCTGGATATAAAAGCCTTGAAAATGTAGGCTGCTGCATATCAACACATCAGGATGAGAGCAGGACTAGAACATGTCAAAGCTCATAACATAACAGAACTAGATGAGCCACTGGTTCAACTATCTGCACAAACATGATAGGAGAGTTAATACTAATACCACGTTAGTACTGCTGGATCAGAGTTAGTACTGCTAGTGTATATATATATATATATATATATATATATATATATATATATATATATATATATATATATATATATATATATATATATATATATATATATATATATATATATATATATATATATATATATAACAGAATATATATAAATGAAGCAAATATATATACAATTGTATTTCAAATTCAATAAAAATCGAATGTATATAAATGAAGCAAATATATATAAAATTGTAATGTGTATATAATCAAATTCTCAACTAGCATAAGTTAAAACCTGTTGACTCTTCGCCGCCTTAGCTTGCTTTTGCAAGGTTTCACTAGAGACCAAATGTTTTCGCTTCATTGGTACTAATTTTAGTCCTGTATTTTGTTCACTAATATTTGGTATCATAGTTGGTGGTGTAACCTGTAGAACCGGTTTTTCGTGGCTTAAGCGTTTTCGTATGTCCGATAGTTTTAACAGGTTCTTATATGTATATATAAAACACGGTACATTAGTCATGTACGTAAAACTAAAAAAATCAAAGGTGGATGTTTTATTACTTACCACTGTTTCCATTACTGGTACGTTTTTCAAAGTTTCAAAGGCCATTGGAGTGGTCACCTGCAATATAAATTAAGAAATACAATGGTGTTATCATTAGAAAATGAAATTGTTAACAACATAAAAAGTGGCTTACATCTGAGTCTAATGCCAGTTTCTTTCTGCAAAATAAATATGGGAAATGTAAGAAACTAAGGCACTAATAACGCTGCATAATATAAGATTTGCCAACCATGAAACCGTAAAAATATACATTGGTTGGCTTTGGTGACTGAGATGGAGCATACACACGCCTTGAAAATGAAGTGTGCCAGAAAATCCATCTGAGGGAATTTTTAGGCAGGCATGCCATGTAGCATCCTCACCCGTGAAAATAGCATGTAGCCCCTGCAAGAATCAAGTAACGTGATTAATGCTAACATAAAAGATGACAACATTAGATGTCCCAAATATAAGTTTAGCCTCAAAAACAAACATACGGGTTGCACATCGAATCGGGCAACAAATAATATACAATTGGTTGCAATTTTATGCAGTGCCAAACGTGGAACGAATAAATGTCAAACACATTACCAAGCAAGCAAATCACTAACATTTGGTACAAATGAAACAGTTTGACAAAAAGCAACCATATTTAAGTTAATTTCCTATATAACAAATGTTATGTTAATCTTTGGATAGATAACTTACGCAACTGCGATATGCAAACTCCAACTGTTCAGCAACATCCTCCCGGAGTGGAAACCAATCAAGACTCCCTTTACGAGCAAAACAATGGCCTCTTAGAACACGTCGATTGTCTCCATTCCAATAAACAGGAAAATTGTGTCGTCTTAATAAGTCTACCTGCAACGATTACCACCACACGAATTTATAATCAAAAACATGTTTTAGGCTAGTTTAATCCGCGAAAATCAATGTAAATCGTTTTATATTCGATTACACATTTAAGAAAATATAAATTAAATATGTGTTTGAGCATACCCATGAACAGAGTAGGATAGGTGAGATGAGGGTGATGGTGGCTCGACTGTGATGGTGGTGGTTATCTCGAACCAAACAACCAAAGCAAACAAAGTCTCCCATACAGTTCCCTTGTCTTGATGACGGTGATGGCGTGAAGGAGCGATGGTTGGTGGAACCACGGCGAGATAAGGCGATGAAGTGTGGCGGTGGTGTGAGTCGGTTCTAGAGAGAAGGAGAAGAGATGAATAGAGAGAAGATAGATCTGACTAAGCTAGTATTAGTGTTAATGTTTTGATTTTGGGTGAAAAAGGGGCGCCATATGAGCGGAGCGGGAGATTGAAATTTTGGGGAAAATTAAGGGGCGGGATGTTGAGCGCTATACTAAAAATTTGGAGATTGAAAGCCTATCAAATGAGCTCGAAATGTTTAATGAGTTGAGCTCAACCTTATATAAGTTCGACTCGAGTTATTGTTGAGTTCTCGAGCTTGTAAGTGATATAAAATATGTGTTTTTTTAATATGTAGGTGTACTAAGTGTAAATACTTATTTATGAATGTATCAAGCTTTTCGAGCTGAAGTCGAACCAAATTCAATTCTTAGGTTATATTTCAAATTTAATTTTTGTAATAAAACACATCTTTACAGATAAATCGAGCTTTTTGAGTCAACCTCAATCCGAGTTCAAACTTTCTCGATCCCGGATAACATATGATCGGGAAGGTCCCTGGATACTTGCTTCTCAGTGTCGATCTGTGACAAATGGTATACACCTACCAAGCCGGTACAACCCATGCATGACCAGTGATAATGGCTAATTCATATGGGGCATGGGTCATGTGCATTAGGTTATCACTGGTCACATTCATTAATTAATGGGTATTTGACATCGATCATATATGTCATATGCATTGGGTGGATAGTTGCTTAGAGTGTCATGTTACGACACATCATGTTGACAATTGGTAATTAACATGCATGGGTCATGGGTCATGTGCATTGGGTTAGAGTGGCTTTTAGTGTAATGGAAACCATGCATTACCGGTGATAATGGCTAATTCACATGGGTCATGGGTCATATGCATTAGGTTATCACTGGTCACATTCATTAATTAATGGGTATTTGACATCGATCATATGGGTCATATGCATTAGTGATGAGGCGAAAAATGAACCACTTTTAGGGGGTCATTTAAGCCCGAAATTGAATTTATTTGATCAAATATTGCCCTAAATCGTTCCTTTTGTGATTTTAGGTACTTTGGGAGAGAAATCTGGAAAAAGAAGCAATTCGGACGTTTATGGAGCATAAAAGTGAAGAAAACGCCAAAGTCTTAATTTTCCTTGCTGGAAACAGTAGGTGACGGCGTCAAGAAGGAATTTTTTACGGCGTCAAGAGTAAAGTCCATGACGGCCCAGTGGAATCATGAAGGCGTCACAAAGTAGAGCGTCAAGAGTTAAATGCGTGACGGCCTAGGACATGACGGCGTCAAAAGTAGATCAAGGCATTCCGAGGAGTATTTTGGCGGCGAGATGACGGCGTCAGAAATTTGTTCTTGACGCCGTCAGATCCTATTTCCTATATATAGTTTTCTAATTTTCACATTAAAAAGAGAGAAGTTTTGGAGAAACCCTAGCTACGATTTTGGTACGAATTTTACAGGTTTTTCAAGGGTTCTCAGCCCTTTATCCCTTTCATGTGTAATTGAGATAAGTACTCCTTTAATTCAATCAATATGTCTATGTGTTGGTTGTCTATATCTTGTTCTTGTCTTGATTCCACTATGTTAGGCTAGATTTATCTTGTGTTTGCTTGGATCTAATGAAACCTAGATATTGATTATGTGTTGATTACTTGTTTATGGTTGTATTGGATGAATGAATTCGATGTTAGGCTTAAGAAAACTGGCAGATCTCCAAATGGTAACATGCTTGAACGTCTTAGGAAACATGAACCGATGTGTACTAGGTTTTATTGGTTGTATTTAATGCATGAGTAAATTCTAATGATCCCATGTTAGGAGCTTATATCGGCTCGACATAGGAGTGAAGTAGGCACTCATAGGATTGGGGAATTAAGTGCGCCACCCCATGAATGGTATTAAGGAATACAATCTGTTATCCACGCAACTATAACAAGTAATTAACGTGTAAAAGATATCTAGGGAGTAGTGAAATCTAAGTAAACACATTTTCTCCACTTATTGCTCTCAACCTTAGTATAAATTAGTTTATTTTCATTTCTAGTATTTTATTTTGATTGCATCTTTAGTATTGGGTTAGTTGACTAGCAACTAATTCCGCCCAAATCCTTCAAACCCGAGATTTTTACTTGCTTTCTAAAAAATATAAAAATACAAAAATAATCATCCCTCATCCTTAGAACTAATAATTAGGTTTTCTAATCCTAGCGACACTATTCCTTGCTGAACGATCAATCCCCCGGTACTTGTCACTATACTATACTACAACGATCGGGTACACTGCCTGGTGGGGGTTGTAAGCTTCTCAAGATCCCTTGAGAGGTAAAGCCTGGTGCGATTCCCACGTATCAAGTTTTTGGCGCCGCAGCCTGGGGAATAGTTATTGTCTAGGTTAGAATCTCTTTTTATTAGGTCTACTTGCTAGATTCCTTTCTAGTAAGATTTTATTTTAATTTTTAGGTTTTCTTTTGTCTATCTTATTTCTTTGTTTCCTTTGTTCGTAAACTATTTCGATGGATAACAATAACATTGATCATTTGATTCCTGTTATTCGTGTTTTTCGTCGTAGGATCAAATGCCCGACCCACTCCCTTTAGTCGAGAATGAGAACCCACCTAACCTCTCGCCCAACCACCACTTTGACAATAATTCTGAGTTAGAGGAGTCTGATCACGAGGATGACCGTAGGGCTAGCCCCTTTTATTATTCAGACTCTGACGAGGATCTTGATGATGGTGATGTGATTAATGAGAATAGGATGGAAGAAGAAATAAACCCTCTTAGGTATGTCGACCCTAGAACTAGGATTGAGTGTGATAGTTCATTTAACATGCAATTTCCTTGTAAGATCGGATTTAAGAGCTTCAATGCCTACCTTAACTCATCTCTCCCAATAAACATAATCTCGCGTAACGAATACAATAAAATCATGGTAGATGAGTTAGAATACAAAGGAGGAAATATTATTGCTAGAACAATACCATTGCATGTGTTTGTTGGAAGCTTGGTTTATCTTGTTGAGTTCATGGTTATGGAGAATCTAGGAGAATTTATTGATGATAAGTTAACCCAAGTTGTGTTTGGAAAACCCTTCAAAAGGTTGACCAACCTTGATGAAAAACTCATAGAAGGGTTAATTACATTCTCGGATGGGGATGAAGATTTTGTCTATCAAATGCCCCGCACACACCCTAGGTTAAAGGATTTTTCCATGGAAAAGTGTAGTAGGTATCCACCCATAGAAATGTTAAATGAGAATGATAAGAGAAAAGGATTAAAGTATACTCACGAAAAGAATAAAAGATACTATCGCGGATGCTTAGAGTTAGGAGATGATTATAAGAAAGATAAGGCGACTATTAGATGACTCACACTTGGTTACGTGAGCATAAGCGATACACGTTAACCCATGGCCTTGAGTCTAGCTACAAGACTCGTAAATAAAGAAAAGCGCTTCTTGGGAGGCAACCCATGCTTTGTGTGATTTTCATTTTGTTTGTTTGTTATTTGCTTCCGTATACATGCTTTATTTTTATTGTTGGTAGATCATGTTTTCAAAACTAAAAAGTGGAAATACTTTACTTTGTTGTTTGGCCTAGTCCTAACTCCACCCTAAAAGTATTTTTTGCAAAAGATAAGTGTAAGGGGAAACCCCAAATATGTTTTTAAGAAACAAACCGATCATGATTCTCCACAATATTAAATGAACATGTATATTCGTATTTGTTAGAGTCAAATGCTTGTATTGAGTCATAATGAAGTTTTGCAGGATTTTCCAGGAAGTAGGACCAAGTTTTTCCAGAAATTTTCTGGAAACTTAACATAAGAATTTCTGCAGGTCACTTCTGACGGCGTCAAGGGTTAACTCTTGACGGCGTCACGTGTAAAAATCTGGAAATTTTACCAGTTTTGTTTTTCTAACGGAGTCTTATGGTTTTTGTGAATTATTAAGTTTTATAATCTCCAGGAAATCTGCAAACTTCATTCCACAAGCATTATATCTTACTTTGTTTTCTAGGATTTAGTAACTTATATAGGATGCCGCCGATTTTATGCGAGGTTGCTTTGTCTATTTTCTCAGGATTTACAGGTTATGTTTGACAAGAAGATGATTTATATTTCTGGAAGGGAAGCTTTGATGGTTCATTTTCTTGGAGGAAGATCTAACCTGGCCACCTTATTATCCATACCGAGCGAATCAGGGGAGTATTTGATTTCATTCTTTTTACTATTTCACTTTTACATTCTTTACTTGAACATTGGGGACAATGTTCATCCTAAGTGTAAGGGGAGGGTAAAATGATGATACCTTACATGTACACTTTCGCTTGATTTTGTTTTGTTTAATGGTAGATGTGTAATAAAACTATGAGAAATACTTGTAAGTGTAATTTTAGCGCCAAATTTAAAATTTTTTACAACATTTAGGAGTGAAACTTTAGCCTTAGCAAGCGTCTCATGGATAGGAGATTGTATGACTAGCACATAACCGAATCATTCAGAAAAATTTTCCACCCAAATACGTGAGGTTCGCCTTTAGATTTGATAGGAAAAGCATTTACTATTAGTGCTTATGAGTGTACCGGTAGCATTTAGATTCTAGAACTTGCGTTAGTGATGCATCCCGAGACCGCTAGTGAGACTACATTCGTGTAGTAGGATTTACTACATGATAAGAGGCATTAGGATCACCCTTGTGTTAAACCCATATCATAATTACTTGACCATTTAAGTCATATTACTTGGCTAGTTAAGTCAACTAATTTTTCCCACACCCTTAGCGTTGTACTCATTTTTAGTACACGAAACCCCTAGTACACCCCTCCGAGCCTATCTTTTCGTTTCTAACTTTAAGAATTTTACTTAAAAGGAAGAATTTGTTACACCCCACTTAAATGTACACCCAAATCGCCTTAGCCTTTCGTATATGCACTCATCTTTAGTGCATTATTGTTATTTGTTAAACCCTAAGTTAACTTTCTAATTGATTACATGGTTGCTAAGTCGAGTCATATCTTTGTACATATTGTTTTGGGACGATTGGGACTCATGGGTAAAGTACTTATTTTATGGAGTAATGGGGAAGAACATCAGATATTACCCCCATATGTACGTTAATCTTAAAAGTGCTCCAAGTGTTTTGATTATCTTGATTCGATTCATTAGATTAGTTTATTGTAAAGTATGTAAAGATTCAAGTGTAAGGGGAATTTCCATTCCCTATGATGTATTATTTTGGATGGTAGGGTAAGAGTGTATGCAAAAAAAAAAAAAGAAAAAAAAAAAAGAGAGAAAAACATACGGACTACCATCCCGTTTTATTCTATGTTCATTTTATGTTTTTGTTATTTTTCATTTACTAGCTTAAGTCGAGTCTAGTCTTGGCTTAGCAACGCCATATTGTACATGTAATTAACCAAGATTGTTAGCTCGCCACTAATAAAGACTTCCTTTATCCAATAAAACCGTGTATTTCATATCCCTATACCTAACGTTACAACCCTTTAAAAGACCTCTTTGATAGTTTATCCTAGGTGCTTACGCCATGTGGTGGAGGTTTGATCCTTTCCCAAGCCTATGGTAATCTATTTTGCTATGACAGGTAGTGAGAGATATCTTCTATTTCCATAATGTTATATTACTTTATTACACCCGAGAGATGTGAGTATCTAAACACTATTTGTGAGGTGCTAGTGTATGACCTCCGTGCTTGTCTTTGGTCTTTTGTGGAACGATTATTTTTTGTAATTACTTTTATATTAGTGTTAAATGACCACTAACTTGTCTTTTGAGTAGAATAAAAGCATATTTGCTTGAGGACAAGCAAATCTCAAGTGTACGGGTATATGATGAGGCGAAAAATGAACCACTTTTAGGGGGTCATTTAAGCCCAGAATTGAATTTATTTGATCAAATACTGCCCTAAATCGTTCCTTTTGTGATTTTAGGTACTTTGGGAGAGAAATCTGGAAAAAGAAGCAATTCGGACGTTTATGGAGCATAAAAGTGAAGAAAACGCCAAAGTCTTAATTTTCCTTGCTGGAAACAGTAGGTGACGGCGTCAAGAAGGAATTTTTTATGGCGTCAAGAGTAAAGTCCATGACGGCCCAGTGGAATCATGAAGGCGTCACAAAGTAGAGCATCAAGAGTTAAATGCGTGACGGCCTAGGACATGACGGCGTCAAAAGTAGATCAAGGCAGTCCGAGGAGTATTTTGGCGGCGAGATGACGGCGTCAGAAATTTGTTCTTGACGCCGTCAGACCCTATTTCCTATATATAGTTTTCTAATTTTCACATTAAAAAGAGAGAAGTTTTGGAGAAACCCTAGCTACGATTTTGGTACGAATTTTACAGGTTTTTCAAGGGTTCTCAGCCCTTTATCTCTTTCATGTGTAATTGAGATAAGTACTCCTTTAATTCAATCAATATGTCTATGTGTTGGTTGTCTATATCTTGTTCTTGTCTTGATTCCACTATGTTAGGCTAGATTTATCTTGTGTTTGCTTGGATCTAATGAAACCTAGATGTTGATTATGTGTTGATTACTTGTTTATGGTTGTATTGGATGAATGAATTCGATGTTAGGCTTAAGAAAACTGGCAGATCTCCAAATGGTAACATGCTTGAACGTCTTAGGAAACATGAACCGATGTGTACTAGGTTTTATTGGTTGTATTTAATGCATGAGTAAATTCTAATGATCCCATGTTAGGAGCTTATATCGGCTCGACATAGGAGTGAAGTAGGCACTCATAGGATTGGGGAATTAAGTGCGCCACCCCATAAATGGTATTAAGGAATACAATCTGTCATCCACGCAACTATAACAAGTAATTAACGCGTAAAAGATATCTAGGGAGTAGTGAAATCTAAGTAAACACATTTTCTCCACTTATTGCTCTCAACCTTAGTATAAATTAGTTTATTTTCATTTCTAGTATTTTATTTTGATTGCATCTTTAGTATTGGGTTAGTTGACTAGCAACTAATTCCGCCCAAATCCTTCAAACCCGAGATTTTTACTTGCTTTCTAAAAAATATAAAAATACAAAAATAATCATCCCTCATCCTTAGAACTAGTAATTAGGTTTTCTAATCCTAGCGACACTATTCCTTGCTGAACGATCAATCCCCCGGTACTTGTCACTATACTATACTACAACGATCAGGTACACTGCCTGGTGGGGGTTGTAAGCTTCTCAAGATTCCTTGAGAGGTAAAGCCTGGTGCGATTCTCACGTATCAATTAGGTGAATAGTTGCTTAGAGTGTCATGTTACGACACATCCATGACTGTTGACAATTGGTAATTAACATGGGTCATGGGTCATGTGCATTGGGTTATAGTGGCTTTTAGTGTAATGGAAACCATGCATTACCGGTGATAATGGCTAATTCACATGCATGGGTCATGGGTCATGTGCATTAGGTTATCACTGGTCACATTAATTAATTAATGGGTATTTGACATCGATCATATGGGTCATATGCATTGGGTGGATAGTTGCTTAGAGTGTCATGTTACGACACATCCATGACTGTTGACAATTGGTAATTAACATGGGTAATGGGTCATCTGTATTGGGTTGTAGTGGCTTATAGTGTCATGTTATCAACCAATACATTCATGGTGATCGACAATATAATGAGTAATTAACATGGGTCGTGGGTCATGTGCATTGGGTTATAGTCGCTTATAGTGTAATGGAAACCATGCATGACCGGTGATAATGGCTAATTCACATGGGCGACTTTTTATATACAAAATACACTAAAGGCCAGGTGCGCTTGGTTCAAACTTGGGAAAGAGAAAGGGAAAGTGTAAGCTAATTGTCGGGAAAGGGAAATGTAAAGAAGATCAATCCCCCAAATTTATTGGGTAATGATCCATTACCCACTATTGGGTAATGGGTTATTGCATTATGCTTTGCCAAACATATTTTTTCGCTACCTTTCCCATTCTTCACCCCCTATAACCCCCTACCAAGCATTAGGGGTGTTCAAAAAACCCGAGAAACTGACAAACCAAGCATTCGGTTTCGGTTTTTACTTTTAGATATCCGTGGTTAACCGAACCGAACCGTATATAATATAAATAAATCACCCGGCCCGCGATGGATAGTTAAAATCTTCCAACTAACCGAACAGAACCGAACCGAACCACCCCGTGAACACCCCTACCAAGAGTATCAAACACACTTCACTTTTAAACTTCTACAGTAATATATATATATATATATATATATATATATATATATATATATATATATATATATATATATATATATTATCAAACACACTTCACACATTTCCATAATCCTCTATTTCTCTCTCACACTCACAGTTACAACTCAGTCGGATCTAGGTTTTGATCCCAAGTCTCAAAAAGCTGACAAGATCACAAATGAATATAATACAAATACACCCTTAGAGCTATTTATTCTTAGGCTTAGGTTGATTATCTGTTGTGGAAAACTAGAAGGGGGGGATGAATAGTTTTACGTCTTTTTCGTTTTATAAAAGTTTGCTTTTAAAGAATTGATGTTAATTGTAAAAACCTTTGAAGCTAAAGTGTAGATACAAATTTATTCACACTTATCACATAAACACTACTTGTTTAAAATGTTAAGTAAAAATTATAATTTCATATATCTCACTTAAATATATGTATGTATTTGTATATGTATATGTGTTTTAATAAGTGTATATACTTATAGTTTACTTATGTAAAATTAATATTGTGAATGAAACCTAGTTTGATCTTTATGTGAAATCAATATATGCACAACACACACAATTATAACTATATACTAAAAGCTAATAAGTAAGTAAGTTAAGAGTGAGAGATGGAAGGATCAAACCAAGAGACAAAGGATTTATAGTGGTTCGGCTACAAGGACACCTTCCTTGCCCTACTCCACTCACCGAGCACCAATCTCGAGAGTTTTCTTCACTAAGTCAATAGCCTCCCTTATGGCGGAGAAAACCGTACACACCAAAGCTTACACCGATTTACGACACTAAGCAAAATGTCAAGTTCTAATCGTAGCTAGAACCAATCTCACAACTATTTTCACACCACACCTTCTTCACACCTTTACACTTCTTCTATACTTCTTCACACCACAAGTATTTTCACGCCTTCACAAATTCTTCACAACTTCAAGGACTAGCAACTTCACAACTTCAAGACACTAACGTCTTCACAACTTCAATGCATCAATCTCTTTACGTGAAGGTTTTTAATAATAAACCACTATAATGATGCTTCAACTAAAAAGCTTCAATGTCTTTACACCTTCTAGTTTTCTCCACTTGGAAGCTTCAATTTCTTCACTACTGGTCACTATTGCTAATATCTCCTATCATAATTAAGGGGGCCGCCCTCCTGAACTTTGGATTTTCTTGCCCTTTTGTGAGGGAAATTTTTCTGTATTAGATTTGCCATTTTTGGTTGAAAATTTGAATTCATAAATTTGTAATGAATTAAACATATTCTTTTAATTCCAAAAATGTTTTATAAAAGATATAAAATGTTTTGTGACATTTTATAAATATCTAGTGATTAACAAAAGTGTTCCTTTGATCTTATAACGCATTAGACACTTTGTTTATTCATACCTTAAGTGATTAGATGGTGAAGGTGAGTATTTACTACTAAATACTTGTTTACGTCATGATCTTTGGTTTGATGAGTTTTCGTTTTGTGATTATCAAAACATAGGGATATCTAAAGATATGAATAACGTTTTTAGTCATTTATTTATATCAACAATCTCCCCCTTTTTGATGATTACAAAACCTAAACTCATTAAATCCAAAAATTAATTTTTAGACAAGTATTTAGTGAGTTTATATTCACTTCTCCCCCTTTTTGTAGAATCAAAAAAGGTTTAAGCCGAAAAGATGAAAGCTCCCCCTTGATGTATGCTCCCCCTCGTTTGAGGGCACCAAGGGTTCGAGCTATGGAATTCTTGCAAGAAAAATATTAGAGGTACAAGCAAATACATTTAGCATGATAACGACTAATACTAAGCATAGCAAAAGAGAATTTTAAACAGATAATGAGACATTCATTAATATGAAAATGATTATGTTAACCACATAATCATCGTTTACATAAACCGTAATGCTAAAAATTTAAACCAAATAGATAATCCTAATGTTCCAATAGAGAGTGTCACTAAACTTGCTTGCATCCCAAAAGGGTTGAAGTGTTTTCTTGGAAAAGTAAAAGACATAAGCATAGAGAATGCTTAGTTGATAATGATAAATGGGGATCATGTTGGTGACTTAATGGAGGTAAACTTTTGGTTTCATGGATGTTGGTAAATGTGGTGAGGTAGAGCTTGGAGGTGGTGAAGATGGAGTTGGGTTTGTTGGTTGTTGGTTTTGATGTTGTTCAAGTGATGATGTTTGTTGAGATCTAGTAAGAAGATACTCAATCCAAGTGAAGTGCTCATTCAAAGCAATTGTTTGTTTTTGGAGGAAGATGCAACAAGGGCAATTGTTAACATGCTTCTCAATTTGATTTGTGTTGTGTGGTGATGAGGATGAGCTTGATTGAGGTGGATCCAAATTGCGTTGAGTAAGATGTAATGGTAAAAGAGCACTAAGCTCATGGGCTTCTTTTAGCTCCTCAAAGAACTTCACGTGTTCGGAGGAAGGTGATGGTGGTGGAGCATGATAGTTGTCTTGGGTGAGGGTTTGAACATGCAACATAGGAATGGCATGTGAAGTTGAAGGAAATGGTGGTGGTACTCTTGGTGGTGGAGACATGGTTGAGCTTGGATGATCATGAAAACATGATATGGGTGGAAGATATGCTTCATGAGTTGATGGTGTTTTTGTTGAATGAGCAACATGAGAAGTATTGGTAGTGAGATTGGGATTGTTGTTTTGGGATTGTGCATGCTCATCATAAGAAGAAGCATTCATAAAGGCAAGAGTAGATGATAGGTTGTGAGATGAATCATTAGTGTGGGTTTGAGGTTTAATTGTTGGTTGACTTGGAACAACATCACTTGAGTTGTGACAAGAATCAAGTTTCCTCCTCCAAACGGGTTTGACGGAGATCCTTGCGGTTCTTGAAACCTTGGGTTTTTGGTTGTTGGGAGATGACATGTTTGAATGTGATGGAATTAATGATGGGAAGAAGGTATTTATAGTGTATGAAAGATGTGGTTTAGGAAGGTATATTTTGAGGGATAGTGTGGGACAAAATGTGTTTGTGAATTTTGGGAAGTATAGGGTGAAGAGGGTCAAAAAGTGATAAAGAAAACAGTAACCCCGTCCATCAGATGGCCGGTCCCCTTAATTAGGGGCCAGTCCCCTTAATCATTAAGGGGGCCGCTTTATATAATTAAGGGGGCCGCCCATCTGGTGAATTCCAGAATGCCAGAATTGGGTTTTTGGCAGAAAATTTTCAGAAAGGTTGTGTTTTTGGGTTTGGATTCAAGTAAGTTCAACTCTTTGAGGCAATATAGGGTATACTAATCATATATGTAGAGAATGTTATTAAAATAAATTAAGTAGACAAGTAATTTTAAGTATTCATGCAATCTACTTATTGGCCAATTAAAGTTAAACAATCAAGGAAGCAATGAAACATGCTAATCATATATACAACTATATGAAAATGATAATAAGAGGGCTAGTTCAAACATATTGATGAGTGTTTACAAGTAACAAATGGGAAGATATGATTTTATGGATTTCAAGACTTGTTACAAACAAGATCCATATGGGCAAACCATGATTCTCATGAAATGATTTGATTAAATTGTGAATGTCATTATTAAAGAGGTGTATGACACATGTGAGATAATTAAAAATGGTTTTAATAAGACGTTTTTAGTTTTATTCAACAATGCTTCGAAATAGATTCAAGTGCATATTAAAGTAAAGCGAAATTGAGTTTTGCTTCATAACATGTTGTCAAATTGGATAAGAAAAATTTTCCAATATTGATATCGATTAAAATAAAGTTATGGTAGCTTATAGTTAAATATGTTGTTAGAAGTAGAATGAAATAGATATTTGAAAGATTATTTTTCAAAGTGAGAAGTTTTAAACATGATATTTTATTTTTGATAGCAAAAATAACAAGTAAAGGTTTTGAAGTAGAAGCATATCATATTCAAGAGAGTCGGTTAAGCCCATTGTCACATATAATCATCTTTAATGGCAACTAAAGGCATAGATGAGTGATGGAAAATTCTAATGATCTTAATGCAATAAGATAATGAGGGATAAGGCTAATCATCTATGGATACAATATTAACACACACACACACACACACACACACACACACACACACACACACACACACACACACACACACACACATATATATATATATATATATATATATATATATATATATATATATATATATACTCAATTCATCATAGAATTAAATGCTAACTAGTCTTAATTATAGCACATCAATTAATATAACACAAACGGTCATTTAGCCCACATGATAAGCATTCTACTATTCATCATAGATGATATCCAACATAAATGATGAATAAGAGAGTCAACAAGTCTAATTACATGTATACATATAGTAGTATTAATGATATAAGAACATGGCAACCTATAAATTTAATCATATTAATATACTAATTATGGCATACTTTGATATAATATGACATTAACAAGTTTTTGAAAAGAAAACGTATCTGAGGTCCAGCTTATCCATAAGAATGGGCATAAGAAATAAAGTAGACATCTTCAAAGTAGCAGGTCACAATCACGACGCGATAGCAAACAAGGAAGCATGATCCGAAACACGTAATCAAACACAATAAACATCTAAAGTCGTGTAGAACAAGAATAGTAGCGCTTGAACCCACCATCATGAGGTAGTAAAGACCACAACAAGAAACCAATACACAAGTATTCATATGTATGAAAACAAAGAGAGCTATCCCAAGAGAAATGTTTCTTCGTTCATTTACTACCTAAACATGAAAAAGAGCTTGGTACCCAGATACTCATGGGTCCGAGATGATTAGTAGAGAACATCCAATGCATTTAAATGCACATGATGAGGATGTCGTCGAGAAGTACAAGAATTCATCAATAGTTTGTTTTAACAAACAAGCAATGACTTTCTTGACTAAAGTAATAAACAATGGATGTAAATAATAATAGTTCTAAATTTCTCCACCAGGTTTAACAAATTTTATTTGTTTTGATATATTTGTTAAAGAATCATTTGCAGTAAATCCTAAACCGGTTTTATCATAAAATGACTTTTGAATGTTAAGTAGATATTTTAAAGATTTAGAACTATTTTGGAATTTAGCCAATGTTTTTGCTTTTTCATTTTCCATTTTAATTTAATGTTTGTAGTCTTGACATTTTTTACATTCAAAATCAATTTCAGTATTACTTTCAAGTCTAGACATTTTATCTTCTAAAGTTATTTCTTTTTCAAAGTTATTTTCAACGGATGTTGAAGATTCATTTTTAAAAATAATTTTTGAGTCAATGTTGCAAAAATGTTTGAAGTTGTTTTCCAATTTTGAAAATTCTAATATAAATTGATCATAGCAAAAATGTTTGGTTTTGGATGGTACCTTATTTGTAGTTGTACAATCTTCACATGCTATACGGTGATCAATTCCATTGTCCATGTCGCTCCATGTTTTGTTTGTAGTTTCGCTTGGATCTTGAAGTATGTAATCCTTGCCATCAATACTTGTATTCACATTTGTTTGAATATTCTTTCAAGCTGTATTTTCATCATCTTCTTCGTCCTTGTTGCACCATGATTTATTAACACTCTTTCTTCGGATTTGACTCATGTATTTTTCTTTATTGATACCTTCAATGATCACATTTGAACTAGTAGTACATGTGTTTATTTCAACTAAATATTTATCTATCAAATTTTCTAGAGTGACTAATTCTTGTGCAACATCAAGTTTATCATCTTTGGTTTTACATTTCACTTGGTGAATTTTTAAAAGACATTTCCAAATATCATTTGCCGTTTTACAAGAGAGTACTCTTTCATATTCAACTCTTGGTAGAGTTTTGAAAATTACTAATTTAACCTTAGTATTTTTATCAATTTTTGTTTGAAGATTATATTGATTTTCAAAATCCATTTTAGTTGGTTGAAAATCACCAATTGAAATGATATGCCAAAGATCAAGATCTATTGATTTCACATAATTTTCAAATTTATTTATCCATTCAAGAAAATGATCATTTTCAAATAATGGTGGTTGTTGCGTAAATTCCCCTTCTAAATATTTTTCAAATTCCAAAGATCGTTACAAGTTTTAAAATACAATCTATTTTAAAAATCTTGCTAGACGTGGCTCTGATACCAATTGTGGAAAACTAGAAGGGGGGTTGAATAGTTTTACGTCTTTTTCGTTTTATAAAAGTTTGCTTTTAAAGAATTGATGTTAATTGTAAAAACCTTTGAAGCTAAAGTGTAGATACAAATTTATTCACACTTATCACATAAACACTACTTGTTTAAAATGTTAAGTAAAAATTATAATTTTATATATCTCACTTAAATATATGTTTGTATTTGTATATGTATATGTGTTTTAATAAGTGTATATACTTATAGTTTACTTATGTAAAATTAATGTTGTGAATGAAACCTAGTTTGATCTTTATGTGAAATCAATATATGCACAACACACACAATTATAACTATATACTAAAAGCTAATAAGTAAGTAAGTTAAGAGTGAGAGATGGAAGGATCAAACCAAGAGACAAAGGATTTATAGTGGTTCGGCTACAAGGACACCTTCCTTGCCCTACTCCACTCCCCGAGAACCAAACTCGAGAGTTTTCGTCACTAAGTCAATAGCCTCCCTTATGGCGGAGAAAACCGTACACACCAAAGTTTACACCGATTTACGACACTAAGCAAAATGTCAAGTTCTAATCGTAGCTAGAACCAATCTCACAACTATTTTCACACCACACCTTCTTCAAACCTTTACACTTCTTCTATACTTCTTCACACCACAAGTATCTTCACGCCTTCACAAATTCTTCACAACTTCAAGGACTAGCAAGTTCACAACTTCAAGGCACTAACGTCTTCACAACTTCAATGCATCAATCTCTTTACTTGAAGGTCTTTAATAATAAACCACTATAATGATGCTTCAACTAAAAAGCTTCAATGTCTTCACACCTTTTAGTTTTCTCCACTTGGAAGCTTCAATTTCTTCACTACTGGTCACTATTGCTAATATCTCCTATCACCACTACTATACTACACTACTTCTTCACTTCAAGTTCCACTTCACACTTACAACAATTCTTGATTTTATATCTAAATCTAGCTAACTAATACATACACCTTATTCACCAAAATATGAAGGATTTGCAAGATGAAATAAACAAACAACTTAGATAGCAAGATGATACTAAGTTGTAATACTTTTAATAGAAGTATTCTTCTCTTTGCACTTGAGTGTTGAGGCTTGAATCACTTTGAAACAAAGATTAATGTATATAAGATCAAAGGATTTTTAGAGGATGGAAATGGATGTTTTAGATCAGAAAGTTTTTAGTGCAAAAATGTGAGAAAAATATGTGGAATGACCCAGTATTTAAAGGGCCAGAAAATACTGTTCTGGAGCGTGCCGGTCCCCTTAATTAGGGGGCGGTCCCCTTAATGATTAAGGGGGCCGCCTAGTATAATTAAGGGGGCCGCCCTCCTGAACTTTGGATTTTCTTGTCCTTTTGTGAGGGAAATTTTTCTGTATTAGATTTGCCATTTTTGGTTGAAAATTTGAATTCATAAATTTGTAATGAATTAAACATATTCTTTTAATTCCAAAAATGTTTTATAAAAGATATAAAATGTTTTGTGACATTTTATAAATATCTAGTGATTAACAAAAGTGTTCTTTTGATCTTATAATGCATTAGACACTTTGTTTATTCATACCTTAAGTGATTAGATGGTGAAGGTGAGTATTTACTACTAAATACTTGTTTACGTCATGATCTTTGGTTTGATGAGTTTTCGTTTTGTGATTATCAAAACATAGGGATATCTAAAGATATGAATAACGTTTTTAGTCATTTATTTATATCAACATCTGTTATAAGAATTGCGTTGCATTTGTGTTGATAGAATAAGGAAGAACATGTTGTGTTGTTTTTGCGAATAATTAGAGCAAAAGAGATATTAAGGTTTGCTTGGATTAGCTTATTTTATCTTAGGATTACGTTCACTATGTGTTATAAGAATTATGTTGCATTTGTATTGAGAGAATAAGGAAGAAAAGTGGCGGATGTGTATGCGAATATTTAGGCTAAAACATCCAAGTATCAAAGATGGAAGAAGTATCAATGATGGGTGGACAGACACCACTTTCAAGTATGAACATAAACTTGTTCTGGTGTTGTCCATCCATTATTGATTCATCTTTGCTCTTTGTCAAAATACAGAAATAATTATCAAGTATAATTTGTATTGATAGAATAAGGAAGAAGATGTTGTGTTATTTTTGTGAATAATTAGAGCAAAAGAGAGATTAAGGTTTGCTTGGATTAGCTTATTTTATCCTAGGATTAGGTTGAAGTACAATAAACATATCAAGAACTTAAAGAGTTTTTTCATGTATTTAGTTACAATGAAAATATTTTCATTGCATTGCTGATATAAATTTAATATGATTTCATTGATTCATGATTAGCTCTCTAATGTCGTAGGACCTACGTAACTAATATGTATGTTCGTCACATTTAAGTGAGCAATATAAATGATAGTAAGAATTTGGTTGCTAAGAACTTAAAGCTCAATAATCAGGGCCCATCTATCTAACGATGTAGATGGGTTCCATCGCTTTAATTGGACCCCATTTTCTAACGATGTTTAATGGTTCTTTCAATAATCAAGATTAAACATCGTTAGAAAACGGGGTCCAATTAAAGCGATTGAACCCATCTACATCGTTAGATAGATCTGGCCTAATCATTGAGACGTCTTCAATGCGATAATGATATAGTGTGTATTGTTCATGACAGGCCACACTCCTTCATTATCGCATTCAAGATGAGTGATGTTACTTAGACTCTATTCTTTACTCAACATTTATAGATTGTTTGTATCACTCTGTTTGCTTTATATATATGTATGATGTATTTTTTGATATAAGATTCATGTTGCATTTGTATTGAGAGAATAAGGAAAAAAAAGTGATCATATGTGTGTGCGAATATTTAGGCTAAAACAGCCAAGTATCAATCATGAAATTTTGCAGATTTCTTCAGGTCAATCATGTTTCATTGTGACTAGTCTTTGTTGGCGACTAATATGTATATAGTTCTGTCAATAGTTATATATAAGCATTGATCCCTGGCAAACGCTCGTCCCAATGGATCATGGTTGGCCCGAAGATGTTGAAAAGGTTCAAGCCACCTGTGGGAAACATCAATCCTTTCCTGCATTAAACATATGTAGTTTGGTTTTCCCATATCCCCTTTTTATACTCGTTTCCATGTGTATCTCAAATCACAAATCCTAGTTTATCAAATCTCTAAACAAAAGTATTCATAAACAATGTCTGCAAACAACAAGAGATCAGCACAATGGGTTGAGGGAGAAGGTTCAAGCAGGTCTGCTTCAAAAAATAAAGCGGCAAAAAGTGTAAAAAAATTTAAATTGAATGGAAATGCTTGGTACAATTGATGGGCTGCTGAAAGAAAGAAAGCAGGAAAAACACAATCTATCAAACTACATGCCGATGATGAAAAGGAATACAAAGAAACAAAAAAACTATCTCTCAAACAACATCCCAAGGCGTACAAGACATTGGATGATGATGATTTGTCTGATGTGGAGTTTGATGGGTTTGATTACGAAGATGCACATGTGGCATTTGATCAGGAGAAATCTCCAAAATTAGATTAGTAGATTTTTAGAATGTGTAACTTTTATTTCCAGTATTTTGTAATTTTTTATTTCAAGTTTTAATGGAAAATGTTTAATCTTAATTACAGTACTTTTGTCATTGCTCAATTTTCTCATTACTTGTTGATATTAATATAATGATTCACCCTTTGCACTAAAAAAGATTCTGCTGCAAAGAAAATGTTACTGCAGCTGGTTTTGTACATTATTTTGTAATTTTTCATTTCAAGTTTTAATGGAAAATGTTTAATCTTAATTCCCGTACTTTTGTCATTGCTCAATTTTCTCATTACTTGTTGATATTAATATAATGATTCACCATTTGCACTAAAAAAAATAAAATAAAATAAAAAATAAAAAATTTTGCGGCTAAGAACACGTTATTTCAGGTGGGTTTGTACTGCTAGAACTGAGAGTGCAGGGGTGGATTGGTAACATTTACACTTAACGGTTTAAATTCCCAATCAAATCGATAATTCAGTTTCACGCACACATAATTTCTCTATAATCACAAACACTAACATCTTTTATCAATCATTTTCAAAATCCCCAAATCACAAAACCCTAATTCAAGATGGTGTTGCCAATTGAATCAAAACGAACATTTGTTGATAGACACAACATTAAACAAGATGGTTCTGAAGGATTCACACAGATAATCGATTTCTTGAATGTTACCCCTATTAGGTATGCATTAACTGTGAATCCTCCTATATGCATTTCTTTTATTAAGCAGTTTTGTGGGCTACTGCTAAGGTCATAACTTTTAATGAAGAAAAACAGATTAAGGCTAAGGTAGATGGCCAAGATATACTCATAACTGAGTCATCTATTAGGGAATCTCTTAACCTCCCAGATAATGAAGTGATTGTGTGTCTTGAAAATGCCGCCATTTTCAAAGGTTTGAAAAAAATGGGGTATGAGAAGAAGAATGATAGATTAAAATTTTACAAAGGTCTCTTCTCATCTCAGTGGAAATTCTTGATTCATACTCTCTTACATTGTTTGAGTCCTAAAACAACAGGCTGGAATGAGTTTGGTACCACCATGGCATCAGCAGTGATATGCCTTAGTAAAGGAAAACCTTTTAATTTTTCAAAAATGATTTTGGATGGTATGATCAAGACCTTGGATGATGATGGTAACTCTTTATTATATCCAAGGTTTTTGCAGCTTATTATTCCAAATCAATTGACTACTATTAAGATACATAGAGAAACTTTTTATGCCACCTCACTACAAAAGAAAGTATTTTCAAATCTGAAAAATAATGGCAAGGATTTTTCAGGTAGGGTTACACCACTTTTTCCATATATGGTGAACCTTCCACAAAAAAAGGGTGAGGATGTCATGGAAGGGGCTGCCACTTCTGCTGCTAGCTTAGAAGCAGAGCAGGCCAGTGGTAACATACATGAGACTGAGTATACAGCCGTTGATTCACCTCTCAGTGAAGGTAACACATCCCGAAGTGATGAGGGTAGATCTGAAACACATGAATTTATGGATACTGATGTACAAAATGTCAATTCCAATGATTCATCTCTCGGGCTAGGTAACACAAGCCGAAGTCGTGAGGCTAGAATGAAACTTATACAGGATTTGAAGGACAATTGTACCCAGTTAGAAAATGATGTTCTTGGCCTCCAAAAGCGCACAACAAAACAAGGTGAAAAGATCAAAAAGTTGAAAAAGAGACTTCGATATTTGGAAAGTCAACAGAGCTCAAGAAAAACTCAGTTCAGACGTTTGAAGAAGGTGGGCACAGCATACAAGATGAGTTCTTCTAAGGCTGCTAGTTTGGAGGATCCTCCCAAACAGGGGAGGAATGAAAGCAGAGTCTCAGGGGAGGAAAAAACAAATGCTGAAGGTGCTTGTGCTGATATGCATGTAGATATGGATATTGGGATTGATAGTGGTGATAATATGTATGATGACTATGTAGTTGCTGACAATGAGGGTAATGAGGCGGTTTTGGAAGATGTAAATAAACAGCAGGTAGTGGAATTTCCAAGTGAAAATATTGTACAAGCTTCAAAGATCATGGTGGAGACTAATACTAGTTTGGGAGAAACTGCTGCTACTAGTAATGTTGAACAACTGGCCAAGGTGGTACAAGATGTTTCTACTGCTGAAGAGGTTGCAAAGAGAGTTGATGAAGCTGAAATAGCTAAATTTATGGATGAGAAAAGGAGATATAAAGTGTCTGAATTTGAAACAGAAGAGCAAGTAGCATTTATTCTTCAAAAAAAGGAGAAAAAAAGAGCTCATGCAGAAAAAATGCAAGCTTTTATTGATGAGGATGAAGTTCTACAGGCTAGAATTGCAGAACTTTACAAAGATAAGACTTTAACTGATGATAAATAAAAGAGGTGTAGAATTAGCTTTGAGTCAGTGAAGTAAGTCAATGAAGCAAGGTCAAAGTCAGAAGAGGAAAAAAAATACCACAAAGTCTCCGCTCATGAGTGTAATGAAAATATAATTAAAGAATCAAGGTTTTTATAAACTTCATCAACTCAGGGGAAAGTCATATGACGAAATTGCACATCTATACTACCACTGCAAGAGATATATTGAAGAAAAGTTTATCCCCATGGGTACAGAAGAAACAACATCAAAGAAACAAAAGATCATTGAAGACAAGCATGCTGAGAAGAAGAATGATTCACAAAGAAATGAAGATAGCTCTTCTCTTGATCAGATGATGGTGATTGTTCTTGAAACATTATATGCTGATCCTATTCAATCTAGACATCCAATCATAGACTGGGAGATTTACAAAGATAAATTTGGAAAGGCTTGGAAGATAATCAGGCTTGGTGGAGGATCAGAAGTGTGCAAAAGTTTTCAGGAATTGATAAGAAGAAGTGACAGAGAAGACTTAGACAGATTATGGGAGTTGGTTAAAAAAAAACTCAAAACAATCAAGAAGCCAGATGTGAAAGAGCAAGAGCTGTGGGTTGAGTTACACAGGTTATATGAACCTGATCCAGCTGATATCTATTGGAACTTCCCAATTTATGATCTCTCAACTTCATTGAAGTTTTATGATAGCTGCAATGTACATCAGTTATCAACACAAGGTGGAGTTGATGTTTTTATGCTTGCAGAAAAAGAGTATCCTTTGAGTGCTAATTTACTTGCTGTGATGATATCTAAAAAGATCATATGTGAAGAAATTACAGAGGTAGTTAAAGATCTCATTGAAAGAATTCGTGCTCAGTATGAGAGACAAATGCAAGAACGGAATAAAAGAAGATAAGGTGTTTGGAGGTAGCAGTGGTGTAGCTTCTCTGTTTTCATTAAACAGAGAATTGTAGCTTCTCTGTTGTTTGTACAAAAGTTACTAATGTTATTATTAAGTTACTACTGCTATTACAATAGTTGTTTGTGTAATTTAGCCTATTGTAATAGATTTAGACTCCAAAAAGTCAAGCTTTTCTATGGCAATGAAAAATTTTGCAGTCTTCACTAGTATATCTACTTGCAGTCAACATAATTAATAATATAACATTAAAATTGATTAAAAAAAACATAACATGACATGATAAAAACATAACATTAAAATTCAAAGGAACATAACATGGTTGATAAAAACATTGAAAGAAACTCTAAAGTCCCTTGACAAATGCGTGCTTGTTGAAAAGCTTGAGCTTCGCTTCGGCAATCTTCTTCTTCAATTCCAAAAGCTCGATAACGTCGGACTTATGAAGCTTCTTAAAATACTCCAAGCACTTGAACATCTGCACCGAAGGACGCACAAGTTCCATTTCAGCCATGTACTTGTTCCTTTGAATAACAATATCAAGCAACTCTTGATATGCCTTAAACAGATCTTTCGCATACTTCACATCACGTTGTGTCTCCCTATCAAAGTACACCGTCATTTGGTATGGTAACTCAGTTGAGTTAGCAGCCGCTTCAAGTTCTTGAAGAAGCACAAATTGAGACATTCGTACACCCTTTGATACAATTTATGTTTTACTGTTTTTGTTTACTGGATGAATGAGGAAGTTACTTGGGTTATAGCATATAAATAGGCGGGGTAATTACATGTGAAAATGTGTTTTAAGCGTGTTTGGGTAATAAATGCTAAACGTTTGGGTTACCAACATACACATCCCAAAATTTCCTAGAAACATTAATTTATGCCTAGCAGCATTAAGTTATGCCAAGCAACATTAACATAATTAAAGTAGATTACGTACAACTACTTCATTTTGTTTAACTTGATGTTTTAACTTTATTTCGTTTGTAAATACAAGAATTTTAATTAGATTATAACTTTTACATTATAATTTTAAATGATTGTTACAAACATTTAAAACTACAATATTAAAACAACAAATCTTTATAAATTTTTAAAAAATAAAACAATCCTATCTAAATTCATTTTTCAACTAACTAAATCTATTTTTAGGTAATGATTCACATAATTTAAGTAGACTACAACAACTTCATTTATTTTACAAGGATAAATGTGTACATGGTTAATGGTCACATATAATACCCTTATAACGTGGCCATAATCATGATTTAGATACACATTTGTGATATGGTGTGACTATTGTAAAGCCTATAGTCACATGATCGTGCTACAAATATATATGACTATACACATTAGGATTTGGAAAGCAAACACACACTAAACTTTAGACACACATATTAACTTACGTGACCATATGTATCGAATTTTTGTTATGCTTAATCATGTTTGTAAGGTTTAGTGTGACCATATATGACATTTGGTCACACTCTTCAAGTGTGTGACATATATTTGTCACTCTTAAATGCATATCGTGACTAAGGTTGCAAACTGAATTTTTAGTTGTCACACATTTCAAATTCATATGTGGCTAACTATTCAGCAAAGAATAGCAGTCACGTTTATATAATGTGTGACAAACTTGACTATATAATTTAGCCACATACGCAAGTACTTCATGTGACCATATATCTTTTTTAGTCACACTGTTTAATTGTGTGACATATATTTGTCACATATGTATATCTATAGTGTGACTAATGTTTCGAGCTGATTTGTATCAGTCACACGTTCCGAATTAAAAGTGACTAAAATGTCGAAAAATATTTACCTGTTACCCTCTAGTCACATATATACACCAATGTGTGACATATATTTTACGAAATGGTCACACAAGTCGGATCAAGTGTAGCTGTTTATTTAAGGCTGGTACATTTAGTCACATAAATATGTTGTTGTGTGACCATTCGAAATACGCTATGTGTGACGAAAGGCCAAATCTGTACTAGTGCTATTTAAACTACTATGGATTCACTCAACCGTTGTGTTGACTTTTTAAGCATGTTTATCTCAGGAAACTAGCAGGCATGGTGGCACGGAGCTGGCAAAAGGGCACTCAGGACCTCCCTTTTTATTTCAATAATAATATCATTCTTTTCAAGCTCATCACCTCTTTTACGAAACAATTAACATTTGGGAAAAATATTTGTAACTCTGACTACTTGAGTTTTCATGGAATGATATTGACTATTTTTTGAATTGTTTTCTATGAGTATGATTGTGTACTAAACTGTAATGACCCCGATTAGACTTCCGCTGCTTATCAAATTTTCGAGGTGTTAGCAATAACATTGATAAATAAGTACCAAATCATAAATAAGCACAATATAACAATAAAATAAGCAGTTTGAATCATCGTACCATCATTTCGATACTCATTAGGTTCATTTTGAACCCTTTTTTTTTCATGTATCTGCTTGTGCACTCGTCGATTATTTCATTTTTGTGTTGTTTTTTTATATTAACGGTTAAAAATGGTTTGATTTTGAGCTTTTTTAATGGCGTCGTGTGTAAAGTTTAGAGAGAGAAAGGTGAATATTCGATGAATGAGACTGGGTTGAAAGTGAGAGGTTGGGGTAACTTTGCCGAGTTGGCAATTTTGGTCCCTCCGTGCTTTTTATTATTAAAAACTGTTTTTTGATCCAATGGTCCTGATTGGTCCATTGGTATGTGGAAGTTTTCAAATTTTCAAAATAAAACGCCTCTAGTTAAGTAAACATATAAGATAGTGTTCTAGTGCATGGCCGACAACTTTTCTACTTGATTTGGTAATATCCGTATTGCAAACTAGTATCTTCCCTTGAAACTTCATTGAGAAGAAAACCAGAACATCGTCATCAAAAAGAATAAAATGATTTGTAGATCTAGTTAATAAATCTAAAGATAAGCTTACAAATGTTATTGTTATAAGCAAAGATAAGCTTACAAATGTTATTGTTATAAGCAAGGTTGCAAAAATTTTAAGTAGCTAGTTGGTCGGTCGATCTTTTTGTAATTTATAATCGGTTTATGTGAGATTAATCGGATTAGCATTTTCAGCAAGTTTTTAGTATTTATGGCGAGTTTTGAGTATTTCTAACAAGACGTAGCATAAAAAACAACTTATAATATATATAAACATCGATTAAAAGTGATTAAAACATGTTTTCGGTGAATTTATAGTATCTCTGGTGAGATTAGGTTTCTTTTATGTTTGACAACCATTTACGACCAATGACCACTGTTGACATTTTTTGACCAAGTTGCACAAATCAAAAAGGTTGGTGGCTGATTTGCGCTTAGGCGGCGATTAATACAAAGTTTTTTTGCAACTGGTTATAAGTGAAAATTTGATCAGTGAACATGATTAAATAAAATGTGTGTATGACACTTAGCAATAAATGAATGAAGTATGTATATAGGGGTTGATTTGCACACCAAATTTTTTTATTCTTTCATCACATCCTGTGCATTACAGTGTTGTACGGTGTGTCATACAGGTTGTATAAAATGGTGTTTTTATCAAAAAATTTGGTGTGCAAATCAATCCCCATGTATATATGCTTGTATAGTCGTATGTCTATTTAGATGGCCTATACATCCTTACTCGAAAGTCGAAAGTGTGTTTAAAAGATTGTGTACGTGACTTCAAAGATACATAAGGGATGATGGTGTCATCTTGTAATTGCATTGGCATAATCCAAAAAGCTCATTGCTGTATACTATTGGCATCGGCCTATGGGGTTTTATTACTATTTGTTTATAGATGTTAATAGACGAGTACAACATCCTCTCTAAGATTCTATGTCGTTTACAAAAATCATATTTTCTTAAACAAGATATATATATATTATTGAGAGTGGCTTTTGATGTAATGTAAGGGTAAAAGTACTAAAGTGTCATCTTTAGGTATGGGTGACATGGTGTTTAAAGGTGACAAATGCTCGGCATCTATAAAATTATTGCATATGCTTTCTGTTGATTCTCCACTATCTTAAGTCATTGTTTCCTTAGGCTAGGTGTAGTGGGTGGTCGACGAGTTGGCCGATCGTCATTGCCGACGTGTCGGCACCCATTACAAAGATCACCTTAGCATGTGTCGCATTAGAAAGAAAGGAGAGAATCGGTCGCATATGAGACCGAGTATTTGGCAAAAGAGAACCCAACGGTTACTTTTTGTATCGTTTAGGATATTTTCAACAAAATATAAAACTTTAAAAACTCTATACATTTAACACTATGAATACCTCATTACTTTTTTATTTTATACACAATTTCAAACCAATCTTTACTATAATCTTCTCATCTCACATAAAATGTCTCAAAAAACTCTCAAAACCAAAATACCATTCTGATCATGAGGTCCTCGAGGGTTGGTTAATTGGAAGTTAGAGTTCTATGGCGCCTTTTGAAGAATCAAGTGTGTCTACTTGAATAGCGGTTAATTTGATATTTTTAGGCGGTGTAGTTTATGCTCTATTATTTGTTATAAGTGTGGTTTGTCACTCTTATATAGTGGTTAGTGTAAGTTATAAGAATGTTTTTTCATTCTTATATTTGAGTCTGTAAGTGTCCTAAGGGACTGTGGCGAGGGAAATAACCCTCGTCTTTTATACTTCAATATTTTTTGGATAATATATTTTACCAAGGTGCAGGATTACTCCGTTTTACCCAAAACCAAAACACCAGAATCCTGATGCCAACAAAATGTACCAAACTTTCCAACACCGGATCCTAATCTTTGTTTATCCGGTTTCTCACCACCCATTCAATTTCAACCCGCTAGTTTCGTATACCAATCACAACAACAACACCAACCTTATTATCAAAATAATTCGTTTCAACCTTCGTTTAACCAAAAACAACAAGCTTTTTACCAACAACACCAAATGGAAAAATAAGCTTCCTCCTAAAAGTGGTCAATTTTGTGTCATTCACGATAATGTAAAACGGATGAACCAGAGTGGCGCAGATGACCAACATGTGTTCGATCAAGTGTGTGCCGAATATCGTGCAACGTACAGTCAGCCCTTCACAATGACTGAGCCATGGAAACTTTTGAAGGAGCACATAAATTGGAAAGAAGTTGAAATGCCAAAATTTTATAAAACCAAAGAAAAGGCTCTCAAAAATCAAAGACATCGGAAAGCACCTCACACGACACATCGGATTCAACACATGGTGGTTTGAATTTCAATGAAGAAGCGGATGATTCTTAGGAGGAAGAGGTTCGGGAAGTTCGACCAATGGGTCGGGACAGAGCTATGAAGAAAGCGTCATCCTCCTTCGTTCCTTTGGAATCTTCAGCTGTTGCACCTGTTCTTGTTGATATGATAGTCGATAAATGGAAAAACAACAAATCGGGTATTTGGGGGGGGGGGGGGGGGGAAGGGGAAGCCCAGGATTCTTATATAGCGTTGAAGAATCAGTAATTGGAAATGGAAGAACATGAGAGTCAGAGAGAAGAATAGACGCATTAGGAGCAAGTGGAATTGAAAAGAGAGAGGCTTGCACACTAGAGAGAAGAACTTGAGATGCAACGTGAAATGCTTCAATTTCAAAGAGAAAAGAAAAGGGACAAAGACCTCTTGTTCTATCATTCACGCATCGATGAGACTTTGCCCGAAATGCAATGATAGAAGATGTTGGAGATGAAGCAAAAAATAAATGAGAAGTATAATTTAATATTAGTTTAAGTTTTTAAAATCTGCTGTAATGTTTTTAATTTTATTTGAATTATTAATTTAATGTTTTTAATTATTAATGAAATTTAATTTTAGTTTTAAAAAAAAATGAAAATAAATTGTCCCGGTGGAGAGAGGAAATTAATGCGACAGTGGTGTTGTTTGTCTCTTGGTGGTAGGGTGAGCAATCTCGACTGACGACCGTTGCCCGATTCCGACCGACGCAAACGGATTTTGATTCCGACCGACGCAAACCGATTCTAATTCCGACCGACGCAAACCGATTCCAAAAGAGATCGACACCGAAAAAACCAAAACCAACATTACCGAACCGACCAAAACCGACTACTATCGGGTCGGGACTCGATTTACGATTTCACCTCAAGTCGGGATAGAGTCGGGTCGGGTTGGGATCAAAATTAATTTGCTTTTATTTTCTTGATAGGAATTGAGATTAAATGAGAAATAAAATGAAATTGATAAGAGTGGGAAGAAATTACAGCCGGACATTTTAGATGATCTAAAAAGCAGATGTATCTCTCTTTAAACTTCTTTCTCTTATTTAAAATGTGTGATTATAAATATTTCATATTTTTTTCATTTTAATTTTTTTCTTCTTATTAGATCCGTTCACTTCTTCATAATACATCTTATTTACAAACGCCGCACTCGTTGAAACATTGTTGCATTCCTACACACAACTAACTCAAAAACTTTTAGTAAGAACATATATATTGAATATTTAGTTAAATATATAATGTTGCTTGATTGTGTGATCCATCAGTATCACTAGCTAGCTAGCCTTAGATGCTATATATCAAATATTCAAATATAACGAATGTTGGGTATATCGCACCTTCACACACTGTCGAACACGAGATCAAACTAGGGAGATATTATTAAGCTTCGAGCTAAACTGCTCGGGCTCCATGCCAAACTGCACGATTGTGCCAAAACTGTATAGGGTACAAACACACGCAAGAGACCCAGTTTATAATTACAATGAGTGTGGTATTTATAAATGCGTGGAAACCCTAGACCTGACTTTCTCCCCGAGATTACTATATTAAGGCCGAACATATTACATATGGGCCAAGCCATGTTCTAGTTTATGGTCAGCGGGTGTCCTTTCCGTAAGGAACTTCTGATCTTTCCTTAAACTTTTGAACTTCCCCTAAGGATCCTCTGACCACCTGTCAGAGCCTCTATCACGAAAACTGCGTGAGCTTCTACTCAGAGCCTCTGTGGGCTTCTGCCCAGAAACTTAGTGGGCTTCTGCCCAGAGCCTCAGTGGGCTTTTGCCCGGAGCCTAGATCGGTCTCCACAACTCAACAACGAACACAACTAGGGGTGTTCTTCGGTTCGGTTTTCGGGTTATTCGGATAATTCGGTTCGGTTAGTTCAGTTAAAAGTTTTTTTAGGGTCAAACCATGAACCAAACCAAACCGAATTCAAATTCGGTTTTTGGTTCGGTTTGGTTGAATTCTAGTTCGGTTTGGTTCGGTTCGGTTTTCGGTTTAATCCGAATTACACACTTTATTTAAAAAAAAGAAAAATATACAAATATATTTAGCCAAAAAAGTTATTTCAAATGTAAAAAGTATTTTTTAATATTAGTATAAAATTTTATTGTTATTTATATAAATATAAATATAAATATTACATTTTATTGATCTTTATATATATATAAATATATAAAAAAATACTTCTTCCGTCTCAAAATTATTGTCAGGAGATAAGAATTACAAAGTTTAATAAAAGTGGTACCACTTTTGTTTTTAACCACTCAAAGGGAATATTCTCCTACTATATTCTCTGTTTTTTACTTAAAAATGAAAGTGGACAAGTAATTTGAGACATCCAAAAATAGAAATGTGGGCAATAATTTTGAGACTGAGGGAGTATATAAGTTTATATGAATTCGGTTTTCGGTTCGGTTTTCGGTTTTGATTACCAAAACCATATCCAAACCGAGAACCGAATTAAAAGTTCGGTTTGGTTCGATTTTGGCAAATTCGGTTCGGTTATTAGTTCGGTTTGTTTATTTTTGGTTCCGTTCGGTTTCGATTTTCGGTTTATTCGGATTTTTCGGTTTTTCTGCTCACCCTTAAACACAACTATTAGTTCAAGAATTTTGTGAGGTCTCAAGTTCAATTCCTGCTATGTGCAAACAACCTTAAGTGGCCACGCCAACCTCCTGAAAAGGGAGGGCTTTACCTGGTTTGAGTCTGTGTGGCGGTGGGTTCAAACCCCGTGGATTAGGCAGCCATAAAGTCAGAAATCATGGTTACCCAAAAAAAAAAAAAACTATTAGTTCAGGAATGAATTTTGAAAGTGACAACATAGAAATATCAACGGTCTATTTTCCTAAAGGGTGAGTTTCCAGCTTCTTATGGTGGCTCGAACTTGACATGGTACTCCAAATAGTTATATTCAGATGATTGAGTTGGCCTTATTCATTTATATGTTCAATTGTTTATGATTTAGTTGAGACTTAAACCTACAACCACTTGGCTGGGAAGCAATCTCACACACCCTAGAATTCAAGCCCTTTGGTTCGCAGGTATCATATTGTAGCTGATTGACTTTCATGTTTGTAACATCTATTTGAGTTTAACCCTTGACTTGTTGGTGCTCGACTAACTATAATCAGGGCAAGGTTTTCAAGAAGCCAAAGGTTGACAGTCTGTGCCATTTTGACACAATGGATCAATTTGACTTTTGTTTTACAATATATTTCATATACGTAAAGTGAGCTAAGTTTCAAGATAATGAAATATGAACCAAGTCACAGGATCGAATGACTCCACATTGTGAAAGTTATCCAAAATGCATTCAAACAATTAGACATAAACCACCCTATTTATATTGTTCAAGAAAACAAAGCTGCGATGAATCTATATCCAGTGATACTTTAGGATAGCTATCAGCAAATGGACATCATAGTACATTGCTTCTTTTTTTGAGCTCTAGCAGCATTTCCACATAATTATAGCATTATAGTGATTATACTGATCCCACTAGTGTCTTGATCATTGATAGCTACCTAGAAGAGAACCAATAATCTACATATGGACTTATGCTGGTCAAGTAAAGGAATTTAAAATCCAGAAGTGCCTGAGACATTTATGTATATAGATTAACCACTAATTTTGGGGTCAGTCAAAATACCGAAAAAAATATATAATTCATACTTGAACCATGTTTGAAAACATCTACCAACGAAGAGTGAAACAACAAAATATTCCCACCAACACCTAGTTTCTGCTAGAATTTTAGCTCGGCTTCAACAACCAAAGGAGTTTCTAGTACCAGAAACTAAATAAGATGTTACAATACGAAAGAAAGCACATTGTACCATTTTTACCTAGATTGATAAGATCACATCCATCTACTCATCTCCATCCATCTCAAACTCGTCATTATCTGCTATATTATTAGCATTATGTCCACTCACATCATTTTGCACGTTTTGTGCATTTTGCATAGTAAATTCAAATGCCTCAGAGTCATACTTGAGAGATACAGTGTCAGATTGTTCAGAAAACTCGATACAAAACGCAGGTGATAGTTGACGTCCTGTTACTTGGACATGAGCCACACTGTAAAAACAGCGAGTTATTATATCATAATAAAGGTCTGCTAAATTACTGCCGTTGAACTATACTTACAATATCAGAGAAATGTTACTGACCATATATAATATTTTCCATCTATTTCTTGTTTCTGAACCCGGCCTAACAACTCAATTTGCAAATAACCACCGAAGCATACTACAGGTTCTGGAAACTTGAATCTTTGTAATTGATTTTCCTGTTAACAAAGTTTGTTGAATAAGTGAGTTTTAAAATGATACATGAGGACATGAGCTAATGAGTGCATGAGGGCATGAGTCAAGTTTCTGGGGCAATACAAAGAGTGTAACCCACATGTGGCCACGCCAACCTTCCAAAAAAAGGACTTTACCTAGTTTGTGTGGCGGTGCACTCAAACCCCATGAATTCTGCCAAAAAGGTCAGAAACCGAGGTTACCCAGAAAAAGAAAAAGAAAAAAAGCATAGCGTGTCCATTTTTAAAAAAATTTAGAAAATAATAATGCTTTAAATTTAAAGCATAAAATAAATAATCATGATAGCAAATTAGATTCTTTAAGAGTGATTTAATCATAGGGCTGAGTGGATAAATAAATAAATAAATATGAGAATTGATTTGCACACATTACTAATTGATTGGCACACTCTAACTCTTGCATGTCAGACTTGTACTATATTAATATTCTGCATTAACTATTTGTACATTTGAGTGTGCAAATAAAAAATTGGAGTGTGCAAATCATCTCCCGATAAAAAAAGAGGAACAGTATTATCAACACTTTTGGCCCATGTACTTTTTAGTTAAATTTCTACTACCTCCGTCCCATAATAATTGTCCACTTTTACTTTTTTGAGTCTTTCTTGATCAACTTTGACCATTAATATTTTTATTTGCGTTGTATATTACTTGATGAAAATTATATCAAATGAAAATATATTTAAAACTCAATCTATTCATATATTTTTCTATCAACTATTATATTAGACAAATAAAAATACATATAGTCAAAGTTGAATAAAGAAGACTCAAAAAATTCAAAGTGGACAATAATTATGGGACGGGGGAGTAAAATTCAACCCGCTTTACAAAACCTGACCCAAATTCACCCATTTATAAGTAAATAGGAACACAACTTCACCTGAGCCACTTGGAACATTTCTGACGTGTATGTCCAAACAAACTTGTCATTAGCACATTCTTGTGTCCTCATGAAATTCTAATCCATCTCATTCCAAGATTTCGGATGACCCATTCGAAACCGCACAAATCTTGATGAGTACACCGGGAAATGCATTTGAAAATAAGCTGTGCACAAAATTTTATCCATCAAATTGTAGACGGTGCTAAAAAGCCACACAGAAGAAATGTTTGCAAAAGCAGACCTTTGAATGGATGCAAGTTAATTTCTGTTACAACGCAAAACTTATCCTTCAATTGATATATCAAAGTTTTGGGGGTTTCAGGATCGTCACTTCCTTGACTTGACCAGTATGAGGCCATATATTGAACTTTGTCACCCGGTTCAAGAGTATTTATGATGCTTTCTTCTGGGTAGTTATCTGTGCTTGAGGCACTCACGGGATTAGCAATGCAATTAGTCTGTGGGAATTCTGTCAGGGCTCGATAAAGAGAAGCGTATACACGTTCAATGGCATCACCAGATGCTGGTTCTGAGATATGACTAGGTTCGGTTATGTGGGATATGCTAGCGAGCTGAGGAAATCGTTCAATGCAGAGATGCTTACTTGGTCCATTAGACATTACTGCAACTAGCAATATACAATAAAAGTTAACTAATTAATTCATGTTGGTAATCAAACGTACGAAACAAGTAACAAAGACGACAAACGAAGCAAAAGCTTTATTCAATTACCAAACCATATACAAAACCAAATTTCAAAGGCAAATTCAAGAGTACCAAACCCTAATTCAAACGGTACCAAACTATTATTCAAAAGGTACAAATAATTCTAATGCCAATAACCCTATTTATAGGCAAAACTAACCGTCATAAGAAAGTTTCCAAATTCTAAGAAAACTTGGTGGACAAGTCAAACAAATTACTAATTTTACCAAATAAACCTTAAAGTTTAAGTCACTTTTCTAACAATCTCCACCGTGACGTAAACTCCTCCACCTGCTTCAAATCTAATTCAAAGTTCCAAATTCCGAATTCCAAATTTCAAATTCCAAATCCAAATGCCAGAGATGCTAGCCAAATTCAAATCAAACGATTGATTCCCAAAAATGATCCAATACAAACCAAATAAATACAAATGCCGATAATCTTGAAAATGAACAATCAAACGTTAACCGAAAAATTCAAACTCGGCCAACCAAGCAAAAAAATCGGCCCAAAGATCTCAACAAAGACAATCAAATTCAGACAACCAACTTCAAAAGCCCGACGAACGAAGATCCAAATTTTCAAACGATCAAACAAAATTCAAACGACCTGATTATAACCAAGTCTTCAAACACCTAATCGATCTTCAAATTCCAAATATCCAATTCAAATTCTAATGGTACACTTATATAATAATAATTACGACCCAAATACCAAATTCAAATTCTAATGACCCACTTATTTAATAAGAATTACGGTCCAAATTCAAACTTATTATCCAAGTATCAAACCAATACAAGTTAATTAAATAACTTGCCGAACGAACTCCAATAATTCAAATGTCCCAAATATTGATACGGATAATAATTCCAATAACCCACTTATCTAATAATCATTACGATCCAAATTCCAAAAAAAACAAATACGAAAATCGCCAAAACAACAAATACTTCTTTTTGTTGACAAATAACAAATTATACCTATATTACATTTAGCGTGGTCTTCACTGTTCATCTGCTACAGTGCTTTTTCCTGAGTGTCTACAGTAACCAGCATTTTATTATAAGGTACTGTAGCAATGCTACTGTAGCAGCGCTACTGTAGCAACTTTTTTTTTCTTTTTTTTTTAATTTATTTATAAGTAGTCTTTTGCAATTTAGTCCTTGAGCCCTAAGGTGTGAAAAAAAAAAAAAAAAAAAAAAAAAAAAAAAAAAAAAAAAAAAAAAAACGGCATTTCCGCAGCAACGCGCGGGTACCTCCACTCGTTTGAATACAAATACCAAAAGTGCAAACCACGTGTACTATGATACTATCCAGTATTCAATTACTATATATATAAATCGAGAACAGATGACGCCAACATAAGTTCCCAAAAAAAATTTTGGCCCAACAAGAAACCATTTTGGCCCAAGTCAAAGCCCAAAATAATATTTACAAAACATACCCTCTATTATATAATAGGTTAAAAAACAGCCCAAAACAATATTTACGAAACATACCCCCTACTATATAATAACTTGCGAAAACTACTTTAAACTTTTATCTAACATATATTTAGCGAGCCTCACCGCAAAATGCATCAAGAACCACGCTGTTTCAATTTTTTTTCCGGACTTTTTAACCCCGCACCGAACATCTGACCCACTTTCTACTTAACAAAAAAAATACCGTGCAATAATCAACGACATGAAATAACGCCCCGCCGCAACGCGGCGGACCGTTGCCCACCTCGTTCTCTGTTAATTCGAAGTACAATTCTAACACAAAAGGCCATTAATCTAATTCAAATCCCAAGTTCAAAGAAAACTGGTTACGAAACTCCAAAATCTAATGGCCCAAAACTAAAACAAATGACCAAAACCCATGTATCCAAATACCAGTCGACAAACAAAGTGTAAAACCTGATCATATAAAAACGATGAACAAACCAATTCAAACTAAGTAACGAACCTTCAACAATAGAATATTCCACGCGAACAGGTGCAACTATTTTTTTTCTTCTTCATCTTCAACCTGGCTCTGATACCACTTGTTGGTAATCAAACGTACGAAACAAGTAACAAAGACGACAAACGAAGCAAAAGCTTTATTCAATTACCAAACCAAATTTCAAAGACAAATTCAAATGTACCAAACCCTAATTCAAACGGTACCAAACTATTATTCAAAAGGTACAAATAATTCGAATGCCAATGACCCTATTTATAGGCAAAACTAACCGTCATAAGAAAGTTTTCAAATTCTAAGCAAACTTGGTGGACAAGTCAAACAAATTACCAATTTTACCAAATAACCCCTAAAGTTTAAGTTACTTTTCTAACAATTCATCATTGATTGTTGTACAACACAAACATAAACATAAATGAACACCCACACGTCAAAACTACACATTTTCTCATGTCTAAATTGACCACACATTCATTTGGTATAGAAAACTGAACTCACTACAACTTGTTTGAGGACATATATAGTGAAATTTCGTAGTGATACCGCTAAGACAAAGACTCATTGATCAGTCACTTTAGTCCTAGTTGATTGAACAAAATATAACTGCGTACTTTCAAAACTAAATTGGGATAATGGGATGCATCTAAATGATTAGATATGCATCTAATTCAAGTCGATGTATTTCAAATGTGTGGTTATAATTATTTTCTCTATCATGATTATGTTAATGTTTTTTCTCACTAGATCCGTACCTATATTTTTTTATAATTACAATTGTGTAGGTTTTTAACTCTTCATTTAGTGACCACATTGTCTAATGTAGTTTCTGTTAACTTAAAAATGTTAATTATATTTGTAGAACCGTAGGGGGTGAATACGGTTTCCTCGGCTTTTTAGATATTTAAAAACTTTAAGGCAAAAGAAAACCAAGTGGTTGTATAATCAATCTAACAACCACTATTACAACCTAAGTATATAAAGCAAGTAAAGAACACAACGATATATACTGGTTCGGGATGGGGGGTTTATACCATCCGTACATCCAGTTGCGAATCCGCGACTCCTATACTATTCACTAGTATAATCCTTTCGGTGGACTATAAACCGTTACAATTCACTCCACCAATATTCACTAATATTGATGCTCACAAAGAAGGAGTTACTCACCAACAGTATTCCGCCCTCGGAAACCACCCAAAAGAATCTCATGATTCGACTTTACCTAAGGATCACAAAGATCACTACCAAGACTTCCACCTGGAAGTATCAAACCCCAACTAGATCCCCAATGATCTAGGCTTGGTCACCAAGACACAAGACTTCCCTTACAAACAAATAGATGAATGAATAAGTGTTTGTTTAATCAAGCCCTAACCTAACCTAGAGACTCGATTGTAATAGAAAGGGTATAATAAAGAAGACCCTCGACACAATCACAAGAGTGGATTAGGTTCTTGTGATTCTTCCCTTGCAAGTAGATGTGTTCTTCCAAAGATGTTAGTGTGATAATCAAGAACACAAGATTAGAGATTGAGATAGAGATAGAGATTTGAGAGTGTTTAGAGAGAAAGAATCTAGAGAGAAATAATAATGGCAAGGGGTAAGGAATACAAGAGGCAAGGATGGTATTTATAGGCTAAGAACCCAAACTTGGGAAATTTTACCGAGGTCGGCGCGTCAACGCGGGGGGCAGCGCGCCAAGCGCCTGTAACTTTTTCCCAAGTATTGGGAGTTTGGATCTTACAAATACCTATCCTTGCTAAACCCCCAATTGTACTTCATACTAAACCTTAACATTAATCATTCTAAAGTTTACCAACTCAAATAGCCAATTTAGAAATCATTTGTGAAGTGCTTAGAGAGAAACCAAATTACCAAGGGTTTAAAGTGTAGATAGGGTAATTTGGAAGGGGTAGAATTGTATCTCCTCATATGGCATAGAAAAGAGAGTAAGAATATGCCAAGGAATATTCCAATGCTTGGGGGAGAAGAATGTGATGGAGGGTTGAGATGAAATAGTTTGAATTGGATGGCTAGGATCAAAGGGAGCCTCCCTTGGTTTTCAAACAATTTGGCATGTGATGAATGTGGATGGATGAGATGATCTCATTAGAAATGGATGGCTAGGATCAAGTATGCCTAGGTTAGGGTTGAAGAGGATATTCCAAGGAATATGCTTTGCTTGGGGGGAAAGGAGAAATGGAGGGTTGAGATGGTTTCATTTGAAATGGATGGATGAGATCAAAGGGAGCCTCCTTTGCTTGGGGGGAAAGGTTGGATCAATGGTTGGGATTGTTTTGGTTTGAATTCAATGGCTAAGATCAATCACATGTGATGGTATAGGGAAGAGGGATTGGATGGATGGTTGAGATGTGTTTGATTTGAATTCAATGGTTAGGATCAAGCCCATGTGATGATATAGAGATGAGGGATTGGATGGATGGTTGTGATGTGTTGTAATTTGAAATCAATGGCTAGGATGAGATGGAGCCTTATTAGGGTTTCTAACAATTGGCATGTGTTGAATATGAAGGGTTGGGATATGTTGTAAGGGAATGGATGGTTAGGATGTAGTGTGTAAGGGAATATGTAAGGGTGTAAGAGATTGTGTAAGAGGATATTTGATTTGGATATGATTGGATATGATTGGTTTTGACTTATGCATAAATGGGATTAAGAGAGGATTAAGACATAATCTAATTGTCATTAAGAAGAAAAGGTTTAGAAAATTAAGATTATAAGTTGAGAAAATCATAGGTTACTTATAAGTTCAAGTAACACAACGTCGAGAATCCATAGTTTCATATCTCGTGACTTTCCACGATTCGACGTTCTCAACTAATACCTTGGTTCAAACAAGTTAAGTGCTTTGTCTTGATGTAAAGCATAACCCAAGTGGGAAAGGATGCGTTTACGCAAAGAGACCTTTGACTTAGTTTGACCAATAAGGGAGTAAACCCGATACGTAATTAGAGAAGACGTAAGCACGGGATATGAGCATATGAATGCTTCAACACGATGTCACGTGAAATATATAAGCTCCCTAGATATAGAAAAGCCTTGGCTAAAGGCGATAGTTAAAAAACATGAGTTGGCGTTTTCCCGTAAATGGGTGTATTAAAAATGGGATTTCACAAATCTCAAAACTCGTTTCGAGTGTTCTCAATTAAGCACAAAACATATTCATACCTGTATTGAAAGATCCACATTTGCCGGGTAAGGGGAAAGGCGACTTTCAAAATTCGCCCGGAACCATACAGACTCCTGGCGCGTCACCCGCGCGTTGACGCGCGGGCAGCGCGCCAGGAGCAGACATTGGCTCCGGCGATTTTGAGCTAAAGTTTGTTATTTTATGTGTTTCGATGGTTTGTTTGTCATCATTAAAATATAAAGAGATCTTGATCATGTTGCCTCAACAATCTCCCCCTTTTTGATGATGACAAATAAAAACCGAAAGCAAATAAAATTACCAAACTTAGCGAAGACAAAGCGCGCCTTTGGTGTAGCTTGCGTCTTGACCTTTGTCTTGTAATTTGGTGAAGCCTTTAACATAACTTGAATAGTCTTCACGCTCTTGCTTTCTTTCTCCCCGTTTTGTCAAATTAAAAAGGCGGGACTTCCAATCAAGCCAGGTTTCGAACTTGGGCCTGTGGGTAAAAAGAGCAAGCTTGTATGTGCACCCGAATGTGCTCCCCCTTGAACATAGCTCCGCCTAGGTCGTTGCTCCCCCTTGAATCAAGGCGGGGATCCATGGGTCAAGAGCCTCACCTTTGTGGTGGCCTAGCTACACATAGAAATCACAACATGCAACCAACAAAGAAATCCTCATATGTGAAAGTTCCAAAATGGGTTAGGTTACCATTTGGAGACTTGCAACATGGGTTAGTCCACAATAATAATACATATATATGTGTATGTATTTGTCCACTTTAATTAGATTTTATAAGATTATCCATTTATGACATTTATAGACCAAATGATGAGCAAGAGAACTACTATATATATTCAAATGAGTATTATTATAACCAAGCATAAGCATTTTATTCCATAGAAAAAACAAGGGACAAACAACCAACAAAGCAACAACACTTAAATTCAAGAGCACCTAGGACAAACTACAACAACCTATGAGTATAACTTAAAACTCAAGAGAGTTCATTGTGAAAGATTCCTCCATTGGGGTCACATCATCAACTTCAATCATTCTTGAATGATCATTTGAGTACTTGCACTTAATGTGGCCAAAGATGTGTGACAAGAGTCTAGCATATGGAAGAGGCTCCTTATTGTAGTCCAAAGCTTCCATTCGTTTTGCTATAAAATAGGCAAAGTTGAAAGGAGTCTCGGTCATAATACAATAGAGCATGTACCCAACAATGATGGGTATCTTCTCTTGAGGTTCCACCTCCATAAACACATTCTTCAACAACACCTCCGCCCAATGAAGTTGATATTTGTTCTAATTTTCGAATGGAGTCTTCACACAATGGTAGTCGGGTTGTAGAATAGTATTTTGAATGATGACGGCATGAATTGGGGCAACAAGAGCATAAGTGCTCGGATGATAGTGCCTTGTGTCCATGAAGTCCTCCGTCTTAATGGACCTTGTATAGAACAAGTTCCCTTTAGAGCACACATTCAAAACCTTTCCCAACTTCTTTAAGCTCCATGCATACTCATGCCCATACATACGAAAATTGAGGGTAAGAGAAAGTTGATCACGATATAACCTAGCAAAAAATTCTTGAAGGTGCCTAGGATAAATTTCTATGGGAGGTCACGAATTAAGGAGAATGCATTAGCTTTGATGAATGGTTTTCTAATATCGGTTGCACACATGAAATTTTTGTCGCATTCGCGACCTTCATGATATTCACGATACTCAAATGGTTCATACACATTAGTTTCATTTGACACATCAACATGTTTCATGAAAAACTTGGTTGCCATTTTTGAATAGAAAATAAGTGTATTTAAGGAGGAAGAAGGTTGTGATGAAGATATGTGATAACAAAGTTACTCCTTTTATAGTCAATGAGTATAAATTAGGTATATTTAAGGAGGAACTATAGTCCAAAGAAAAATCATTCTTAGTAATAAGAATCTTAGTACAAGATGATTTGAAAGAAAGTGGTATATGGGAAAGACAATTATTCTTGTATGGGAAAGACAATTATTCTAGTATGATATGAGTGATTAGGATTGAGTTAGTTATGAGTTTGATTGGATTTGAATGCCCATGTTGGATCCTATGGTAATTGCATGCATTCTTTACAAAAGACATACATGAATTCATAGTTGATGAGTGAAGATCAAGTGGTATCATATCTTTAGAAAGAGACTTTATCAAACACCATTCTAAACCTACAACTACCCAATACATGAACCAAGTGCAAGTATTTCATGTAGGATATTCAATGAGTGTAGTTATAAGTGTTATGATTATAAAGTGCATCTTCATTATAGGTACACAAGCTAGGTCCTATGAACCATCACACATTGTATAGAAAGATATTACACAATACATGATATCTCCGGTTCATAGTTCGTTGTGTAGTGTGTCGACATAAATAACCCTTATGTGTTACTTGCATTAACACCATAAGTTCCTAAGATCTCGGACGAAGAACTTGGCTTATTTAGTCTATTCATAGGAAATTTTAGTTTGTTATGCAATACCATACCAAATTTGATTCATATGAATTCTCTTTCACTATGTAACTAGTTTGTATGTTTGCATGAAATCCTTCATATCTCTTCTTTCCTAAACACAAAGCATGCCATATTCACATAATGGTAAACAAGAAGAATTAGATATAGGATCTTATACACAAGTGTGAATTGTGTTTCGAAATTTTATCTAATCTTGCAAACTTAACATAGTCAAAATTTTCAAGATGAATCAAGATAATTTGTGTCAAGTTTTCTTGTTCAAACACATAGTATAGACATGTAGAATCTTAAATATTATCAATCATAATTTAAATAATGAATTGATACATATTTTTCCTCTTGGAAGATAATTGTATGTTAGATCTTCCTTCCATGCCTCCACATAAGCCTTAATGACATAAGCTCTAATAGCACTTAAAGATTGTTCTCCTAAGATGCATGTTTTAGCATCAAAACCTATCCCAAAGCAATTTGGACTTTTGAAAAATGTCATGCTAAAACTTAGACTTGTTTGTTTTATGACCTAAGTGTCCTTTTCTCACTACCTTAGGATTGCCTTCATCCGAAACATTAACTTGTAATGTTGGCGACCTTTCTTGACCTTGAACTAAAGGTTCATTGATCACATCATCTTCTACCGAAGGAGATGATTTAGGCTCGGGAATGCTCTCATCAAAGGTCACATTGAGAGATTCCTCAATCCTCATTGTTTCCTTGTTAAGCACTATGTATGCTTTACTAGGTTGAGAGTATCCTAGGAACACACCTTCATACGACTTTGGGTCGAATTTGGTGAGATATTCTTTGGTGTTGAGTATAAATACTTTGCAACCAAATACTCTAAAATACTCTAGGGATGGTTTTCTCTTCCTAAGTATTTCATAAGGTGTTTTATTAATTACCTTTCTTATGTATACTCTATTAAAGATGTGACAAGCGGTATCTAGGGCATGACACCAAAACTTTTGTGGAATGGATAGCTCGTCAAGCATTGCACGACTCATCTTTCTTAACTTACGATGTGTTCTTTCAACAATCTCATGCGATTGAGAAGTGAACGGGCCCGATAAGTTATAAGATATTCCATGTTGTTCACAAAAGGTTCCAAATTGCATTTTATCAAATTCGCTACTATGATTTGTTTTAATTGAAACAATTGAACAATCAAGTAGGTTTTCAAGTTTCTTTCTTAAAATGTTGAATTTATTCAAGACACCATCCTTGTTTTATAAGAATAATATCCAAGTGTAATTTGAATAATCATCTATGATCATTAAAGTGTATAAGTTGCCTTCATAACTTTGGATCGGAGATAGAGCATATAAATTCACATGAATCAATTTTAAAACCTTACTAGTTGACTGATGAGGCGAAAAATGAACCACTTTTAGGGGGTCATTTAAGCCCGGAATTGAATTTATTTGATCAAATATTGCCCTAAATCGTTCCTTTTGTGATTTTAGGTACTTTGGGAGTGAAATCTGGAAAAGGAAGCAATTCGGACGTTTTTGGAGCATAAAAGTGAAGAAAACGCCAAAGACTTAATTTTCCAAGCTGGGAACAGTAGGTGACGGCGTCAAGAGCAACAATTTGACGGCGTCAAGAGTAATTTTCATGACGGCCCAGTACAGAAATGAAGTCGTCACAAGGAAGAGCGTCAAGAGTAAAATACGTGACGACCTGGAAAAAGTTAATACATTACGGCGTCAGATGTAGATCAAGGCAGTCCGAGAATTCTTTTGGCGAGATGACGGCGTCACCTATTTGGTCTTGACGCCATCAGCCTCAGTTTTCTATATATAGTTTTCTAATTTTCATTCATTAAAAGGAACAAGTTTGGAGAAACCCTAAGGCCGAACCATATACGATTTTTACAGGTTTTTCAAGGGTTTTCAGCCCTTGAACCCTTACATGTGTAATTGAGATAAGTGTTCTTTTAATTCAATCAATATGTCTATGTGTTGGTTGTCTATATCTTGTGCTTGTCTTGATTCCACCATGCTAGGCTAGATTTCTCTTGTGTTTGCTTAGATCTAATGAAACGTAGATGTTTATTATGTGTTGATTACTTGTTTATGATTGTATTGGATGAATGATTTCGATGTTAGGCTTAAGAAAACTGGCAGATCTCCAAATGGTAACATGGTTGAACGTCTTAGGAAACATGAACCGATGTGTACTAGGTTTTATTGGTTGTATTTAATGCATGAGTAAATTCTAATGATCCCATGTTAGGAGCTTCTTAGCCGGCTTGACATAGAAGTGAAGTAGGCACTCATAGGATTGGGGAGTTAAGTGCGCCACCCCATGAATGGTATTAAGGAATACAATCCGTCATCCATGCAACTATAACAAGTAATTAACGTGTAAAAGATATCTACGGAGTAGTGAAATCTAAGTAAACACAATTTCTCCACTTATTGCTCACAACCTTAGTTTAATTTAGTTTATTTTCATTTCCAGTATTTTATTTTGATTTTATCTTTAGTATTGGGTTAGTTGACTAGCAACTAATTCCGCCCAAATCCTTCAAACCCGAGATATTTACTTGCTTTCTAAAAAATATAAAAATACAAAAATAATCATCTTTCATCTCTAGAACTAGTATTTAGGTTTTCTAATCCTAGTGACACTATTCCTAGCTGAACGATCAATCCCCCCGTACTTGTCACTATACTATACTACAACGATCAGGTACACTGCCTGGTGGGGGTTGTAAGCTTCTCGAGATCCCTCGAGAGGTAAAGCCTGGTGCAATTCCCACGCATCAAGTTTTTGGCGCCGCAGCCCGGGGAATAGTTATTGTCTAGGTTAGAATCTCTTTTTATTAGGTCTACTTGCTAGATTCCTTTCTAGTAAGATTTTATTTTTATTTTTTAGGTTTTCTTTAGTCTATCTTATTTCTTTGTGTTTTTTTTCATAACTCTTCACCACCTGCCATCATGGCAACCGACGAATCCTCTAACCTTAGGATCACTAGGAGTCGTAGTTCCACTAGAAACCTTGTCTTGCCTTATGCAGAACCCGAAAGAGAAATGCGTAGATTAAGAAAATCTCACTCAACTCCTGAGCCATCTAGCGTTGCCATCGATTTTGATGCACCCCTTTCTGAAGAAAATTCATAAAATCACGTTACAACCCCTAGCTCCCAACCCAACAACGAGATGAGTACCCCTGCAACTCCTATCCCTAAGCGCCTTAAGGACTACTCCTCCCCAACCCCTCGTGGCTTCTCAAATGCAATTGTCAACCCAAACGAACACACCAATGAGGTCTTGCATGCGAACGATGTTTGGCTTGTCCAAAGTGTGTTTAAGTTTTGTGGATTAGATGAGGAAGATCCAATTCAACACATTAAAGACTTCTTGAAAACAGTAGACACCCTCCATACGGATGGGGCTACTAGAGACACGTCCCGATTGCGATTCTTTCCTTTCACCCTATATGAAAAAGCCCAAGAGTGGTATGCTATTTTCACATGGGAGCAACTCATATCCAAGTTCTATGAGAAGTTCTTTTCACCTGGAAAAACCTCAGCGTTTAGAGATAGGATCCTCCATTTCCGAAAAGGGAAGGACGAACCCTTCCATAAATCGTGGATTAGATTCAAAGATTTAATAAGACAAGTTCCCCATCATGGTATCGAGCTTTGGCTTTTGGTCCAAATCTTCTACGACAATTTCTCCTCTAATGATCGGAACGGAATCAACCAATCTAGAAAAGGGAGATTGGCCAATCTTAGTGCCGAAGAAGGATGGGATAGGATTGAAGAATATGCTCAAGATCAGGATGACACTTGGGATGAACCTGAGTCGACTGTCAGCATTTCTGAAATCACTTCAGATCGGTTGAGAAAAATTCACAAAAGAGTGGAATACCTAGCTGGGTCGCAGTTACCTAAACAACTTTCGAATCCTTACTTAATCTGCGACTACTGTGGGGGCCCGCATGAGGTAGAAGAATGCGGAGGAGCAGCCATGACTGAACATGCATGCTTGTCAGGAGGTGACATCTATGCTGATCCCTCCCTTTTGCCTTTTTACTAAAATGACGATTACACCCTCTAGGGAAATCTGGTAAAAAGAAAAGAAGGAGAGGAAGGCCCTGAATTCAAAATCAGGAGCACTTTTGAAGATGACCTTGGTCACTTCACTCAAGAAAAAGGCTTGCAATTGAAAGGTCTTAATGAACTTGTTGGCGAGCAGCAGGATGACATTGGAGAATTTTTCAACAAGCTTAACTCAGCCCTAGATAACCTTGAAATGCCATCAGTAAGCGAAAAAGACCCCATGCTCGCGATAACCACTCGAGCTGGAACAACAACCAAGGATCCCCCTTTCCCAAGCTCGTCCCCCGTCACTCCCGATCCAAACAAGCCTCGCAAGGAGGAGGAGGATGTAGGCAGCAAGACTCCCGACCAACCTCCCTTGACGACCCCTTCCCCATCAACCCCACCTAACCAACCTATGAGAATCTCATTCCCATCCCGATTAAAGAACCAGAAAACTAAGAATGATAATAAAAGGTTCTTGTCATACCTAAAAGACTCGGTAGTCACCATACCCCTCCTTGATGCTTCCTATCACATGCCGAAGTATAGCGCATACTTTAAAAAACTACTCGCTAACCGAAAGAAACTCGAGGGTCTTGTGACCCTGGGGGAAGAATGCTCAGTGGTGACCCATCGAGGGCTACCAAAAAAGGTAGACGATCCAGGCAGCTTCACCTTGCCTTGCTCCATAGGATCTCTATCAATAAAGAATGCTCTTGCCGATTTAGGGGCCAGTATCAATCTCATGCCTCACTCTATGTTCCTTAAATTAGGATACTCTGGATTAAAGCCTACCCGTATGAACATCTAACTAGCCGATAGATCAGTCAAGTACCCCGTAGGGATATGCAAGAATGTGCTAGTCAAAGTTGGGAAATTCAAATTCTCGGTCGACTTCGTAATCCTGGATATGGAGGAGGATGACTTGGTACCCATCATCTTAGGGAGACCATTTCTTGCTACCGCTCGTGCAGTCATTGATTTTTATGACGACAAATTAACCTTGCGAGTGGGAACCGATAGCACAACCTTCGACATTAAGGACTCTATGGATCTCTCTCTCGAAGCAGCTAACCGGCTCTATTTCATTGGGGAGGTCGATGAACTCACAGATGTCATTGATAGTTGTGTCGATGAACAAATCGAGGAAGGCTGGCTACGGGACGAGAGTTTTCTGCCTTTGCTAGAGGTGGAAAAGATGGAGGATGTTGGGGCAGTCTCCTTCTACCGTAGACAAGAGGCAACGGAGCATCTCGAGCTCCGGAAGCCCGAAAACAAGCTTAAGCCTTCTATTATCGAACCTCCTGATTTAGATCTTAAGGAGCTTCCTAACCATTTGGAGTATGCCTTCCTTCAGGGAGAGGACTAACTGCCGGTAATCATAAACTCTTCCCTGGAACATGAACAAAAAGGTAAACTCTTAGAGGTCCTAAAGAAATATAAGGGAGTGCTCGCATGGAGTATAGCCGACATTAAGGGCATCGACTCAACTTTTTGCACACATAAGATTCTCATGGAAGAAGATTATAAACCTACCGTGGAACCCCAGAGGCGGGTGAATCCCAACATTAAGGAAGTAGTAAAGAAAGAAGTCATCAAACTTCTGGATGCAGGATTAATCTACCCAATCTCGGATAGCCCATGGGTCAGTCCTGTACAGGTTGTACCTAAGAAGGGTGGGATGACTGTAGTTAAGAATGACAAGGGTGAGATGGTGCCCCAGAGAACGGTCACTGGATGGCGGGTATGCATTGACTATCGAAAGCTCAAGGATGCCACAAGGAAATATCACTTTCCCTTACCATTCATTGACCAAATGTTAGAGAGATTGTCTGGATACGAGTACTATTGCTTCTTGGATGGATTCTCAGGGTATTTTCAAATTCCCATAGCACCTGAGGACCAAGAAAAGACCACGTTTACTTGCCCTTATGGAACATTTGCCTACAAAAGGATGCCTTTTGGGCTATGTAACGCCCCCGCCACTTTCCAACGATGCATGACCGCAATCTTTCACGAACTCATGGAAGACAGCATGGAAGTGTTCATGGACAACTTTTCGGTCTTCGGGAACTCCTTCGACCGCTGTCTTGCTAATCTAGAAAAGATGCTTAAACGTTGTGAGGAAACCAACTTGGTGTTAAATTGGGAAAAGTGTCATTTCATGGTAAAAGAAGGGATTGTGTTAGGGCATAAGATCTCAGGGAACGGAATAGAGGTGGACCAGGCTAAAGTTGAAGCTATATCTAAGTTACCATAGCCTACGACTGTTAAAGCAATACGTAGCTTCTTGGGGCACGCCGGGTTTTATCGAAGATTCATCAAAGACTTCTCCAATATAGCTCGGCCAATGACTCAATTGCTTGTGAAGGATGCTCCGTTCGATTTTTCCCAAGAATGCAAGGATGCATTCGATCTCTTAAAAAAGGAGCTCATACAAGCTCCAATCATGATTACACCCAACTGGGAGTTACCGTTTGAAATCATGTGTGATGCTAGCGATTTCGCTGTCGGGGCTGTATTGGGCCAACGGCGTGACAAGCTTTTCCAACCTATTTACTACGCTAGCAAAACCATGAATCCCACTCAAGAGAATTACTCCACCACCGAAAAGGAATTATTAGCCGTAGTGTTCGCATTCGAAAAATTCTGGCAATATCTTGTCCTTTCAAAGACAGTCGTTTTCACTGATCACTGGGCTCTTCGATATCTTTTTGCGAAGCAGGATGCTAAGCCACGACTAATTCGGTGGATCTTGTTGCTACAAGAATTCGATGTTGAGATTCGTGATAAGAGGGGGGCAGAAAATCTGGCCGCAGATCATCTATCTCGCCTTGAAAACCCCTTGGATAAGCACGATAGAAGTGAGATTAGGGATTCATTTCCTGATGAACAACTCATGTTAATGATTGATTCGGAGCCTTGGTACGCCGATTTTTCCAATTATCTCGCAAGCAGACTTGCTCCTGAACACCTAACTAGATACGAAAGAAAAAGGTTCTTTTCTCAGTTAAAATACTACTTTTGGGATGAACCATTTTTATTCCGAAGGTGTCCTGACCAAATTATAAGACGTTGTGTTTCGGAAAGTGAGGCAGTAAAGATTATGAGGGAATGTCACTCTGGTCCCTCTGGCGGGCATCATGGGATAAACACCACCGCCCGAAAGATTTTCGACGCGGGATTCTATTGGCCCACAATTTTCCGTGACGTTAAGGAAATGGTACAGGCATGCGATGCATGTCAACGGGCTGGGAACATATCACATAGGGATGAAGCGCCTCAGAATTTTATACAAGTATGTGAGGTCTTCGATGTTTGGGGAATTAACTTCATGGGACCCTTTCCATCTTCAGGGGGAACGAATACATTTTAGTTGCCATCGATTATGTTTCAAAATGGGTTGAGGCACAAACCCTTAGGACCAATGATGCCAGAGTAGTTATTCATTTCTTGAAAAAAAATTTCGCTAGATTCGGGATTCCTAAAGCTCTCATCAGTGATAGGGGGACCCACTTTTGCAATGCACAAATGGAAAAGATCATGAAGAGGTATGGAGTATCCCATCGGTTCTCCACCGCCTATCATCCACAAACTAATGGCCAGGTCGAAAACACCAATAGGGCTATTAAAAGAATACTTGAAAAGACGGTTAGTCAAAATAGAAAAGACTGGTCATTTAAACTCGATGAAGCCTTGTGGGCATTCCGAACCGCCTACAAGACACCTATTGGAATGACCCCATTCCGCATGCTGTATGGTAAGGCGTGTCACTTGCCAGTAGAATTAGAACATAAGGCTTATTGGGCGCTTAAGACATGTAACTTAGATTATACAATTGCTGAAACTAATAGGTTCTTGCAATTACACGAGCTTGATGAGCTTAGATTAGAAGCCTATGAATCTTCCGTTACATATAAAGAGAGAGCAAAAAGATGGCATGACCAGAGAATTACGAAACCCAAAGAATTTTCAGAGGGAGACAAAGTCCTGTTGTACAATTCTCGGTTGAGATTATTTCCGGGAAAACTAAAGTCTAGATGGTATGGACCGTTTACGGTGAAAAATTCCTCTAAAACTGGAGCCGTTGTGTTATTAGACGATGAAGGTAGGGAATTTACTGTCAACATACAACGTGTAAAACATTATCAAGAAAATAACAATGAAATGATTAGTGAGGAGGATGTCACGTTTGATGACGAGGTCACGTAGAAACCCATGACCTTGAGTCTAGCTACAAGACTAGTAAATAAAGAAAAATGCTTCTTGGGAGGCAACCCATGCTTTGTGTGATTTTATTTTGTTTGTTTGTTATTTGTTTCCGTATGCATGCTTTATTTTTATTGTTGGTAGATCATGTTTCTAAACTAAATAGTGGAAATACTTTACCTTGTTGTTTTGGCATAGTCTTAACTCCACCTAAAAGTATTTTTGCAAAAGATAAGTGTAAGGGGAAACCCCAAATATGTTTTTAAGAAACAAACCGATCATGATTCTCCACAATATTAAATGGACATGTATATTCGTATTTGTTAGAGTCAAATGCTTGTATTGAGTCATAATGAAGTTTTGCAGGATTTTCCAGGAAGTAGGACCAAGTTTTTCCAGAAATTTTTCGGAAACTTAACATAAGAATTTCTGCAGGTCACTTCTGACGGCGTCACGAGTTTACTCTTGACGGCGTCACGTGTAAAAATCTGGAAATTTTACCAGTTTTGTTTTTCTAACGGAGTTTTAAAGTTTTTGTTGAATTATTAAGTTTTATAATCTCCAGGAAATCTGCAAACTTCATTCCACAAGCATTATATCTTACTTTGTTTTCTAGGATTTAGTAACTTATATAGATTGCCGCCGATTTTATGCGAGGTTGCTTTGCTTGTTTTCTCAGGATTTACAGGTTATGTATGACAAGAAGATGATTTATATTCTGGAAGGGAAGCTTTGATTGTTCATTTTCTTGGTGGAAGATTTAACCTGGCCACCTTATTATCCATACCGAGCGAATCAGGGGAGTATTTGATTTCATTCGTTTTACTTATTTCACCTTTACATTCTTTACTTGAACATTGGGGACAATGTTCATCTTAAGTGTAAGGGGAGGGTAAAATGATGATACCTTATAGGATACACTTTCGCTTGAGTTTGTTTTGTTTAATGGTAGATGTGTAATAAAACTATGAGAAATACTTGTTAGTGCAATTTTAGCGCCAAATTTAAATTTTTTTACAACATTTAGGAGTGAAACTTTAGCCATAGCAAGCGTCTCATGGATAGGAGATTGTATGACTAGCACATACCCGTATCATTCAGAAAAATTTTCCACCCAAATATGTGAGGTTCGCCTTTAGATTTGATAGGAAAAGCATTTACTATTAGTGCTTATGAGTGTACCGGTAGCATTTAGATTCTAGAACTTGCGTTAGTGATGCATCCCGAGACCGCTAGTGAGACTACATTCGTGTGGTAGGATTTACTACATGATAAGAGGCATTAGGATCACCCTTGTGTTAAACCCGTATCACAATTACTTGACCATTTAAGTCATATTACTTGGCTAGTTAAGTCAACTAATTTTTCCCACACCTTAGCGTTGTACTCATTTTTAGTACACGAAACCCCTAGTACACCCCTCCGAGCCTATCTTTTTGTTTCTAACTTTAAGCATCTTACTTAAAGGAATAATTTGTTACACCCCATTTAAATGTACAACCAAATCGCCTTAGCCTTCCGTGTATGCGCTCATTTTTAGTGCATTATTGTTATTTGTCAAACCCTAAGTTAACTATCTAATTGATTACATGGTTGCTAAGTCGAGTCATATCCTTGTACATATTGTTTTTGGACGATTGGGACTCATGGGTAAAGTACTTATTTATGGAGTAATGGGGAAGAACATCATTTTATTACCCCCATATGTGCGTTAATCTTAAAAGTACTCCAAGTGTTTTGATTTTCTTAATTCAAGTCATTAGATTAGTTAATTGTAAAGTATGTAAAGATTCAAGTGTAAGGGGAATTTACATTTCATATGATGTATTATTTTGGATGGTAGGGTAAGAGTGTATGCAAAAAAAAAAAAAAAAAAAAAAAAAAAAAAAAAAAAAAAAAAAAAAAAAAACGAAAAAAATCGAAAAAAATCGAGAGAAAGAAAAAAATATATATAGAAAAAGAAAAAGAGAAAAAAACATACGGACTACCATCCCGTTTCGTTCTTTGTTTATTTTATGTTTCTGTTATTTTCCATTTATTAGCTTATGTCGAGTCTAGTCTTGGCTTAGCAACGCCATATTGTACATGTAATTAACCAAGATTGTTAACTCGCCACCAGGAAAGATTGCCTATATCCAACAAAACCGTGTATTTCATATCCCTATACCTAACGTTACAATCCTTTAAAAGACCTCTTTTATAGTTTATCTTAGGTGCTTACGCCATGTGGTGGAGGTTTGATCCTTTCCCAAGCCTATGGTAATCTATTTTGCTATGACATGTAGTGAGAGATATCTTCCGTTTCTATATTGTAATTTATACTTTATTACACCCGAGAGATGTGAGTATCTAAATACTATTTGTGAGGTGCTAGTATATGACCTCCGTGCTTGTCTATTGGTCTTTGGTGGAACGATTATTTGTTGTAATTACTTTTATATTAGTGTTAAATGACCCCTAACTTGTATTTTGACTAGAATAAAAGCGCATTTGCTTGAGGACAAGCAAATCTCAAGTGTAAGGGTATATGATGAGGTGAAAAATGAACCACTTTTAGGGGGTCATTTAAGCCCGAAATTGAATTTATTTGATCAAATATTGCCCTAAATCGTTCCTTTTGTGATTTTAGGTACTTTGGGAGTGAAATCTGGAAAAGGAAGCAATTCGGACGTTTTTGGAGCATAAAAGTGAAGAAAACGCCAAAGACTTAATTTTCCAAGTTGGGAACAGTAGGTGACGGCGTCAAGAGCAACAATTTGACGGCGTCAAGAGTAATTTTCATGACGGCCCAGTACAGAAATGAAGGCGTCACAAGGAAGAGCGTCAAGAGTAAAATACGTGACGGCCTGGAAAAAGTTAATACATGACGGCGTCAGATGTAGATCAAGGCAGTCCGAGAATTCTTTTGGCGGCGAGATGACGGCGTCACCTATTTGGTCTTGACGCCGTCAGCCTCAGTTTTCTATATATAGTTTTCTAATTTTCATTCATTAAGAGGAACAAGTTTGGAGAAACCCTAAGGCCGAACCATATACGATTTTTACAGGTTTTTCAAGGGTTTTCAGCCCTTGAACCCTTACATGTGTAATTGAGATAAGTGTTCTTTTAATTCAATCAATATGTCTATGTCTTGGTTGTCTATATCTTGTGCTTGTCTTGATTCCACCATGCTAGGCTAGATTTATCTTGTGTTTGCTTAGATCTAATGAAACCTAGATGTTGATTATGTGTTGATTACTTGTTTATGGTTGTATTGGATGAATGATTTCGATGTTAGGCTTAAGAAAACTGGCAGATCTCCAAATGGTAACATGCTTGAACGTCTTAGGAAACATGAACCGATGTGTACTAGGTTTTATTGGTTGTAGTTAATGCATGAGTAAATTCTAATGATCCCATGTTAGGAGCTTCTTAGCCGGCTCGACATAGGAGTGAAGTAGGCACTCATAGGATTGGGGAGTTAAGTGCGCCACCCCATGAATGGTATTAAGGAACAAAATCCGTCATCCACGCAAATATAACAAGTAATTAACGTGTAAAAGATATCTAGGGAGTAGTGAAATCTAAGTAAACACAATTTCTCCACTTATTGCTCACAACCTTAGTTTAATTTAGTTTATTTTCATTTCCAGTATTTTATTTTGATTGCATCTTTAGTATTGGGTTAGTTGACTAGCAACTAATTCAGCCCAAATCCTTCAAACCCGAGATATTTACTTGCTTTCTAAAAAATATAAAAATACAAAAATAATCATCTTTCATCTCTAGAACTAGTATTTAGCTTTTCTAATCCTAGCGACACTATTCCTAGCTGAACGATCAATCCCCCGGTACTTGTCACTATACTATACTACAACGATCAGGTACACTGCTTGGTGGGGGTTGTAAGCTTCTCGAGATCCCTCGAGAGGTAAAGCCTGGTGCAATTCCCACGCATCATTGACACTACCTTTTTATTCCTATTATTGGTTTGACCTTGATTCCCTAGAAATGTAACACAATAATGCCTTTCAAAACTTAACAATGATAAATTGCTTACTAGCTAAACGGCAAGACCTAACTTCCTAAGTCGAGGCGTTGGGTTATTTACCATATGGTAAATTGCTTACTAGCTTGTCAACAAGACCTATTAACCTAAGCCGAGGCATTGGGTTATTTACCATGTTTGAAATGCATATCATGTTACACATAATCTAAGATTAACAAGTATACAGGTTGTTTTGCCTATGACCTTTAGCTAGTATGTTACCGTTTTTACTAATAGTGCAATCTACATTGGTAAACATAATACTAAAATCATCATTAAGATTACTTGTACTACAAAACTTAGAGTTTAAATCGCTACCATGCTCATCATTGGTAAATTCTACAAAGTCATGAAGAGTGTTATTATGGATGTTTACGCAAGAAGTTTGAGGAAAGTATGGTTTAGCGAAAGTGTTTAATGATGAACCATTTTTACTCAGACTCCTGGCGCGTTTGTCACGCGTTGACGCGTCAGCAAGCGCGTCAGTGTCGGTAATTTTTGATTCATGACCCTCTTTTATGAACACGATGGATTTATCTTGTCTTGTAAATGTATTTTTATCATTTTCAGAAAACCCAAGACCTCCTTTATCATGAAAAGGTTTTTGTTCACTTAATATCGTGTTTAAGTCTATACTACTTTTCTCAATTTAAGTAGTATCAATTTGTTTTTACTAATTTCTTTCTTGAGTTTATGTATATCCATTTTATGTTTCTCAATGTTTCTCAAGAGATGTTTGTTAAGTTTAATTAATTCCTCATTTTCATTTTGAAATTTATGAACATTATGATTGGACGAGGAAGGGTTAGATGATACCTCAAAAGCTTCAAATGTAGTAGGGCAAGTGGACACTTTATGTAAGTAATTAACATCTTCACTCTTGCTCCAAACCGCTCCGACAAATGCCATTTCTTGATTATTGGATCTTCTTAATTCATTGTGGTTACTAAGATTCCTTGTTGTCACAATGACTTCATCATCATCAAGATCTAGTGAATTGCCCTCTTCCTTGGTGATGACTCTAGTATTACCTAGAAATTCTTCATAAGAATGAAGATCACTTATCTTCTTAAAGGATAGTTGTCCCAAACTTCATGTTTCATCAATCTCCGCGTCTTCAAGTTACCAATTCTTGACTTGTGTGGTATCATCATGAACGAAAAGGAGTAAGTCCCAAATCTCCTTAGCGGTCTTGCACATGCATACCCTTTCAAGCTCCTTATGAGGTAGGGCATCATATATCATCATTTTGGCTTGATCATTCTTGTCGGCCCTCTTCCTATCCTTATTATCAAAATCACCATTTTGGAAGATATCCCATAGATCATAATCCTTAGCCCTAACATAGGTCTCAAATAGAATTTTCCAAAAGAAGAATCCTTCGTATTCAAACGGATGTGGTCTTTCCATAGAACGCCCCTCTCTATAGTATTCTTGAGCCATGGATCTATACTCAACTTTACCAAAAATCTTAGTTAGAATTTTAGATATTTGGGAAAGAAGTTTTTGACTTAAAACAACTTCTCGGGAAGGCCTTAATGCTCAAAAACTTGAGTATACCGCTCTGATACCAATTGTAGAACCGTAGAGGGGGGCGTGAATACGGTTTCCTCGGCTTTTTAGATATTTAAAAACTTTAAGCCAAAAGAAAACCAAGTGGTTGTATAATCAATCCAACAACCACTATTACAACCTAAGTATATAAAGCAAGTAAAGAACACAACGATATATACTGGTTCGGGATGGGGGGTTTATACCATCCGTACGTTAAGAGCTTAAAGAGAAACCAAATTACCAAGGGTTTAAAGTGTAGATAGGGTAATTTGGAAGGGGTAGAATTGTATCTCCTCACATGGCATAGAAAAAAGAGAAAGAATATGCCAAGGAATATTCCAATGCTTGGGGGGAAGAATGTGATGGAGGGTTGAGATGAAATGGTTTGAATTGGATGGCTAGGATCAAAGGGAGCCTCCCTTGGTTTTCAAACAATTTGGCATGTGGTGAATGTGTATGGATGAGATGATCTCATTAGAAATGGATGGCTAGGATCAAGTATGCCTAGGTTAGGGTTGAAGAGGATATTCCAAGGAATATGCTTTGCTTGGGGGGAAAGGAGAAATGGAGGGTTGAGATGATTTCATTTGAAATGGATGGATGAGATCAAAGGGAGCCTCCTTTGCTTGGGGGGAAAGGTTGGATCAATGGTTGGGATTGTTTTGGTTTGAATTCAATGGCTAAGATCAATCACATGTGATGGTATAGGGAAGAGGGATTGGATGGATGGTTGAGATGTGTTTGATTTGAATTCAATGGTTAGGATCAAGCCCATGTGATGATATAGAGATGAGGGATTGGATGGATGGTTGTGATGTGTTGTAATTTGAAATCAATGGCTAGGATGAGATGGAGCCTTATTAGGGTTTCCAACAATTGGCATGTGTTGAATATGAAGGGTTGGGATGTGTTGTAAGGGAATGGATGGTTAAGATGTAGTGTGTAAGGGAATATGTAAGGGTGTAAGAGATTGTGTAAGAGATTGTGTAAGAGGATATTTGATTTGGATATGATTGGTTTTGTATTATGCATAAATGGGATTAAGAGAGGATTAAGACATAATCTAATTGTCATTAAGAAGAAAAGGTTTAGACAATTAAGATTATAAGTTGAGAAAATCATAGGTTACTTATAAGTTCAAGTAACACAATGTCGAGAATCCATAGTTTCATATCTCGTGACTTTCCACGATTCGACGTTCTCAACTAATACCTTGGTTCAAACAAGTTAAGTGCTTTGCCTTGATATAAAGCATAACCCAAGTGGGAAAGGATGCGTTTATACAAAGAGACCTTTGACTTAGTTTGACCAATAAGGGAGTAAACCCGATACGTAATTAGAGAAGACGTAAGCACGGGATATGAGCATATGAATGCTTCAACACGATGTCACGTGAAATATATAAGCTCCCTAGGTTTAGAAAAGCCTTGGCTAGAGGCGATAGTTAGAAAACATGAGTTGGCATTTTCCCGTAAATGGGTGTATTAAAAATGGGATTTCTCAAATCTCAAAACTCGTTTCGAGTATTCTCAATTAAGCACAAAACATATTCATACCTGTATTGAAAGATCCACATTTGTCGGGTAAGGGGAAAGCCGACTTTCAAAATTCGCCCGGAACCATACAGACTCCTGGCGCGTCACCCGCGCGTTGACGCGCGGGCAGCGCGCCAAGAGCAGACATTGGCTCCGGCGATTTTGAGCTAACGTTTGTTATTTTATGCGTTTCGATGGTTTGTTTGTCATCATTAAAACATAAAGAGATCTTGATCATGTTGCCTCAACAATATTAACTAAATTTATTTACAAAGCCGCTTTGTAATGTAATTCGTATGTATTTTACACTTGGTATTTGACATTAATCATCTACTTGTTAAATCCATATCCAGACACCCATTTAAAAAGCATGGTATTTCAAATATGCAATTTTCCAACATTAAATTATATATGCATAAAGACCGGAACAGAAGGAACAATATCACAATTAACAAACACGAAAGCAAACCTTTTATTTATAACACACAAGAAACAACTTGAACGACAAGCAAACGAAACAACTCAAACGAAACAACCTGACAAGCAAACAAAACAACTCAAACAAAACAACTCGAAGACACAACTTAACACACGATAGAGACCAGAACAAACATCTCTCATTCATTATTTTTGTTGGTACTTCCCACTTTGCTAGAACTTGCACAACCATTCCCCTCCTTTTCATTCTTTTGCTTGATGAAATGTTCAAACAAGGCTTCAGGATTTGTTATCCTCATTCCCAGATCATCAACTTTTCATAACTTTCTTTCACTATCACCAACCAACATCTCTCTATAGTATGGCTTTTTCCTCAACCATTTCAGAATAACATCTCTCATCCACGGGCTAATGTTCTTATAAGAACCATATTCAGAAATAATTTCATCGCCATATGTATTAAGAACTTCATCAAAGAGTGGTAAGTTCGATAAAACTTTTGACCACTCCTCTTTTGACATGTAACCAGCCATTGTTATGTATGTTTTGTTGGAATTGAGGATTGGGTTATATGCGCTTTCGCGAATTTAGGATGATCGGTATATAAGTAAAAAGTTGGCGGTATAAAGTTATAATGTGGTGCGAATGTTTTCCCTATGACATGTTGTAGGGAACACGTTAGCGAGAAAAAATCCCACCCAATTATTCGCTATTATTTAGAGGTGGGGGGAAGTCAAATTTGACCAAACTAATTCCCGGAGGCATGTCATATGGAAATAATCATAATTATCATGGTTAGCGCTAATCAAATTCTAATTACATTCAAACTTTTGGTTAAATATTGTACCGATGACTTCTCGTCTGTATCACGTTGGCAGGGAAAAATCCCTCTAAATTATTCGCAATTATTTAGAGGCGGGGGAACGTCAAATACAAAATGGTACCGACAACATGTCGTCAGGATATTATTTAACAAAAAACACAACACTCGTTGGTCTTGGGCAAGTGGTTTTTTTGTCGTTTATTGTTGTTCGTCGATGACAATTTGTCGTCGGCAAAAAGATCTTTGCCCGTTCTACTTTTTGTAGTAGTGGGAGCTATTCCTTGTAGATTGGACAATGACTGGTGCCAAAAGGCATCCGGGATCATGGTGCTCCCGCAAATCTACACCATTTTATGGAATTTATAACATTTTGAGATTCATGTTGGTAATGTATCTTTGGGATTGATGACAATCAAGAGTTGACTTGGATAAAACTTTGAGTCATGTAACATTTGACATTCAAATTGTAGTATTTTTACCCCAACTATTGTTTCGAACCACACCAAATCAACATTATGATAAGACGAAATTGCACTCACATTTTAGGAAATGAAAACAGAAAACATAGAGAAATGTTCTTGTTGATATGTAATTTGAAGGACCAACACTCGGTTAATATAATATAATCCAAAATGACACTTAGCAGAAAAAGTTGTGTCCCTTGTGAAAAGTATGATGACCCTTTTATAGGCACCAGCTTAGCTTTGTGATATTTTCCAACTAAGGTTCGGCTAAGTCTTGAACCTTCGCGCTGACCGTTTTCTTTCTCAGTAGCAAAAGCGCTTCTCTTTGCCCCTTATGTAGAAGGTAACTGTATCACCTCATGTCAACAGAAATGCCTGTTCATTTGCAATACTTCATATCTATCACAAATGAGTTACAACGTTTGAGTTTTTGACAGTGACAATACACATAGGCTTGATAACACTTCAGACCTTCACTATGTTTCTATTGCCAACCAAGCAGCCTAAGGATCAAATTAGCTTAGAAGGGGTACAATTTGCACCTCATAGCTTAACCTGAAATCCCCATGGTCTCATGTAAATCTCAACTTAAAGTCTCATCAAGCTCAAGCTCCAAAGTCAATAGCTTTACAAGCTCAATTTCAAGACAGTTAAAATCAAAGCAACAGATGTGCAGGCTTAGTGTATTGAAGCAATGTGGCATCATGTGACTTGTACATAGAGCAGTTAGACTTGTAAATATTAGTTAGCATCTCTTGTATATATACTGATGTAAACATTTCACTTTGTAACTTTTCACTCATTAATAAAATTCATACTTCACAAACTCTCTCTACATTTTTTAACTTCATTATGGTATCAAAGCAGTCACCACCATACACTGTGGTGGTTAACTAATTTTGGCGTCTCTAACAACTTTTTCCAGTGAAAATAACAAACTTCTCCACCGTAACTACTTTTCCCGCCATAATTTTTCTACTCAAAATCACCATTAAAACACCATAATCCACCACAATAACAACAACTACCACCATTAATCCATCATAATTCATCAAAATTATCACTCAATTTCTCATAATTTGATCAAAATCATCATTTTCTCATCGGAAAACCATCATACTCTGTTTCATCATCAAGAACCACCAAACATCACCATTTTCACTCTAAACCTTCATCAAATCATTTTCAATCATGTCAACAGATCCAAACAATCAAGGAGGCAACAAGACATCACCGTATGCTCCAAACTCACCTAATCATCCCCTTTATCTCCATCCCAATGATCACCCTGGTTTGATTCTCATCTCTAAGAAGTTAATTGGTTCAGATAACTAGAGTACATGGAAAAGGTCAATGATGATAGCTTTGAATGCCAAGAATAAACTGAAACTGGTAACTAGAGAGTATCAAGAACCTGCTACTACATCATCACTGAGAGCCTTATGGGAAAGGACAAATGATATGGTTATCTCATGGATCTCGAACACCATCAGTGATCAGATAAGTAACAGTTTGAATTTCATCAACACTGCTAGTGATTTGTGGTGAGAGCTTCAAAAACACTATTCACAACTAGATGGCCACAGAATCTATCAATTAATCAATGATATTGTTCAGTTGAAGCAACAAAATTGTAACATTGAAGTCTATTATCACAAGTTGAAGGGGTTATGGGATGAACATGATGCTCTTGAGGCACCTTATATCTATATGTGCCCTTGTGATTGTGAATATGGAAGAGTAAATGGTGATAGGGATCAAAGAAAGAGATTGTTTCATTTTCTTATGGGATTGGATGAGAGTTATGCTAATATCAGAGGACAAATTCTGATTATGCAACCATTGCCAAGTATTGCAAAAGCATATAGCATGATAAGGCAAGAGGAGAAACAAAGAGAAGGAATTCTACCAAAAACAACCACTTCTGCTGCATTTTCTACCTACACCAACAGAAACAACAACAATGGCTACTCACAAAACTCATCAACTAGAAGCAACAACACCAATCTCAGGAACACTAACAATTCAAGGCTATAAACCGAGAGAAGGAGCACCTTTAGGACTGAAATCATTTGTGTACATTGTGGAAAGGAAGGACATTATAGGGAAGAATGTTACAAGTTGAAGGGATATCCAATTGGTCATCCATTACATGGGAAGTGCAAACCACAAAACATGAGGAATGTAGTTGAGAATAAGGGCAAATCAGTCAATTCAATTATGGGCCAAGTTCATCAGCTGTGAGTCAAGACAATGCAAAATCAAGCAATGTAGCAGATGGGGCAAATGAGGCAGTTTTTGTGAGAATGGATCAACTTCAAAACCAACTTAACCAGGTCATGCTCATGATTCAACAAGCTCAGCAGAATCCTCCAACTGGTACAATCACCTCTGTCTCTATTAGAAGGCACAAGTTTATTGCATCTGTTATGCTTATATTTAAGGCTGCTTGGGTTGTAGATAGTGGGGCCACTGACCATATTTGCATCACATTAACCATAATGCACAACATTAGAACCTGCAATCCACCCATCTCAATTACATTACCAAATGGCCAACACATAAATGTCACTATTTGTGGATCAGTGAGAATTAACCAAGACATCACCCTCACCAATGTTTTTTATGTTCCATCATTCTCAAACAACTTTCTCTCAGTAAGAACACTCACCAAACATATGTCTGTCATTGCTATCTTCACATTTTCATCCTGCTACTTTCAAGTTCTCAACAAGAGGATTGCACATGGCAGCTGATGAAGCGAAAAGTGTACCACTTTTGGGGGGTCGTTTAAGGCCCAAGTCGGGATTATTTGATCAAATATTGCCCTAAATCGTTCCTTTTTTCATTTTAGGTACTTTTGAGAGGAATTTTACAAAAGGAAGCATTTTGGACGTTTTTGGAGCGAAAAAATGAAGAAAACGACAAAGTCTCAAAAGCATGCTGGAAATTGCCTTTGACGGCATCACAAGGTGTTAGTGACGGCGTCATGAGTTGACAAAAGGGTGGATAAATCAAATACATGTGACGCGCCAGAATGTTTTATGAAGGGGATCTGACGGCGTCATGTACAAAAATTCCAAGGCCATCAAGAGTTATTACAAAGAGTGACGGCCCAGAACCCATATAGAATGACGGTGTCAGAAGTGGATCTAGGCAATACGAGTATTATTTTGGCGGCGAGTTGACGGCGTCAGACATAACTCTTCACGCCGTCATGATGTAAAAACTATATATAGTTTTCTAGTTTTCATTCATTGTGTGAAACTTTGAGGGAATAAACCCTAGACGAATTTTACAGCTTTTTCAAGGGTTTCAAACCCTTGTTTCTTCCATGCTTAATTGAAGATAAGTACTTTACCAAATCATTCAATATGTCTATGTGTTGTTTGATTATATCTTACGCTTGTCTTCTCTTTAACATGCTAAGCTAGGTTTTCTTAGTGTTTGCTTAGATGTAATGAAACTTAGATATTGATTATGGGTTGGTTGTTTGTTTATAATTGTTGTGGATGAATGATTTTGATGTTAGGCTTAAGAAAACTGGCAGACTTCCAATTGGTAACTTGCTTGAACGTCTTAAGAAACATGATCGGATGTGTACTACGATTATTTGGTTATATTTAATGCATAAGTAACTTCCAAGGATGCCATAGCATTTAGTTGGCTCGACATAGGATTGAGATAGAAGCTTATAGAGTTAGGGAAGATCGTACACGGCCCTACGAATGGTATTAAGGAATATAACCCGTCATCCATGCAATTGTAACAAACTAATCAACCTGTAAAAGATAGCAAAGGAGTAGTGAAATATAAGTAAACACAAATTTCTCATTATTGTTTACACCACAAATTAGTCTAAGTTTAGTTTATTTTATTTTGATTGCATCTTTAGTTAATTGGGTTAGTCGACTAGCAACTAATTCCGCCCACTCCTTCAAAACCCGAGATTTTTTACTTGCTTTTCTTAAAATATAAAAATACAAATACTCATCCCTCACCTCTAGACCTAGTTTTAGTGAGTTTTAACCCTAGCGAACACTATTCTTTGAGTTGAACGATCAATCCTCTGGTACTTGTCACTATACTATACTACAACGAACAGGTCCACTGCCTGGTGGGGATTGCAAGCTTCTCAAGGTCCCTTGAGAGGTAAAACCTTTTGCGAGGGCGCAATTCCACGCATCAGCAGCCTCTGTGAGGGCCTATACATCATCTACCCAGACTCCTGCACACCTTCACCAACTGCTGCATCCATCCTCAGTACCACTTCAGACAAGACCAACCTCTGCCATTCAAGATTAGGACATCCAGCTTTACAAAATATCAAGCAAATAAAGTGTATTTCAGCTTCTTGTAATCAAACTGTCATGTCTTGTAACATTTGTCCTTTAGCCAAGCAACATGCTTTACCATTCTCTTTAAGTTTAACTCACGCTTCACAACCATTTGATCTCATTCACATTGACCTTTGGGGGGCCATACAAACACTCAACAATGAATAAATGCACCTATTTCCTAACAATAGCTGAGTATTTTTCCAAAGGAACATAGACATATTTTTTACCAAGTAAACATCACACAGTTTCATAAATCAAAATCTTTCACTCCTATGTACAAAATCAGTTCAATAAGACCATCAAAATTATAAGAAGTGACAATGGGACAGAATTTCTGTAACACCCCCAAAAATGGATTGCAGCGGAAGAAAATGTCACTGAGTTGTTACTAAATTGGATCACAACACATAGTAATGAGAATGGATTTACCTTATCCGTTTTAAAGAGAGTTTTCATTAAAATATTTAAATAAATTTAAAACATCATTCGAATGCGGAAATATAAGCCCATAAAAGAATTTATGCGGTCCCAAATATATCATAATAGTCTATGACCATGCCATGCCATGCCAAAAGCCTTCAACAGTTAGCTATCGCCTTAAACCTGAAAATACATGCTAAAAAGTGTCAACACGAGGTTGGTGAGTTCATAGGTTTTTAATAAGTAAAAAAAGTAACGTGAGTTCAACATTAAGTTTTGTGACCATTGTGTCGCAGACAATGTCATGAAAATAAAGTTTACCTTTAAGTAAATTAGTAATGTGGACCACAAGGTTTTCGAGTGTAAATAATTGTTCACTTACAAGTCAAGTTTTGCATTAGTGTCCACTGCTTTACTCACAGTGTCATAAAAAAATACCAATAAAGTAGATCGTAAATACTAAGCATAAAGTTGGACCATAAGAAATGTATATGCACATTACAACGAATATAATGCCATATAAAAGAGAGTGACTATTACGCTAGCACTAAGTTCATGCAACCAAAACTACGACAGTTTGCATGCTTTAGAAGCATGTTAAATATAAGGCTCGGCAAGTGTTTATCCCAATAAACTTGTAGTCCGACCTGTTATACGTTCGCGTTTGCCTATCCGGTCAAACCGAACGGGGGAGTCACCCCCAATAGATCTATTTATAACATTCACGCTTCCCAGCCGGAATTGACGGTTCATGAGTTTGGGCATAGTGGGATTCAAAGGCTTAGGCTAATCCGCGTAATAATTTAAATAAACCATAAGTTTCAGTGTGGTCCATAAAAATATTTTTCATGTTTCTCACCCCCAAGGTTTGTAAAACAAGTATACGTAAAGTGGGGACATAAATCCACATATATGATTTAAACACTTGTGTCCAGAATAAGGTAGTCCAGTGTGCAATAACTAAATCATGCTTTCAAGTAAGAACAAGTAATGAGTTTAAGTATAAACAAGCATTGAGTTTAATTCAAAATGAGCATGTATTCTCCTCCAAAACAGTTATAAAACAAGAAAAAGTAGGGGTCATGAACTCACCTCAGTAATCTTCGGATGAATAATCAAATACTAAGTGTGCACGGCTCCGACACGTAACCTAGATAAGTATGTTATGGTTTTAGTCTAAGTCTTGTATTCAAATACACGTTGTAAAGTTTAAACAGCGTTTGTAAGTTTACAAGTTTTCGTGTTTTTGAAATGCTTAAAGTTCAAAAACGAATGTTTTCAGATAGTTGAGTTGTTGCAGCTTATGTGGAGTTTCATAAGTTAATTTGATTCTCGATCATGTACATAAAATGTAGTTGTGAAAATACTTATAAGTATTGGCTCTTGGAATAAGTATGAGAATATATACAATATATTCACATAAGAATTGGGTTGAAGATTGGCTTAAGTATTATCGAAGAGTAAATAAATACAACTACAAGTTGTATTTTATTTATTGAATTCGTTTGGTTACGAGGTGTAAAAATATATAAGCTATATATATTTTTATTGAAGTCGTGAGAAAATAATATATTTGGAAAAATATATTATTTAGAATTTCTTTGTGGTGGTCGTCAAATAAAATATGTGTTAAACATGTTTATTTAGACAAAAATTGGTAAAAATACATAGGTTTATTAACTTATAAAGGTTTGGATGAAAAAGTGTCAAATGTTAAATTAGAAGGGCCGAAGTGCAAAACTGGATATAAGTTTTCAAAACTTGTAAAAGTTTTTTTTTAAAAAGTGACAAGTCTGTCAAAGTAGGGGGCCGAAGTCATAAAATTAATATAAGATTTTAACTTATAATAGTTTTAAGTAGAGTGGCAAATTTGCAAAGATGAGGGACTGAAAGTGTAAGTTTGGCAAAAATTACCAAAAATCACAAAACAGCCTACGGCAAGGTTCGAACTCAGATCAGTTTGTTCACAAACAAATAGCCCACCCACTGGACTAAAATTGTTTTCTTGTTATACTTTACAAACATATGTATTTAAAGGACAGTTAACTGTGTTATAATTTTGTTATATTTCTACTCGGTGTGTGTGTCGTGCATGAGTTTGGATTTGTTTTTCATAGACGATGCTCGTTTGGTTGGGGTCAATGGTAATGAGTCTATGACTTTGAAAGTTATTAAATGTGTTTGTTTTGTGGGCCCGGTAATGAAATGAGTATAGCATAGCCATAGATTCATTACCCATCAATTTGATGTATATGAAATCCATTCCCGTGAGCCCATATCTTTTCCATTACAAAACTTAAATATCTATACACTTTTTCATTCCATATTTTGTCATCCAAACATAAACAATCGTAATGATATACTTTTTCATACCTATTGTCATTCTAGCCCATAGCAAATCCGATACCCATTGTCATTCCTAGTAACAAACCAAACGGGCCCTTAGTTTTTATAGTTTCTGACTAGTTAATAAGCTGTGAAACAAGTATGAAAGCAAGTTTATGAAATAAGTTTTTATAGTTTCTGACAAGTTAATAAGCTATGAAACAAGTGTGTGGACGTATGGTCCGGACTGGACCCTACATGGGCCAGGCCCGGCAGACAGCGGTCCACTCTACGCCTAAACTCTAATTCATGCTTTATAAATATAGGGCTGGGGTTCCATTCACAACAGAACATAACAGGTTACCCTAAACTTAATTCTCATATGCTCCGCGCATCAATACTAACTTGACCGTCGGAGGTGGATCCCGGGGCTACGGCCTCGGGTCCACTCCTAACGGGTTCTCTTTGTTGACAGGTCTACTTAGGGCTTGAGAAGACGACTAACGGCCCAATGAGAGTCGTTGAATAAGCCCGCGCCATATTATGCATCAACAGATTGGCGCCCTCCGTGGGATATGACTACGACAAGTTTCGTGTTCTCATATTACCGAAAAGCATAAATCAATTTCTAAAGTCGGTAACTCTAAAATCCTTGTGTTTTTGCTTTTCAATCGTTGCATTCTACCATGCGTAAGATATTTAACACATGTATGCAACATCATACGTGGATATCCATGTGATTTTAATATCAATTTAGAAGATATTACCAATATATTACGAATATTCGCCATGCGTAAGACTTGGGTCATGATTTTATTAAATCATTATTTTTTGATTTTTTAAATTGGTACTAAGATACTACCAATATTTTCTAAAATTTAAAAAGATATTCATATGTTATCTTTTAAATATTCATAAGATTTTATGTAAATCTTTTAACTTGGTAAACACGATTTTACCTATAACCTACTAAGTCCGCACGATAAATCTACCCGCGTTAGGCCATGCGTCCGGAAATCTTCGCATATTGGCGCCATGAGCGCCCTGTCACGTACAGGCACCACGATGCTAGTCAATCGCCATGAGCGCACTGGACAAAAGCCGTGGTCATCTGCGATCATCCACAAACGTTAGAGTCTATGTGGTCACGATACATCCATCTGCGTTTGTGCGTGCAATTGAAACTATTAGTCGCGGTCACGGTATGTCCATCCGCGCCATTGTTTTTATTATAATAAAAAAGAAAAAGATCAATCACTCACCATGAGCGCACTGCGTTCGTAAATTAGCTACGTGCTACTTTTCTTATATAGTTTGTAAAACCTCACGATAGGTGTGATTCGCACTGCTACTTCTCTTATGTGTTAATTATATATGCTATGTGCTATACTTTTGCTACGCGCTAATCTTTTACCTCATTAGGTTTTATATGTTGCGATTCGCAGCATATACTTTTAATATTTGCATTAAGTGTTTTTCAGGATAACTAAGCTTTAATGATCCTACACGAGTAGCACCATCAAACTTGGGGGGCTACCAGGGTATCAACAAGATACCACTGTTTCCGTACAAGTCACGCAGGCATATTTGGAAGCAGATCGTACGTAAGAGGTATTGCAAGCCCGGTACAAAGACGAATTTAAATATTCGTACCATCTTGCCGCAGGGGAAACGTCCTCTGTCGGTTGTAAAGACGAATGTAATGTTCGCGCACAGCGCGCATTCTTGTTGCGCACAACGTGCACAGAAGCACGTCTTCTGTCACACCTTCTTGTCGGGCATAGCGCGCACTTCTGCCACAGAAGCACGTCTTCTGTCGCATTATGTTGCATCGCTACTGGTACAAAAGGTACGTCCTTACCCAGGATGCAACATACAAGATCTATCTTCACCATTGTGAGACAATCACAATCGCAATCCCAGTGCGCACTATCGCATGTGGGCTGCGCAGTATGATCCGCCCCATGTGCACACAAGTTGCGCACACATGGGCCATGCCGTCATGGTTGATTGGGCCTACGCGGCCATGAACAGAACTTAAGTCTAGCATAACAGAGCTACGCACTATGTCATACTAAACTTGGGGGGCTTGTGGACGTATGGTCCGGACTGGACCCTACATGGGCCAGGCCCGGCAGACAGCGGCCCACTCTACGCCTAAACCCTAATCCATGCCTTATAAATATAGGGTTGGGGTTCCATTCACAACAGAACATAACAGGTTACCCTAAACCTAATTCTCATATGCTCCGCGCATCAATACTAACTTGACCGTCGGAGGTGGATCCCGGGGCTACGGCCTCGGGTAGACTCCTAACGGGTTCTCTTTGTTGACAGGTCTACTTAGGGCTTGAGAAGACGACTAACGGCCCAAGGAAAGTCATTGAATAAGCCCGCGCCAGATTATGCATCAACAAAGTGCTTATTTAATAAAAACTTTGAGTTATATAAAACCCGAACCACATTGTGCATCTCAGCCCGACACCTTTCGAACTAAAAAGATTAAGTCTGATTCGTAAGTTTGAAACAAGCTGATTTATGAATAAGATTTAAAAGTTTATAACTTAGTTTGGAATAAGCACTTATATTATTGAGCCAAGACTTATATTTACTTTAGATTAATGTTTTCTCTTGTTATATTAAGCACAACAAGTCTCAAATATACAACATATACGCATGTCGATTTGGAAGAACAACATGCATACTAGTTTCTTTTCGAAGTGTTTAAGTGTTAACGAGACTAAGGTTCGCGACACAAGTTCTTTTAAACACAACAAAACCAATTTCATATATGTTGCATGCGTATATGAACGCATGTATATATATGTAGGTCGAGGTCAAGAAAGTAAACCAAGTAACCCATTTACAAAGGATTGCATGTATGTACGCATGTATACACATTCAAAAAGAAAACCATTTTAGTTCTTTACAAACTTAACCATATAAGCCATTCAACATGAAGGTTTCGTGTATGAACATGTTTAAAGCAAGGTTTCGATATGTTTTCATTTTAATGAAGCGATTACATTTCGAGAACATAAGTTTTAGCAAAACTTTTAACGACATGAAATAAGTATCAAATGAGATGTGTTCGAGTTTGCTTACAAGGATGAAAGGTGTACGAGCGAAAGACAAGGACCAAAGGACTTAGAATGTCGACTAGCACTCCAAAAACACAAACCCAATTCCTTAGCTTCAATAACCCTTTTTTTTCTATTTCCCTTCTTGCTTTGAATGATTTACTAAGTGGAGTGTGTGTGTGTTTTATACTCATGACAGGCTCGGTTTAAAAGAGAAAGAAAGAATGAAGGTTGCTTGCAAGGTTTGCATGCATTTATTGGTTTCTAGTCCTTGTTTATTTAACAAATGAGATTGTGTGTAATCTAAGTGATCTTCGAAGGATTCACTGCCAAAGGAAGCAAGGGAGAAAGTATGGTGCCATGTCCTTTGTGTCTAGCAAACCATGGGTACAAGTGGTTTTGAATTGGAACCCAAGACTTTTGTGATTTAGTCTTTTTGTAACATGTGAGTTTTTTTGTATGAGTTTTTATGTATACAAATGAGTATTTACTTGTGTGCTTCATATGTGTTTCGATACATAAATTCAAATGTCGGGTTTTGTTGTGTGAGTAGACCAAAATGGAAACACGACACCATAAGTGTTTGAGTGTGAATAAACAAGCTTTTCAACTCGACTTGTGATGTTTTATGTTATGTTCGAATGTGTTGAGTCCAAAATCATAAAAAGTATATAGGAAAAACATATAAAATTAATTGTGGTTGCGCTTGGTTGCGACACAATGAGATTTGAAAAGAGTGGGAGGTTAAAACGTGAGCTTCCATATTGTTTTACGTATCTCGTTTAAGTTTAAACGTGAGTCGAGTTGTTTTTGATTGTACGTTGGAAATTATTAACGTGAAGAATATGTTTTTGAGTGTGTTTTTATAAAAGAAATATAAAAACATTATTATTAGTTACAAAATATGTTTATTAGACTAAACCATATTATCTATGGGTTGGTTCGTGCGCGAGCTCGTGTTTCAACTAAAGTGAGATAACTTCTCGTATTTTATTCAAATAAGTTCGGAAAAGTCCAAAAGTGAAACTTAGGAAATAATAAATATAATTTATTATTAAAAGCAGTCTAGAAAATTACGGGTGGTTACAATTTCAAAACTCATCATTTCTAAATTTCACTCTACAACATGGCATAACTCACCAAACCTCATGTCCTTACACATCTCAACAAAATGCAAGAGTGGAGAGAAAACATAAAAAACCACTGGAAATTTCAAGAACACTAAGGTTTCAAGAAAACTTTCGTATTCATTTTTGGGGACAATTAATTCTCACATCAACATATCTCATAAACAGGCTTCAATCCAAACCTCTAAACTTATGCACACCAACACCTCACAGACAAGTTTTCAGCAAGGGCAATACAAGTTTTCAACAGGCATAACTCACTAAAAGTTTTCATGAATACCTGTATGGCACCCCACCTCAACTTGATCACCTCAGAATCATAGGTTGTCAAACTTATGCACACCAACACCTCACAGACAAGTTTTCAGCAAGGGCAATACCATCTGTACTCATTGGCTACCCACCTAATCAGAAAGGCTATATACTCTACAACCTGTAAACATACAGATTCTTCACAAGTAGGAGTTTCACCTTTCGTGAAACCATTTTTCCTTTTCACATCAAACCTCATGCAACCTCACCAACAACCATCTCTTCACATCACACTGATGGCAACCAAACATACAATCACACACAAACCACATACCAACTTTCATACCAATTTTCATTCACCTCCACAATTTCATACACCCAACACATCCAACTCTAACTCTACTTCAACTGACACATTTTCAACTTCACCAACCAACATTGAGACTTCACCAATTCTCACTGATACCACTGCTCCACCAAATTCACCAACACATAAACCCTCTACAACTATTCCATCAACATCTGAACCATCAACAACTATTCCACCAATATTTGAACCTTCCACAACTGTACCATCTCCTATCTCATCTTCTGATCCTACACCACCACCTTTACCCAAACACCCCAGAACATCCACTAGAACCACCAAGCTTCCAACAAAACTGCAAGACTGCCATCTCAACCTTCCAAAGTCAACCAAACATCACTTAATTAACTTTATTAACTACAACAACATTCAAAATCACACATACAGACATCTCATAAATATTATCAACCAAATCATAGAACCACAATCTTATACCCAAGCAGCTAAGAATCCAAAGTGGAGAGATGCTATGAACTTAGAAATTAAGGCCCTTGAAGAAAATAATACATGGGAAGTTGATGAGTGTTAAATTACACATATATTTTACCTTATTAAACGGACCCAAAAGACCAAAAACATAATGAAAAATGTCAAATATATGTTGTTTTTGTGTTTGTGAATGTGCAGGTATGGATATGTGAAAATGACAAAAAGAATGAAGAAAATGACAAAACCGAGCACGAGATTGGAAAGAACACAAAATTACGGGATCAACGATAATTTTATTTGGAGCATTAAGACAAGAGACGAAAAATTTAAAAGCAAGAGAAAGCCCGTAAGAAAATGCTCAAAATAAGCCCAGAATGATTCCAGCTCTCAAGCAGATTAGCACGCTAGGCCCAAAGACAAAATAAATACTTCCTCCGTCCCATAATTATAGTCCACTGTTGACTTTTTAAGTCTTCATTGTGCAACTTTGATCTTATATATTTTTATTTGTGTTATATAATACTTGATAAAAATTATATCAATAGAAAATACATTTAAAACTCAATCCATTCATATGTTTTGCATCAAGTAATATATAACATAAATAAATATATTTAAGGTCAAAGTTGAAAACTAAATACTTCAAAGTGGACTATAATTATGGGACGGAGGGAGTATTGTTTTGCTCCAGCTTGCCTTGCGTTTTTTTGTTATACACATCCAAAATAGATATCAAGAAAGGGATGGCCCAATGAGAGTTGAACACATGGCAGATTCATATCCATTTACGCAAAAAAGGAGGATAAGAACATCAAAAAAAAAAGGGAGAGACCACACATATGTGTGTCTGCACACGCACCATCATACAGAGTTATCTAGTCTTCAATTTCTAGCTTATGAATTAGTTTAGATGTAGATCTTTTATTTTTATGTTATATCTTAGTTCTCATCTTATTTATAAAATATTTTACGGAGCTTTTATCTATCTCTCATTAATTTCGATTGGTTTACTATTGGCCTAGTAGTGATTTTGCTATTTTAATATGTTTCTTTTTTCGATAATAACATTACCATTTGAAAGTGATGTTAAATATAATTGTTTAGTTATTTGCCAAACCAATTTTTTTTATTGCTTTTGCTATCTTTCTTATAGTTTGTAGTCCTTTATTTTTGAAACTTTGTTTAATTTTTCCTTCGTTTAATGTCTTTAAAACAAATTATATATTTTTTTAATTTTTTGTAAAGGGAAGTAATCCTGCACCCTGATAAATATAAAATTTTATATTATGAAATGAGCATTTGTTTTTCATCCTTGTTTTACGTCATTTTCAGTGACATTTTTTTTATTTTAGTCAAATCATTAGTTAAATGTTTTTTTTAGCCTATATCAAACTCTTGTTTTAATCAAGCACTCCCTCCGTCCCATTTTTATTGTCCATTTACCATTTTGGAATATCCCACTTTAATTGTCCACTACTAAATATAGAGAGGAAAGTTTGATCTAGTTTACCATATTGCCCTTCATTGAAATTATTATTACAAACTTTAATGAATAACTTAATTAATTACTTAAGGGTAAAACTGTCATTTTGTTAAAAAGTAAGAAAGAGAAAGCTGTAATAAATGCACTTTTCTTAAACTGTGTGTTTTTTGTCGGAAGACAATAATTTTGGGACGGAGAGAGTACTTAGTAGTAATATAAGATCAAAAAGTGGTGGTTAAGAAGTACCCAGTGGATTAATAGGGAAGATTTGGATGGTTTTGAAGTTTATGGAATGACACTCATTTTCTCATCTTCTTATTTTTATTCTTATTTGGTTATCTCTATTTCCTTTACCTCTTTATTTTTAGTTTATTTATATTTATCGTCATGTTTAGTTTAGTAGTTATTGTTGTTGCTTTATTTGTTTCTATTAGTGTAGTTTTTGTTATGCGTAAGTAGTTTATATATGTTAGTTTAGAAATATGCGTATTATTGTTAGATTAATTGTTATTGTTAGCTTAGTAGTCATGAGTAGTGAGTAGACTTTTTATATACTTGTTGAGTAGACTATTCCGTGAATTGAGTGTGGTTTTATAAAAATTAAAAAATATATTGGTTAGTTATTTTAAGTTACTTAGATTGAAATTTTGATTGTTTGAGCGGGAAAAAGCCGTGAAAATAATTGGGTTTTAATTTAGATATTGATCTCTTTATGAAAGATTGTTTTTAAAATAAACCAATGTTGTCAGAAAATATTTATTCGTAAGAGATATTAATTCATCAATAAGAGAACTTAATTGAAATAATAAACCACACTTAAGGATCGTGATAATTTGCTTAACAAGTATATATTTTTATTATATATTTCTTATTTGCTTGCTTAGTATAATTTGGTTTGTTATTTTTAGTTGTTATATTTTATCGTTAACTTTATATTATTTACTTGCCATTAGCTTTATTATTTTCTTTGCTTAGCATAATTTAGTTGTTATCATATATTTATAGGATTAGTTTTTCTTCATTTTGGCTTTTAGGCTCGGGATTAGCCCGATTAGTGCACGTTTTTATATTTTAATTACGTTTTTGCTAGTTTGTGCTTTCCTATCTTGTTTTATATGCTTGTTAAGTTATTTTTAGTTTATGTTTATTAATTTTAGTCTTAAAATCCAAAAATCACTTTTTCTATTCAAATCACTATTCACTTCACTCGATCACAAACTTGAACCGGTTTACCATTTCACACCTCGTCGGGATATATCGACCCGGGGAAACACTATACTCACCCGAGATGATGCACATGCAAGGTTTGACTATATTGACCATCCTTTGGTTAAGTGGATGATCTGAGCGTATCAAATTTTGGCGCCGCTGCCGGGTAGGAGTGAAGCCGTTTATCGATCCGAGTTTGCAGATTAGTGATTGAAGACCCTTCTCCGGAAGTTATCGTCTCGTTTTTTGTTAATATTTGTTTGTTTTCCTAAATATAAAAAACCCAAAAATATTTTCCTTTTCAAAATTTGTTTTTCTTTTCTTCTTCTATCTTAGTTTTTTTTTTCAATTATAAAAATCCAAAAATATTTGTCTTCTTATTTTATTTTCCCTTTCTTTTATCTTTACAAAATCCAAAAAGAATCTTCGTTATCCTCTTATATGTTTAATTCTTATCTCTTTATCCTCTTAACCGTTTAATTCTTATCTTTTTATCACTCATATTGTTTAATTCTCCACCATGTTCGATTCTTTACCATCTCATCCCCATGATCCAAGGACCATGGAGGATTTCTATCATTCGACACTCATCGGTAGAGGAGGACCGATTGCTCCGACAAACGATTTTGTTTTGAAAGATCATATGATTGAATTTATTCAACAAATTTGCCAATTATCATTTAGACAAATTTCTATCGATCACTCAATTCTTCAAACAAAACGGAGTTTCTCAAGACAACATGCGTTTGAATCTCTTTCCCTTCTCGTTAACCCATAAAGCTGAATCTCGGTTTTACACTCTTAAAACCCATTCAATTCATACTTGGGAAGAGATGTGTCTCAAGTTTCTTTCAAAATACTTTCCATACACAAAAACGATGCAGTTTAGAAGAAACATTTTAAATTTCCGACAATTGCACAAGGAATCAATATTTAAAGCTTGGGAAAGATTCAAATACTTGCTGCAGAGATGTCTGGATCATAGAATTTTGCTCCTTGATCAAATCTTAACCTTCTATCATGGCATAAATATGATCGATCGAGACAAAATCATGTTGGCTACCGGAGGCAATCTCATGCGAAAAACTCCTCAAGAAGCTTATGATTTGATCGAGAATATGACACAACATTACCATCAGTGGGATACTGGAGTCCTTTATGACTCTACCACTGTTTTGAGTGATCATCATTCCGATTACATTTTCGCAGAGATTGGACGAATTGAGGTCCTTGGCAAGAAAGAAAGCTATATAAATCAATATTGCCAACAAGGACTAGGTCATCCTAACACTATTCACTTTTCATACTCCAATGAAAGTGATGAGGACGAACCTTTTGAAAAAGAAGAATTAAAGATCCCTCAAAATATTAAAAACCCTTCAGATACCTTTTTAATGGGGGACAAGGAAGTCGAAATCAATCCTCTTGAAAAGATTGATGACCTTGCCCCAATCCCAAGGGTATTCAAGGAACCTTTCGATCTTCTTGATTCTGATTCACATACTTTTGATACGACTATCACGAATCCTTTGTTTGATTTCAATTCTGAATTTACTCTAAAATCAGATAATCATATCTTTGATATTCAGAACGAGGAGAATGATGAGTCAGATACGGAGATGATGATGGACGAGGTGCAAAATTCTAGCACACGAAGTACCGCACAAGTCCCACCTCCATCTATCCATCCAGAGCCCGAGCTCGTAGACGCACTTCATAAGAGTGATTATCTTCTCGAGGAGTTCTCCGGTGAACTCTCTCATGTCATAGCTCCTCTGGAGTATGATTATTTCTAATTTGATCTTGAGAAAGATTTTAGTCTGGGGGGAGACGTACTTATTGATGACAGCACTGATACGTGGGGATCGCACCCTCGCAACATGTTTTACCTCTCAAGGGATCTCGAGAAGCTTACAACCCCCACCAGGCAGTGTACCTGGTCGTTTTAGTATAGTATAGTGACAAGTACCGGGGGATTGATCGTTCAACTCAGGAATAGTGTCGCTAGGATTAGAAAGCCTCCTAAACTAGGTCTAGAGGTGAGGGATGATTCTTTTTGTATTTTTATGTTTTATAGAAAGCAAGTAAAATCTCGGGTTTTGAAGGAGTTGGCGGAGTTAGTTGCTAGCCAACTAACCCAATTAATCTAAAGATGCAATCAAAATAAAATAAAAGAAATGAAAACAAATCTAATTATACTAATGTGGTGGAAACAATAATGAGGAAAGTAGTGTTTACTTAGGTTTCATTACTCCCTAGATATCTTTTACAGGTTTATAGCTTGTTACAATTGCATGGATGACGGGTCATATTCCTTAATACTAGTCGTAGGGCCGTGTACAATATTCCCTAACTCTATAGGATCCTACTTCACTCCTATGTCGAGCCGTTAGAAGCTCCTAACATGGGATCATTAGAATTCTCCTACGCATTAAATACAACCAAAAATCGTAGTACACCTCCGATCATGTTTCTTAAGACATTCAAGTAAGTTACTAATGGTAGTCTGCCAGTTTTCTTAAGCCTAACATTGAATACAATAATCTGTAATAATTATAAACAAACAATCAACCCATAATTAACATCTAGGTTTCACTACATCTAAGCAAACACAAGAGAAATCTAGCCTAGCATGTTAAATAGAAGACAAGCATAAGATATAATCAAACAACACATAGACATATTAAATGATTTGAAGGAATACTTATCTTTAATTGAACATGAAAGATTCAAAGGGTTGAAACCCTTGAAAAGCTGATAAAATTCGGACTAGGGTTTATTCCCTCAAACTAATGAATGAAATTTGGAAAACTATATATAGATTTTACATTGTGACGGCGTCATGTATTGGATTGTGACGCCGTCAACTCACCGCCATGATAAAAATCGTATTGCCTAGATCTGTTTGTGACGCCGTCATGTGTAGAATTACTCTGGGCCGTCACTAATGTTTGGAACCTGACGGCCTTGGGTGACGCCGTCATCTCCTATGCTTAAAAACTCTCTGGATCGTCACGTGTATTTTCCACTTCCATCTCGTTTGTAACTCTTGATGCCGTCATGTAGAGAGCCTTAACGCCGTCATGTAGAGAGCCTTGACGCTGTCAGGTACTGTTCCCAGCAAGGAAAATTGAGACTTTGCCGTTTACTTCACTTTTATGCTCCAAAAACGTCCAAAATGCTTTCTTTTCCATATTTCTCTCCAAAAGTATCTAAAATGACAAAAGGAACGATTTAAGGCAATATTTGATCAAATAATCTCGAATTCGGGCTTAAATGACCCCTTAAAGGCGGTTCACTTTTCGCCTCATCAAATACCTTTACACTTGATATTTGCTTGTCCTCAAGCAAATGCGCTTTTATTCTAATCAAAATACAAGTTAGGGGTCATTTAACACTAATATAAAAGTAATTACAACAAATAATAATTCCACTAAAGACCCAAAGCAAGCACGGAGGTCATACACTAGCACCTCACAAATAGTATTTAGATACTCACATCTCTCGGGTGTAATAAAGTATATATCACAATAAGGAAATGGAAAACATCTCTCACTACCTGTCATAGCAAAATAGATTACCATAGGCTTGGGAAAGGATCAAACCTCCACCACTTGGCGTAAGCACCTAGGATAAACTATCAAAGAGGTCTTTTAAAGGGTTATAACGTTATGTGTAGGGATATAGAAAACATGGTTTTGTTGGATATAGGCAATATTTACTGGTGGCGAGTTAATCATCTTGGTTAATTACATGTACAATATGGTGTTGCTAAGCCAAGACTCGGCTCGACTTAAGCTAATGAATCAAAAATAACAAAAACATAAAACAAACATAGAATGAAACGGGATGGTAGTCCGTATGTTTTTCTCTTTTCTTTTTCTATTTTTTTTCTTTTTCTTTTTCTTTTAATTTTTTTTTTTTTTTTTTTTTTTTGTGCATACACTCTTAACCTACCATCCAAAATAATACATCATAGGGGATGTACATTCCCTTTACACTTGAATTTTTACATACTTTACAATAAACTAATCTAATGACTCGAATTAAGATAATCAAAACACTTAGAGTACTTTTTAAGATTAACGCACATATGGGGGTAATAATTTGATGTTCTTCCCATTACTTCATAACACAAGTACTTTACCCATGAGTCCCAATCGTCCCAAAATAATATGTACAAGATATGACTCGACTTAGCAAGCATGTAATCAATTAGACAATTAACTAAGGGTTTAAACAAATAACAATAATGCACTAAAGATGAGTGCATACACGGAAGGCTAAGGCAATTTGGTTGCACATTTGGGTGGGTTGTAACAAATTCTTCCTTTAAGTAAAATGCTTAAAGTTAGAAACGAAAGGATAGGCTCAGAGGGGTGTACTAGGGGTTTCGTGTACTAAAAATGAGTACAACGCTAAGGTGTGGGAGAATTAATTGACTTTACTAGTCAAGTAATATGACTTAAATGGTCAAGTAATTATGATACGGGTTTAACACAAGGGTTATCCTAATGGCTCTTATCATGTAGTAAATCCTACTACACGAATGTAGTCTCACTAGCGGTCTCGGGATGCATCACTAACGCAAGTTCTAGAATCTAAATGCTACCGGTACACTCATAAGCACTAATAATGAATGTTTTTCCTATCAAATCTAAAGGCGAACCTCACATATTTGGGTGGAAAATTTTTCTGAATGGTACGGTTTTGTGCTAGTCATACAACTCCTATCCATGAGACGCTTGTTAAGGCTAAAGTTTCACTCCTAAATGTTGTAAAAAATTTTAAATTTGGCGCTAAAATTACAATAACAAGTATTTCTCTTAGTTTTATTACACACCTACCATCAAACAAACAAACTCAAGTGCAATTGTATCTTATAAGGTATCATCATTTACCCTCCCCTTACACTTAGGATGAACATTGTCCCCAATGTTCAATTAAAGGATGTAAAAGTAAAACAGGTAAAAGAATGAAAACAAATACTCCCCTGATTCGTTCGGTGTGGATAGTGTGTCAACCAGGTTAGATCTTCCTCCAAGAAAATGAACCTTCAAAGCTTCCCTTCCAGAAATATAAATCATCTTCTTGTCATATATAACCTGTTAAACCTGAGAAAATAAACAAGGCAACCTCGCATAAAATCGGCGGCAATCTATATATACTAACAAATCCTAGAAAGCAATTTAAGATATAATGCTTGTGGAATGAATGTTTGCAGATTTCCTAGAGTTTATAAAACTAAAGAATTAACAAAAACTTTAAAACTCCGTTAGAAAAACAAAACTCTCAAAATTTCCAGAATTTTACACATGACGCCGTCAGGAGTTAAGCCCTGACGCCATCAGAAGTGACCTGCAGAAATCTTTATGTTAAGTTTCCGAAAAATTTCTGGAAAAACTTATGTCCTACTTCCTGGAAAATCCTGCAAAACATCATTATGACTCGATACAAGCATTTGACTCTAACAAATACTAATACACATGTTCATATAATATTGTGGCGAATCATGATCAATTTCGTTCTTAGAAACAAATTTGGGGTTTCCCCTTACACTTAGCTTTTGCAAAATACCTTCATATGAAATTAAGACGAAGTTAAACAACAAAATAAAGCATTTTCACAATTTTAGTTTGAAACATGATCTACCAACAATAAAAATAAAGCATGCATACGTAAACAAATAACATCAAATAATTAAAAATCACACAAAACATGGGTTGTCTCCCAAGAAGCGTTTTTATTATTTACGAGTCTTGTAGCTAGACTCAAGGTCATGGGCTATCCTGTATGTGTGAGCTCCTCATTGAGGACATCTAGATCAAACTTAGGTTTCAACTTCCTATCGGTTTTCTTAGTACAGTATGACCTCTCAAACTTTTCCACATCTGGATCATATAAAATCATCTTCATATGCCATGATCCGTCACCTTCCTTAGGTGGCTTGTCCCAATTCCATTTACACTTGTCCCCTTCCCTTTTCCATTTGTTCATCTCTAGGTTGATAGGCATTACGCTTAAGAACTCAATCATTTTTCTAAAGACTAGGGGATCCTCAAAAGGGTCTAGTTCATCATCTCTAGCTATGAGTTATTCCACCGAATGTGTTTTATCGATGAAATATTTTTCTAGATAGAATGGGCGTTGAGGTCCTATAAAGTTTCTTTCTATCCAAGGCCCATATCTAGATGGTCTCCTATTCATCTCTACCCAATGTGGTATCGGTTCGTCCTCACAATCGTAGCTATGCTTCTTAACATCATAAACCGACAAAGTCTCACCCTCTCCTACCGCTATCTTAGACTCCTTACAATCTATCATGGCACTAGCGGTTGTTAAAAATCCTCTTCCTACTAACAACGGGCATGTAGTATCACTAACCATATCTAGGACGTGAAAATCCGCTAAAATAGTTAACTTTCCTACGTGAACAACTACATCCTTAATCATTCCGAGCGGATGTGCAACACTTCCATCCGCTAGACCAATTAGTACTTCCGTCTCCTCTAACTTTCCTAGCTTAAGAGTAGTGAAAAGAGATAAGGGAATCAAGTTGAGGCTTGATCCTAAGTCGGCTAGTGTGTCGAAAGCTTCGGATTTTCCTATCTTACAAGGCAAAATAAATATACCCGGATCATCAAGCTTCTTAGGCAACTTGTTTTGAACGAAGGTGGTCCCATTTTTACCTAATTTAAATTTCTCATATTTTTCTAGGAGGGCACTATAGTAAGGAGCACGGGCTAAGACATCAATGACGGGGCGTTCAAGGTGGAGCTCCTTGAATTTATCGTCAAGGTCTTGTGTAGGAGGTGTTTCAACTATGTTATTGACCAGTTTGATATCGGATGTTTTATTCAATTGGTTCTTTTGAAGAATTTGAGTTTGCTTGAAACACGTGCTTATTGCTTTGACCGAATAGTATTGTGGACAAGAAATAGGTGACGAAACCGATGATATAGCATTAACGTTTAGTTTCGGGTTCTTGACCGTGTCGTTTGGGAGTGCTCCCATTTCTCGGTATTTGAGAACTTTCAACAATGTGTCGATTTTGGTGGTCATCTCGCTTTGCTTTTGTTTGAAATAGGCTTCAAACTTAGATATGCGAGCTTCTTGAGACGCCATAAACTTGGATATCAATCCTTCAAAATTATTGGTACTACCATAGTTATTGGAAGGATTGTTGTTGAAAGTACGGTTAGAGGGTGGACCGTTGGATTGGTAACGATTAAGTGGTGGTTAAGAAGTACCCAGTGGATTAATAGAGAAGATTTGGATGGTTTTGAAGTTTATGGAATGGCACTCATTTTCTCATCTTCATATTTTTATTCTTATTTGGTTATCTCTATTCCCTTTACCTCTTTATTTTTAGTTTATTTATGTTTATCGTCATGTTTAGTTTAGTAGTTATTGTTGTTGCTTTATTTGTTTCTATTAGTGTAGTTTTTATTATGCGTAAGTAGTTTATATATGTTAGTTTAGAAATATGCGTATTATTGTTAGATTAATTGTTATTGTTAGCTTAATAGTCATGAGTAGTGAGTAGACTTTTTATATACTTGTTGAGTAGACTATTCCGTGAATTGAGTGTGGTTTTATAAAAGTTAGAAAATATATTGGTTAGTTATTTTAAGTTACTTAGATTGAAATTTTGATTGTTTGAGCGGGCAAAAGCCATGAAAATAATTGGGTTTTAATTTAGATATTGATCTCTTTATGAAAGATTGTTTTCAAAATAAACCAACGTTGTGAGAAAATATTTATTCGCAAGAGATATTAATTCATCAATAAGAGAACTTAATTGAAATAATAAACCACACTTAAGGATCGTGATAATTTGCTTAACAAGTATATCTTTTTATTATATATTTCTTATTTGCTTGCTTAGTATAATTTAATTTGTTATTTTTAGTTGTTATCTTTTATCGTTAACTTTATATTATTTACTTGCCATTTGCTTTATTATTTTCTTTGCTTAGCATAATTTAGTTGTTATCATATATTTATAGGGTTAGTTTTTCTTCATTTTGGCTTTTAGGCTCGGGATTAGCCCGATTAGTGCGCGCTTTTATATTTTAATTACGTTTTTGCTAGTTTGTGCTTTCCTATCTTGTTTTATATGCTTGCTAAGTTATTTTTAGTTTATGTTTATTAATTTTAGTCTTAAAATCCAAAAATCACTTTTTCTATTTAAATCACTATTCACTTCACTCGATTACAAACTTGAACCGGTTTACCATTTCACACCTCGTCGGGATATAACGACCCGGGGAAACACTATACTCACCGAAGATGATGCACATGCAAGGTTTGACTATATTGACCATCCTTTGGTTAAGTGGTTGATCTGAGCGTATCAGAAGTCACAGTCCTACCTCCTGATAAGGTTTCAATTGGATGTAAATGGGTCTTTAGAATCAAATGTAGAGGAGATGGCACCATAGAAAAGTACAAAGCTAGGTTAGTTGCCAAAGGTTTTACTCAAAAAGAAGGTGTGGACTATCATGAGTCCTTTGCACCAGTAGTTAAGATGGTCACTGTTAGGGCTCTATTAGCTGTTGCAGTTCATTTACACTGGCACATAGCTCAACTTGACATCACTAATGCTTTTCTACATGGTGATCTTCTTGAAGATGTGTACATGACTCTACCACCAGGCTATTCAGCTCCAAAGGGTAGTGTTTGCAAACTTAAAAAGCCACTTTATGGCCTCAAACAAGCTAACAGGCAATGGTTTCTCAAAATCACAACATTCTTACTCTCCATTGGCTTTACACAAAGTTTTGCAGATATCTCTCTGTTCATCTACAAGAAAGATCAGGTTTTCACTTGTCTACTTATATATGTTGATGACATCATACTTACTGGTAACAACCATCAATTTATCACACAAGTCAAGGACAAGCTTCATAAAGAATTCAACATCAAAGATCTTGGCCATCTCAATTTCTACTTGGGGATTGAATTTCTTAAAAACTCCTCTGGCCTTGTCATGACACAAAGGAAGTATGCATTAGAACTGTTCAATACTGCTGGTATTCTAAATGTCAAGCCTTCTACAATACCAATTGATCCTTTGGTCAAGCTAAATCATGATGATGGAGAGCTACTTGAGGATTATGCACTCTATAGAACTTTGGTTGGAAAGCTACTCTACTTGACCATAACCAGACCTGATTTGGCATTTGCTCCTCAAACTCTCAGCCAATTTACTCAAGCTCCAAGAACACCTCATCTCAAAGCATTGATTAAATTTCTAAGATACATTAAAGGCTGCCCTGGTCAAGGTTTATTCTTCCCTCACAACACCTCATTACAACTCTATGAATTCTGTGACAGTGACTGGGCAGTTGTAACTTCTCAAGAAGGTCAGTCTTAGGTCTTAGGCCATTGCATCTTTCTTGGTTCATGCTTAATATCCTGGAAATCTAAGAAACAACTAGTGGTATCTAGATCATCCACATAAGCAGAATACAGGTCACTTGCTGATGAGTATGCAAATACTCATCATTTCACGACCATTTTGATACGTAAAAATACCAAAAAACGGCCAAAAACAATATAGATATCCTTGGTTTCGTGTTTTTATGCATCTCAGGTACGAAGGGATTGAAAACTGAGCGAAAATGTGCATTTTTGATCGACTCAATTGTGCAACTGTGATATTAAAGACGAGTCGAGTCAACCCCGGGATGTATTGGAAGTGTTTTGTGATATTAAGCGTTAACCAAATCCAATCCACAAATATCACCCAGGCCCAACCCAAATCCAAACATTAGCCCACTCCATACCATTTTTAATAAAACTTGATAAATCCCAGCCTCCATCTCCTACACCTCTCCCCAGAATATCACGAACCAAACAAAAAACCTACACATCCTCCAAATAAATCCAGCATATCTTACAACCTCCAAGCTTCTTGTCTCCCCTCGACATCCACATGCTCCAGCCACTAAATTGTTCCCTCAAAGAACCTATAAGATATTTTTTCTACAGCTAGAGATTTACCCCATCTTTTTTGGCGCCAAAAATGCAATGAAGGGCTGAGATTGTTCCAAGATAATTCAACGGATGGGATTTATTCTAAGGAAGCACAAGAATAGAAGACCCCCTGTTGTGTTTTGAGTATAAATAAGCCACCTTGTAAGCCTTAAAGGGCAGTTCTTTTATGTATTTTTGTTTTTATTTTTATGCTCTTAATTTAGTTCTTTAGTCTAATAGTGTAACCTGTTTTCAATCTTAAAATAAGTGTTTAAGTTCCAAGCTTTGTAATTCAAGTTCAAGTTTCAGCTTTCAAGCCTTGTAACTCATTTTCAGAATTAATAGCAATTTGAAGTTTTTAGTAAAAGAATTCTTGTTTATATTCTGTTGTTGTTCAAAATATTTCCATAAGATCTCATATGCCCTAAGAAGTTAAAAGAGAGGAAGAAAGAAAAATTGGCAGCCAAGAAGCATGGATCATGGTGAATGAGGGAGGATGGCATGGTTTAGAACTTCATGGGAAGTATTAGGTTAGCTAGAAACTGATTCACTCTTGGTTTTGAGCACAAGGCTCATTGTAAGTTCCATTTTCAACTTTTAAGAATAATTTTGCTCAATTTATATTTGTTAGATATAGTTGTTAATTGTGATATGCGCTTTGCTTATTTGTGTTCATTATGGCTTAAGTATAAGTTCAAGTTTCAGTTTCATGGCTTAATTTTTTTCTATTTGCTTAATTAAAATTGCATAACAGTTTTAGTAGTAGTGTTTGGATTACCCTGTTAATCTGGGTTCAAAATTGATATAATGGTTAAGAATAGTTTAGATAGCATTCGGTAGGTTGCTGTGGTGTAGTACATCATAGAATCAGTAGGCATTTAACTTTTAAGTCATAACTAGCTTGATCATTAGTTCCTGCATAGCTGTTAAAAACCCAAGTTGCGTAATCTACATATTAGCTATAAAAGTTGTTTAGGTCGTTAAAGTTAGTTTTAATATAGCCCAGTACATCAGAATTAGTAAGTTAGAAGTAATCAAAACTGAAATTAGTTAACATTTAGAAGATCTTAAAAGTCATTTTTCTTTTATATCCAGTAAAATAGAGCAAAACACCAGCTTCCTTTTAGCGTCAATCTTATTTGGAAATGATTAAATCTTGTTATTTTATGTTCATTCATGGCTAGTGTATCTGAATCAAATAGGAAATTTCATTTTGAAACGGATTTGCTTAATGAAAATCAATCTCAAAGTAACCCATTTGGTCTTGTATTTGCCCGGCACCATTGGTTTCACCTTTCTGATCCGTATTTCACTTGACCATAACTTGCTCCAAACCTGAGCCCAACCCTTGATTTTTGATGTTTTGTATACCCCACAGTACTGGATTGTTAGTTCCATCAGTAGTGTGCTCTTATATGCTCGTTTGCTAACTTAGTTTGCCCTCCCAAGTTGCCCCCATAGCCACCTTTTCTGCTGCTCATCAGCAGCTAATGTTGGCTTGAATTACTTTTATTCCTGTTTGATTCTTGAGGTTCGATTATTGTTAAAATGTTGTTTGTCTGTGATTGAGATTGTGCTTGTTGGTCGTTGCCTTAGTGTTAGCTTGTGTTTCATTTATATTGTTAGAGTTACTATGATAGTTACTAATTACATTAATATCGCTTAAGCTTTAATTCTTACCTTGGACCATTAAGCTTGTTTTGGCTTATTCAAAGCTTTTCAACAAAAACTCTTTCGCTAAAGTTGCTCTAGATCTGGTGTTTTGTATTCTGCAAAAAGAAATAATTGAGAGAAAATGTTTTGCAAAAAGTAGGGTTCTGTGGGATTTGAACCTGGGACCTAGCCAACAAATCAGACACAAGACACAAAACGCAACACCATCTGCTCTGCCGTTTGTTTCTTGTTATAGCTTGAACTATTTAGTATGTAATACGTTGTTGTATGTTTAGCTTATTTCCCCTTTATCAGCTTTTCTAGCTTAGTTTTTGATTAGTTTTCTACTAAGTGCCCCTCCTTTTTTTTTCTTAGGACATTTATAACTTGTAGAATTTGTCTAAAAAATTTCAGAATTATTTGAAAAGTTTTAGTATTATTTATAATTTAATTAGTGTCACGATTTGGTTCAGAATTATTTGAAAAGTTTCAGAATTATTTGAAAAGTTTTGAGCATGCATTTCATTGTAGAGAGCTTCTGGGGTTCAAATACCGTCACGATTTGGTTAGGGATGTTCTTTTTGACATATTCAGGCGTGCTGGGATTTCAGTTAAGAAAGAAGCACCTGTGAATTTCTTGACCGACCCGATGGAAGGAAGATCGACACTTAGACCAGCTGACATTTTGGTTTTTGGATGGATGGGGGGAAACATGCTTGTGTAGATCTAACGGGGGTTTCTCCACTTGTGGGATTGGGGAATCATGCTTTTACGGCAGGTCAGGCTACTTTGAAAGCCGCTTCATGCAAAGTAACCAAACACGAGAAAGCGTGCCTTGATAACCAACACGCGTTTATACCTTTTACATTTGATACTTTTGGTTTCCTTGCATCGGAGGCTGTGGAGTTGCTCAAAAGAGTCCAACGAGTTATGCATGGCAATGTTACGACCCCAAGGTCTTTGAATGTAGTTTTTAAAAGATTAAGTTTCGCTATTCAAAAAGGGCTAGCGGCGCAGCTTGTTGCCCGCTTGCCTGTCGTTTCAGTGTAAAACTTTTCTTTATGAAACATAAAGCCTCAATGGTAATTATTTAAAAAAATTAGTGTTAAATAGTTTTTAATCCGTAATAATTATAATTGTTATCAAATAATTAATTTTCTTTTTCCTAAAATTTTCTTTTGTCATCTAGTACGTAGGAAAATTAGTTGTATGCTCGTAGGACTAGCCGTACTTAGATTTCACTTTTTATTTCTCGCTTGTACGTTAGTTTTAATACTAGTCTTTAGTTTTAAATACATTTTAAATTCTATTGCTTTATATTATCGTTTCACAATACCAAATATTTCATCATCTTATCCGTACCAGCATTTTAATCTCGAACCATACACGATATCCTCGATTAACACCTCGTTGGGACACGACCCGGGCGATCACTTGCCCGGTATCACAAATACAACGTATTCACGGGTTTTGCAAGTGAGCCTTTTCACAAAGGTTGACTAATCAATTCCTCACATACTTTGTATTTATTTGATACATGTTTCGCACACACATCACTTGCTGATACCACTTGTGAGTTAACATGGCTAAGATGTTTGTTCAAGGATTTGGGCATTACAGTCACCTCTCCAACACCAATCTATTGTGATAATGTGTCTGCCATTGCTCTTGCATCCAACCCAGTACAACATGCAAGAACAAAACACATTGAAATTGAGTGTCACTTTGTCAGAGATAAGGTCAGAGATGGAGCTATCTTACCTAAGTTCATTCCTACCAAGGCACGAGCAGCAGATGTTCTTACTAAAGGCCTTTGTAAAGCACCACATTATCATTGTTTGTCCAAGTTTGGCTTGTGTGATCCTTACACACTGCCAACTTGTGGGGAGGGTAAAGTCTCATCAAGATCAAGCTCCAAAGTCAATAGCTTTACAAGCTCAAGTTCAAGACAGTTAAGATATCAATGGCTTTGTGGTCTAGTGGTAGTTGCTTAACCAATTAAGCGTGCCCAAAGTGAGAGTAGTACCGGATTGGGTGACCATCCGGGAAGTCCTCACTTAAGGACCATAAGCTCTATTGATACCAACCAGCTACCTTAGAAGCCGGGCCCAACCATGTGATGTCTTAATCCAAACTGAAGGACGCGAGTTCGATTCCGTTCCGCAAGCATGGTTGGGTATTGGGTGGAGGTATTTCACAGGCATCAAACCTTTGCTGGGTAGGGTTGATGGGTACCATTATGGTACACAGGGTTGAGGTGTCCCTGCCAATCTACACTTTTTAATCCAAGACAGTTAAGATCAAAGCAACAGATGTGCAGGCTTAGTGTATTGAAGTAATGTGGCATCATGTGACTTGTACATAGAGCAGTTAGACTTGTAAATATTAGTTAGCATCTCTTGTATATATACTGATGTAAACATTTCACTTTGTAACTTTTCACTCATTAATAAAATTCATACTTCACAAACTCTCAACATTTCTGAACTTCATTACAACTAATGCTAGATAACACTAAAACACCAGAATTCATACATGTTTTGCTATCTGATCTTTGTAGCATTAGCAATTAAAAGACAATTTGACTTATTCTTTATGAAAATGTACCCAAAAATTGACTGAACAAGTACGTGTGATCTTTAGCCGATCATATATATTCAATTGTAGCGACGATAATGATGTGATACGACCAATGGAGCTTGGTATAACACCAGACAACCTGTTTGAACTTACCTTCATTCTGTCCAAACTTTCTAGATTTTCTAGGCAGTCGGGAATCTTCCCAGTTAGCCTATTACTTGAAAGATCAATAAATTGCAAATCTATCCTTCCACACAATGACCGTGGAATTGACCCATTGAAAACATTATTTTGTAAAAATAGTGATGGACTATTATCATCTTCAAACTCATTGAAAGGTTCCCCAACAGGAAGGTTTGTCAAAGTCCCATTAAGTTTGTTAGAAGAGAGATCTAAGAAATGAATGATGGGCATCTTTGAAAACCATGCGGGAAGTGGTCCTGAAATGCTAGTATTGGACAACACTAACTTGTTAAGTTTCCTTTGAGTTCGAAGCCAGTGTGGAAATTCACCATTGATCTTGCAAGAACCGAGTTGAAGGCTTCTCAACTGGAATGGAGGCATCCACTCATCTGAAACACTGAATGTCAAGTTACTATTGTAACTAACATCCAAGTACTCTAACATCGACATGGTCTTCAAAAAGCATCCCTTCTAACAAATTAGACTGTACCGAAAGAACTTGCAATGAAGCAAGCTTCGAAATGAATGTTGGGATGGGACCATTAAACTGGTTTGAAGATAGATCTAATACTTCTAATAATCTTAACTTCACAAGAGCTTCAGGGATTAGATCTGTCAACCTGTTTCCAGAGAGATCTAAAACTCTTAAATTGGTTAATCTTTCAAGTGACTCTGGAATTGGACCGCTTAATAGATTATGATCTAAATACAACTTTTCGAATGCATATTTGGAACATCCAGATATGTTTATTGACGGGCCAATCATTTCTTCTTGTAAATCATTGTATGAAAAACTCAAAAGTTTCAGGTGACATTGTCTCCATATTCCAACATTCTCAATACTCTGAAAGTTGTTCTTAGAGATGTCAAGCTTTACAAGGCTAGGCATGATAGGAATTGATGAATTCAGATGGTTTCCAGAGAGATCAAGGACTCTTAGGGAACTCATGTTTGTTAAAATAGATGGAAAAATTCCTTCAATTAGGTTTGACCTAAGATCCAAGTGTTGGATGTTATAATGTGTACTATAATTATACTGAACGGGAGCTAGAAAGTTACTATGAAGCAGACAAAATGACAAATGCAATTCTCTTAAAGAAGGAATCATGTTTAGCAGTTGTGCAAGGTTCCATGAGAAACCAAGATCAGAGTATGAAAGATCAAGGAATGCTAAGGATGTCATGTTTTGGAGAAAGACGGGCAATTTGGTGTAGCGGGGGTGGCCAAAAAAGGTACTAAGATCGAGGTGTTGGATATTGGAAAGTTCTCTACTTGAATTAAGATTACGACCAAGTTCATCAAGAGATGCACTCAATCTTAGATCTATTAATGAGGGAATCATGTAAAGTACCTTGTCCAGGTTTTGTGTTCCACTAAGATCCACTCCACTCAAGTCAAGATTCTTGAGCAAAGGAAGGCCAAAAACCCATGCAATGTCATCAACCGTAAGATCTTGGTATGTAGATGATGAAGTGAGATCAAGAAATTCTAAATTCGAAAGATTACCAATGTGATGGGGAATAACACCTCCAAAGTTTGCATTAGAGAGATTGAGGTAACTTAACTGTTTCAAGGATCCAATGAACTTAGGGATACGGATTCCTTGAAAGTTAAGCCCACTCAAGTCCAAATATTGTAGATGCCTCAACTCTCCCAAACAAGCCATTCTATCTTCACTAGCCAAGTATTTCAACCGTTTACCCCTGAGACGAAGGCTGACAACATTTCCCGTGGCAAGGTCACAGCGGACTCCTTCCCATCGACAACAGTCATTCCTAACCCATGATGACAGCATTCCGAGTTCATCTTTGATGCTTTGTTTGAACTTGACAAGAGCTAGTCTCTCTTGGTTAGAACATGCCGTCGAATTTTGTGCACCCAAACACGTATGTCTGGTTGAAATTATAAATATACTAACAAAAATGAGGATGAAACCCATACCTTACTGATTCAGTAAAAACCGAGATTTAGATTATGATAAACATGTAAACTAGACGCTAATCATTTTATACGTAAAAAATTATAATCTCCTTGGCCATTGAAGACTTTATAATCATTTTCGTCTATAGGTCAACCGAGAACTTGTTTATATATATTGTGTATTTTTATTTTTATTTTATTTTTAGTTAATCAAATAAACGTAATCTATAGTCCTATTGAAATGTCTATAGAACACAAGTTGAATTTGATGTGAAAGCGTTTACTTAATAGTTGGAAGACATTATAATCCATTGATATGAACCATCCATTTATCGAATTTATAAACCAAAATTTATATGAATGAAGAAAAGTCATATGTGGTCAATAGAGCATTTAATTTGTCTTTAATATACGCACAAGTTGCTTTTGATGTGCAGCTACATTCAAAAAAAAATAATAATAATTACAAAAGAGTACGTGTTTGAATGAACTTCGTATTTCTTTTTCTTGTTTCCACTCCTCCCGCAAACAAAAAATTAGAAATTATGATATGTGTAATTAATATTAATTTTGATTGGTAAAAAGTTATTTTTACCCTCATAGTTAATAAAGAAATAAAAAGGACAAAAATACACTGTTGGTCCCTAAACTTTCCACAAAACAACGCATGGCATCCTAACTTTCTAAAAACGTCGTGTGGCGTCCAAAACATGTGAAAACGAGGCCGATTGCGTCCCTTGACCCATTTGGGCAAGGTCAACGCACGTTTTATGTTCTTGTTTCAGGGGCATAATATTCCAATCACTATTTAACTATGATCTAACCCAAGCTAAACCCGACAGTTAAAATGAGGAACAACAACGTATTTTTGTCTTTATTTATTTATTCGAGCAATAAACAACTTGGGTCAGATTCGTTCTTTCCTTGCTATCTTCTTATAAATACATGGAATTGAAAGCAAAAACTCAGAAAATAAAAGATTAAGATTATCATTTAAAATATATATTCGTTACATAATTACATTAGTCTGAGGCGTATTCCAAATGGACATCATCATAAGTGAATGTTTCTAAACATTCATCTTCTTCACTTTCATCATTTATTTTTTTTATCCATTTTTTTTTCTAATTTCCTAAGTGCAACATTCTCTTTCCAATGCTCCTCGGCCGCTGCAGAACGCCTTCCACCTATCACTTCAGCATGGCTTCCTTCTGCCTCCTCATTTCCTTCTTCCTGCTCCGTTGCTTCTTCCTTCTCCTTTTCATCTACCTCCTTCCATTCTTGTTCCAATGCAGCTTCTAGTAGTTCATAGTAGCAGCTTTCATCACCTTCAACTTTGGCCGACTGTTGTTGGTTAGATACAGGGTTTTCTACTGCCACATTTGCTTCAATAGTTGGTCTTTTGATCAATTCTTTGTCTTGGATAGCATCTGCATCTCTTGGTCGTTTGTTTCCGGATAACATGATTTGAAGTGAATGTGATAGATGTGTTTGAGATTGATGATATAAGCTTGGTATGCAGCAACATGTGGAAGTAACCAATATATACACACAAAATAGGGAAAACGAAGAGTCTGTATTAATTTTTTGAACTCTTCGATTCCCCATTATTTGTTGGAAATATACACGCATTTAGACGTAAATAGAGCATGTCAAGGAAGACACTGTTGGTCCCTCAATTTGTCTATGTTGTCGTTGGTATATTTAAAACTCCCGCCCATTATTAAGTTTAGTTTTTACACTTTGACTCATGAATTTTCAATTATAATTTTAGATAGTCAAACTTCAAAAGTCAAATTGACATATCCATAAGGCTTGCCTCTAGTAAGAAGAGACTTAATCTTGCATTTTCTGAGTTTTTGCTTTCAATTGCATGTTTGTATCTGCATATGCAGTTTAGCGGGTGTTTGGATTTAACCAGAGAAACAATCTCTCATAAACACAAACTTAAGTTCATCAATAATTAAAAGAGTGCATCGATTAAAAACACTGAATTAAACATTACATAAAACATCAAGAAAGTACATGGATATGAGATTTAGCGTTTATGTAAACCATGTATTATAAGAAGATAGCAAGGAAAGAACGAATCTGACCCAAGTTGTTTATTGCTCGAATAAATAAATAAAGACAAAATACGCTGTTGGTCCCTCATTTTGACTGTCGGGTTTAGCTTGGCTTAAATCATAGTTAAATAGTGATTGGACTATTATGCCCCTGAAACAAGAACATAAAACGTGCGTTGACCTTGCCCAAATGGGTCAAGGGACGCAATCGGCCTCATTTTCACATGTTTTGGACGCCACACGACGTTTTTAGAAAGTTAGGGTGCCATGTGATGTTTTGTGGAAAGTTTAGGGACCAACAGTGTATTTTTGTCAATAAAAAATAAGTAATTAATGCAAGTTTTAATTAGAAGTGTAAAGTAGGAAAACTAGTCATAATTACTGTTCATATATAAAAACTGGACACTTATTTTGAGACAAACATAAATAGTAAGATGAAATCTTTTTTTGGGACGAAGGGGGTATATTATATTTATTCTCCTTTTTGGACTTCTCCTTGCAGCCTTTTTTGAATATAACTCCGGCCTTTCTAAAAAAAAGTGTTTGAATGAACAAGGTGTTATCTTCATATTAATTAAGGAGTAAATTTCACCGTTGGTCCCTAAACTTGTCAAGATTAGCGTGGATTGTCCTTAAACTATTTTTTTTTCATTTTCGTCCCTGAACTTGTCGATTTTGACGCGAATGGTCCTTTTGGGAAACGGACGATGCAATGCAGCGTTAGCTGACGTGTATACCATGGATAGTTTCGTCTTTTCACTCCCAAATTTCTCCAACAGTAACTGTCGCCGTTGGTCCCTAAAAGATAGCTCCAAGATGTGTAATTTGCGCAAATCGTCCCTAAAATTGGCATATAAAGAAGGTTCTATTAACTTTTGCCTGAAGCTTTCGTTTTCCAAGAAACACCTGCAAAAAACTTTCCCGCGCAATCACATCAACGTCAGAATCACAAAAGTATTTAAAAGCGTCCCGAACAATGTCCGCACCAATGTGGAAGATGCGCACAAGAGGAGTGTCAGTCCCTGCAGATGAGTTGGAGGCGCAATGTGAGAATGCCTATGGTAATGAGTTTAAGTCCAGTTGATTTGAGCTTATTTTGCTGTTAGGTTGTGTTTATGTATGTTTAGGTACTAAGTAATTAACTTTATATTGCAGAATTTAATCGGAATTTATTCACCATTCGAATACATCATGGTGGTGCATTTATGCGTTTCCCTAACAGGGAATACATTGGTGGTACTGAAGACATATTTGACATGGTGGATATTGATGTATTCTCAGTGTCTGATCTGGACGAGATGGTGCTTAAGTTGGGCTACACAGGTCAGACAGAGCCTCTGTTTTATCATTATCTTAGTCCAATGAGTAGTTTAGACCACAGATTGTTTCCCCTTTCATCTGACGATGATGTCAGATGTTTGGGTTATATGGTAGGTCGTTACAAGTTGATTGAAGTCTATATAGAGCACGGGTGTTCCAGGGTCACTGGTAAAACGAGGGTAGTAATATAGGAACTAGGTTTTAGTCCACTTAGAGCATCAAAGGAAACTAAACACCCTCAACTGTTGCCCCTCACATGGCCTGATAATACTGATAGTGTTCCACTTCCTGGCAACTCAAGTCAAGGCACTCCTTTTACACAACTGACTTTAAGTGAATGTGGTCAAAATGAAAACAATGAACTTCCCCTGATTGATTCACAATTTGGAAGTTTGAATTTAAGTTTCACCCCTGTTGTACCTGCTACTGCTAGTAAGGAGATTGTGGCAAAGAAACTTGCTGATATAGTCAGGATGATGGAGTTTGAAGAGAATGAGTTATATGTGCCTCTGTCATATAGTTATTTGGATGCCATGAATTTTGACAGCACTTCTGGATTAAGTCCTGATGAACTTTTTGGTGTTGGTGACCTGGACCTAAATGTAGGGTTGCCTGTTTTAGGCCTAGATGATCCCCAAACACATTCAGGTGAGGGTCAACAGGATACCAGGCAAGAGGCACTAGAGGGTGAGGTTCAGCATGGTAATGGTGTCGGGCCACTAGAGGATGAGGAGGATGACATTCATAATGTCAATGATAGTGATTATGAAGGAGGGTCAAGTGACAATGCAGGTTCAGGTGATGAAGGAGAGGCTGCAGTTATGAATGATGAAGGACACACTGGAGTTGAGCCTCCTGTGCAACTAAATGGTTTGCATTTAGCAAGGGATAATCCTTCTGTGAGTATTGGCAACAGCAGTGGTGATCAAGTAAATAGGTTTAGACTAACAGGGAATAAAGCTTATGACAGCATTGGCAACAGCAGTTTAGTTGGAGAGGTTGTCGGTGGAGTAGAACCTGTTTGTGTTGAAGGTTTCCAGAGTCAATCAGGTAGTGATGGTGAACCAGATACTGGTGTTAGGAAACAGTTAAGGGAAATAAGGAGAGCAATTGGAGTTGACATGGTAGAGAATCCTGTTATGAAGTATTATTTTTTCACTGGACAAGAGTTTTTAACCCCAGAAGAGGTGAAAGAAAGAGTGTACATGCATGCAGTTGAGACCAGGAGAAATTTGAAGTTGCTCAAGAATGATGGTATTAGGATAAGAGCTGTATGTGATAACCAAATTCCTGTCTTTACAGACTCAGTCTTAAGTGGATCAACAGGCCCAACTGTGGATACAGGTGTTGGGCCTAGTGGATCAAGTGGCCCATTAGGTAGAGGGAGAAAAAGAAAGAGAAAAGATGTAGGAACTTCTGATGATGTATGTGATGGATGCCCCTGGGTGTTGTATGTAGGCAAAGACAGAGTTAGGCAAAACTGGATAGTAAAGACACACAGAGACAAACACACTTGCGTTCAATCTAGGGAAATCAAACACTGCACTTATAAATACCTGGCAAACAATATTTATGACCTAGTGAAGGTTAATCCAGAGATTCCAGGAAAGGTAGTTCAAGACCAGCTCCAGCGTGAATTACATCTTCAGGTTTCTATGACAAAAGCATTCAGGGCCAAAGCTAAAGCAGAAAAAGATGTTTTAGGTGATCACAACCTGCAGTATATGATGCTTAGGGACTATATTGGTGAATTGCTGTCTACAAACCCTAATACGACTGTGAAGCTTGGAATTGATAGAGATTCTGCTAATCCTAGTGAGTCTAGAAGGGTGTTTAAAAGAATATATGTTTGTTTGGGACCGTTGAAGGCAGGATTCAAGGCTTCCAAAAGAGAATTGTTGGGGCTAGATGGTTGTTTCATGAAAGGTCCTTATCCAGGGCAAGTGTTGGTGGCTGTTGGACTTGATCCTAACAATGGGATTTACCCATTGGCTTATGCATTGGTGGAAGCTGAAACTAAGAGTTCATGGTCTTGGTTCTTAATGTGCTTAGGTAATGACATAGATCTAGGCCCTAGATCTAACTTCACATTCATGAGTGATAGACAAAAGGTTAGTAAATCATGCTCATCTAATTGAATTCTTTAATAACCAACAAAATATAAATTATTATTTTGCTAACTTTGTAGGTTTATGCAGGGACTCATTCCAGCCTTAAAATCTGTCTTCCCTAATGCAGAACACAGATTTTGCTTGAGGCACATTCATGAAAATATGAGGCAGCAGTATAGTGGCTTGGAATATAAGGAAGCTTTGTGGAGATGTGCATCTGTTACAACCCTGTCTGGTTTTGCAAAGTGTATGGAACATTTGAAGGCTATGAAGAAGGAAGCACGCGAATGGTTGAGCAAGATACCAGCTGAACATTGGGCAAGATCTCATTTTTCTGGTAAGTGTTTGTTTGTTTTCAACAAAAGTGGTTCAATAGTAGACATGTATATCATTTAAGTGTTTCATATTTTTGTGGTATAGGTAGACAAGTTACAGATTTATTGATCAACAACATTTGTGAGGTGTTCAATGCTAAAATAGCTCCAGCAAAGGACAAGCCAGTCATTACACTTTTAGAGTACATCAGAGAATACTGCATGAAGAGGATAGTAGTTGTACAAGGTATGATTGACAAAACTGATGGCCCTCTAACCCCAACTGCAGCTAAAATATTGGGAAAGATTAAAAGCGGGCTGAATCGTTGCGGGTGATATGGAATGGAGGAGTTAAGTATCAGGTAACAGGGGCATGGGGTGACCAGTGTGTTGTGAATGTACAGGATAAGGTATGTACATGCAGGAAATGGGAATTGACATGGATACCTTGTAAGCATGCTGTTGCAGCCTGTTGGAACATGGGACTGAATGGCATTCAAGTTGGACCTCCTGAATCTTAGGTACATAGCTGTTATTGGTTGTCCACATGGAAGGAAGTATACTCTCACTTAGTGGAACCAATTAGAGGCAGCAACTACTGGGAGAAGACCACCCATGCTATAGAGCTCTTGCCACCAAAGCATCATGTCCAGGTTGGAAGACCAAAGAAGAAGAGAAGAAGGTCCAAGTTTGAGGATGTACCCTGTGTAGATTCTGGAAAGCTGAACAAAAGAGGGAGAGTTATTACTTGCAGACTATGCGGTAACGCTGGACACAACAAGACTACATGCAAAGGACAAGGTCAACCTCCTAGAAAAGGTAATTATTAGAGTTTGATAGTTATGTTTTTTGGTTGTTTTATATTTGGTTCTTTTGTATAACCTGTTTTCTTATGTAGGTTTCAACAAAGCTGGAGCTCGGCAAGCTAAGGGTAATGGGTCTGCTCAAGCTAGTCCTAGTTCAGCTGTCCAATATGGAGATGTAGCTGTTGAAGGTGGTCAGAGGTCAACTGTGCAAGGAGTATCTGGTGTGTCTCAAGCTGGTCCTAGTTCAAGTTTCCAAGGAGTATCTGCTCCTATTCTAACTCAATCCAGCCAAGTCAATGACAGTGAATGGGCTATCCTTTAGCCATGTTTTAAATTCAGGACAAATTTAAAGTTTAGTACTATCGGTGTTATGAAGCGTCTGTAATTGAAAGTCCACATAAGTGGCAAACATCAAAGTCCACATCTGTGGCAAACATCAAAGTCCACATCTGTGGCACTCATCTAAGTCCTTGTATAGGCAGACATTTAAAGTCCACATATGTGGCAATTTTCTAAGTCCACATCTGTGGCACTCATCTAATGGCTTATTATAGGCAGTTATTGAAAGTCCACATATGTGGCAATTTTCAAAGTCCTTTTTAAGGCAAAGTTATATAAGTCAAATTGTGTGGCTGATTTAGATGGTTTGTGACCTGTTTGACTTATCCTTTATGTCAACCAAAACTAGTTATGTGCTTGATGGGTAACAAAACGGGTAAGATTCATCATTGTTGGGTTTCACTAAGTCAAGTCAATTGAATGCAAACAAGTGAACATGTGGTTGTACTTGTTTGTTACCGTTTGAAAGTAACAAATATATATTATTTTTTATAATGGCTTGCAAACTTACCAAATTGACTTCCTATAAATACCACCAGTAAAGACAATGCACACACATTGCAAACAACAATTCAAAACATAAATGGCTTGCAAACTTCCTCACACAGTCGAAGAATTGCAAACATACATCAAGAAACAGACCGAGAAAGGCGACACGGTTCGGCAGAATGCTATCATTGAAGTGATCAAACAGTTTGACATTGCCAAAAAAGTTAAAAACCAACTTAGACAACAATACACAGCGTGCCAAGATATCTCAGCAGAGAGGAAAGCCGTCATCGACCAATTTCTGTACGATGAATATTGCAAGGACAGTGCCATTGCTGAGTCCCTATGGGGTTGTGTTTCTCAAATACAGGCACAAATTTCTAACAAGATCCATTGGAGTTATGTGGATAATGTGGCAGCATGTGATGCTGGTGCATCTACTTCATCTGTTGGACCGACAGTTGTTGAGCAACACTCTCATTTGGAGCACTTTAAGCCAAGCTTTGAAGAAAATGTGGTGGCAGCTGATGATGGGGGCTGGAACGAAGAAAAGGACCGGGAGCTTAGCAGGTTGGAAGCTCAGTTAGAAGCCGATAAGTTTGCGAGCTTTGCTACTTACGACGACGGTTACGTGTACAACAACTCTCAAACATGGGATCACCCGGATTACAACTGAAGTATTATGTAATTTTTATGTTACATTTATGCAATGTTTTAAATGTATGATGTACTTTTTAAAAATCCTAATTATATATGGCATTTTTGTTAATTATAACAAATTATATATGTGTCACAAAGGTATGACAAGCCTTTAAGACAAAATGGGTTGCTTTAGTTGTGTCTCATTTACTACTCATACTCAATACTTACCTACCCACCTACATCCTTTGTTGCAACTCAAAACTTGCAATACACAGCTCCCTATTTCCTTAATCATGAACAACTCTGAAATTAATATTGATCTAAAGATGCTTTGTAACGCGTACTGCAATACTGAAGTAATGCTTGGCCCTTACCACACAGAGATTCTTGAAAACTTGCAGCAAGCACAAGATTTGGAGTACAAGCACAAGATTTGTAACGCGTAGACTAACCATGTACTACTGAAAAGATAACGACAGTCCCAGGCCTAACTAGTTAATATGGTTAGACAAATTTTTGTACTACCAGTATTAACATTTTGATACTGTTAGATATAAGGAAGTTAGTACTGCTGAGTCTTCCAAACGTGTGAATTCCACCCAAACCAAACCATTCAGTACTACCACTTATCGTTCGAAAGAAAGACTATTAATTTCGTTCCCTGTTGGTCTTTTATCATTTCAGAAAGTGAAGACGCAACTTGTTTTAAAGGATTGTGCTTTAAAATAAAAACAAACCATAAGGCTCTAGTTTGACTTAGGGAAGTCAATAAACATACTGCTCTACTTTGACTTAATAAAGTCAACTAACTGAACCATTATTGAATATTCACTTGTAAACCTGTTTTGTTACTTTCATTACATTACATGGGTAAAATTAACTAATTACAATTTATATTTGCCCAAATACATATGCACTATAGTATCGTGTTTTGAATAATTAAGTGAGTTGACTATGAAAGTCAACATATTTTTTTGGTCAACAATTATTGGACTATGAAGAGTCTTTATTAAATTTTACAGCCTTTTATTAGACTCTTCGGTTCCCAATTATTTGTTGGAAATATGAACACATTTATATTTCCATTTTATTTGGGAATGTATCTGTGTACTGTATGTAATGGGTTGGGTTGTGTTGGGTGGTCTTCACACGCCTTTATTGGCTCACCAGTATTAAGTTTTTTATTTCAAACAGTAGTAAAAAAGTAATACTGGTAGTGCAAAAGGGGACTTTTTCAAGTCAAACTACACCCTTTTACACATGTTTTTTTAAAAAACACAAAACAAATAAAGTTGCAAAATCCTTTAAAACAAGTATCATGTTAACCTTCTGAAATGACAACATACTAGGTGTAAACCTTTAAAACTAGTAGCATAATCCTTTAAAAACATAATCCTTCAAAACAAGTAGCATCCTCACTTCAATGGGATGAATGTTTACAAACCCCTCTGAAACCAACTTGGAGCACGAGCAGTGAACATCTTGACCAACTCATCGGTAGACATGTCAAGCAAAGCATTGAGTTCAACTCCACGGAAACTGGCCCTCTCAGGCTTGCTGTTATGGTTTTTTTACTTCCCTAAATAAATGATATTATGTTACAAGGAATTTTGTACTACCAGTACAAAGATTTTAATACTGTTATAAATATGGAACTTAGTACTGGTGAGCCGATAGAGCCCTGTGATGCCAGCCAACCAAACACATTAAATACCCGCCCAAGCCATTAAATACCCACCAAACCGATCAACCATACGTACTTCCATATCATTTAATCCCATCTCATATAATACCCCTCCAAACGATGAAACACACACACAAACCCACATAATCAATCTTGTAACCTAAATTTCTCTTAAACCTAAGTATCCTATAACGTTACTTCACACAAAATGAATGCCACAAACAAAAAAGGTATTGTTATTTCTGTTTTTGATATGTAATTGGCTGTATTTAATTAAAAAAGGTCAATATGGGGTCGTTTTCTGTTAACATTTATCTATTTATGAAGCTATATTTTGTTGTTTTTTGATGCTCTCTTTTTCCTTATTTGCAGAAACCAAACCTGCAAGGTCTGAGTATATCATTGGTCCTGTTAATGATGATTATGCCAAGTTTTTAACTACTCAAGCTCAAAAAGGTTCAACCAGCACTCCTACAACCTCTGACTATATCATTGGTCCTGTTGATCCTGATTATGCCGAGTATTTAAAGCTTATAGGTCCAAAACGTTCAGGCACCATTCCAACAAGCTCTCATTATGTCATTGGTACTGCTAATTCTGCTTATAGCAAGTATTTAAAGCTTCAAGCTAACAAAGATTCAACCTCCACTCCTGCAAATAAGCCTTGAAGCCAGTCAAGGAAAAGGAAACTTATAGCATTTACATATGCCATTTCATGATAAGAATGTGTTTTCATGGTATAACCAGTATCTCTTTTGTAATGAAGAACAGATTTATGTTCTTTTATTATTGGTAATGAATCTGCATTTGTTGACTGTCATGTACTGTTTTAGTTAATATTATCAAAAAAAAGGTTTATGGCACCGTGTTTTAGTTAATATTACTTAGTTGACTTTATTAAGTCAAACTACAGCCTAATGGTTTGTTCACTTCCCTAACTCAAAGTACAGCATTATGGTTTGTTAACTTCCCTAACTCAGTCATATTATGCATTGAACAATGAAACAAAATACTTGACAATAACAAGCCACATTCACTTAATCACAAACCATTTGGATTTAGTCATTATTCAAACAAGAACTTTCATTGACCATTGACAACCATTACAAACGACAGCTTCACCACCCAACTACCATCATCTACTTGAAAATACAAAAAGCTTTCACCCACCACCTTCACAAAATAACAACTACTACTACACAACACATGTCAAGCAGTTAAATAAACATACAATGCAAACAAAACCCAACTGATGATGATATACTTCTTGTACTTGGACCGCTGTTCTTCAAGCTCTTCAACAACACCTCGTAGAGCATTAATCCTCCTCAACAAACCAGGGATAATGTCTACTGACCTTGGGCACATCGGAGGATCCAACCATCCCAGAAAAGGACAGTTTGAGCCCTGAAACAACAAAGTGTGTAAATGAGCAACACATTTTTTTTAAATTAAACAAGACAATGACAAACTTACAATTGTCGGACAGCCAAAGAAACGGCGACCTGGATTCCTGTTTGTCCAAGAAGTCTTGACAACAGCGGGTTTACCACATGTGCAGACCACCATCGTTGCTCTGTTTTTCTTTTGAAAAGATGTGTGTTTTACATACTTATTATGTGCACAATGGACGGGTATTTACATGGTTAACTTCTGGCCAACGGTTGAATTTTTACACAACACGCATCAAATCTTAGGGACGAAACATGCAAAGCGTTTGCTACAATATACAAAAGGCATTGGGGACGAACGGTGAGAATTTGAAATACGTGAAAAGACGAAAAAACCCAAGCTTGCCACATCAGATAACGGACGGACATAACGTCCGTCTGCCAAAACGCACTCCCAGAGACCAAACGCGTCGTCGTTTGGTAAGTTCAGGGACGAAAGTGAAAAAAAAATAGTTTAAGGACGATTCACGAGAATCTTGACAAGTTCAGGGACGAACGGTGAAATTTACTCTTAATTAAGGGAATTCGTTGAATAAAATAAAATTAAAAAAAAAAAAAAAAAAAAAAAAAAAAAAAAAAAAAAAGTCTGGCTGGGTATTGACCAGGCCAGGCCCAAAAGGCACTTCGAACAAAAGAAAAGAAAGAAGGTGTTCTTTATATATCTTTCTATTTGGATCTTTCGAATGTAAAAGAAATACTTTCTTTAATCCTTACTTGATGTTTAATGTAACATAGTAATTATCTTTTTCAATTGGGAGATATGGCTGAGTGGACGAAAGCGGCGGATTGCTAATCCATTGTACGAGTTATTCGTACCGTGGTTTTGAATCTCTCTCTCTCCGTTGCCGTTGATGAGTTTTCATTTTTTTCTTTCAAATTTTGCAAACCCCTTTTTATTTTTTCCTTGTTAAATGTGTGCAATAGCTAAAATAAAATCTTAAGAAAATTATAATATCAAGCAATAAAAACAAAAAAAATATTCTTCACGTCTAAGATTACATCCTGGATCACTGGATAGGAATCCAAAGATGAAGAGAGAAATAAAAAATATTACTACTGTATAAACGAAAAGTTTGAGAGTCATTACACAACCTCCAAGATCATTTTTGGAAAAGAAAAACGAGAAAAGACAACAGATCCTCCATTTTTATATCACATATCCTATTTTTACACCAAGAAAAAATTTCTAGAAATAGAAAAGAATGTTCAGAAATTCAAATGAAGTTGAAATTTTCAATAAGAGTTTTCGATTACCACAAATCACTTTCATACCCAAATTAGATATTGTAAGGGACCCGAAGCTAATAAGGTTCGACGTAAAAAGGATTAAAATCGGGAAATAGGACGTCTCGTGGCTATCCGAGAATTTCAATGTTTGAATCGAAGGTTCACACTGTCAGACTTATTTGATCTTATCAATTGTTAAAATATTTCTCGAATAAATATGAATTTTCTAGGATTGTAACTAAGATCTTATCAAAAACTTACAACAGCTTGCCAAACAAAGGCTAAAAGAAAAAAAGAACAGGGGTATGACTGGAATAATATCTACGATTGGATTCAAAAAAGCATAGGCTTCGGGCAATTGCCAAGAAAAGACTACTCGGATAAAGGGTAGAATTAAGACAGATCAAACTAAAGATATTAAGCATAACAGCCAATTTTTTTTGTGAAAGCGTTTACTTAATAGTTGGAAGACATGATATGATCCGTTGATATGAACCATCCTTTTATCGAATTTATTAACCAAAATTATATGAATGGAGACTTTAGATTAGTGTCATGTGTGGTCAATAGAGCATTTAATTTGTCTCTAATGTACGCACGAGTTGATTTTGATGTGGAGCTACGTTCAAAAGAATAATTACGAAAGAGTGCGTGTTTGAATGAACTGCGTATTTCTTTTTCTTGTTGAGACATGCTAGGGCCACATAAAGTTTACACAAAAAATCACCACTCGCTGACATGTCAGCGTGTGATTGATTTTTTGTGGGATCCACATCCCACAAAAAACCAATCACACACTGACATGTCAGCGAGTGGAGATTTTTTGTGTAAACTTTATGTGGATGTAGCAAAATTCTTTCTTGTTTCTATATTGTTCTCCTTTTTGGACTACTCCTTGCAGCCCTTTTTGAATATAACTCCAGCCTTTCTAAAAAAAAGTGTTTGAATGAACAAGGTGGATGTTTAAGAACCCAACAAAACAAACTTTGTCTTCATTGTTCTAAATTTTCAATGTTATTTAACAAATCACAAAACTTTTATATATTAAACAAAAAGTGGGGAAATTTATATTTGAAAAAGCTAAATATTTCCTTACTAGTTAGTTAACAATTAAATTAATTAAATTTTTTGAAAAATATATTCAGAACGAACAAAACTTAAACTTTCGGATTTAATCAAATTTAGAGAAAAAAAATTATTTTTCCTGTTGATGGTAAAAAAAAAAAAAAAAACTCGAAAAAACATGTATTTTGGTTATATTTTAATTTTTTGGGGCAAAAAGTAAAGTTAAAATAAAAGGGTAAGTTTAAATACACCAAAATGATTGCAATGATGGATTGGAACCCTTGAGCCACATGTTGCGGGGGTTCGAATCTTGAGCATGGCCCGGTTTTCATCCGGCTGTTTCTCCAGCAAGGTAAGCTTGTGTGGAGGCAGTACGGTTTCCGGGGGAAACCCGTTACCACCTGAGATCAGCGTGGACCCGGTTAAGACAACATAGTCTGCGGGGTGGCGATGGGGCCTTCGCTGTCCGCGAAGGTGGTCGTTTCTAAGTTGAAATTCACCTTTCAAAAAAAAAAAAAAAAAAATGACTTAAATATAAAAAAGGAAAAATTCCTTATTCACCCCACAAGTACAAGTGATTCACCCCTAGTACCCCACAATTTTTTTTTTCTTCAAATACCCTAGAAGCATAAGTCGCCTGAAATATTTGGGCGGAATAAGTGAACATGTGACACTTGTCCCTAGTGGTGTCCCCACCATGTACTTTTATGATACATGGTACCATATGCAATTCTTGGGCGAATAGGCCCACATAACTTGGGCGACTTAAACCTTTTTGTCTTTTTATGAAAAAGTATGGTCTTTTTTTAATGATTTATAGTACAAATAACTTGGGCGAATGAGTGCCACTTGACTTTAATTTTGGGCGACTGATTAGGTGTGTAGTACAAACCTTTTTTTATACACTTTTATCTTATACACGAATATACACTTTTATTGAAAATACACATAAATACACAAATACACACTTTTATTTTTTAAACAAACACACACTTTATTATTTATACATTTTAATCTTTATACACATACCAACACACACACATTCAAACCCAAAACCGTTCCTTCGAAAACATAACCCCCCCTGTATCATCTTCTACATTCAAACAATTATTGAAATCATAAACACTAAACGTTTATCTCCATTGAAACACACAATCAAAGAATATCATTATTTTGGGAAGGCATTAAAACCCTAATTTGATCAATGGCTTCATGTAGTACATCGACATCTACTATTCATTCCGATGCAAAGGTAACTGTTAGGTCTAGATTAGAGTGTATAAATATGGTTAGAGGTCTGTTGAATACAAATAGAACCACCTTGTTTAGGAGTACTGTATTTGGGCCATGGTTAGACATCCCCCCTTTGCTGCTGATGTACATTTGTTAAATTATTTTTATCAACGCGAGATTCATGCTGATGAAAGAGAAGATTGCCCTTCCCTTAGATTTAAAATAGGAGATAATGTGCTTGAATTTGGACGTGAAGAATTTTGTCTCATAACTAGGTTTGTTTTTGCCCCTATTGCCAAAGAAGAAACTAATGTAGGTTCCCTTGTTAAAGGTTTAAAACATAGCCCATTATTTGATCGATTGTTTCCAGAAAACAAATCCCGTAAGAGTAAGAAAATAAAGGGTGACGAGCTTCTGGCATTGATGAAGCCTGGTAAAGTGTGGGATGAATTAAGTGATGAGGATGCTGTTAGGGTGTGTTTGTTAGTTATGGCCACTTGTGTATTCATAGGTCGGGAACCAAGGTACTACATTCCGGACCATCTTATGAGAATGATTGAGGATTTTGATGTTTGGAATTCGTATCCATGGGGTGAGTATACATGGATACATTTGTATAAAAGGACTCTGAATGTTGTAAAGAGGCATAATGAAGGTGAAGCAAAGAAGCCTGGAAAGAAGGCGGGTAAATAACCAAAAAAATCGGCTCAAGAAAAAAATTCACCAAATAAAGAGCAAACATACAATCTGTATGGCTTTGTATGGGCCCTTAAGGTAACATCTTTATTCTATAATATGATTATATATTTCTAAGATGCCATGTTGAGAAGTTAGATATCATACGTTATAATAGGTTAGCAAATACTAGGTTAACCATTTTGAAAAGTTAGATTGTCATTGAGAAGTTATATGTAATTAAACATTTGTAAACTTATATTTCGTGCCTAAGTTTAGATCACTTTGATGGTTATTTCAGATATGGATTTTGGAAACTTTCCCTAACAGTGTGCAGTTCTGGTGCAAAGACCATACAAAGACCCCCCGTGGTTTAGCCTGGTCTAAATTTAATAATTTTGAAAAAAAACATTACCCTATTCTATTTGATCCTGTAAGTAAACTGTGTATATTTTTTGTATTTTTGTAATCGTGGTTTATATAGTTTTGAATAATTTTTTTCTGTAACCCTTGTTGTTTTTTTAGGGCTTTAAGCCATTGGAGAAGTTTGTTCTAACAAATGACGAGGGGTTCTGTTTGTGGTACACGCGTAGCATGGATTATATTAGAGGGCTACAATTGCAAGTTGTGGTTGCAACACCTTTGTTGACTAAACCAGTTAAAGTTGTTGATGAAGGAATTGAACATGATGAAAACATATGTAATGAAGCTCCAGATGTGTTGTATAGTGATGGCAGTGTGTTGTATGGTGATGATCCAAGTGGAGGACCAAATCAACATGGTGATGGACCGGGTGTATCCGGCTATGGGGCAGGAGGGTGTAGGTTATGTTGTGAACAAGAAGAGAATTTGAAGGAAACTTCGGTGGGTTATCTAGAGTGTAACACTGATTTGGACGCTGGTGGTGTTCAAGAAAATTACAATAGGGATCATATTCAAAACGACGTTGATGGAATTAAGTCATCAGTTGTATCGATAGAAGAACGTGTTGGAGAGGTGGATGTTAAAGAATTATATCGTGAACTAGACGGTGTTAAGAAAAGAATCCAGGAGATCGAGAACGTTTTACAAATACACAAACCAGAAGAGTCGACCTTTTCGGGGAAAAAAGACAACGCAGAAGATATAGGTTGTCGCAATATGGTATGAATACAACATTTATAATTAAGTCCATTTGAAATTGTATTTTTTATGTTATTAACGTCATCCATTTTGTATTTCCGTTTATTTTGCAGGATGTTGGCCCACTCAATGACAGTGTTGTTGAACCCGATAAGCAAAAGGCAGAAGAGTCGACCTTATGTGGGAAAGAAGACAATGCAGAAAATATAGGTGGTGACAATAAGGTATGACAACAACTTTTATTTTGGTATAACCATTAAGCAATTTGTTTTGGTATAACCATTAACCAATGTGTGTTCCTTTTTCTTTTGCAGGATGTTTGCCCTGATTTGCATGCTGCTACTCCTATGACTACCACTGTTGTTGAACCCGAGGGTAATAACTTCTTTTTTACGGACACGGAAGGCTACACAGGTCCTATGACTCAAGTTGTGAAAGGCATTTGCCCCGTGCAATCTGATCCAGTTGATCATTTTATTGAAGTTTACCATCCAAATAGTTTCGATTGTGGTTCCTTACCAAATTTGAATGATGAATTCTCTGAATTTTATGATGACGGGATCAATCTGACACCTGATGCTGTACGTTCATATTAACTTTAAAACTTATTTTAGTGTTAAGAAATAACTAATTTTTACGTTATACTTGTATTGTCTACTAAATATTTATACTTTTTGTTATTTAAGGATTTGATGGATAATGTTGTGCACGATGAAGAAACTGAAATACAACAAGAGTTGTCAGAAAAGGACGATGAAGAAACCAATGTTAGACCAGAATTGCCTCAGGATGCGGTGTCTGAAACAATAGAATGATTTGGTAACGAAGTGGGTCATATACAACAACAACAACCGTCGGTCGACTTGTCAAAGGCAGCAAAAGAAGACAATTTCGGCGAGGGTGAAAAAACAGAAGAACTTGCTGCGGACGTTGATGTAGTTATCTGCATTGACGTGGATGCCAAAAACGATGACCTTCAGGTATTCTATAATTATCTAAATTTAAATTTTATTTATTGTCTATATTACAACCTAGTGAACTGATTTTATGGTCTAAATTTTTAGAAGTCTTTGAAAATCACTAGTTTGTTCATTTGACTGCCAAAAGTAGCATAGTATTAACTCTCGAGTTATTGCTGTGAACATTTGTGTTTCTGTGATTATCTCAGCTTAGTAAGTGATAATAAGCATATATAAAGCAGTTTCATGGTCATGAGTTTCATTTTGTTTTAGAAATCAAAATCAAGTTATTGATAAGTGTTGTTTGGATTTGCTGAGTTTGTGGACTCAGAGGTTACTAGGGTTGGTAATTGTAGTCTCTACATGTTCATTTAGGTAATACTAGTTTAATTAGACCATAAAACTCAGTGTCCTTTTGTGCAAAAATGAAAATCAAATTTAATTTACTCTAGCTTGTTCACTGTTAAAGTTTTGGTTTAGCACAACTCTCAAATCAATTCATATCTTGGTAGGGAAGCCTAAATCAGTTTTATTACACCTTAATACACCTTATTCAATCACCGAGACTCACTCAAATCTCACAAAAGTCAAAGTTGTTCATAAAAGTTGAAAGTCAAATTTGCATGCTTAGGCAGAAAACCAGAATTTCAAAGAATTTTCTTGAATTTTGTGATCAAAATTAACCCTTGTTCTTTTTACTAGTTAAAGTCTATCAGCTAATCTTTTCAAAAAACCATTTGGCTTATTTTTAGAATTTTAGTTAAGTGCTTAATTGGTGGCTAAAACAAGCCTGCAGGGCAAGTATATGCCATGCACCAGGGTAATTGACCCAACTTCCAAGGCCTCTCCTAGGCTTATTAGTGGACCCCACCCTTAGAAATTTAGTTTTCTAGATAGCTTATTAGAAGGGCTTCTCAGTTTAGGTCTTAGTTAGGATCTCATCTTATTAGTTCATAGCTTATTTAAGCCTTTAATTTAGCCTGATCCCAACATGCATACTGAGTAAGTCAGTATATAAGCCCAACTTCAAAGGCACCCATAGTGCTTATTTGTGGGACCCAGGGCATGAGCCTTAGGTTTTTGGAAACCGCAATAAGCTAGCTTTGCAAATCAGCTCTTACTTTGGATCTCCAATCACCCAACTGGGCCCCACAAGGCCTGCAAGGTACCCCTTTTGGCCTGTTTTTGGTCTGGGTAGCATGAATAAGTGCTTATTGTTGTTTGTTGGCTTATTCCTCTAGCTTATTTAGTTGATTTAGCTTATTTTAGGTATACGATTCTTTTATGAGGTTAATTTTGTACAGGAACCAAATACGTTCCCGGTTGACGTGAACATTGTACTTGTCAATAATGTAAGATCCATTTTCAATGCCAATAAATGAAAGAGGAAAACAGGGAAATATAACAACTCCCCTTATACCAAATTTCCGGACACTACTCCTAGAGTTTTACGAAGTCGTACATTCAGAAACAAATATCAAAAATTATCCCCTCCTGTCGCCCTAGATTTTGACCAACATTTGGAACTACCACCGTTGCAACCATTTGTTGAGGTACGTAAAATTTTTAAGATCTCTTTCTCGTTTTTCCTCTTACGATTAAACTTTGAAAGTGAGAAAATCATTCTTCTTTAACTACACATTTATCATTTATTTCAGAACTTGGAAAGAGGTCCCAATGCGAAGAGAAAAGAGGTGAACGTGCCAGTTGCGATTAAAAACTTTGTTGAAACAAAGATGAACATTAAGTTCATCTTTCCATGGGGTCCTGAAGACACGGTTGCTGATGTCCGTTTCTGGAAGTGTTTATTGGCCATGGATGATTGTAGCCTTGGATGGCTAAGGGACGAGGTACGTATAAGAATTGATTGATAGTTTTCAATTATAAATTTGTTTGTCTATGGTTACCTTAACTTACATACAACTGTATTCAAACAATAGCATATAGACCTATGGGTGTTCATTGGTTCGGTTATCGGTTAATCGGTTTATTCGGTTCGGGTTGTTCGGTTAAAAAAAAATTTTAGGTCATAACCGAAAACCGAACCGAACCGAACCGAAAATATTTATAACCGAACCGAACCGAAGTTCGGTTCGGTTATGGGTCAAAACCGAAAACCGAATTTTTTACTTAAATTACACTATTTATATTTTTTTTTGAATTTAATTATACATATTTTTGGCAAAAAAAATATTTCAAGCATAAAAAAGTATTTTTTTATATTAGTATTAAATTTTAATGGATATTTTTTATATTTAACATAATATAAATATATAAAAAATATATATATTTATATAAATTCGGTTTTCGGTTCAGATAGCTAAACCCATATCCAAACCGAAAACCGAATTTTTAATTCGGTTCGGTTCGGTTTTAACAAGTTCGGTTCGGTTATATGTTCGGTTCGGTTTTATTTTGGTTCGGTTCGGTTCGGTTTTCGGTTTATTCGGTTAATTAACCGAACCGTGAACACCCCTAATTCCGACAACAAGATTCCGATTGGGCTATGGCCGGTGCATTTTTCTGTCCTGCTGTAATGGGCAATACGCTACAACCCTTTTGGGCAGACGGTACAAAGTATCCACTGCCTTGGACGGATGTCGAAAAGGTCATCATAACTTATCCTTAGCTAATCCATAGTTAGTTTTATTTGGAACTTTATTGTTGTTGTGTATAAAATTTACTTTTACGGTAAAATGCAGGTACTTTTTCCAATAAATGAACCTGGAGTGCATTGGGCGACCGGTGAGCTTGTAATACGTACTGGTGTTGTGATAGTGTTTGACTCGCTTCCAAAATTTACAAGAAAACGAGACTGGTGGAATATCACCATGCCAAGTGCATTTGAAAAGAATTTGACAAAGTATCTTAAAGACTTGGGTGTGTTGGAGTCAAAAGGCATACAGGCTGATGGTTATACGTTAACTTGGAAACGTGGAAAGGATGTCCCCACACAAGGATGTTCATATGGTGACTGCGGAATATGGGTTTGTATAAACCTTTATCGTTTGTGTCATAATATGCCATTAAAGGTAAACAAACCTTTAACTGCAGGTCTAGCTTATCGTAAACGAATGGCGGAATACTTGTGGAAGTACAAGATTCTATATTCCGAAACCAAAAATTAACATGAACTGTATGATGTATAGCTTCTAAGTATGTGCAGGTCTAGCTTAGATTAAGTGTATGATGAAGTGTATGGACATCTTAACGTAATATTTAGATGTAGTGTACTGAACAAACCAATGTAGTGTAACTTCGTAACTGCTTTTGCATAAGTATATGATTTTAGTTTAGCAAATCTTGGGTCAAATGATATGTATGTAGGTCAAACATACTTATAGATTCATGTCAATCACCATATGTAGCTGATAACATATTCATATCACAATATGAAATTTATATAAGAAGCACAACACAATATGTAGTTGCAAACATACTTATAGCATTAATATAAAAAGAAAACCAGAAACTAAAAAACATAACTAGTAGCCGTGAATAATACCCAAAAGATACATATCACAGAAAACATAAGATGAAAACACAAATTAAAAAAACGAATCATCAGACACATATCCCTCGTTACTCGAATAAGAGTCACTCGAATCGTCCTCACTGGTAGGCACACGGGGCAATCCATTTTCCATTCGCCATATACAATGACGGGCTCTCCGAGCCTCTTTACCTCTCCAGTACTCTTCAAAAGCTCTTCTCGCTTCTGCTTCCTCTGCTTCAACACGTAACAATTCTTGCATATCTTGCTGAAACAGTTCTTCATCAGTCAACCCTCTCCAAATGGGTTGGTTTGCAACCGGTGGATTGTCGACCTGTTGATCAAGTTGTTGTTTGACAACAGCTAGATTGGGCACCGGTTCATTATCCGGTATCAATACCGGAAAGATGTCTTCTGGTGGAGTGTTCTGCGGTTCATTCGGTATAATGCTGGAGCTTGAAAATTGATGGGAAAAGTCATGGTGACTTGGGAATTGCTGAGAGAAGTCACGGTGAGATGGGAATTGTTGCGAGAAGTTGCGGTGAGTTGGGAATTGTTGGGAGAAGTCTTTGCTAGCCATTGTTTGATATTATTTCTTGCGAATTATGTATTGTGAGAAACTGATGTTTTACAAGTTACAACTATGTGGATATAGTGTTTACATATTTATATTGGACATCAATATAAATACACAAGTACATGTGATGGTATAAGGAACTAAATGAACTAGTACAAGAGGTTGTTGGGTACATTAACTTTTCTTTGGCTAACCATTACACGAGTGAATGGAATCAAATTAATAAACAAGTTTTTAAAACAAGAAAATGTGGTCTACACTTTACAATGCTTGTAATTTTACAACAGCCTACAACAAACCATTAGCGCATCAAAACAACATATTCGCAATAATGCATTACAAGTTATGGAAATTTAAAAACATGTTACAAGTTCTGGAAATTTTAAAACATGTTCCAAGTGCAGGAAATTTAACAACATTATACAAGTGCAGGAAATTTTACAAACTATACTTTCATTCTTTTAAGTAGCACATCCCAGTTTGTTTCATAACGGTAACTCCCAAAGTCTTCCGTTTCCGCGTCTTGTGTTGTTTGTCGTTCATGATCCTCATTAGCATACCCGTGACTTTCCTCATAAAATGCATCCGCGTAAACATTATAAGGGTCTGTTTTCTTCTCTACATACAAAATTAAAATTATAGTCAGTGACTTCTTGAGGTATAAACATTATCATAATATATATGTTTACATTTAGACATGTGTACATATAAAATTTACACAAAAGTTTATTTTATGCTCTGAAAAGTTGTCCAAATTGCATGTAGAAGTACAAATGGAGGTTCAAATCAATAAATCCACAATAAATGTGTATGCATTATCCAACTTAAACTTTTTTTGGGCGACCACTCTAGACTTTATGTTATGGTCTTTGGGCGAATATATTAATAAATTCGATGTAAGTACAACAATTTAAATGTAGAAGTACAACTGGTGGTTGATAGAAACTAATTAAGTGTTTAATTCTATATCAATGTAATTGTGGGTTTATTACAATAGGTTATTATTCATGCTAAGAAGCTGAAAAAACCAACAAATTAAAATATGGATGATGAGGAAAGTGGTAAGTTTAAGGTAATCCTAGTACATCCATGTGCAAAGCATGCTGTTAAACTACCTAAGGACATCAGTTACAACAATCTACTTGAGTATGTAAAGAAAAAGGTGGACGCCGCAAAAGGGAAAGGAAATGCTGACATCACGTTGTTTTACAAAGATGGAACAATGTCATTGGACATTGTGGATGATGATGACGTCCAATACTTCATACATGATGTTTACGGTAACAAAGACCTAGAAACTATTCATATCAACAAAAGATCGACCTTCAGAGGTAAAATCATCTTATGCTTCTAATAATTTATCGATTGATCTTAATATTCCTTTGTTACCCGAACCTTTTAATCATCCCACCCCAAAGGTTGAAGCATATTCCTTTCACAACCAAAATGATTCGCTTCCTATATGGCAAAAAAAACTCCTTTAAACATATGCCCCTCCCTCCCAAAGCCCCAAATTCAGTGACCAAATGCATTGACAGAAGTATAAACGCATGTAAGAATGATACAAGCTTTTATAAGTATAGGGAATTTGTTAATAAGGCAGATTGCATGTTTAACATCGGGAAAAAAATCACTTATAGAAAGGTTTGAATACGTGGTTATAAAATCTGAACCAACAAGGTACAGCGTTCGGTGCACAAAAGAAGCTTGCCCATGGAGAATATACACACGGAAAGTGAACTTGGGTGCACAATTCTATGTATCAATAGTACATGACGTTCACACATGTTCACGGACCGAATTTTGTCCTAATCATCGTAATGCTACCATGAAATTACTAAGTCAGTTACTGTACGAGAAAATGAAAGATCATAGCAGGGTATATAGGGTCAGGGACATACAAATTGACCTTAGGGTTGATTGGAAAATAGATGTTTCTTACAAACGCGTTTGGGGTGGAAGGAACTTATCATTTGAGTTGTTGAATGGGAAACCAGAAGATTCGTTTGAGCAGTTGCCTTATTATTGCCATAACTTAAAGTTGGCAAATCCTGGAACGGTCACACACATTGAAACTGATGCCGCGGGAAGATTTAAGTTGGTATTCATAGCATTTGGTGTTGCGGTAAGCCTCGTTTCTATTACTAATTTTCATATAAATTTTCATATACTTCTAGAAATTTTATTGTAAGCTTATACTAATATATGGTTACTCAAGTAATAACCTACACCATGATCGATCACAAAAATACATCAACTACTACAACAACATTAAGACACGGGCCAAACCATACATCAACTAATAACCTACACCTATTAATTTAATACATGACTGACATCCACAACAAAAGCACATAAATTCGCTACAACCCTCCCAAGCGCCCAGCAACTAACTACAGGGCTGACATCCACAAAAGCACCACACAATTGACCTTCAATGACCACCCAGATTGAGTCTCGTATCAACAAGACCTGGATATACAAGTTCTTCGCAGTACTTTGTCCTATCAGCATGGTTTTGAAGAATTAGTGACTCACAAAAGGGTTTCATGAAAAAGGATCCTGCATCTCCCTCAATTCCGATGCTATGAAATTCCCCGGTTGCCAGCCTGTATAGGAAAAGCGTTGCAGAAGAACCTTCCTGGCTAGGAACCTCGACAATCGGGTCAATGTTGTCATGAAATCCAATCAATTTCAATGGAATGGGTGAAGGAATGGATAGTAGATTGCTAACTGCTGATATTGTTCCACCATCTACTGATAACACCCAAATACAAAAGACACAGTTGTCATCAGTTTGTATATTGCCAGTAACGACTAGGTTATCACCTAGGCTTGTCACATAGAATGGCAAGGGGATTTGACCGAGTAACTAGTCAGGAATTTTGATACTCCTGAAGCGGAGGCTGAGCATGTCAAAAGAGACAATAACATAGCTCTTGTAGGAGGTTGCATTATCATAATGGAACTCTTCTATCTTCCGCATGTCTTCCTGTTGCTTCCTTAGGCTTAATTCCTCTTCCAAAAGATACTCCTGTAACAATAAATCTTGTGTTCAAAATCTTTCTACGATACATTATCTTAGTGTTTTTATTCTTTGTAAAAAGACAATAACTGTACAATATCATCATCAGATTCACAATCTTTTGGCTCTGACCGACTGGCAGAAATAAGGGAGTCAACCAATTCAAAGAATTCAGCTTGCAATTTTTCTCGTGTTTCATGGTTTAGATGAGAGAAAGATTCACTGAAGTCCAATTTCGCCTGTACATTAAGATAAAGATTACTTGTTAATTACAATCAATATTTGAATTTACATTCTGCAAAAAATGTATCGGCAGAAAGATGTTTACCCGATATCCGCAAGTCCTTTCGCACGCAAGAACCTACAAAGTAATTTCAATATAAGTTAAATTTACATATTCACCTTAATATATATGAATCGGACATGCATTATTTATCATGCTGTATAGAAAATCACCTTAATAATAGATTCAAGTTTGTAAACAAGAGTATTCAGCTTTTGAATTACTGAATCCTTAAGGCTTATCTCTGTAATAAGATCAGAGGTATACACCCTAGGTACTAACGGTAAATGCTTTTGTTCCGTCCTACCACGTTTCCGAGAAGCAGCAAGCTTCTGAAGGAAAACATCGTAATCATGTAGTTCTCTCGGTTTACGAGTCCTTGGTATGTACCCCTTGAAATATTCAACAGATTTGATATTCCAGTCCGACTTATGCTCGGCTATTGTTGGCTTCAAGTCGAAATTTATCTTCGATTCCTACATAAAACAAAGGCACATTTAAGAACTGTCCAAATAAATAAGATGCCCTAACAACAGAAAATAAAATAAATATTAACCAATATGATAGTGTTTTTACCTTTCCAAATAGCAATCCAAATTCCGATCTTGTGAATAACCCTTTCATTGACCACGCTACACCTCTAGGTATCACATCTTCAACTTTATTCCACCAACGCTTGCTTCTTTCAAACGACTCAAGAATCCATATCTATAAAATTAAAGATTGCGTTAGCCTCATCCTCGTACTGAAACAATCAAAACTAGTTGTTTTGCATTAAAAAAATAGAGGAATAACCTTGAAAGCCCATACAAATCCTCCAACCGTATACGTTGCAACAAATTTCGGTGATCCTTCTAGTCCTTTAAGATGTTGCCATTTGTGTCTGTCAACGACATTCAGTATCTGGTTGTATAATTGCCTCCAAATGTGCTCCCCCCATGGAAATGAATTCCATGCTTCTAGGTCTTCAACTAAACGAAGTAGTTTATCATCCACTTCATCAGCCAGCAACCGACCCATAAAAATTACATCTAGCATGAAAAGTAGACACACACGGACTGCATCCTCATCAGACAACTTACAGAATTGCTCTTCATCCTCAACAAGACCTAGAAGATCTAAGTTTGAAAGTTTTATCCCCATTTTTTTGGGAAATACCCCCATCTTAAATTTTATATCCCCTTTACTAAAATCCTTTGAGCTAACCCATTTTCCAAAACGAAACCCTGTTATTAAACAAAACTCGGGACGACCAAAATGTAATTTACGACCATCCACATTATATATGAGGGGCATGTCATAGTGTGCATCATCTACATAACACTGTTTTTGAAATATATAATCTAACATGTGTGGTTGATGGTCAAAAAATGAAAGATCCAACCATCTTCCAAAACAAGAGGTCCTAAATAAAATCCTTCTCTTTTCATTAAGCTTTTCCCTAGTTAAAGAAAGGTAATTCAATTTACTCCTAACGATCAATTTGCCTTCATAATCCTTTAAGAAAAAAACAAATAAAAACAGCTTAGAAAACGCAAAATAGGTTATACCTAATTAACAAATAAAAACAGCTTAAAAAAAGTACCAAGTCGGTGAAATAAGACAGATGGAACCAATAAGCACAAGAAATAAGCACCAAATAAGCAATAAGCAATCCAAACACCAAACAGTCCACAACAGGTCCAAAGGGTCACCTTTAAGGGCCTGTGGGGTCCACTAGGGACTCTGGAAGTCCAAACAAAGATTTGAGCCAATAAGTTGAGGTGATAACCTGTCGAAAATGCTAAGGTTCACCCTCTGGGTCCCACAATTGAGATCAGGAGGGGGGGTTGGACCTTGGGTCCAAAAGCTGAGTTATCAGCTTTGGTCAGTGAATGGGACAAACAAAAGGGCACTGCAGCCCTATTAAATAAGCCCTAAACTACAAAATAAGCCCAAATCCTAAGAGTCTGGCTTATTGGCTTTCTATTAAGAAAAAAATCAGGGTATGGGGCCTACTGGTTAGCCCTGTGGGGTCCACTAAAGTTGGGTCAATGGGACTGAGTGAAGTGCACAGGGGAGCACCTTCCCCTGCAGCTCACTTTGAGCTTGTGTACAAGCTTGTGAAAAAGTCACAAAAATAAGCCATGCATGGGATTCAATAGTTCAGCTGATATACTTTACAACTAAGAAATTTCAAACCTTAAATCTTAACACAAAATTCTATAAAATTCCTCCAATAAATGGATTTTCACAAAAGGCAATTTTAACTTTTTTCAATTTTTGTTCTTGTTTCACTTTGATGGATTTCTAAGCTATTTTACTGATTGATTATGACAAAATAAGTTGAAATACAACTGATCCAAGTAATCTTAACGCCTAGTGAACACATTTGAATGCTTATGCTGATAAACTACTTAACAGTGAACAACATAAGAAATTTTACAATGGAATTTGACTTTCAATCAAAAGAACCTTGGTTTTTATGACTTGAGTGTTACAACAGAACCTAATGTGACTTGCACAAACAAACAATAACCACAGAAACAACCTCTAGTACACTTGGACAGATTTAACCAAACACCCCTTTATTAGACTATGAATGTGATTTTTGAAGCAAGTTGGATGTTTAGACCATGAGACTGAAACATAAGCTTGTACAATGACATAATAAGCTAAAATGAGCCAAAAATCACAGGTGCTAACAACAATCAACAAAGATTACTAGAATACTAAGAAAGGTTTACCAATAAGCATTTGCCGATTAACTATTCCTTATGTTATTTACCTATTCCTTATGTTATTTACCAAGTCGGTGAAAAGTTTTCTCCTAACGATCACTTTGCCTTCACAAGCATTTGCCGATTAACTATTCCTTATGTTATTTACCAACTAAGTTAAGAGTTTTTAAAAAGAATTTACAAGTATGTGCGCACTACCAATGTATTCAAATCTTCGCAATAACAATCATAAGTAAGTAGCCAAAATAGTTGCCCGAGTAGTTTGAACCTGATCGGGAGTACAAACTATTTCCTGCCGTGTATAAGCAGGATGTATATAGTCCGAGGCCCGATATCTGAGCACAACTCTACCGGGTTAAGTCAACCGACCATCTATGGTTCAAGCTCCCCCGGCCTTGTTACCATCTAAGGTTCCCATAGAAAAGCCGGTTACCACCGGAACCAGCTACTACTTAGATCGTCATCACAAAGACAAACACAAAGGTTTGCAAAGCAACAAAACTTGACAATTCTTTCTAAAAACTGTAGGCATCTAACATCTCCCAAAAATATTTTAATCATACTTAGGTATATTAAAAAGAGATCTATCATCTCTGAAAAACATCAAATAAACCATAGGCATCAAATAAACCTAAATCCACCAATTTACACTAACAGATATGGACAAGATATAAATCAATTTACAAAAACTCACAAAAGCAACAACAAACATACAAATTTACACTAACAGATAGTCACAAATAACCTAAATCTGACCTTATATGGTAAGGCAGTAAGCAATTTACACTTCAAAAAACATCAATAACCTATAGACATAAATAAACATAAATCCAATTTACACTGAATGGCATCAATAAAACACTGACAGAAATTGACACAATATAGCCACCAAAGGCATCAATAAACCTAAATCCAACTTTTTTATAATTGCTTACCCAAACCCTAAATTAGCGTAACCCTAAGTTGATTAGATTATTACTTACCCTACCCCAAACCATTTTTTAATTCAGCTAAATCGAATCCCTAATTCGAAAAAGTAGATCTGCAACTACAGCCGATATGTGTCTACTTGCTAGCATTAGGGTTTTCAGCAGATCTGCAACTACAGCCGATTATCTTTGAATCTTCGAATAAGTAGATCTGTCATTGTTGTAGATTTGAATTTACAAAGGGTATGTAGATTCGACTGGGTTGTAGAAAGAATGATTGAGAGAGAAAGGGGATAAAGTGTGGTGTGTTTGGTAAGATTTAGAATGAAAATAAGTAAAAAAAAAAAAAGAAATATTAAATTTTGGAATAAATATAAAAAGTATACTAATATACTAAAATAATTTAAAATTGTACTATCAAGATATTAGGTCGCTCAAATTTATGTAATGGTGGGGCCCAGTCACCCAAAATATATGTACTAAATAATAATATAAAAATAGTGAGACTCAGTCGCCCGAAAAATAATATAAGTCGCCCAAGGTTAAGTGTATATTAGTAGTATTTACTTATATACTTGTATTTAAGTGTATATTAGTATTTATGTGTATTATACAAGTACACATAATATATTAAAATACATATGTACTACACTACTACATACCTAACCAGTCGCCCAAACTTAAAGTCAAGTGGGACTCATTCGCCCAAAATGTATGTACTATAAAAACAATAAAAAAAGACTATGTTTTTTGACAAAAAGACAAAATAGATAAAATGGTACCATGTACCTTCAAGGTACATGGTGGGGACACTAATAGGGACAAGTGTCACATGTTTATGTATTCCGCCCAAGTTGAATTGAGTGACCACCGCTTCTGGGGTATTTGAAGAAGAAAAAAAATTTGTGTGGTACTAGAGGTAAGTACCCTTGTACTTTTTGGGTGAATAGGCCACAAGTACAATTGTACTTACCCTTAGTACCCCAAAAATTTCTTTTTTCTTTAAATGCCCCAAGGGAGAGGATTGCTCAAATATCTTGGGCGGATATCACAGAATAGTGTCAAGTGTCCCTATGTGTGTCCCTACCAAGTACTATACAAGTACAAGTTTATACATGTACTTTCTTGAGCGACTGGACCCACTATTTCTTGGGCGACTTACTTAAAAAAAAAATAATAAATAAAAAAAAATAAAAAAAAATAAAAATTGTGAACTACATTTTTGATCCTTGTGATTTGCTTGATATTTCATTTTTAGCACCACACTCTCTTTTTCTTTTATAACTACAAACATATTATAATAACACACCAAGCAATTCACTTTCTTTTTCTTTTATAACTAAAAACATATTATAAAAACATATATTAACACACGGTACAGTTGGTTCAGGTTGGATCCACCAATCATCATTATTTTCTTAGAAATTGATGTATTATTAAGATGTTAGATATGGTGGCACGCTGCATTGGTTTGATTTTGATAACTAAACAGTGAAAACGTTTGTAATGTTGTATGTCCAATGTGTAATTGTATCCTAAATTATTTGGCACAAATTTGAACACAATGTATATATCCTGCTTTCAATTCGTCCTAGATAAATCTAATTTGGCACATTGCCACATTGTATAATGCAATTTTTACAAGTCAAAAATGTATTAGGAGCGGAAATATGGGACTATATGGTGACACGGTACTTCGATCTATACACCCACAAAATATCTTCTTGGATTGAAACTCAAGACACCATATGTCACGTTAACCTCTCCACACGAGCACAGAGCATTCAATTCCTTTTCAGAACATGCTCACTTTGACTTTCTATTATTGATACTAGTATAATTGCATTTTGAACTGCAAATATAATCAAGATTGGAGTGGTGGCTCTCGGTGGTGGTGGCAGGGAGCGTTGTTGGCGTGTGGTAGCGAGTGGGTGGTACGAGAGAACTCGGGATAACCCGATCTACGTTTTGGTGTAAGAAAAAAATTTTTGGCCGGAAAATTATTCTGGTGGCCGGAATCTCGCCGGAGAAGACGACTGGAGGGGGGTCGCTGGCGGTGTAGAAAGAGAAAGGAGAGGTGTGTGTGTTTTTATGAGAGAGAGAGATGAGAGAAATGAGAAAAATAAAAGGATTGATAGTGTTTATGTATTTATGTTTGTGATTTTGAAAAATTTAATAAAAATGAAATACCAACCAAACAACAAAGACCAAAAATGTAATTAACAACTATAGCCAAGTCGCCCAAGAAATGAGGTCCCAGTCGCCCAAAAACTACATACGATAAGATGTACCATGAAGGTACATGGTGGGGACACCACTAGGGACAAGTGTCACATTATAATGTATTCCGCCTAAGTTTTTTAAGTGACCTCCGCCTCTGGAGCATTTGAAGAAAAAAAAAATTATGAGGTACTAAGGGTAAATACTTTGTACTATTGGGGTGAATAGGGAATATTCCCTTTTAACTAACCAAATGTATATAACCGTGCATGCCATCTTATTATTCACATTAAAATTTCCTTTCTCTTATTTACTTATCCAAATGTATATAACCGTGCATGTCATCCTATTAAATAATACATACAATTCTAATTTGGGTATGCATGAATCTAACGTAAAATGATTCAAACGCCATAATTCGTGTTTTATTTTGAAGCTTGGTAGCATTAGCTTTACTTTAACAAGTGATCTTTTTGATTTGAAGCTTGTACGTTTTCGTCCGTTTTATCATTTTTCGTCCGAATTCTTTTGTTCTGATTCGTTTTTATACGTTTTTGTTCGTTTTTTATGTTTTTATCCGTTATTGTACGTTTTCAACCGTTTTAATACAGTTTTGTACATTTTTATCCGTTTCTGTCCGTTTTCATCTGTTTTATCCATACAAAACGTACAAAAATGTACACTTGTCACCAAATGTATAAGAACGTATAAAAACGTAGTAATTGGCTATGACGTTACGTTACATATGTCGTACATGTTTATGATCACTTTGCCAGTGCAAGAGGCTTTCATTAATCATTATTGTCTTATTAATGTGGATTAACATAGTAATAAATTTTTATTAAGTTACCTTAGACACCCATTCATATTCCACTAACACTTTTTTTTTTTTTTTTTGCTAGTAACCATGATTTCCGACTTTTTTGGTCGACTAATCCACAGAGTTTGAACCCATCGCCATTATAGACTCAAACTAGGTAAAGCCCTCCCTTTTCAGACTCAAACCAGATTTTTTTTTCCACTAACAATTGAGAACAAGAAAAATTTGCACATCTGCTGCATAAACTTGCAAAGCGGATATCAATACATGCAATATTATCTTCGCCGCATAATTGATACTTGCAAAGAGGATATCAATACATGAAATTTTATCTTCGCAGTAGTAGCTAGTTATCTTTCAAGTATACTGTATACGTCTCCGCTTGAAGCGTCACTGTTGCTATGCGTTCATCAACAAACAAACCTTCCACCTTCATGAACGTGAGTACGTGACGTAAGAAAATCGTCTGTTTTGATCTCTGAGATAATCATTATTGGCGTATCAGTGTCAACAAGATTTGCTCACGTTTATTATTATTATGATCATTACAGTGTACAATAGAAGAATATTATTTTTTTCACTTGAAAAGTTTCTTCAATACCACAAGATCGAGTGTTAGCTTCAGAAGTCAACATTAATTCAACCGATTGACAACTTCTTAAAATAACTAGAATTCTGTCAATCTTCATAACTACTGTAGAGTTCTAGAAACCTTGAACATGAACGAAGAACGGATTTGTTAACCAAATACATGATAAATAAGTCATTTCTTCTTGATTTACATGTAACAAATTTGGCTCAGTTATATACAAGAAGTCAATTTAGGTTACTTTTTATCTCTAGCGCGTAACTTGGCTTTAATCGAGGGATTCAACTAAAGATACAACATGCCAGTGGTCAAACGGGTCAAATGGTTTAAAAAATATCCAAAATGTATTCAAACGAATAAAAACTTCAAAACTACTTTATTGAGTAAACAAGGGTTTTGAAATCCCCTACCAACAAAAATTAAAACTCAAACTATTCCCAAAAAGAAAACAAAGGTTAGAAAACCTAATAACAAGAGTATTTGCTTGGATTTCAGCACGGGAGGTCAAACAACCAAAAAAACTCGTAGTGTAATAGACTGGTAGATATTATATACGACATTAGAATACACAAGAGAACACATTGAGCCATTTTTTTTACTCAGAGTAAGAACCCTGGATTCATCTCATCATCGTCGTCGTCGTCATCATCATCATCATCATCTCCACCGAATTCAAACTCATCAGCATCAACCCATTCATATTCAACACCACCATGTTGTACTTGTACCATGTGTAAGAAGTCTTCTAAATTTCCCAAAGCCAGTTGTCTAGGAGCATTTACTAGATGCAAGCTGGTACTAAGTGAATTATTATGTCCACTAGAAATATTTTCCATAGCACGTACGAATTCCTCTGAGTTATACTTGAGAGATACAGTTTCAGTTGGCTCAGGCTCAGAAAGCTCGACACAAAATGTAGGTGATAGATGGCATCCTATCGCTTGAACATGAGCCATACTGCAAAAAAGCAAGTTGTTAAGATCATAAAATGTTAACTAAACTATTCATACGATATCAGGGGTATCGCTTTAACATGAGCCATACTGCAAAAAAGAGTTTTAGTATCTATGAAGATGTGTACAAAGAATGGTGCTTGGAATTCTTTTCTACCTTCTACTTTGAAAGGAAAGTGGTTGAGATCATGAGGGAAACTTGTATTTGGTTTAGGCTATGTGGGAATGAGCATGCTTATACTTTGCCGGAGTTTGCTGTTCATCGTGCTGACCATATATAATATCTGCCATCCGCTGCTTGTTTTTGAACCCGGCCTAACAACTCAATTTGCAAATAACCACCAATGCAGACTACAGGCTCCGACAACTTGAACCTCAATCGATTTTCCTGTTGTCATACAGTTTGTTATAAAGATGGTTTCTAAAGGGAGAGCACGAGTATCATTTAAAGGTCGCAAGATGGTTCACTAAGACTTCAAAACAGGTCCTTAGAAATAATTCGTTATTTAAATATTGGGTAAATTGCAAAAATGGTCCTTGACGTTCCACAAAATAGCAAAAATGGGACCGAGACAAAAAGTAGCGCAAAAAAGACACCAACGTTCCACATTTTTGCAAAATCGCCACCGAGATGCCTTTTTGGCTAACTTCCGTTAGTTTTCCTCGTTAAGTGCAATGAAATGACTAATATACCCTCGTCTTTTCCCCGTTTGAATTTCTTTTTAATTTGCAATTATTTTTAATCTCAAATAAAAAACAAACATCAAACCCAGGATGCCAAATAAATAAATAAATATATATAATTTACTATAGTACTAAATTTGCGAATGAATACTTAGAAGACTTATGTTGAGATTCAACGGATCTGGTAGATTTTCCGGTAGCATATTCTTTTTCATCTGTATCAATCACAAATCAACAACAACAACAGCAATATGTTGAGACTCAACTGATCCTGTGGAAAACTAGAAGGGGGTTGAATAGTTTACCGTTTAAAATCTTTTTAACTCGTTAATTATCTTTTGAAACTTTCCGTTTAATCAAAGATATATACACAAACACAATATATAACATGCAAGTAAAAGGAAAGAAACGATCAAACCACAACACGAGTATTTATCGTGGTTCGGCTACAATGACTCTTTTTCCTTGCCCTACGTCCACGCTCCGAGTATCCAACTCGAGAGTTTCTTTCACTAGTCAACAAGCTCCTTTCACCGGCGGAGAAAACCTTACACGTCGCTTATACTTTTACCGACACTAAGCTAGATGTCGAGTTCTTTTACAAGGGCACAACCACTCCCGTTAGTTCTTTTACTAGGGTACAACAACTCCCAACACTCTTTGTATTTTGAGGACTAAAATACTAACCGATCACTACTGAAAATACACAAACAAATGAAGTGTAAACAACACAAGTTTACACAATGCTAAGCTAACAAGTCTTGCAACGTTATGTTGGATACTTGTAACTTTTGATGAACTCGTGAATCTCTTTGCTACAAAAAGAAACTTCACATATGAAATGTTAAAAGGTTAGATGAAAGAAAGGATGAATGTGTGTAAATATGATGTAGAGTGATAAGCCAAAAATCAACTTGTGGCTTGGTATTTATAGCAAAGCCTTCTGCAGACCTGGCGGATACGGCGGAACCCTCAGATGGGTTCCGCCCGTGTACCCCCAGGGTTTCGCTGGGCTTGCAGTTGGTTTTGCAATAAATCTTGCAAACCAAAAAAAGTCACGTCTCATTACACCTTGCAAACCAAACAATGTCACATCTCATTATATCTAGTCAAACACCAAACTTGCAAGTAACCACATAGTAAGTCAAACACATTTTCTTTCCATAAATGTATATTGACAAAACTTGCCATAAATGTGATGTGACAATTCTATTTTAAGAAATAAAAAGTGTTGTGTTTTATGAAATGTAAAATGTAGCAAAAGTCTAGTTTATGCAAGTCTTTAAAACTAAGATTATGTTTTACTTAGAAACTAAAGTTTACATTTTGTCATTAACAAAACTTAGCGAAGATCGTAAAATATAAATAACGTTTTTAGGCGATATTTGTATTAACAATCTCCCCCATTTTGTTGAAGACAAAACATAAAGTTTGTTTTTAAGTAACTCACAAAATCTTGGTTTTTAAGACTTAAAAAAATTATATTAAACTTGTTTTACTTAAGAGATGAAAATCATATTAAGTATTTAAGTTTCAATATATTTCTCCCCCTTTTTGTCGAAACAAAAAGTAGAGTAGCGAAGCGGAATTATGCACTTGCTCCCCCTTGGTTGTTACTCCCCCTAAAAGGAGTGCCAAGATGGGAAACATAGATTTTGGATCCTACAAAAAAATGGTTAGTTGGTGATATATATATGCAAGCTTGTAGTTACCACACACATTGCAACCACAATGACAACACAAAAATGATCAACCAACAATGCACGAAAGTGAGTAGAAAGAAATATCATTCCAAGTAAAATTTTGACTTTTAAAAGTCAAAAGACAAGAAATGTGAAATATTCTTCTACTTCTAAACAAAAATTAAAAAATAACCAAGAAAGAAAAATAAAATCCTACTTTCCTAAATTGAGGCAAACGGCCTCCAAAGGTTGTCTAGGATTTGTTTGGATGGGAAAGACCATCCAAACGTTCTATGACGTGTTGGAATGCAAAACGGGTTTCATCTTGTAATTGGTGAAGCAACGTTTTGATGCTTGCACCCATTTGCTCACAATTTGAGCAAACATGGGGATGAGTGGGTGGAAATGGGTTGGTTTTGGTTTCTTGGTTTGAGGGTTGGTTGGTTTTTGGTTCTTGGGTGGAGGATGGATTTGGCATTGAGTCAAACAAGGAGGTTTGAAATTTCATTGCTTGATGAAGGTGGTTGTCAACCATGCTTTGGATTTCCTCATTAGAGGGAAAGAAAGACTCAAAGGTTTGGGCTTGAGAATGTGGTGGAGTTGGGTGATCATGGTTTTCAAAGTTTGGTTCTCCATAAATAGGACCATGGATGTCATGGTAGATAGGGTGAAACAACAATGGTTTGGGTGGATGGTACACTTGTTGTGGTGGTTGGGTGTGGTTAAGATCCTCATCAAGGTCAAGAATTGACCTTGGTGATTGATTTGCAAAAGGTGGTGGTTGTGTAGGTCTTGGTGGAAGATAATTTAGATCTTGGACAAAAGGGTGTGGTGATGTGGGAGGAGACCCAAATAACTCCATAGGTTCAATTTTGGGTAATGGAGATGGTGATGGAGTTTTGGATGGTTGGGTTGGAGCACTTGGTGGAGTTGGGTCAATGGGTGATTTAGTAGGTGGTGGAGTGAGCTCATTTGGTTCATTGGGTGATGGAGATGGAGATGCTAGATTCAAAAAGTGTTCATTTTTTATAGGTGAGGTGAATTCATCCGAAGATGAGGAGCTTAGTTTGATAGATTGGTTAGACCATAGTGGTTTTACACTTATCCGGGCGGTTCTCCGGATGGGTCGTGATGGTTGAGAGGTGTTTGTTGACTTGGTCATGGTTAAAATGGTTTAAAGTTCAGAAATTGTGATGAAGAAGGTATGATTTGATAGTGTTTAGGATGGTTTAATTTATAGTGATGAAGGATTGTGGGAAGGAGTGTTTGGATTTGATGTTAGTACATACAAAAATGGAGGTTCCTAATGATTTGGAAAACTAATTGTGGGTTGTCATGTCATGGAAGTCAATCCAATGAAAATGGTGAAGTGAGAAGACAAGTTTTGCACTAAATGCTTAGTGGTTTTGGTAAGTTTGTTGAAGTATAAATCTGATGAGGCAAAAAATGAACCACTTTTAGGGGGTCATTTAAGCCCGGAATTGAATTTATTTGATCAAATATTGCCCTAAATCGTTCCTTTTGTGATTTTAGGTACTTTGGGAGTGAAATCTGGAAAAGGAAGCAATTCGGACGTTTTTGGAGCATAAAAGTGAAGAAAACGCCAAAGACTTAATTTTCCATGCTGGAACAGTATTTTGACGGCGTCAAGAGGAAGGATTTGACGGCGTCAAGCGTTATTATCATGACAGCCCAATACATTCATGAAGGCGTCACAAAGTAGAGTGTCAAGAGTTAAATGTGTGACGGCCTAGGACATGACGGCATCAGATGTAGATCAAGACAGTCCGAGGAGTATTTTGGCGGCGAGATGACGGCGTCACCTAGTTGTTCTTGACGCCGTCAGACTCTATTATATATATATAGTTTTCTAATTTTCATTCATTAAGAGGGAGAAGTTTGGAGAAACCCTAAGGCCGAACCATATACGAATTTTACAGCTTTTCAAGGGTTTTCAACCCTTGAATGCTTACATGTGCTATTGAGATAAGTCTTTGCTTAATTCAATCAATATGTCTATGTGTTGGTTGTCTATATCTTGTGCTTGTCTTGATTCCACCATGCTAGGCTAGATTTACTTTGTGTTTACTTGGATCTAATGAAACCTAGATGTTGATTATGTGTTGATTACTTGTTTATGGTTGTATTGGATGAATGATTTCAATGTTAGGCTTAAAAAAACTGGCAGATCTCCATTGTGTAACATGCTTGAACGTCTTAGGAAACATGAACCGATGTGTACTAGGTTTTATTGGTTGTATTTAATGCATGAGCCACTGTTTATAATCCCTATGATTGGGTGCTTTACGCATCGTTGTAGGAGGAGATAAGAGCTTATAGGATTGGGGAAGTAAGTACGCCACCCCATGAATGGTATTAAGGAATACAACCCGTCATCCACGCAACTATAACAAGTAATTAACGTGTAAAAGATATCTAGGGAGTAGTGAAATCTAAGTAAACACATTTCTCCCACTTATTGTTCACAACTTTAGTTTAATATAGTTTATTTTCATTTTTAGTATTTTATTTTGATTGCATCTTAGTAATTGGGTTAGTTGACTAGCAACTAATTCCGCCCAAATCCTTCAAACCCGAGATTTTACTTGCTTTTCATAAAATATAAAAAACATAAAAAGAATCATCTCTCATCTCTAGAACTAGTATTTAGGTTTTCTAATCCTAGCGACACTATTCCTAGCTGAACGATCAATCCCCCGGTACTTGTCACTATACTATACTATAACGATCAGGTACACTGCCTGGTGGGGGTTGTAAGCTTCTCGAGATCCCTCGAGAGGTAAAGCCTGGTGCAATTCCCACGCATCAAGTTTTTGGCGCCGCAGCCTGGGGAATAGTTATTGTCTAGGTTAGAATCTCTTTTTATTAGGTCTACTTGCTAGTTTCCTTTCTAGTAAGATTTTATTTTTATTTTTAGGTTTTCTTTAGTCTATCTTATTTCTTCGTGTCTTTGTTCGTAACCTTTACCATCCGACATCATGGAAGGTGGTAACATCTTTGAACCCATCATCCCACCACAACAAAACCCACCACTAGAACCTTTTAGGCCCCAAACCTTAGGAGAATATTCCCGACCTAGCCACCAAGGCTATCGAAACACCATTGAGCTCACCGGAGCCAATGTGACTCCCTTGTGATCCGACACCATCCGGTTGGTGCAAAGCGGATGTGCATTCCATGGACTTCGTTCCGAAGATCCAAATCAACATCTCAAGGACTTCCTAAAAATCGTAGATTCCATAGACCTAGATGTTGCAACTAGAGAGACAACCCGATTACGCCTATTCCAATTCTCTCTACGGGATCAAGCTAGTCAATGGCTTGAGCGTTTACCAGCGGGATCCATCACCACATGGGATGATCTCACCACTCGTTTCCTTGCTCAATTTTTCCCACCGGGGAGAACTACTAAGCTTATAAATGACATCTTGATGTTCCAACAACGTCAAGGTGAAACCTTTTACGAAGCATGGACTCGATATAAAGACCTGCTCCGAAAAGTCCCTCATCATGGCATTGAACCATGGCTCCAGATTCAAATCTTTTACGATAAAATTAACTATCAAACAAGGAGAGCTATAGATTACGCAGCCAAGGGCAGGCTAAACAGACTTAGCATTGACGAATGTTGGAAAGTTCTTGAGGGGTTGGCACAATACGAAGAAGAAGGATGGGAGGACCCAATGTTTCCAAACAAAGGAAAACTCGACTACGCACACGCCACCCAAGAACAGTTATTAGGAAGTATCGAGAAGCAGGTGAAAGAATTAATGAGAATTGAGAAACCTGCTGCTGAAACCGTGTGGAATCCTAACTTACGTAGGAATGCGAATATCAACCATAATTTTCCTGAACGTTCACGACAAGAGGAGTTTGAAGGGATAATGGTAACCTTCATGAATAATCAGGAAAAACAAATCCAGCACCTAGAAGCACGCATGGAAAGTACTCGCAATGCTTTTATGAATTTAGCTGACCAATTCATATCAAGGATCAAAGCGAGGATTAAGGAAGATTCCGCACTAAAAAAATCAAAAAAGTCTTCGAGATTTCAACTCCTTTGGTGATTAACCAAGAAGATAACGTGAAATCTTCCCCAAGTGCTTCACCGTCAATTACCTCCTACCTTTGTGAGCATCCTCAGGAAGGGAAGAATTCGCAATTTCACAACATCTTCGTTGGATGTTTGCGAACCACGCTCCCAAAATTGTGCAAGAGACGTTCTTTTGGTTTTAAACCAGGTGTGAAGAGGTTGCACCTCGAAAACACCACAGTTTTGAGATCCTCTCTGGAACAACACCTCCTTATACCCACAATTAACCAACGCAAAGACTACAACATAATTGAAACGTCACCCATTCCTTTCTACAACCACACCTCTTTCCGCGACAGTAATGAAATGTTCGACTCTGGTGGACTTCACTAATGGAATAGCTACTCATGGTTTTACTTGTGTTTAGCTATTCACACTAAGTGCAGGGACAAAATGTGGAATTACTCCATTCTATACCTCACACGGACATCTGACGGCGTCAGATATTAACTCTTGACGTCGTCACCTCGCTAATGCAGCAATATTAACCCCAATTCAATCACTCTCAACTCATACCCCACAAATCTCACCTAAAGTGCTGCTACCACTCCGAATCTCCACCCTCCAATTCGATATCTTCCGCGATTAATCTCCACTCGGTAAGTAGTTTTTCTTAACTTTTTCTCGATCAATTGTCCTTAGGATCAATCAATTTCGAAAACCCCTTTCGTTCGAAACCCCATCATTGACGAATCGTAATGCCCTCCATTTGGTGATTTGTAATCATGGGGTTACCCTTAGATGATGTTAACCCACTTGAATCATGCGTTAATTTAGGAAAAATCCCTCATGACACGGATTTTTTGACCCCCCACCCATGTTTTCTGATTAAAGGAGCGTTTGGGTAATGGGTTAAGAGTTTGAAAATTGATTTTTCCCTCGTAAATGCATGATTCGAATTGTGATTAATCTGACCGTGTCAGGACCTCCTTCCTGACGGCGTCAGATGTGTTTGACAGCTTGAGACAATTAAATTCTCATTCTAATTGTTTCCATTCACCCTATCTTTTTCCAGGAACATGAGCAAGCGATCTCGACAACATCGTGGCAGCTCCTCTAGATCCCAACAGATTAACTATGGGGAATTGGTCCATAGTTGGGGTGTGTTCGACAATGTTGCCACTACAACTAAGTATGCGGAACTTTGTAATCATCACATTGATTCTGGTGCTGTGATTGATTGGGAGTTTATGCAGTCCGAAGGGTTGGAGGCTGCGTTTCTGGGGAGGATCCATACTGATGGGTTTGTGGGTCCTCAATGGGAGAGGTTGTTCAGGATTAGGGAGACGGTGTATAGTGAATTGGTGAGGGAGTTCTTTGCGACCTTCCATTTTGATCAGGCTGAGGCTAGGACGGACATGGGGGGCACCACTATCTATTTTAGGTTAGGAGGGGAAGTGCGATCATGTTCGGTTACTGAGTTTGGTTGGAGGATAGGGTTGTATACTAGGGAGGAGACTGTTGATGGAGGATTTATGCAGAGGTTGTTGCATGGGGAAACTTTGAGGAGTGATATGAGGTGCGTCACTTTTTGGCCGACCATTGGGGACGGGGTTTATACCTCGACTACTGGGGCTGCATCAATCAGGGACCCCATAGTTAGGTTGGTCCACAGATGCATCATATACAGCCTGTCAGGACGTCATGGCACCACTCACCGTGTCACTGCTTCAGATCTTTTCTACCTGTACACCATCTTTTCAGCGGATGTTTACTGTAACATCCCATTTTGGGTAGCTAGTTAGATACGTGGGAATCGCACCAGGCTTTACCTCTCAAGGGATCTTGAGAAGCTTACAACCCCCACCAGGCAGTGTACCTGATCGTTGTAGTATAGTATAGTGACAAGTACCGGGGGATTGATCGTTCAACAAGGAATAGTGTCGCTAGGATTAGAAAACCTAATTACTAGTTCTAGAGATGAGAGTTGATTATTTTTGTATTTTTATATTTTTTTAAAAAGCAAGTAAAAATCTCGGGTTTGAAAGATTTGGGCGGAATTAGTTGCTAGTCAACTAACCCAATACTAAAGATGCAATTGAAATAAAATACTAGAAATGAAAATAAACTAAATTATACTAAGGTTGTGAGCAATAAGTGGAGAAAATGTGTTTACTTAAATTTCACTACTCCCTAGATATCTTTTACACGTTAATTACTTGTTATAATTGCATGGATGACGGATTGTATTCCTTAATACCATTCATGGGGTAGCGCACTTAATTCCCCAATTCTATGAGCTCTTATCTCCTCCTATACCATGCCCAGCACAACTATAGGGATTATAAACAGTGGCTCATGCATTAAATACAACCAATAAAACCTAGTACACATCGGTTCATGTTTCCTAAGACGTTCAAGCATGTTACCAATTGGAGATCTGCCAGTTTTCTTAAGCCTAACATCGAATTCATTCATCCAATACAACCATAAACAAGTAATCAACACATAATTAACATCTAGGTTTCATTAGATCCAAGCAAACACAAGATAAGTTTAGCCTAACATGGTGGAATCAAGACAAGAACAAGATATAGTCAACCAACACATAGACATATTGATTGAATTAAAAGAGTACTTATCTCAATTACACATGAAAGGGATCAAGGGCTGAGAACCCTTGAAAAACCTGTAAAATTCGTAATAAGTTCGGACCTAGGGTTTCTCCAAAACTCCTCTCTTTTTAATGTGAAAATTAGAAAACTATATATAGGAAATAGGGTCTGACGGCGTCAAGAACAAATTTCTGACGCCGTCACCTCGCCGCCAAAATACTCCTCGGACTGGCTTGATCTACTTTTGACGCCGTCATGTGTTAGGCCGTCACGCATTTAACTCTTGACGCTCTACTTCGTGATGCCTTCATGATTTCACTGGGTCGTCATGGATTTTACTCTTGACGCCGTCAGAATTTTCTTCTTGACGCCGTCACCTACTGTTCCCAGCAAGGAAAATTAAGACTTTGGCGTTTTCTTCACTTTTATGCTCCAAAAACGTCCGAATTGCTTCCTTTTCCAGATTTCACTCCAAAAGTACCTAAAATCACAAAAGGAACGATTTAGGGCAATATTTGATTAAATAAATTCAATTCCGGGCTTAAATGACCCCCTAAAAGTGGTTCATTTTTCGCCTCATCATATACCCTTACACTTGAGATTTGCTTGTCCTCAAGCAAATATGCTTTTATTCTAATAAAAAGACAAGTTAGGGGTCATTTTACACTAATATAAAAGTAATTACAACAAATAATCGTTCCACAAAAGACCAAAGACAAGCACGGAGGTCATACACTAGCACCTCACAAATAGTGTTTAGATACTCACATCTCTCGGGTGTAATAAAGTAATATAACAATATGGAAATGGAAGATATCTCTCACTACCTGTCATAGCAAAATAGATTACCATAGGCTTGGGAAAGGATCAAACCTCCACCACATGGTGTAAGCACCTAGGATAAGCTATCAAAGAGGTCTTTTAAAGGGTTGTAACGTTAGGTATAGGGATATGAAATACACGGTTTTGTTGGATAAAGGAAGTTTTATTGGTGGCGAGTTAACAACCTTGGTTAATTACATGTACAATAAGGCGTTGCTAAGCCAAGACTAGACTCGACTTAAGCTAATAAACGAAAAATAACAAAAACATAAAATGAACATAGAATAAAAAGGGATGGTAGTCCGTATGTTTTTTTCTTTTTCTTTTTTCTTTTTTTTTAATTCTTTTCTTTTTCTTTTTTTTTTCTTTTCTTTTCTTCTTTTCCTTCTTTTTCCGATTTTTTTTTTTTTTTTTTTTTTTTTTTTTTTTTGCATACACTCTTACCCTACCATCCAAAATAATACATCATAGGGAATGGACATTCCCCTTACACTTGAATCTTTACATACTTTACAATAAACTAATCTAATGACTCGAATTAAGAAAATCAAAACACTTGGAGCACTTTTAAGATTAACGTACATATGGGGGTAATATAAGATGTTCTTCCCCATTACTCCATAAAATAAGTACTTACCCATGAGTCCCAATTGTCCCAAAACAATATGTACAAAGATATGACTCGACTTAGCAACCATGTAATCAATTAGAAAGTTAACTTAGGGTTTAACAAATAACAATAATGCACTAAAGATGAGTGCATACACGGAAGGCTAAGGCGATTTGGTTGTACATTTAAGTGGGGTGTAACAAATTCTTTCTTTAAGTAAAATTCTTAAAGTTAGAAACGAAAAGATAGGCTCGGAGGGGTGTACTAGGGGTTTCGTGTACTAAAAATGAGTACAACGCTAAGGGTGTGGGAAAAATTAATTGACTTAACTAGCCAAGTAATATGACTTAAATGGTCAAGTAATTGTGATACGGGTTTAACACAAGGGTGATCCTAATGCCTCTTATCATGTAGTAAATCCTACTACACGAATGTAGTCTCACTAGCGGTCTCGGGATGCATCACTAACGCAAGTTCTAGAATCTAAATGCTACCGGTACACTCATAAGCACTAATAGTAAATACTTTTCCTATCAAATCTAAAGGCGAACCTCACATATTTGGGTGGAAAATTTTTCTGAATAATACGGTTATGTGCTAGTAATACAATCTCCTATCCATGAGACGCTTGCTAAGGCTAAAGTTTCACTCCTAAATGTTGTAAAAAAATTTTAAATTTGGCGCTAAAATTGCACTAACAAGTATTTCTCATAGTTTTATTACACATCTACCATTAAACAAAACAAACTCAAGCGAAAGTGTACATGTAAGGTATCATCATTTTACCCTCCCCTTACACTTAGGATGAACATTGTCCCCAATGTTCAAGTAAAGAATGTAAAAGTGAAATAGTAAAACAAATGAAATCAAATACTCCCCTGATTCGCTCGGTATGGATTTTAGGTGGCTTGGTTAGATCCTCCTCCAAGAAAATGAACAATCAAAGCTTCCCTTCCAGAATATAAATCATCTTCTCGTCAAACCTAACCTGTAAATCCTGAGAAAATAGAAAAAACAACCTCGCATAAATCGGCGGCATCCTATATAAGTTACTAAATCCTAGAAAACAAAGTAAGATATAATGCTTGTAAATGAAGTTTGCAGATTTCCTGGAGATTATAAAACTTAATAATTCACAAAAACCATAAGACTCCGTTAGAAATACAAAACTGGTAAAATTTCCAGATTTTTACAAGTGACGCCGTCAAGAGTTAACTCTTGATGCCGTCAGAAGTGACCTGCAGAAATTCTTATGTTAAGTTTCCGGAAAATTTCTGGAAAAACTTGGTCCTACTTCCTGGAAAATCCTGCAAAACTTCATTATGACTCAATACAAGCATTTGACTCTAACAAATATGAATACACATGTTCATTTAATATTGTTGTGGATCATGCTCAATTTCGTTCTTGTAAACAAATTTGGATCTCCCTTACACTTATCTTTTGCAAAATACCTTTATATGCAATTAAGACGAAGTTAAAAACAAAATAAAGCATTTTCACAATTTACTTTGAAACATGATTCACAAACAATAAAAATAAAACATGCATACAGAAACAAATAAAATCAAACAAACAAACAAACAAATAAAAACACACAAAACATGGGTTGCCTCCCAAGAAGCGCTTGTTTTTGTTCGAGTCACGAGCCTGACTCTACCCTTATTTAACAAAAATAGGGGAGGTTTTCCCTACACTTTGAATTAAGTGCGGGTGGAAGTAGCGATACACACCCTTAGGGTGGAAATATGCCATGTGAGGAAAGAGTGGTAGATGAATTATATGCTCAAAGGGGTGTGCTCCTATCATCATAACCTTACCTAATTCAATCGGGTTAATAGGTGGATTAAGATTTTCTCCTAGAAAGGGATCATTTTCTATCAACTTCGAGAGACTACTAGTTGGGGATCCGTCTTGACCTAATAAACCCGGTTTAAACCCATAATGTTTCTTATGATCAATCATAAATGGGTGATGTAAGCATGTAAGGTCATTTTCCACTCCTATATTGGCTTCCTCTCTACAAGTCTTAGAGTCCACTACCTTTATCCTAAGACTACCCGGACTATATGGTTTGATGGGTGGATTGGAACCTATTTTAATTCCTAAATTTTCATCCAAGGATGGAAGATTAGGTAACGGTTTTGGTTGAGGCTCCGTTTCATCAAAACTAGGAACTTCCTTAGAACTAAGAGTAAGGTTATCATTATAAGTATTCAAACCTATATCCTCTAGTTGTGTTTGGTTCAAGGGCTCTACCTCTATTGGGGTTCCTATAGTCTCTTCTACTTCTTCAGGGTAAGTCACGGGTGGTATGTGTGCCTCAAATGATGGTAGGACTTGTGGGGTACTTGATGGGCTTACGTTACTTACCTCATCCTCCATTTTATCTAGATTATCTATGTGTTTGTTTTGTACTATGGCATTACATGACAACCACTTAGGTATCTCAACACTAATATATTCATCCCCAAACAAACTTGTTTCACGATCATGGAAATTTATATTCGATTGACTTGTACTAACGTTTGTTGGGTTGTCTGCCCTATAATAATATTGGGCACAATCTTCTATGGCATCCCATGCTTCTTCAGCACTTAATTCCCTAAAGTCCTCATTGGCAAAATCCTCAATGCGTATTTGGTCATATTGGCCAACACGATAGTAAAAGGTTCGGGTTAGGATGCTAAAGCGAAACTATGATGAGGGATTTTTCGGAGTAAATTTCTAAAACGAGTCCATGCATCATATATGGGTTCATCTCGATATTGTTTGAAATTCGAGATGTCAATAGGGTAGAATGGCCTTTGTGGTTGGTGGTATGGTGGATTCGCGTACTCCATAATGGTGAACGGAAGAGTCAATGGAAATTACGAACAAACACACAAAGAAAAAGATAGACTAAAGAAAACATAAAAATAAAAATAAAATCCTACTAGAAAGGAATCTAGCAAGTAGACCTAATAAAAAGAGATTCTAACCTAGATAATAACTATTCCCCGGGCTGCGGCGCCAAAAACTTGATACGTGGGAATCGCACCAGGCTTTACCTCTCAAGGGATCTTGAGAAGCTTACAACCCCCACCAGGCAGTGTACCTGATCGTTGTAGTATATTATAGTGACAAGTACCGGGGGATTGATCGTTCAGCAAGGAATAGTGTCGCTAGGATTAGAAAACCTAATTACTAGTTCTAGAGATGAGAGATGATTATTTTTGTATTTTTATATTTTTTTAGAAAGCAAGTAAAAATCTCGGGTTTGAAGGATTTGGGCGGAATTAGTTGCTAGTCAACTAACCCAATACTAAAGATGCAATTGAAATAAAATACTAGAAATGAAAATAAACTAAATTATACTAAGGTTGTGAGCAATAAGTGGAGAAAATGTGTTTACTTAGATTTCACTACTCCCTAGATATCTTTTACACGTTAATTACTTGTTATAATTGCATGGATGATGGATTGTATTCCTTAATACCATTCATGGGGTAGCGCACTTAATTCCCCAATTCTATGAGTTCTTATCTCCTCCTATACCATGCCCAGCACAACTATAGGGATTATAAACAGTGGCTCATGCATTAAATACAACCAATAAAACCTAGTACACATCGGTTCATGTTTTCTAAGACGTTCAAGCATGTTACCAATTGGAGATCTGCCAGTTTTCTTAAGCCTAACATCGAATTCATTCATCCAATACAACCATAAACAAGTAATCAACACATAATTAACATCTAGGTTTCATTAGATCCAAGCAAACACAAGATAAGTTTAGCCTAACATGGTGGAATCAAGACAAGAACAAGATATAGTCAACCAACACATAGACATATTGATTGAATTAAAAGAGTACTTATCTCAATTACACATGAAAGGGATCAAGGGCTGAGAACCCTTGAAAAACCTGTAAAATTCGTAATAAGTTCGGACCTAGGGTTTCTCCAAAACTCCTCTCTTTTTAATGTGAAAATTAGAAAACTATATATAGGAAATAGGGTCTGACGGCGTCAAGAACAAATTTCTGACGCCGTCACCTCGCCGCCAAAATACTCCTCGGACTGGCTTGATCTACTTTTGACGTCGTCATGTGTTAGGCCGTCACGCATTTAACTCTTGACGCTCTACTTCGTGACGCCTTCATGATTTCACTGGGTCGTCATGGATTTTACTCTTGACGCCGTCAGAATTTCCTTCTTGACGCCGTCACCTACTGTTCCCAGCAAGGAAAATTAAGACTTTGGCGTTTTCTTCACTTTTATGCTCCAAAAACGTCCGAATTGCTTCCTTTTCCAGATTTCACTCCCAAATACCTAAAATCACAAAAGGAACGATTTAGGGCAATATTTGATTAAATAAATTCAATTCCGGGCTTAAATGTCCCCCTAAAAGTGGTTCATTTTTCGCCTCATCATAGTTATTTGAAGACCAGTGTGGGTGAGAGGGATATCGATAAGGTGTATGGGGGGATGTTCGTGACCCGGTTGGCTCGTTCCTATGATCTTCTTACTCCCCCGATCATGGGATACTTGAGCGACTGTGGGTCTTGTAGGGTAGTAAGGGCTAAGTCCCTCAGGCAGATGAGCATCGTGATGCTGCGGGGGAATGGGGCCTATGATTGGTATGCTGAAGGGGGACCTGATGATGAGGATGGCGATGATGATGAGGAAGTACCCCTGCAGCATCTGTTTGAGGGTTATGAGGTAGGGACAGCTGACTACTACCGACACATGGGTCGGGGAGATTGGCAGGCACACCAGGGGGCCTGGATGGGTCAGGTGAACGCATGGCGGACCACCACTGACCAGCGCTTTGATTGGATGTATGATCACACCATCCGCCAGATGCAGCACCTCTCCACCCGTGACCAGCTCGAGCCCCACCTACAGATTGACCCATTCTCCGGTCGTGAAACAGACTACCCTCCCTACGGGTACACAGGACACCTCCCTCCTGGCTATGACTACCGTTTTGGTCCTCCTCCCCAGTAATCTCACTTGATGTCTGTTATTTCTGAACAATTTATTGATGGTTGTGTAATCCGAAACAGTTGGTACTGTAATAGTTTAGGGTGCGGCCTCTGTTGGCCTTGAACAATTTTATTTTTTCTATGTTTACGTTTATTTGAAATAATTGGATGTGCTTATGGTGACGCAACCCATGCTTTGTGTGATTTTTATTTTGTTTGTTTGTTATTTGCTTTCGTATGCATACTTTATTTATATTGTTGGAAGATCATGTTTCTAAAACTAAAAAGTGGAAATACTTTACTTTGTTGTTTGACCTAGTCTTAACTTCACCCTAAAGGTATTTTTGCAAAAGATAAGTGTAAGGGGAAACCCCAAATATGTTTTTAAGAAACAAACCGATCATGATTCTCCACAATATTAAGTGAACATGTATATTTGTATTTGTTAGAGTCAAATGCTTGGATTGAGTCATAATGAAGTTTTGCAGGATTTTCCAGGAAGTAGGACCAAGTTTTTCCAGAAATTTTCCAAAAATTTAACATAAGAATTTCTGCAGGTCACTTCTGACGGCGTCATGAGCTTGCTTTTGACAGCGTCACGTGTAAAAAATCTGGAAATTTTACCAGTTTTGTTTTTCTAACGGAGTTTTAAAGTTTTTGTTGAATTATTAAGTTTTATAATCTCCAGGAAATCTGCAAACTTCATTCCACAAGCATTATATCTTACTTTGTTTTCTAGGATTTAGTAACTTATGTAGATTGCCGCCGATTTTATGCGAGGTTGCTTTGTCTGTTTTCTCAGGATTTACAGGTTATGTATGACAAGAAGATGGTTTATATTTCTGGAATGGAAGCTTTGATTGTTCATTTTCTTGGAGGAAGATCTAACCTGGCCACCTTATTATCCATACCGAGCGAATCAGGGGAGTATTTGATTTCATTCTTTTACTTGTTTTACTTTTACATTCTTTACTTGAACATTGGGGACAATGTTCATCCTAAGTGTAAGGGGAGGGTAAAATGATGATACCTTACAGATACACTTTTGCTTGAGTTTGTTTGTTTAATGGTAGATGTGTAATAAAACTATGAGAAATACTTGTTAGTGCAATTTTAGCGCCAAATTTAAAATTTTTTTACAACCTTTAGGAGTGAAACTTTAGCCTTAGCAAGCGTCTCATGGATAGGAGATTGTATGGCTAGCACAAAACCGTACCATTCAGAAAAATTTTCCACCCAAATATGTGAGGTTCGCCTTTAGATTTGATAGGAAAAGCATTTACTATTAGTGCTTATGAGTGCACCGGTAGCATTTAGATTCTAGAACTTGCGTTAGTGATGCATCCCGAGACCGCTAGTGAGACTACATTCGTGTAGTAGGATTTACTACATGATAAGAGGCATTAGGATCACCCTTGTGTTAAACCCGTATCATAATTACTTGACCATTTAAGTCATATTACTTGGCTAGTTAAGTCAATTAATTTTTCCCACACCCTTAGCGTTGTACTCATTTTTAGTGCACGAAACCCCTAATACACCCCTCCGAGCCTATCTTTTCGTTTCTAACTTTAAGCATTTTACTTAAAGGAAGAATTTGTTACACCCCATTTAAATGTACACCCAAATCGCCTTAGCCTTCCGTGTATGCACTCACCTTTAGTGCATTATTGTTATTTGTTTAAACCCTAAGTTAACTATCTAATTGATTACATGGTTGCTAAGTCGAGTCATATCCTTGTACATATTGTTTTGGGACGATTGGGACTCATGGGTAAAGTACTAATGTTATGGAGTAATTGGGAAGAACATCATTTTATTACCCCCATATGTGCGTTAATATTAAAAGTACTCCAAGTATTTTGATTTTCTTAATTCGAATCATTAGATTAGTTTATTGTAAAGTATGTAAAAATTCAAGTGTAAGGGGAATTTCCATTCCCTAAGATGTATTATTTTGGATGGTAGGGTAAGAGTGTATGCAAAAAAAAAAAAAAAAAAAAAAAAAAATAGAAAAAAAAGAGAAAAAAACATACGGACTACCATCCCATTTCATTCTATGTTCATTTTATGTTTTTGTTATTTTTCATTTATTAGCTTAAGTCGAGTCTAGTCTTGGCTTAGCAACGCCACATTGTTTATCCTAGGTGCTTACGCCATGTGGTGGAGGTTTGATCCTTTCCCAAGCCTATGATAATTTATTTTGTTATAACAGGTAGTGAGAGATATCTTCCGTTTCCATATTGTAATTTATACTTTATTACACCCGAGAGATGTGAGTATCTAAACACTATTTGTGAGGTGCTAGTATATGACCTCCGTGCTTGTCTTTGGTCTTTAGTGGAACGATTATTTGTTGTAATTACTTTTATATTAGTGTTAAATGACCCCTAACTTGTATTTTGACTTGAATAAAAGCGCGTTTGCTTGAGGACAAGCAAATATCAAGTGTAAGGGTATATGATGAGGCGAAAAATGAACCACTTTTAGGGGGTCATTTAAGCACGGAATTGAATTTATTTGATCAAATGTTGCCCTAAATCGTTCCTTTTGTGATTTTAGGTACTTTGGGAGTGAAATCTGGAAAATAAAGCAATTCGGACGTTTTTGGAGCATAAAAGTGAAGAAAACGCCAAAGACTTAATTTTCCATGCTGGAACAGTATTTTGACGGCGTCAAGAGGAAGGATTTGACGGCGTCAAGCGTTATTATCATAACGGCCCAGTACATTCATGAAGGCGTCACAAAGTAGAGCGTCAAGAGTTAAATGTGTGATGGCCTAGGACATGATGGCGTCAGATGTAGATCAAGACAGTCCGAGGAGTATTTTGACGGCGAGATGACGGCGTCACCTAGTTGTTCTTGACGCCGTCAGACTCTATTATCTATATATAGTTTTCTAATTTTCGTTCATTAAGAGGGAGAAGTTTGGAGAAACCCTAAGGCCGAAACATATACGAATTTTACAGCTTTTCAAGGGTTTTCAACCCTTGAATGCTTACATGTGCTATTGAGATAAGTCTTTGCTTAATTCAATCAATATGTCTCTGTGTTGGTTGTCTATATCTTGTGCTTGTCTTGATTCCACCATGTTAGGCTAGATTTACTTTGTGTTTGCTTGGATCTAATGAAACCTAGATGTTGATTATGTGTTGATTACTTGTTGATGGTTGTATTGGATGAATGATTTCAATGTTAGGCTTAAGAAAATTGGCAGATCTCCATTGTGTAACATGCTTGAACGTCTTAGGAAACATGAACCGATGTGTACTAGGTTTTATTGGTTGTATTTAATGCATGAGCCACTGTTTATAATCCCTATGATTGGGTGCTTTACGCATCGTTGTAGGAGGAGATAAGAGCTTATAGGATTGGGGAAGTAAGTACGCCACCCCATGAATGGTATTAAGGAATACAACCCGTCATCCACGCAACTATAACAAGTAATTAACGTGTAAAAGATATCTAGGGAGTAGTGAAATCTAAGTAAACACATTTCTCCCACTTATTGTTCACAACTTTAGTTTAATATAGTTTATTTTCATTTTTAGTATTTTATTTTGATTGCATCTTAGTAATTGGGTTAGTTGACTAGCAACTAATTTCGCCCAAATCCTTCAAACCCTAGATTTTACTTGCTTTTCATAAAATATAAAAAAACATAAAAAGAATCATCTCTCATCTCTAGAACTAGTATTTAGGTTTTCTAATCCTAGCGACACTATTCCTAGCTGAACGATCAATCCCCCGGTACTTGTCACTATACTATACTACAACGATCAGGTACACTGCCTGGTGGAGGTTGTAAGCTTCTCGAGATCCCTCGAGAGGTAAAGCCTGGTGCAATTCCCACGCATCAAAATCTCAGGGATTTCAAGGAACCTTTAGAAGGGTTTCTTCCTTTATGTGTGAAGGGTCCTTGGGGTGGTTATGGCTATTTTTTAAATTTGGCGGGAAATGGTTTTGGTTGAGTTATAAGGAATGAGAAGTACCCTATTGTGCTAAACAAATTGCAGGAAATGGGTTTCTATCTAAAAGGATTGGATTTTGGTGTTTGGATGTTGAATGTTGAAAACAAAAACAAAATTTCTGCAGGCAACTGGCGGCACCCTCAGGATACACAGGCGGAACCCATTTGAGGGTACCGTCTGGTCCGTTGGGCTAATTCTGCCAGAAAATGCACTGGCGGAACCCAATTTTGGGTACCGCCAGATCCGCCAGGATTGGAAAAATTGGCAGTCCGCGTTTTTGACCCGCGAGACGATTTTCAAAATTTTCGAAAAGTCCTAAAACCAAAAATATAATTCATAACTGGTTAGGAAATGCAAAAATTAGACATGTAAACACGCATACCATAGGAGTTTGACCGGGGGCTAGCGAATTTCACTATACTTAGTGAAAATTATATAAACATGAAAATTTGACAACTTGCCAAAAGTTGTCTCCCTGCATCATTGTTAGTTTAAACATGTTCCAAATTGTATCAAACATCCTACCAACACACAAATTCACGAGAATCATTGTTTACACAACCAAATTGTTTAAATAGCACCTTGTGCCAAACACTCCTACACACCCGCACTCATTGACGGTCAATCTTCTTCTTCATCTTTCCAAGGAATCTCCCGATGTTTTTGAACATCCCCTTTGTTTGCTTGAACTCCTCCGACTCATTCGGAATATCCGGAAGTTGGGAAAGGTATTCTAGAGGTGGGAGCCTAGAGTTTGGCAAATTGTCATCTTCACTCATTGAGGAAGAGGATGATGAGGTAGGAGGATGTGGGCGTTTTCCTTGGGCTTTGTAAACTCTCTTATCACTAAGTGGGACAAAGGTGTGAGGAATGAGAGAGTAGTCAAGACGAAGACGGTTAGGAGTTGGTGGAATGGGTGAAATGAACCTAAAGAGACGGGTCAAGAGCATTCCATACGACATAGTCGTTGTACCATGCACGGGAATGTCGGCCATTCTCTTGGCCATGTAGTAGGCAAGATTGAAGGGTTGCCTAATGGACAAAGAGTAGAGCATGTAGCAAAGGCAAAGGTTGATATGATCTCGGTTTCCTATGGTGCTAATGACATTGGCTCTAAGGACTTCCTCCCATTTCTTGAATTGGGGCTTTAATTCATTAAGTTCCATTCTGTATGTGTCCTTATCGACCTCATTACCCGTACGGGTTCTCCTAGTGTTGGTTGTCCTAATAAAGAGGTGGTCACGAAGTTCATCTTTGGATACAAGAGGGGTGTCGTAGGGATGGATGCGGTCATAGAGTGTGTCAAGGGTTGAGAGGGAGTGCAAGTCGGAGTAGATGCAAGTACCATGGTTTGGGACACCTAAGATTTGAGCAAACTCCTCGAGAGTGAAGGAGTATTGATTACCACTAGCCCTAAAGTTGATAGACATGAGACCATAGTCACCCGTGGAGAGGGTGACGGATGCATAGAACTCTAGAATGAATCTAGGACAAATAGGCTTGTCGATATTCAAAAGACACTTAAAGTTGATTGTGGCAAATTCGGCGTAAAGGTTTGTGCCCTCTAGGAAAGATGGGTCAATGTTTCTACCCTCATGGACATAATGTTTTTTCTAAGGCTTTGAAAACGTTGACTTGGTTTGGGGTAAGGCCTTTGGTTTTGTGGTGTTTTGGTAGCTACTTAATGGTGTCTTTGTGGTCGTAGTGGGTTAGAGGAGGCATGATGATTCCTAGAACAACAAAATTTCACATTTTAGTTTAAGTAAACTATTATTATAATGTGGATGTTCTAGTGTGTGCCTATATGAAAACTATGTGGAGGTGCGGTTATCTTGACTCATTTTGATGCTTCAAAAACATTTTATAATGCAAGTTTTGTTATAAAACAAAAGATAACCCAAGCGCTCCTAGTTCAATGTAGCTTCGTTTGAATGTACCCGAAAAGACATATTGGTTATGTATTCCCTTTAGCATTCAAGAGACATTATGCAAGTGATGTTTTAAACATAACGTTTTGATTTTGTATTCTCAATGTGAGACAAAAAAATATTTGTCCTATTCGTGAGAAATTTTACAAAAAATTTGATATGGCGGATACGGCGGAACCCAAGAATGGGTTCCGTCCGTTGTGTCTGAGGGTTCTGCCGACCCTGCAGAGAAAAAGAGTTATGGATTTGTTTTGATTTTTGTGATTTTTGTCTAATGTTCAGAACTACAATGTAGGTTCCATGAGTCCTAAGCCTAGCCTAAGAAGGTTAAAAGGTTCACGTTTAAGAGGTTTTGTGAGAATGTCAGCTATGTTGTCTTTGGAAGAAACTTTCTCAATTGAGATATTTCCTTTTTGAACGTTGTCACGAAGGAAATGATGACGGATTTCAATATGTTTGGTACGAGCATGTTGAACCGGGTTTTTGCTAAGATCAATGGTACCTTTGTTGTCACAAAGAATTGTGATGTCGTTGAGTTGAATTCTGTAGTCGACAAGAGCTTGCTTCATCCAAAGAGCTTGTTGACATGCCTTTCCGGCCGAAACGTACTCGGCTTCCGTTGTTGAGATAGCAAGAGCCGTTTGCTTCTTAGAGAACCATGAGGTGAGACAATGTCCAACAAAAGTACAAATACCACTTGTGCTTTTTCTATCGACATAGTCACCGGCATGATCCGATTCGGCATACACTATGGTGTCTATTCCCGTTCCTTTGGGATACCATAAACCTAAATGTATAGTGCCCTTAATATACCTAAAAATCCTTTTAACGGCTTCGAGATGGGTAGTCTTAGGATCTTCTTGAAAACGAGCACATAGACAAACACTAAACATAATGTCGGGTCTACTAGTCGTTAGGTAAAGTAGACTACCAATCAAACCTCTGTATTTAGTGCTATCTACGGATTCACTTTCCTCATCCTTGGTAAGTTTAGTTTCCGTGGACATGGGAGTTTTGATTGGTTTCAAATCTTCTAATCCAAATTTCTTAAGCATGTCCTTAATATATTTAGATTGGTTAAAGAATATACCATCTTCTAGTTGTTTAATTTGGAGTCCTAGGAAAAAGTTGAGTTCTCCCATCATACTCATTTCAAACTCGTCATGCATGATTTTTGAGAAATCCACACATAACTCTTGACAAGTTGAACCGAATATAATGTCATCAACATAGATTTGGACTATGATAATATGTGAATCTTTCTTCTTAGTGAAGAGAGTATTATCAACTAAGCCCATGGTATACTTATGGTCAACTAAGAAGGTTTTAAGTCGATCATACCATGCTTTTGGAGCTTGCTTAAGTCCGTAAAGAGCCTTTTTAAGTTTGTAAACATAATTAGGTTTTTCAAAATCGATGAAGCCCGGTGGTTGAGCAACATACACTTCTTCATTAATAACTCCGTTTAGAAATGCACTTTTGACGTCCATTTGAAAGAGTTTAAAATTGGATGCACACGCATAAGCAAGTAAGATTCTAATAGACTCGAGCCTAGCAACCGGAGCAAAAGTTTCATCGCAGTCAATGCCTTCTTGTTGATTATATCCTTGTGCTACTAGCCTAGCTTTGTTTCTAGACACAATTCCATTTTCATCCATTTTATTACGAAAGACCCATTTTGTTCCAATTATTGTTTGACTCTTTGGTTGAGGAACTAATGTCCATACATCATTCCTAACAAATTGGTTTAACTCTTCTTGCATTGCAATTACCCAAGACTCATCTTTAATGGCTTCATAAATGTTTTCAGGTTCAATGGTTGACACGAAACAAAAGTAGTTGCTTTCATTTTGGACTTTTGATCTTAGTGTTCTTTCGTTAATTTTGCCTATGACACTATCTAACGGATGACTTTTAGATTCTTTGACATTGACAAGTTCTTTGTTTAATAGTTCATCTTCCTTGTCTTTACTTAAGATTTCTTGACTTTCAATTGCTTGGCTTTCAACTAAGTCATCATCTACCAAAGGTGATGTCTTAGAGGGAGGTGGACTTTCGTCAAATGTTACGTTTAACGATTCCTCGACTCTTAAGGTTTCTTTGTTCAAAACAATGTAAGATTTACTTCTTTGTGAATATCCAAGAAATACACCTTCATAAGACTTTGGGTCAAATTTGGTGAGATAATCTTTGGTGTTAAGAATGAAGCATTTACTCCCAAACACTCTAAAGTATCCTACTATAGACTTTTTACCTTTATATAGTTCATAAGGAGTTTTACTCAAAAATGGTCTAATTAAGACTCGATTTAAAATGTACGTTGATGTGTCAAGGGCATTACACCAAAACTTTTGTGGAATGTTTTGTTCATTAAGCATTGTTCTACTCATCTCTTGCAACGTCCGGTTTTTACGTTCTACTACACCATTAGATTGAGGAGTACGTGGAGCCGAAAAGTTATGAGTAATTCCATTTTTATCACAAAAGTTTCCAAATTGAAATTCATTATCAAATTCACGACCGTGATCCGTTCTAATAGACACAATGTTAGACCCTACTTGATTTTGAATTTTCTTACTTAGAATCTCAAATTTATCAAAAGCTTCATTTTTACTTTTCAAAAATTTTGTCCAAGTATATCGTGAGTAATCATCTACTATGACCAAAGTGTAGAAGTTACCTCCATAGCTTTGTATAGTGGATGGACCAAATAAATCCATATGTAAAAGTTCTAGACACCTAGATGTAGAAACCAAGTTTTTAGCCTTATGGCTACTATGGACTTGTTTACCGACTTTGCAAGCATCACAAAAGTGTTGGTCATATTTCAACTTAGGTAGGTTTCGAACTAAGTCTTTGGATGAGAGGTTTTGAATTAGTCTCATGTTAGCGTGTCCTAAACGTCTATGCCATAAAGTTGAAGATTCATCTAATGAAGTAAGACAAAGATTATCTCTAGATGTTGGATCCACCTTCATGACATATAAGTTGTTCTTAAGAACACCTTTGGCTATGGTTATACCATCTTTAAGTATTTTACTACCATTTTCACTAAAAAGGACATTATACTTATTACGGCAAAGTTGACTAATACTAAGGAGATTAAAACCTAAGTTATCAACATGAGCTACATCATCTATAGAAAGGGAGTCATGAGAGATTGTACCTTTTCCGATGATTTTGCTCTTAGCATTACTACCAAACGTAACATTACCTCCATCACATTTGTGATAAGTTGAGAAGAGACTTTTGTTACGCGTCATGTGCCTTGAACAACCGCTATCTTTGATCCATTCATCCGGATCCAAACAAACTTTGAGGCACACCTATTTTACAAAAAACACTCAAACATTTGGTCCCCAATTTCTCATGGGTCTATTTTGGTTAAGCATGCCGTTAACTTGTTCCAAGTATGAAAATAGAACATAAGGGTTCCATGACATGTAATTTGGAGTTTGGTAATGTCCAGGAGTGTTTTGGTTCCAAACATGTTGGTAGTTTGGTCGTGTGTTGTAGTTACTCTTTGGAAAGGGGCGTTTGGGAATTGGAGTTTTAGGCCTTGGTTGAGTAGGTTTAGCTCTAAATTCATTTTTACTAAGTCCTACTCCAGTTTTAAATGCAGGTTTTGTTCCATTTTTATACGTAACTTTAACAAATTTTGAACGATCCGATGTGGATGGAGTTACTGCTGCAGCAGACCTGGCGGAACCTTCGGGTCCAACGGGCGGAACCCTAGTTTGGGTTCCGTCTGGTCCGTGGGCTGCTGTAGCAGTTTTGTTTGTTTCATGTGCATTCTTTTCTTGTTTCGTTTGCCCCTTAAAGGTTTCTACTTTCATGAAACCTAGACCTGTTTTATCAAAGGGTGACTTTTGAAGTTTCATAATTTCATCCGCACAAGAAATGCTCTTATCGAACTTTTCGAACTTTGTGGTTTGTTTGATTAGATCATTTTGAGTAATTTTAAGTTTCTCAACTTCAAGTTTAAGCTCTTCACATGATTTGCATGATGTTTCAATACCTTTACTCTTTTCTAATCTCTTAGCTTTTTCTTTTAACTCATAAACTTCATTTTCTAAAAACTCCTTTTTAGTTTTCAAAAACTTATTTTTGTTTATGATTTTTAAGCTCAATTCACAAAGTTTGTTGTATTCTTTTTGTAAGGTGTCATCATCAATTGAAGAGTAGGATGAGTCGGAGAGTACCTCATTTGAATTGTGAGCCATGAGAGCAATATCGTCATTTTTTGGCTCATCGTCATCTCCTTCATAGTCACTCCAAGCATCACCCACAAAGGCTTGTTGAGGCTTGCTCTTGGGTGGTTTTGGACATTCTCCTACAAGATGATTTGTGTCTCCGCACCTATAGGATTTCCTTTCAACCTTTCCTTTTCGATCATCACGATCTTTTCGGAAGGTTTTCTTGTCATCTTTAGGTTGCCTTACAAACTTCCCTCGTCTACGAAAGAACTTCTTGAAGTCTCTAACGGCCATAGCATATTCCTCATCATCACTATCCGAAGTAGATTCTTCATCATCACTAGATTGGACTCTAGCTTTCAAGGCAATGGACTTAATCTTTTCTTTCTTGCCTTTAACTATTTCCGAATCTTTTTCCATTACCATTTCATGAACTTTGAGGTTTCCAATTAGCTCGTCAAGTGACATGCTTGAAAGATCCTTGGATTCTTCAATTGCCGTCACTTTTGCTCTCCACTTCGGATGGAGTGCTCTAAGGAATTTCCTGACAAAATTCTTGCTACAAAAAGATTCGTCAAGTGCTTTAAGTGAAGTAACAATAGTGTTAAACCTAGCAAAAACATTATCAATAATCTCATCTTCGAAAATAACAAATTGTTCATATTGTTGAACAAGAAGATCAATTTTGTTATCCTTGACTTGTGAGTTTCCTTGATGAGTTACTATTAAAGATTGTCAAATATCCTTGACGGTTTTACACATAAAGACTCTTTCATATTCTTTCTTAGGCAAATCATTGTAAAGCTATCATTTTAGCTTCATTATTTTTAGCAATCAATTTCTTTTGATCATCATCTTTAATGTTAGTAACTATATTATCACCATCAATTATTATATACCATAAATCTATATCTTTAGATTTCACGTATTAGTTGGTTAAAAGATCGAAAACGATGATAAAAAAAACTTAAAAAATATCTTACAAAAGAATATTTCTTATTTTCACAAGCATATACTTTGTTCCGGTTTTGTATCGTCAGTCGTCACCTACTGCAAGTGCTTCCTATTCGTTTGCAATAACAAATCTTTTATTTAGTTTACTTTAGCAACTCAAAATACATTTAGAAAACGTACAAAGACTATTCACATCGAATATTCTATTTAATGAGCGTCGGAAGATTAAATTATTTTCAACGCAATAAAAGTACTTGCGTCATCAAAATGATTAAACAAGCGATATACAAGTACCAATTGATGACGAGACTCTCATTCAGAAAAATAAGCCAGAACTTCGTATACCTTATTTGTTGGGAATGTCTTCCTTTAATGATTTAGCAAAAAAAGTTAGCTATCATAATTACTGAAAGGGAAATTTGAATTTCTGTAACTCAAAACGGCACTTATGTTCAACTTGGCACACTTTATATGCAGTATTTCTCTACGGTACTCTTGTCCCTGTGATTCCATTGACCTCATTTGCGCATCTGCTGCGTAATCGATACTTGCAAAGCGGATATCAATACATGCAATATTATCTTCGCCGCATAATTGATACTTGCAAACTGGATATCAATACATGAAATTTATCTATGCAATAGTAGCTAGTTATCTTTTATGTACAAGTCTCCGCTTGAAGCGTTAGTGTTGCTATGCGTTCATCTACAAAGTACAAACCTTCCACCTTCATGAACGTGACGTAAGAAAATTGTCAGTTTTGATCTCTGAAATAATCATTATTCGCGTATCAGTGTCAACAAGCTTTTCTCATGTTTTCTTATTACGATTATTACAGTGTACAATAGAAGAATATTATTTTTTTCACTTCAAAAGTTTCTTCAACACCACAGGAGTGTTAGCTTCAGAAGTCAACATTAATTCAACCGATCGACAACTTCTTAAATAACTAGAATTCTGTCAATCTTCTTAAATAACTACTGAAGAATTCTAGAAACCTTGAACATGAACAAAGAACGGATTTGTTAACCAAATACATGATAAATAAGTCATTTCTTCTTAGAAGCTTGGCCAGCCATGTGATGTCTTGATCCAACAAAAGACGCGAGTTCGAATCCATTCCGCAGCATGGTTGGGTATTAGGTGGAGGTATTTCACAGGCATCAAACCTTTGTTGGGTAGAGTTGATAGGTACCATCATGGTACACAAGGCTAAAATGTCCCTGCCAATCTACCCTTTTTGATCCAAGTCAATTCTTCTTGATTTACAGGTAACAAATTTGCTCAATTATATACAAGAAGTCAATTTAGGTTACTTTTTATCTCTAATGCGTAAATTGGCTTTAATCGAGGGATTCAACTAATAAACAACATGCCAATGGTCAAACGGGTCAAATGGTTTAAAAAATATCCAAAATGTATTCAAACGAATAAAAACTTCAAAACTACTTTATTGAGTAAACAAGGGTTTTGAAATCCCCTACCAACAAAAATTAAAACTCAAACTTTTCCCAAAAAGAAAACAAAGGTTAGAAAACCTAATAACAAGAGTATTTGCTTGGATTTCAGCACGGGAGGTCAAACAACCAAAAAAGCTCGTAGTGTAATAGACTGGTAGATATTATATACGACATTAGAATACACAAGAGAACACATTGTACCATTTCTTTTTACTCAGAGTAAGAACCCTGGATTCATCTCATCATCATCGTCGTCGTCATCATCATCATCATCTCCACCGAATTCAAACTCATCAGCATCAACCCATTCATATTCAACACCACCATGTTGTACTTGTACCATGTGTAAGAAGTCTTCTAAATTTCCCAAAGCCAGTTGTCTAGGAGCATTTACTGGAAGCAAACTGGTACTAAGTGAATTATTATGTCCGCTAGAAATATTTTCCATAGCACGTACGAATTCCTCTGAGTTATACTTGAGAGATACAGTTTCAGATGGCTCGGGCTCAGAAAACTCGACACAAAATGCAGGTGATAGATGGCATCCTATCGCTTGAACATGAGCCATACTGCAAAAAAGCGAGTTGTTAAGATCATAACAAAAAGTTAACTGAACTATTCATACGATATCAGGGGTATCGTGCTGACCATATATAATATCTGCCATCCGCTGCTTGTTTTTGAACCCGGCCTAACAACTCAATTTGCAAATAACCACCAATGCAGACTACAGGCTCCGGCAACTTGAACCTCTGTAATCGATTTTCCTGTTGCCATACAGTTTGTTATAAAGATGGTTTCTAAAAAGATACTACGCACATGAACGAAAGAGGGAGCACGAGTATCATTTAAAGGTCGCAAGATGGGTCACTAAGACTTCAAAACACGTCCTTAGAAATAATTCGTTATTTAAATATTACTATCAGAAAAAATAACATATTGCGATAAAAATAAACCAAATATTTGAATAGAGTGAATAAGAGGCTTGTAAACCCAACAAGTACACTTTGGTGGTCTGCCTCTTTTTATGTAATTATTTTATATGTCCCGGCTGAGTAGAAACAAAACTCAATACCACTCTTCTCAATTCCATATTCGAATAAACTACAACATAGAAAAATTCTAGGGAAATTCTTTTTTCCAGAGCTAGAATGGCAAGTCCAGTCAATATAGTTATGTGACATGTAGCTCTGGTACTAAATGTTGTATCTTGCACTGAATTAAGCCATTCCAACTCTCGAAAAATGATTTGGCTGTTAAGCTTAAATTCTATGGGACTAACAAAGAATAATAGAATAGTCAAAATTGATACATGCACATGTTGAAACCACCTTACCTGAGCCACCGGGAACACTTGTGATGTGTATGTCCAAATAAACTTATCATCAGCACATTCTTGTGCCTCCAAGAAATCATAATCTAACTCACTCTGAGATTTTGGATGACCCATCCTGAACCGCACAAATTTAGATGAGTATATCGGGAAATCCAACTGAAACAAAGCTGTGGACATGACAAAATGTCAGAATATGACGCTGATAAAACTTGATGAAAAGTTGTGTATGTGATTTAGTAGTAAAAACAAACCTTGGAATGGGTGCAGGTTGATTTCTGTTATAACACACAAGTTAGATGTCAAGCTATATATCAACGTCTCGGGGGTTTTAGTATCATCACTTCCTTTACTTGACCAGTAAGAGTCCCTGTGTTGAATTCTGTCTCTTGGATCGAGAGTATTCATGACGCTTTCTTCTGGGTAATTATCCGTGCTTGAGGCACTCACGGGATCAGCAATGCAATACGTTGGTGGAAATGTTGTGAGGGCTCGGAAAAGCGAAGCATATGCCCTGTGATCTCTCTCGCCCTCCAAACGTTCAACAGCATTACTGGATTCGATTGTACGAGTAATACAAGCAAGTTGAGGATATCTTTTAATGCAGAGCTGCTTGCTAAGTCCGTTTGAGATCACTGCAACCAACCAATATTTAATAAAGGTCAAGTAACTAATACATCATTGATAATTGTATAAAACGAACTTCTAGTCAATCAGTTAAACTAAATTAATATTCTAATCTGGCAATGAGTGAAGCCTAATGATCATGGGTATGGAAAAGTGCACTCACTTGAGACTGTTATAAAGATTTTAGCACTAACAAGTCACACGTTAAACAGACACCTAAGCATGAAAGTTAACAAATTACTACAAATATCAATGGTGTTAAGTAAGGAATAAATAGCTTTGAGGTACATATTATTATAGATGACACCCACCAATGTTTTGCAAGTATCGAGATGCTGCAGCTACGCGGATGAGATCAGCTGAATCATCCAGATACGTAACTATTTTAAGTGCCATATCAGGTTCAAGCCATTCCATAAAATCTATCTGAGTCGCCATTCTCTTTGACATATCGAGAGTAATTATAAACCTGTAAAGAACAAATACACACAAAATAAGAGATCTAAATGAAAAATAATAGTTACTAGTTATCACATGCCACAAGCAAAACAATTTAATCAAACTAATTGCATCATAAAAGCTGCTAAAAAAAGCTGAGCTCTTTTCATCATTTCACACACGCAGATTGATATTTCTAGTCATAAATCATATTTGCCATTAACAAGTCTAACAAAGACAGATCAAGTCACTTTTCAAAGGTGGTGTAAACATGAGTTGCAGTGGCCAAACAAACATATGGCATTAAGGAGGTGCTTGGTTGAGCTTATCACACTGGGCCTTTGCAAACAGCTCTTTTTAGCCTTAAATAAGCTATTAAGTAGCTTTCAATAAGTGTTTGGTTAAGCTTATTGTATTTTAGAACACATTAAGCAATTAAGCACCTCAAACAAACTTACCAAACCATCCCCTGAAAAATACAAGGAGTAGGACAAACTAAGATTACCCATCCTCCAATATTTTAATGATATTACGTAGTGAAAAAGATGGGATGATGTGGCACAACATACTTTTATTCGTGCAATACTCAACTTCTAGAAGGCTTTCGATTACACAATCAAGCATGCAGAAGCGGATGTTAGCATACCTAAATGCAAATCACAAGCCAGAAACATATGCATATGCATATAAATACGAGTACCTGCTAAAGGTAAAAGAAAAGAAATAGTCCTATGGTCATCATTAACAAAGTATATGAGTTAAGGGGGGGAAAGGTAGCAACCCAAGACACCATAAAACCGAGAGAGCTGGGACGGAGACTTAGATTTACAAGCACACATACACGATGTCATACAAGGGGACTATACAAGACTTTTGCTTTTTTACCTTAAATTCTATTGTTAGTTTGTTACTGAATATTGGTCTGCCCTTTTCTGTCTTCCTACTTTGTATAACTTAAACTTCTTATAAAAACAGTACATTAGATGCAATACAGATTCGGGAATAAGGGATGCTATCTCCATTCAAATATGACATAGTTTCAAAAGAAGAGGCAAGTTAATGACTTGACATGATAACAACATGAATGCTCTTATCATAAACTTACACAAACTACACTAAAAAGACTCGCAAACATATCTTTGTGTGTTTGCGTTCGTGTGTGTAGAGAGAAAGAGAAGGAACACAGATGATGAGATGGCAGATGTTGTAAACGGCTAAACGCCCCTATAGTAGAAATGCAATTCATTAACTGAACTGAAAGATCCACTGAAATTGGTGGAAGTGTGGAACTGATATTGTGAAGCTTATTAAAGTAAAGGGTTTGAATAGGCGAGTACAAGACGTGAATGTTCATTGCGGCCCAATCTGGAAACTCGGCAAAACATAAAGTGCCTGGTAAAAAACCATCCAGTGAGGAAGTGAGAAATCTCAGCTATAACCATTTCATTGAGAGTTGAAGGTCAAGATGAACTGAAACTGAATTACTGAAACGTAGCACTGCATGGGCTTCCAGATAAAGAACTGAAGCGAGAACCCTAATCTTGTACTTCAAATGATATTACATAAAAATCTTCGAGTAGATAGAAAAATCACTGTTCAATGTCGGTAGTTTTGCACATGCATGTAGTTACGTTGCAACTTACAAGACTAAATGCCAAATTAACAAAAAAGTATGATGTTTCTAACTGAACCTATTATGTAGCTCCAACGTATTTCTGCTGTGAATGATATTAGGTGATTTGGGAACATGGGTGTCGCACAGATATGTTCATCTATTGGAGCAAAATACAGGAAAGTGCATATATACACATCAACAGCCTTAAAGATTAATAATATTATCAACCACATAACACATGACAATCGATCAAGCTAAATTAGCTATTCTCGTATATTGAGACTAAAACGCACACGTCAATGACAAGAGAATATACAGTATGCTAAAACAACACTAGGGAATTTAAGCGAACAAAATAAAAAAGTGCAAATGAAGTAGAATCAATGCTGTGAATTTGACATTTTTCTAACAAAACCTGACTACATTCATTAGATATACAAGAAATTGGACCAGGATTGAATAAAGCAAAACCTTATTATAAAGCGTGTTCTTCTACCTTACTGGTTACTATCTTTCCTAAAATGAAAACAAGAAAATCTCATATGTCAGCAAAGCTATTGGATCAAAAGTAGTTTACGTTACAACATTGGCTCAACCACACTTCAATATCTCAGCAGGCTTATGGCAAAGCAGAAAACTGTTACGAGATTGACTTTGTATAGCCCAACCATCGAAAGCAACAATTCTCAATCCTTTCAGGGAAATCAGATAAAAATGACAAGCTATCTATGAAGCTGGTGGGCAAGTATAAGTAATTTATACAATTAGAATTAGTCGGCTAAGTGTGGAGTATGTGAGTTCATCATTTGGAACCAAACTAACCACCAAGTTATTAACTTACTACAAAATTTTACAAAAGACTAATGTGATAGATAAAGTTATGCTTCATAGTTCATACTTCAACCAGAAACAAACTTGTCACTAAAGGTCCAACCTTTAAAAACTGATGTTCTGTCAGAGTAAAACGTAAAAGAACCAAAAGCCTAGAAATACAACTACTATCAATTTCTGATTATAAAAACTTAATTCCTCACCTCCCGACAACGTATCAAACCTTGACCGATTATAGTTACCCTAACATTAACATTCTCGTTAATAAAAGAACCAAGTCATTCCACATACACAATGCAACATATCTCATCTAAAACAGCCATCCACATAAACTCCCTGCGCTTTCCCATTCCACCTAATGTGTTTGCTTTTCCATAACAGCATCCGCAGATTTACGCTAACTTTTACTTCTCAGAAACCGCGACATTACTCTGCCGTCTGTACTACGAATTATTCAAAGATATATTCCTCTAACAAACTTTCACTAAAACACATACATAAAAATTTACAGGCTCGTAATCATAAATACATCAATAATACTAACACACATAATCAGTCAGTTTCGCATTGTAATCACTAAATAAAGTCCTAATTTCATAAAAAGCACACATTTTCAATTCAATCGAACGTCAAGACCTAATACAACTACATTAACATTGAGTTAAGTTGCATAACTTCTAAATTAACATAACATCTAAATCTCCTGCATTGTCCTATTCCACCTTTCATGTTTGCCTTTCATTAACAATATCCGCAAGACTGCAACTTTACACAAACTTAAACTACTTATGATCAAATATATTTCCTACATCCCTCTTATATACTTTCAATCAAACACTTGCAAAAACTCACACGTTCGTTATCGCAACAACATCAGTAATTTACGCTATCTTCCAAAACCTATAATTTTCACATCACAAGTCTAATCACTAAGAAACCCTAATGTCATAAAAGCCACACATTTTCAAAACCTAAGCCATCCACATAAGTCCACCTATAGTGTTTGATTTTAAGTAATGACATCTACAACTTTACACTAACTTTAACCACTCAAAAACCGCAAAATTACTCTACCATCAGTATGATCACATATATATCCTAAATTCCTCTAGTACATTTTCAATTAAACACTTTGCATCTCCCAAAACAGCTCACTTTAGCGTCTCCGATTATCATCCTAACAACTAAAAAAAGTCCTAATTTCATAATTAATAAGATTCTCGTTTATAAAAAAATAATTCATTCCGCATAAACAATGCACCACGCCTCATCTAAACCAGTCATCCCATCCTATTCCACCTATCGTATTTCCTTTTCTAATAGACTTGCAATCAAACACTTATCATAAATACATCAATATCACAATTATCGTTCGAATCACTAAAAATTGACCTAATTCGATTGGGGAAAAAAACTAATTAAATAAATTAACATAACATACAATTATATCAAATTGACATAAAATTTGCATCAATTAAACAAATAGCGATTAGATGACATTACAATAATAAGATTGATGTGCAAATTAAAAGGAGATATAAATAATTATTAAAAAAAAAAAAAAAAAAAAAAAAAAGATGAATTACCTTTGATTGTGTGTGTGAAATTAGTTGTGTGAATTTGAAGAGGAAGGAACCCTAGAGAAAAAAAGAAAAAGAAAACAGAAAAAGGTGAAGCGGTGGGTGTTAGTTTGTTTGGTGATTGGTGACACAGGATTTTATTGATATACGAGTATTTGTTTGTATTTGCTATTGCTATCAGCCGATGAATGTGGTACTACGATGAAAAATGGTCTTTAAAGTTACGTTAACCGTGTCCAGTTCGTGTCAGTCAGTAGTAGTTGGAATGGGCTGAGCCCGAAAATAAATACCAATGGACTAAGGGGTGTTTGTTACGTTGATTTGTTTGTAAGCAACCGCATTAGCTACACCGGTTCGACACTCAATCTAGATAATATAAGCGGTGGCGGAACTTGAGCATTATTGCTGGGAGGGCCGAAAACACAAACCTTATATGTATAATTTCTAAGAGTTAAATGTAAAAGAAAGACGAGAAGCATAAATATAACCCTTACAACTTAACTGGACAACATTCAAGCAAGATATTCAAAACTATATATTATAGATGTTAATTAAGGATTGTAACACTATCGATAACTTGATTTCACCCAAAAATCCAATGTAAGTAACTAATAATAGGGTAGTCAATGGAGCATATTAAATTTTAACATGTTATGAAATAATATGTGTTGATTCATAGTGACAGGGCGTTGAAATAAATCCACAATATGTTTCTTGAATAGAACTATGTACAGAAGTAATCAGCCAAACCATATTTCTATTATACAATTTTGTAAACATGGAATTGTAACATACGAAGCATCAAAACAATTTTATAAGTATTAAAACTTTACAAATTAACCTTAAGCTTTTACATCTTTTACATTATAAACCCTGCACTTTGGGCGGCCGGGACCCTCCCCTGCCTTAACATAGTTCCTACTTCCGCCTTTGAATATAAGTGGATGTGTGGAAGACCGTGAAATAAATTGTAACCAAGAAACACACAATAATATGAAGTAAACTGACAAGTAATAGGATACATGTTGTCTAATTAGCATCCAAAATAAGTAGTGAGATAGGTCGTGCAAGATGCATATAATTGTAAATTGAAATTCAAAGTCCTCTAAAAATGACGAAGAATACGCTTGAGGGCCAAATGCAGTTCTAGCTGATCATGCATGTACTAACGCATATGTTCAATAGCATACGATATATCAAAATGAGTAAAGGTCAAATACTGAAAATCACCTGAAAACTAGTTGCTGATATAAAGTAAGATCATAAATAGATGAAATGCCGTCAAAACTTTTAAGTTCAAAGTCAATTAAAGTCTTGCATGCGCTACAGTTATACATATTTTCTTTCTTTTCTTTTTCCTTCTTATTAGTATCATTGATTTCGTTATTCTTATCACTTAAACTTAAAATTTGTATTGTTTACATTTTCTTTCTTACCTTAGTTCTCATTTATTTATTTTTGTTTATATTTCAACTCCTATGTTGCAAACTATTTTCATAAAAGGTTGTTTACTTTTTGCTTATTCAGCCTTTCGGTTCCCAAAAATAAATTACTCTTGTTTCGGTAATATCCTGTATGTGAATGGGCGTAAAAACTGTGGGAAACTGTGTACACTTTTATAATAAAATCAGATTAGAAGATCAATAATAAAATTAACAGAAAATAAAATTACAGACAGAAGGGAGTAGAAGCAGAAGACAGACACTATGAACGATAAGTAAATAAAAAACAGTAAATGACGAGGCTCGTGTTTAACACGATTCCCTTAAAACAGATTCGCTGTCTGTTTCCCAGGGTACAACGTTCATAGCTGTTGTACAGCCGGACTCGACTTACTTGCCTGAAAGATCACGAAAAACGTGTGCTTCTGATCGAAAAGAATGCTGGAAATCAGCTGCTAGAGTTGTGTTATTCTGTGTCTTCAAACGAATGAGCCTTGGCCAATATTTATACTAAAACCCTATCTTGTTCTCCAAGATTAAATATTTACCAAACTTTAACAAATCTGTTATCAATAAACACGATTTGTATATCTTTTATTTATCACAAAATATTCTGTATAACTTTGTCAATAAGTTAAATCTATTCCTAAAATAGATATACAGAAAACTCTGGAAAAGAAAAACACGAAACTGGCAGCAAAAAGATACGCACGTAGGCGAGGTTTCGGAGCTGCATTCGTGTCCGCAGGTCGCGCGGGCTCGCATGAGTTCAGAAGCTTCGAACCCATCTTGGCCCAGAAATCCCATTTTCTGCAACCCCCCCCCCCCCTCCTGCGCGCGCACACGCAGGAGTGGGAGCATAGCTCACCTAAAGGAATTTGAAAGCTAGTATAAGGATTCCCTTATAAACTAGTCTCCACTTCCTTTTCTAAGCGATGTGAGATAGTTCTACTTTTCCAATTTTTTGTGTTTCATGTGCCTCACTTTGAGACACGATATCTCATTCATTTCAACTCTATTTTGGACATACTTTAGCTTGTTGCAAAGCTCTCTTGGAGGAGAACAAAACGCCCCCAAGTAACACAAATATATGTAACATATACATATATTAAATAATGTCCAAAGTTTGCAAAACCACTTTGCAAAACTTATTTTTCCAACAATCCCACACATGAATGGAGATCGGTCGAAAACACACAAAAGTTTCAGCGAAATTTCTGCGATTAAGTCTTGCATAGAATAGGTAGGTGTGACCCTTTGAACCTTCCCTTGTGAGATGCACTTAGTCTCCTAGATCTGAGTAGACGCGATGTCCTTGAACTCAGCCTCTGTTTACGTAGACGACAATACACACTCACACAAGACTCTCCCTGACCTTCTCAAGTCCTCATGGTCGTATTCGTTATGGTCATGAATACTAGCCTGGTTCTGCAAGAGCTCTTAGGAATTGCGCCCCCACAATTCCCTTCGAAGCGACCCCACTTCTCTCTCACATAGGTGATTTCATCTTGAATCATTAAAAACATATGTTTTGTGATTTCATCTTGAACCATTATGCTTTATGATTTCATCCTGAATCATAAAAATCCATATGTTTAACCTCTCAACAAGTCACATTTATTATAGGAATTAGTAACTCCCCCACATTGACGTGACTTCCCCAACATTTCTATGATTAGGTTGTCCTATTGAACCCAGATCTTGGGATCTCTAGTCAACTGGGTTAGGTTTTCCTTCATAGAAACTCATTCCTTCAAGGGCTTTAGTCCCATTCCTTTAACGACTTACTAACTAACTCTCTGCTTAAGCCTTTCGTAAGCGGATCCGCGATGTATCCTTTAACTTCACATAGTCAATTGAGATAAATCCTGTCGAGAGTAGTTATCGTATCGAATTATGTCGACGACGGATATGTCTGGACTTTCCATTATACATTATGCTTTGAGTTCTGCCAATTTCCGATTGACTATCACAATGTATACTAATGGCCGTTACCGGTTTAGGCCACCTTTGTATGTCTTCTACGAATTGTCGTAGCCATTCCGCCTCTTGTCCGCATTTATCTAACGCGATAAATTATGATTCCATCGTGGACTTAGCTATAACAGTTTGGTTGGAAGACTTCCAAGATATAGCTGCCCCTCCTAGTGTAAACATATATCCACTAGTCGATCTAGAATCCTTTATGTCAGATATCCAATTTGCATCACTGTATCCTTCTATAACAGCTGGATATCTTTCATAATGCAGTCCATAATCGCGACTGTATCTCAAATAATGAAGTACCCTAGTCATAGCTCCCCAATGTGCATAACTTGGATTACTAGTATACCTACTTAGCCTGCTAATAGCATATGCTAAGTCAGGTCGGGTACTTGGCATCAAGTACATTAACATGCCAATAATTCTTGAATACTCTAATTGGCCAACACCTATGCCTCTATTTTTAGATAGATGCTTACTAGTGTCAATTGGAGTTCTAGCTAGGCCGGAATCCCCCGCATTATAAGTATTCAGAATTTTGTCCACGTAATGTGCTTGACTCAACACAAGTCCATTCTGAGTTCGTATGATCTTTATTCCAATGATCACATCAGCCAAACCCATATCCTTCCACTTTGATTTCAACATGTCTTTAGTAGATTTGATCATCTTGTCGTTACTGCCAACGATAAGCATATCATCAACATATAAACACAAGATTACATATCCACTACTTGTGTCTTTTACATAAACACACTTGTCGCATTCATTAATTTTGAATCCACTCTCTAACATGGCGTGGTCAAATTTTTGATGCCATTGTTTGGGAGCTTGCTTTAAACCATATAATGACTTAATAAGCCTACAAACTTTGTTCTCTTGTCCAGGAGCTACGAAACCCTCAGGTTGGTTCATGTAGATTACTTCTTCTAAATCCCCGTTTAGAAAAGCCGTTTTCACATCCATTTGGTGAATTTCCAAATTTCTTAAAGCGGCAATAGCAAGTATCATCCTGATCGATGTTATTCGCGTAACAGGCGAATATCTATCAAAGTAATCTAGACCTTCACGTTGTCTAAATCCTTTGATTACCAACATTGCTTTGTACTTATCAATGGTGCCATCAGCTTTCATCTTCTTCTTGAAGATCCATTTATAGCCTAGTGGTTTACAACCAGGAGGTAAATCCACGATCTCCCAAGTATGATTTTGTAAAATAGAATCTATTTTACTTTTAATGGCTTCTTTCCATTGAGGCCCTTCTGAGGAAGTTACCGCTTCTCGATAAGAAGTAGGTTCATGTTCTACCATAAAAGAAACAAAATTGGGTCCAAACGATTTCTCGGTTCTTGCCCTTTTACTTCTTCTAGGTTCAACCTCTTCTTCCTCGATTTGATCTTGTCTCTCATCTTGGAGATCATTATCATCTCTTTGTCTCTTATCTTGGACAACATCGTCATCTATTCTAGATGAATTTCCAGTTTCCTTCTTTAAACAAGGAAATATATCTTCAAAGAAGGAAGCATTCCTTGATTCCATTACAGAACCCTTTTGTATATCCGGATTTTTCGAATCATGTACAATGAAACGATAAGCACTGCTATTCCTAGCATATCCAATGAATATACAATCCACAGATTTAGGTCCAATCTTGTGGGCCTTGGGAGTCGGTATAGCTACCTTTGCTAGACACCCCCACACTCGTAAGTACTGATATGATGGTTTTCTTCCCATCCATAGTTCATAAGGGGTCTCTTCTTTTTCCTTACGAGGTATCTTATTTAAAAGATAAGTAGCCGTTAGAATGGCTTCCCCCCACATGTCCTGGCTTAAACCAGAACTTATCAACATGGCATTAACCATTTCCTTCAAGGTACGGTTCTTCCTTTCGGCAATACCGTTCTGTTGAGGTGAATAAGGAGCAGTGAACTCCTGTCTGATTCCATGTTTCGCACAAAGATCAGCAAATGGAGACACATATTCACCTCCTCTATCACTTCGTACAACCTTGATTTTCTTATTAAGTTGATTCTCAACTCCGTTTTTGTATAGAACAAACTTGTCTATAGCTTCATCTTTACTTTTTAACAAGTAAACATAGCAATACTTTGTACAATCATCAATAAACGTGACAAAGTACTTATTACCACCTTTTGTTGGTAGTGATTTCAAATCACATATGTCAGTGTGTATCATATCAAGTGGTTCGGTTTTTCGTTCAACCGATTTGAAAGATGCTCTTGTAAGTTTGGCTTCAACACAAGTTTCACATTTATATTTTGAGTCAATATGGAAATTAGGTATGCAGTTAAATTTAATCAAACGACGCATTGAATTAAAATTTACATGTCCAAGACGGCCATGCCACACATTAGAAGACTCAATCAAATAAGCAGAAGAATTCATTTTATTGATATCATTCTTAATAACCATTACATTGAGCTTAAACATACCATTCAGGGCATATCCCCTACCAACATACATTTGATTCTTAGAAAGAACAAACTTATCAGACTAAAAAACAAGGCGAAAACCAAACTTGTTCAACAACCAACCAGACACAAGATTCTTGCAAATCTCTGGAACATACAAGACATTAGTCAACTTGAGCTCTTTCTCGGATGTCATCTTCAGGATTACATCTCCTTCGCCCTTGATATCCGTAGTTGCAGAGTTGCCCATGTACAACTTGTCTCCATTGTCAACCGCTCTGAAAGAGTGAAACATACTCTTATCAGCACACACATGACGGGTAGCCCCAGTATCAACCCACCATTCCCTGTTGTTGGAACCTACCAGGTTAACTTCAGAGATCATGGCAATGACGTCAGAAACCATAGCAATCATCTCCACATCATTCACCATATTTGCCTCGCGTGGAGTTACCCGCTTCGGCATCTTACAGTTAGCAGCACGGTGACCTGGCTGGTCACAATTGAAAGACACTCCTTGGAACTTTTGTTTCACAATTGCAGCTTTAGGAGCAAGGTACTCAGACTTCCCTTTGCCCTTCTTGTCATTCTTTCCTTTGCCCTTGCCTTTTCCCTTGACATGAGACTTTGAAGATGACGAAGCATGCTTAACCAAATTTGCCTTGGCAAAATCAGGCGTATAAGTGTTTTTCTGATCCAGCTTGTTGTCCTCTTCAATACGAAGACGAACAACCAAGTCTTCAACACTCATCTCCTTTCGCTTATGCTTCAGGTAGTTCTTGAATTCTACCCAGCTTGGAGGTAACTTTTCAATGATAGCAGCAACTTGAAAAGTTTCACTCAAAGTCATTCCCTCAGCATGAATGTCGTGTAGCAAAACTTGCAGATCTTGAACCTGACTCATCACTTTCTTTGAATCATCCATCTTGTAATCCAAAAAACGTGCTACCACGAACTTCTTTGTACCAGCATCCTCAGTTTTGTACTTGCGTTCCAATGACTCCCATAATTCTTTAGCAGTCTTGGTCTTGCAGTACACGTTGTACAAAGAGTCGACCAAACCATTCAGAACATAGTTTTGACACAAAAAGTCTGAATGTTTCCATGCTTCCGAGGCTTGAACAGCCTGTTGATTAGAGGATTGACCTTCAGCAGGAGGTTCCACTTGAGGTGGATTCTCTTTTAAGAACCGCGCAAGGTTTAAAGTAGTGAGATAGAAGAACATCTTCTGTTGCCACCTTTTAAAATTCTGCCCATTGAATTTCTCTGGTTTCTCAGCATGATTAGCAACCGTGTTGGTAACTGGCGCACCAGGTACATGCACAGTAGTATTCACAGGAGTAGTGTCAATTGTCATCCTGAAAGATCAAACACAAACAGTTAAACAAACTGTTGCAAATCGGTATCTACTTGTACCAGATCTGACTCAACGAAACTCTATCTTGGTTTCGATAAATCAGTTAATAGAAACTCAATCTTGGTTTCAATAAACTGATTAGAACAATTACTTAAAAAAAACGTTATAGATCTGTACACCAAATCTGTAAATTAAATCTGTTTAATTAAAGCTGATTTCCAAAGAAACTCTACAAGGTTTCAACAGAAAACAGTTTATAAATCTGTTAAATAATTAATCCGATTTTAACAAAGTGTTTTATATTCGGTTAAACCGAATCTGTTTTAAGATTGTGGGAAACTGTGTACACTTTTATAATAAAATCAGATTAGAAGATCAATAATAAAATTAACATAAAGTAAATAACAGACAGAATGGAGTAGAAGCAGAAGACAGACACTATGAACGATAAGTAAATAAAAAGCAGTAAACGACGAAGCTCGTGTTTAACACGATTCCCTGTCTGTTTCCCAGGGTAAAACGTTCAAAGTTGTTGTACAGCTGGACTCGACTTACTTGCCTGAAAGATCACGAAAAACGTGTGTGCTTCTGATTGAAAAGAATGCTGGAAGCTAGAGTTGTGTTATTCTGTTTCTTCAAACGAATGAGACTTGGCCAATATTTATACTTTATCAATAAACATGATTTGTATATCTTTTATTTATCACAAACGAATGAACGTTCAAAGCTGTTGTACAGCTGGACTCGACTTACTTGCCTGAAAGATCACGAAAAACGTGTGTGCTTCTGATCGAAAAGAATGCTGGAAGCTAGAGTTGTGTTATTCTGTGTCTTCAAACGAATGAGACTTGGCCAATATTTATACTTTATCAAAAAACATGATTTGTATATCTTTTATTTATCACAAACGAATGAGACTTGGCCAATATTTATACTTTATCAATAAACATGATTTGTATATCTTTTATTTATCACAAAATATTCTGCAGGTCGCGCGGGCTCGCATGAATTTTATGCACCACCCTGCGCGCGCACGTAGGAGTGCGAGCATAGCTCACCTAAAGGAATTTGAAAGCTAGTATAAGGATTCCCTTATAAACTAGTCTCCACTTCCTTTTCTAAGCGATGTGGGATAGTTCTACTTTTCCAAATTTTTGTGTTTCATGTGCCTCACTTTAAGACACGATATCTCATTCATTTCAACTCTATTTTGGACGTACTTTAGCTTGTTGCAAAGCTCTCTTGGAGGAGAACAAAACGCCCCCAAGTAACACAAATATATGTAACATATAAATATATTAAATAATGTCCAAAATTTGTATTTTGCCAAACTCATTTTTCCAACAAAAACTCACATCTTTCTCATCTAAAACGCCTAGAAAACAAGTTATATCCTTCATTATCTTTCTCTTCCATTTCAATCAACATCAAGATTTAAAAATCAAGACACTTCAATCTTCCATCACCACCACCAGTGTTGCTCACCCCGACAACCCTTCTTGTTGGAGTCTAGTATTTTCCCATCAGCAATCCCCTTCTTCACTTTGATATAGCTTCTTCGAAGGTTTTATTATTTGTCTCGTTTTCGTTCATCTAAATAAATGTTTCAACTGTCTTTAATGGTGCAATCATGGTATAAAAGCTTCACTCCAAATTTTACCCTTTTGCGAAATGTGTCCTATAATTTAATATCGTATTCCAGGTGTGGCCTGCTCTAGCTTGGAAAAAATAACAAACCGAGATAACAAAGTAGTGAATGGGTGCGTACATGTTGAGCAATGCAAATCGATTACAGCAATAGCAGCAAGAAGAACAAACGAATATTTCTTAACATTTTCACTTGGGTATATTACATCTTTATATTTTTACATCTTAACTTGCGTATAATAAAACTACAAAATTATGGTACAAAAATCTAACATATATCTTTGATTTGACAAATTATCACCAAGCAAGACCACTAAATCACCATTTACGCTTATCAAATGACAATAAAACTTTATGTGGATCTTATATGGTAAAGTTTTTAAATCTTGGCCAGTTTTTCTCGAGTGCTAGCTCAAGTCAATTTGTTGTAGTGTCACCCCATTGAATTACATCTTGTGTTGATCACTAGGGCATATAAGAATCGAGTCTATAGCAAGACCACCTTTCGTATGAGTGCAATCAATCTGTGTCAACGAAAACTTCACTTTCGTTGGTGTGTTCGAGTCCTCAACAACAAACTCTCCAACATTATGATATTCCCACATTTCAGTTTTCTTCAAAAATCTTTTTGACATGCTACGCTGACCAGTGGACGTCATGAACTTCAACTCGACTGGTTTTACATCCCACCCGTGGACGTCCTCATTGCTAAACACTCTTCGTCCGTTTTGTTTTACAACTTTTCCTAGCCGAAGTTTGAATTTCACCGAGTAAGACCCTGGAGGAAACAAGAACCTGACATCTCCATGTACTTCTACCCACCAAATTTGTTTAAGGTATGCAACCGTACGATATCTGGCAAATGAATGATTTAGAAACATGGAAAATAATCTTCACATCATATAAAAATAAAAGGGAATTTTGCTCACCTTGATTCATCTGAAGGAATGTGGTTCCAATATCTTCGATCATCGATTCCGGTTATTGTTAATGCCTTTGAAGAAATGGATACACAAACACCTCCTGTTGTCTTGTCCAACCAAAATTCCTAACCAAAAAAATTAAAATGTCAAATCAAACACTAAAATACGACATTGGCTAGAAGGGCAGAACATTTTTTAATCGTCGAACTTTTATATTTTCGTCTAGTAGCTTACCACATCGCTATATATCTCATAGAACCTTTTTTGTACTTGCTATTTCTCTGGATGCTACTATGACTTATATTAAGATCACATATCCAAATGTATAGGCATCATCTTTTTTATTCAATCATTATTTGAACTTTTTATATGTCGTTGTGAATACTTATAAAATTAAGAACTTGCTAAACATAATAATTCATTTTTGACAACTTAATTTTATAAACTAGAAACATACTCGGTGTCGATAAAAATAATTTGTATTCATACCTTAAATAATAACCAGTCACTCTAAAATTTAACTTCTGTCAATCAGTTTACCTAACAATAACTATTAAACTATTTTATTTAAATATTTTGAAAAGGAAAAAAAAAAAAAAAAAAAAGTTTCATTATCTAGCAATTCGTAATTTCGTTGTTCTAAAAACTAAAAGTCTGAATGATTAATAAAGAAAATAATAAATTATTTCTTGAGTTTCTATCAAAATATGAAACTCATACAACTAATCTTCATTAATATTGAACTAGTTATCAACTTATGACAACCTATCAATGAAATTTAGCCAAATTAATATACTAACGAATATAAATCACTAGCCTTTCAGAATGAAAAATAGAAAAGTACTCATATAATATATTCGAACCTTATTGCCGGAATCAAATGACACGCCTCGACTTAGCCTCGCGAAAATTTCCTTTTCACCCAACTTTTTCGTAACCAAAAGACTTCCATCTAGATTCCTATAATTACAAGGCAACTTAGATGCCCATATAAAATCAGCAGTAGAAGCAGCACGAAATGCGCGATTTACTCGAGCTAATAAACATATGTCAACTGGTTCCAAGTACGATAATATCAATGCTACACATGATTCTGGCATGTCACCTAAGTTGGTATTATCCAACATGTTTGATGTATCTGAGCTTAGTAATGACGTATTAGCACCCATGATGAAGTGTTAAGATATGGTGGTTGATGGTGGTTATATGGTTGTTATTTGGAATATTGATAGATTGAGAATTGTGTTTTTTTTTATTAATGCAATGTGTATTATGAGTTTCAGGTGGAATAAAAGAGCTGGTGAGTAGTGTGCTTTATCCAATACAAAAAGAGTAAAATGACGTGTAAAATAATATATCTGTCCTTAATAATACCTAGATTCCCTAGTCATATTGTCCATAAATAGAACTTCACATATATTCGTTTCCTGGTTGTCTGTTAGGGAAAAAAAATAGTATTAATAATTGGGTTTTGTTAATCACAACCCATGAGGTTGTGTTTAAACATACCTTAATTAAAAATTTGCATTAAATGAACACTAAATACTTCATGTTTAACATCACATTCCATGTTTAAAATGAAAAATATGTATAATTATGGAATATACTACTTAATTTAATGCAAAATTCTTAATTAAGGTATGTTTAAACACAACCCCATGAGTTGTGGTTAACAAAACCCTTAATAATTTAAACTCAACCTCACTTGACTTGTTTATAGCTTCTTTTAGCAGTTACCTTTAGTTTTGCTAGATGTAATTGTTAGTAGTAGTTTATTTTTGTGACACTACCTAATTTGTTACACTCATCGAAGACCATTAATTGTTGCTAAAAACCGAAAGTTAACAGAAAAAAGTCATAAAGACTATTTGCCAAAGCCTTTTACACGAGTACAGTCGTATGTTTATTTAAAAGGAATTGCTATACAATGTTCACTGGACAATAGCTAAGTGCATTTAATATAATAACTTTTATAATTTAAAGTAATTATACATTTAATGCACATTAAATAAACATATAAATTACCTTAAATATATCTGATTTTTAATTTAATAATGTCCAAGTTTCTTTTTATATTTATCTTAATCATTGAGTTAACTATTGCCCAATGGGCATTATATAACAAATCTCTTATTTAAGTATGAGTTTAATCTTATAGTCAAACTGCTCGGATTGATTTACAACCGTTTTATATAACGAGAATCGCAACACAATCGATAGTTGCATAAAACATCGACCAATACAAGTTCAGTTCGATCAAATTTGTGAAGAATCGATCAATCACTCTCTTAGATATGTTAAAATGATTGGATGAAATCTAAGATAGCTCAGTTTTTGCTAAAATTTGCTTTGTGCATTGTTTGGTTATAAATTAAGATTTGAAACAAGTGATAAATAGACAGCTTAAAAAATAAAAAAAAATACGTACACAATTAGGCTATGAATTTTTGATCGACATTGAAAGTCGAATATTTTATTTATGACCTTATCCACAAAACACAATTTCATTCATTTGGTTGACACAATTTTGTTTCCCTTAAATAACTATTGATGTCTTAATTATTGACCCCAGGTGTCTGTTCTTTTGAATATATTCTAGGTTTTAATCATTGAGAACAAGTGGCGTTTCAATTCTTTAATCAAAATTTCCCAAAAAGTGTTAATCACTTACTCTAGTTTAAACATAATGAATAACCATATATGTATTGTTACCTGATTAATGGGTAATTGTCACCACTATATATTATTTGTAGTTAGTTCTGCTAATTGATATGAGTTTTGATTTATGCAGAAGTGGAACATTGTTTCAAGTAATAATACAAACACCACTAAATCCTATATCTATATATAATCGGTCCAAACCGGCCTATACTTAGTCATAACATTAACCACTAGTATGAAAACCACACAAAATTCCAAGTACTCGCATATTACCAAATTTCAATTCTTAATGTGAAATAGTTAACACCTTGCATGAACTCGTAATATTAAAATCATGCACTCACGTATTAACTATGCAATATGTGACTTTCGGCACCACCCGTGACATCACCATAATTATCAAATGAGAAATTGATTTTTTTACACTTGTTGCAAAGCCCAAATCTTGGATTTTTCCTAGGCATGTTTATGTACGTTTTGCATGTTTTACATCAAGGATTCCACTCTATTTTTTTGCGTGGTTTCACGATGGTTCACAATGTTAGAGCCATTTGACTCGCGTATTTGTCTGTTGCTTTTAATCAAATGAGTTAGTTAATTATTCACGTATCCGGCCCCTTGTCTGTCCTAGCGTATTGGATTTGCCTTTCAAATCCCGTTTGATAATTATTTCATGCCTAATCCAACTTAACGTGTTTCCAAGCTCAAGCTCGTTAGTGGATAATATAAGATATTAAGCTTATGATTGTTAATGTTTCAATAGACGTAAGCCAACACAGTTGGTTGAGTGTCAAAGATTTTGCCGTTCAATGAAAGTTTTGTTTCAATAGTTTGGCTTACATAAATCAGGGATTACTGATTTACTCATTACATATAGGTCAACAAGATATATTAGTTACATTGTTATTATGTTTGTTTCATCACATTTTTAAGAACACTCGTAATTGCTCATTCAATCTCCTTCAAATGTCCATACGAATATCATATGAACATGATTGATGAGGTATGTCCTCCTCCGGATACTCCGGAGAAGATAATCACAATTATCTCCAAACTTTCATAAGTTAAAACCACTCCATATTGAGGCATTGTCTGCTCAGGTGAGCTGTCTGCTCAGGAGAGCTGCCTGCTCAGTGGAGCAATGCCTACATCAGAGCTAGTACACTGGCCATCAGAGATAGTATACTGGCAACTGACATACGTAGTACAAATAGCACAGACGCTTGGTCCACAAACTAACATGGAGACAACTTTGACCCCGAAGACCAAGTCTGGTGCTTATCAGCGCTTTATGTGCTGCACCTAAAAGACAACTTAGCTTCCACAAGGTTTTGTCATGAAGCTAATCACAGGTAGTATAAAAGGAACTGTTCACACACATGAAGAGGTATCCTTTGACACACACACTCCGATACAACCTTCTCTCCACTATACCCTTACTCCCTTTTACTTGCCACTTATTACTCACTTATACCAACTACTTACTCTCACGCCGGAGTTGGTCTCGGACTAAAAACCCGAGGCGAGCTAACGGTGTTCTCTCTTATTTCAGGCTTTCAGCCTACAAGACGAAGGAACTGCCGCGGAGTCTTCTGAAGCTTAGGGCTGAAGAGCATCTACAGAAATTTGCTCGAACAATGATCTCAGTTTTATAAATTTGTTCGGATGGATCACAGTCCAGATTGGCTTGTTTCGCACATTAGTCTGTCGTATTCTTTTGTTATATAGCTACTTGCTAGTTTTATATATAATACAATAGGCTGTTCAAAAACTCTCTAGCTAAGCAAGACTGATATACATAGATGATGGCCTAAAAATGATTACAAATCCAAGCACAAGTATACACAATTAACCACGTAGCTGTCTACTACTTGACAACAAATGTTTTATTTCACTAGTTGTTGCTTCCACTATATATGTTCATGATTATAAAATTTGACTCCATCTCGTCCATTGATTCGATCAAATTTTATGTTCAGTTTGCCTATTAGTTTAATAAAATCTAACTCTAGTTTGCTAAATCGACTCAACCAATTAAGTCAGTCAGTACCTGATAAGAATGTGGGCTGTTTCAAGAGGGTTTCCGAGGATGCCGGTAAATCATATTCTCTTTTAGTAAAACGTACTTTATCAAAAGTAGTCTTCATCAGAACTGCAACTTTGCCCAAAAGCTAATTTTCATTGCAATGCACTTGAAATTATCATAAGTCCGGCACTAGATTAAAATAACTGGTTTAGACAATGTATAAAACTTTATATTCAAGAAATTTGAACCTCCTAGTAGTATTCTTTAGCATGTCGTACATACCAACTAACTCAAGATAGTTATACCAATTAGTACACATCTCTCTTGTTGAACCGTAAAATACCAAGTCATATACAATGTTAATAATTTATTTTAATCGTAAATGATAAATATGTTGCAAATATATAAAAAGTGTAAGTTAAACATGCAAATTCACATACACATCGTCTTCTATCAAACTTTAATGCATTTCACTTATGGATTGAATCAATGTCATCTCAATATGATATATACTCGTAGTAGGTTTAGCTAATGATATGTTCAACTAGTAATTTCTAGAGCAAATGTTTTGTAAGTAATCATTAAAGTGTGTTTACTTTTTAATTTAAAAGACACGATTAATAAGGACCACTAAAAGTGGTGCCACGTGTAAATGGATATATATAAGTTGTTGCAAACGTGGAGATGAGTCATCAAATTGAATTAGGCCACAAGTACACATCCTATAGGACCTATAGTACACATGTCACCTAGTCACCATGCAATTATGATCACAAGACTACGTATAAAAAGATTGCCATTTATTTTTGTAAAATGAATTTAAAGATAGAATATTATTCCACATTTAACTGAATTTTGTTGGTACCGCAATATAGTTGGAGAATCACGTAGCTTCTTCTATTTTTTAAGTTAGTTATTTCTTATCAGAATATACAAATTATATTGTGACAATTTGATCAGCTTTGCCATATAGAAAAGATAAGTCATTATGTTTAACAAAAAAAGTTCAAAATTAAAACAATTTAATTTAAGCAATTGAAATTTCACACAAAAATAAATAGTACGTAAAAAATTACAAGTGTCGATATTGTTTAAAAAATATATATATATAATAAAAACTTGTTTATTAAATTTTACACAAATTATACAAACTTAGATAAACTTGTCAATTTGTATATTTTTTAATAACTTTATAAATTAAATAATAATATACTCCCGTGTTTGCACATGTCTTTAAAATGAATTTTACATAATATGTTTTGATATAAGTCACGGTATCAAATTTTTAATTATTTATCCATACAAGTTAATTATATACTATCTTATTTTAATAAAAGTTAAAGATTGCATATTTATATCTTGTAAATTTATATATTGCCATACTAAAGCTTGTTCTGATGTATATACGGAGTTCTTAAATAAATAATTTTTGTGACATTTGTAAAATCTATTACACTTATATATTATAATACCGTGCACGTGCGATTTTGTACATAAATGTTTCACTATATATTAACATCGATTAATATTTTGTATAAAGTTTTGTTGGACGAAGAATTTGAATTTGTTTAACTTACTTGATATGACCTTTTAAAAATAATTTTTGGATATTCCTTACTCAAAATTTAAAGAGTAATTACATGTGTCATTATATTCCTATAACCACAATATCATGTATATGTTTTCATCTAACAGTAACCAATGAGGTCGTGCATTCATATTGATATTTATATTAATGTCAATAAAAATTTCAGCATATTAAATTTTAAACATGTGAAAGTTGGGAAGTCTTTGCTTATGGTGTTATATTAGCAACTTCTTTGGTACATGTTTTTTCTGAAGCTAACGAGAGCTTGGAACACCCTTGTCTTGGTAAAGACGGTTTGGGGAGATTTTCCATTAGGGTATAGTGTCGCTAAGTTAGCCGTTGTGATAGTTATGATAATCAAAACAACAATTTAATTAAAATTAGTTTAATCAAATACATTATAGTAATGAGGAGTTGGAGAGTGGTGGTGATCCAGAGTATAGTATGATGGTCACATGCATGTTCATACGCATGCTTCCCATGGCCATACACATGGCCTAACCGATGATGATTCTGGCTCTACGAAGGGTCTAATCCGACCCCAAATTACTTCAGTGGTACGTACTACTTAGATCCGTTGCATCCATTAATCCATTAAATGTATGTGGAAATGAATGAATTACCCCTAACATCATTATTAGGCTGATAAAGAATATGTTGGAAAAGCCTTTGTTGCTTGATATTTCGCAATTACATTTAGAATAAGCGGAGATTTGGAGGAGTATAAGAAGAAAAGCCACATCAAATTCAAGGTCAGGAGTTAGATTTCATTGGCAGATCGATGAGTGATAGTGAGATATAAATATATGAATGTTTTGTAGACATGAGGCTAGAGGCTTATATAAGAACAAGAATAAGCAGACGAGCAGACTAGGATGTGTTCTATATATGTCGACATTGTTGTTAGATATAAACTCATATATAATTTTTTTAAGATTTTATATTTGCGATTTATTGCTTTTATGCATTTAACGACGATCTTTTCTCTTAAGGATTCGTTCTTAAAATTACCTATATAGAGGTGAGATTAACATATTCTTAAGGGAAAATATCGTCATTAAATGCATAAAAGCAATAAATAGCAAATACAAAATCTTTAAAAATATATATATGAGTTTATACCTAACAACAATGTCGATATATAAGAGCACTTCCTAATACTGCTCATCTTCTTATATAAGCCTCTAGCCTCATGTCTACAAAACATTCTTATATATCTCACTATCGCTCATCGAGCTACCATTGAAATCTAACTCCTAACCATGAATTTGATGTGGCTTTTCCTTCTTATACTCCTCCCAATCTCTGTTTATTCTGAATGTACTTGCTAAATATCAAGCAACAAAGACTTTTCCAATGTATTCTTTATCGGCTTAATAACGATGTTAGAGGTAATTCTAGAGGTGGCAATTTGTGCGCAAAAAAAAAAAAAAAAAAAAAAAAAAAAAAAAAAAAAAAAAAAAAAACTAATTTGGATTAATTTTTATAATATTTGGGCACATTTAGGCCCTCCTTTTTTTTGAAACGGGCATATATTGTCCATTTAAAGGTTAAATGGGCACAAACGATCACAGTATTTCCTCTCAATTAGATAACATTACAATTGTTTTTAAAGAAAAAATTATAGATATAATATATTTAATTTTTTAAATATAAATGAAGTGTTACGTTTGAGGAATTTATTTCGTCATTTTGGGTCTTTTCTAAAGCGATTCATACAGCATGCGCCCGTTTGGCCCGTGCCCGTTTTGCCCGTGTCCGTTTAGCCCGTAGCCCGTTTGGCCCGTCATCCGTGCCCACCCGGCCCGCCCGTTTTGCCACCTCGAAGTAATTCATTCATTCATTTGCATATAAATTTAATGGATTAATGGATGCAACAGATCGAAGTAGTACGTACTAAAGTAATTTGGGGTCGGAATAGACCATCCGTAGAGCCAAAATCATCATCGATCAGGCCATGTGCATGGCCATAGGACGCATGCGTATAAACATGCACGTGACCATCATGTTGCTACTCTAGATCACCACCATTCTCCAACTCCTCATTCTATAGCACATCATTTCGAGCGACGAGCCATAAACAAATATTTTTTGTTGGGTTCTTTAGCGGTTTTTTTTTTTTTTTTTTTTTTTTCTTCGCTTCTTTCATAGTCTGCCTATTTAACAATAATTAGCCCACCAGTTTTTGAGTTACCATTAGTTGATTTGTTAATTTTCCGAACAAAATAACATAAAACCTTCGAGCGACTGAGCCATAAACAAATACCTTTTGCTGTTTTTTTTTTTTTTTTTTTTTTTTTTTTTCATAGGCCGCCTATTTAACAATAATTGGCCCACTAGCTTTTGAGTTACCATTAGTTGATTTGTTGATTTTCCGAACAAAACCAACTTAAAACCCTAAATAAAACAAAAACTTAAAACGTGAAATAACTTAAAATGTATCTTTGATGCGGTCTGTCCGATTCAACCGCTCTTTCACCTCCTAACCACAAAGATCCAAACAAATCGATCTCACAAAAAACTTCACATAAATATTGTCTCATAAATTTATCGTAAAACAATACAAAAATTACCCGCTGCCACGCAGCGGGCGCCCCTACTTCTTAATATAATGCCTTTGATTAACCAATTTTAATTAAATTGTTGTTTCGATTATCATAACTATCACAGCGGCTAACATAACGACACCATACCCCAATGGAAAATCTCCTAAAACTGTCTTTTACCAAGACACGGGTTTTCCAAGCTCTCGTTAGCTTCGAGAAAAACATGGACCAAAGCAATTGCAAATATAACACCATAAGCAAAGAATTTAACCGCCGAGAAGATGTTATCAAGCTAAAGTTCTTAATCTACTGCCCAACAAAGGAAAACAAACACCTACAGCACCATCGAAAAGAACTGAAGTGATTGCAATTAGTTTTAACGAGTTTGGTACCCGCGCGTTGCTGCAGAATTCTGTTGTTGCCGTTAGCTATTTAACGTGAAGTTAGTTACCTATGACTGATTTTGCAATTGATGTATAACATAAAGGACCATTTATGTAAATTATTTGAGGACTAAATTTGCAATGAACCATTGAGATGAAGGACAAAATGCGTACAATTTTTTTTTAAATGTGAAAGATAACGGTCGTTAGTTAACAGCAGTTAAATAACTAACAACCGTTAAAAAAAAAAAAAAAAATAAAAAAAAAAAAATAAAAAAAAAAATAAAATTACTGTAGATACAACTGTAGCAAGCACAGTGCTTGCTACAGTAATCTCTTACCTTTTACGGAGTAGTATATATATAATTTGAGTACTCTACTTATTTTCGCGGTTGGTGTAGGTAAGAGCACTGGGTGCAACAACAAACATTTGCCTCCCCATTCGGGCCCCACCATGTCACATCACCAAAACACCTCAACTTCAACTAACCACAACAACCCCCCCCCCCCCCACCAAACAACAAACCTCAACTTCCCCATTAGGGCCCCACCTCTTACACACTTATTTTTTTATTCATTTCTTTAAATAAATTAAATTAATTTCACAAATACTTAAAAATAAAAAAAACATACTAATTTTATTTCATAAAATAAAAAGTTACAATACGGAAAAAAAAAACTACGATACGAGAAAAAAAAAAAACATACGATACTAATACGAAAAGTAAAACATTTTATTCGTCATCTTCGCGGTCGAGATTTTGGTATTTCTGAGTTATTCGTGCTTGTCTCTTGCGAATTACTTCGGCTCTAACCGGGTCAGTAACCGTGTTTGGATCGAGCATTAGCATCTGCATATCCTGCCACTCCAACAACGCAGCTTCTTTCTCGAACGCCTTTTCCTCCTTTTTCCTCCGCGCCTCGTAGCAAGCCGTTTGAGCGTCTTTCGCTTGATTATACTTTTCGGATAATTGTCCCGAAAAAGTACTCGTTTGACTCCCCCCGGAACTCGCCGCACTCGACGTTTCCGTCGACTTTTGTTTCTTTCCGGGTCGCCTGCTGCTTCTTTCGGGACGAGGTCGTTTGTCCGGCCCGAATATATCCTCAAGACATGTAATGTCTAGAGGTTCTTCAGCATCCCATTTCGGGTAGCGTTTCAGGATATCCCAAACGTGAAGCAAAGTGAAACCCCTTTGTCCAAAACGTAGTGAGAAGTTCGTTTTGGCATTCTCGACATGATCATGCTCATTTTCACCACTGCGACGCTCTAAATGTTTATAAATAGCGTTGAATTTTTGGCAGTCGGCATTGATCCTTGACCATTTACCGGATAGCATGTTTTTGGTTCGTGGGGCTTCAGTAGTCCGCTCGTTGAAAAGTGCATGAATTTCGTTCCAAAAGAATTCATTCTCTTTGTCATTTCCCATATCCTCGTCTTGGGAAACTTCTATCCACGCTTCCGCAAGAATATTTTCTTCTTGTTTCGACTACAACTTTCGCGCACGCGTATTAGCAGCTTCTTCCAAGTCATCGTCATCGTCCGCGTCCAGATTTACGACGTTTTTTCCTCTTTGGGCTTTGGTTTTTTTTCCTCGGCCTTTGGCCGGTGATCTTGGCTTAGGTACTTTAAACGTACCTTGATTTGGTTGTGACGGTTGTATCGGTTGTGATTGAGGAAAAGTGGTTGGTTGATTCGGGTTATAAAATTGTGGCGACAAATTGAATTGTTGTTGACTTGCGAATCCTTGTTGAAAGGCTAATTGTTGGTTACGGTAAATGTCATTCGGATTTAATGGTTGTAAACCGTATGGCGGTGAAGGGTTTGGACTTTGAGACGAGGGACTAGAAGAGTTTGAGGCTCCCTCGTATGGACGTTGGTTTGACGTTAGGAGGTTCGTGAAATAACCTCCTTCGTTCGGGTTTTGAGACATTTTTTTGTTGATTAGGAGAAGAGGTATAGAAATATTTAGTATAGATTGTTGAATGTAGTGAAGAGAATGGAAGAAGAATGTTATATTTATAGTTGTAAAAGTGAGTAGGAAAAAAAATAAATAAATAAACAAACACAACCGTTGGTGTATAAACGGTTATGTGTCTTTTTATCACAAATAAAACAAACAAACCCAAACGTTAACCTGCAAGATTGTCAGAAGTTTGCTTCGCCGTGGCCACGGGGAGTTGGCCAACGGCGAGCAACGGCGAGGCTATTCCGGTGTGGCGGCGAGCAACGGCTCGCCGTTGGAAGTGCCACCTCGGACGGCGAAGGGTGGTTCGTCATCTGCACCCAGTGCTCTAACTGTTTTCTTTTGTTGGGTAAGAAGATTAAATCCCTTAGCACTGACAGCATCTTCTCGTTGGCGGTTAAATTCTTTGCATATGTTGTTATTAGCAACTGCTTTTGTCCATGTATCTACAGATGCTAACGAGAGCTTGGAAAACCCTTGTCTTGGTGAAAGCATTGGCAAATTATGTGGCACAGGTGGATCAGATTTATGATGATAGAAATCTTGCCTACGAGCTGGTTTAACACCTGGTACGTGTATGAACTGGACTATGATGTTTGTGTTCATCACCATTCACCTCTATATTACCATAATGCAATTTATTAAACCAACTTTCAAGCGCCGTTTCAAGTATCATAACCATCACTATAAATCCCTTCAAGCCTTGTCTCTAAGATAAGGGTTTTCCATGTCAGGAATACACTGACAAAACTAGTTGCTAAGAGAAGGGATTGTAAAGACGTGTGCAAGATAACGATATGACGGATTTATGCTAAATATATAATAGAGAGATGAGAATTATTTTGTAGATTTCAAGCTTAAACATTGTATCGTCTTGGTGAACAACCTTTTACTTAAATAAGTAAATTAGGTAGGCCACCATCTTTGTGTGAAGGCATGATAAATCAACTACGAATCAGGTGTGTATAGGCCACCATCTTTCTGTGAACTGTGAAGGCATGATAAATGAACTAAGAATTGCAAGAAAATAGTCCTCCAAATGATAGAAAGGTTATTTGCTGACATGGGAAACGTTATGCATTCGTGACTGTCTTCTGTTGAATAGTGAAAACCCACCCTATAAAAGCTGCAAATTCAATCTAAATATATTAACAAAACTCTTCTCTTAGTTTTGAGATCATGCAATATATAAGTCGATTCAAGGACCCTAAAATACCTCTTGGGTTTTTTACAACATTAACATGATCAAAAGATAGAAACCCAAATTTGCATTTGTTTGATATATCCCCCAAAAAAAAACATGATAATCGTCTGTGCAATTTGAAGGGGTTTACATCTTCCTTATAGCCTTAATGTTGTGCTCATGCTTGAGAAGATTTGCTCTTAGTAACATCGCCCTAACATCTCGATCAAATTCGACCCCGGTCTGCAAAACTCGTTGAAAAGTGGCTTTCCTTTGATCTGCATGGCGAGCATACAGAATTTTGTTGTGTGAGTCGATTCTGGCCTGCAAGAAAATGGATAAATATATTAGTATATAAGCTCAGTATTTTGTGAGTTATTGCAAATAAACCAGCAGATGTGGAGCACTATTTCCCAGAAATGAATGAATGCTTTTTAGACAAGTTACAGTTGTCAAATTTCCATAATTTATTCAAATACCCATTACCAGAGACCAAAAACTATAGTTCTAAGCAATGACAGTATATTATTATGTGGTCTAATTTTCAATCCTCCTTTGTTGCCTAAAGTTTTGCAACAGAAACCACGATGATTAATCTTTTATACGCATTTATAAGATACAACAAGAATCCTATCACACGATTGCAGATGTAGGCTAGTTGTTAAATATATGAGACCAAATATTAACTGTATAATATATGTGATCTATGTAACTTGACCTATGGAATAAGATGCTGTAAAAGGGAAGAAGTTTAAGCAAGTATAATTGAGTGCTTCTAATAGTCTATCCAAAATCTAATATCCGTTTACTTCCCGTCGTTCGGTTTTACCCTTCCAGACAGCAAGAAAGATGCTTAATCTTCTTTGTTGCCTAAAGTTTTGCAACAGAAACCACGATGATTAATCTTTTATACGCATTTATAAGATATAACAAGAATCCTATCACACGATTGCAGATGTAGGCTAGTTGCTAAATATATGAGACCAAATATTAACCCTAGCAGGTGGCGGTGGTTAATACCATAAGAAAAGACCTTTTAAGACATAGACGTTTATAAAGATATCCAGAAAAGACCTTGTAACAAAGAAATCCCTAAAGATGTTTGATGTGCTCGAAGAATACCTGTATTTGGTTGTCAGTAATCAAAGCCTCAAGTTCTTTTTGTAGTCCAGCTACAGTGGTTTTAAAAGCATCCGCCATCTTGTTCAGATCAACAGACACAAACGGATGAGTATACTGAATGAGTGCTTTGTTGCGGATCTGAGTATACAGCGACTCCACATGGTCATGCAAATGGATGTCGAGCAGCAGGTTTGCTTTAAGATTCCCAAGGTAGTCTAAACATGAAGCATAGTGGCTGCAGCAACGCGGAAAAATATTTTGTTGATAAAAGATTGTCAGGCCACAACATCTTAAGTTGATGTTTTACATAAGTTAGTAACATTAAAACATCAGATGCAATAACCATATCTCACAAACACGAAACAGTTTTAGGATAAAACGTAAGCATACCTGGAATAAAAATCATGGATAAGCTCCCTCACTTCGGGGACCAACTCTAAGAAGTTACGGAAGTTAATATTGTCAATTACTTTTGCCTGCCAAATGAGAGTATTCAATTACTGTTATTTATCAAGTAAATCAAATGGTCTAATGGTAGAGTAATAAAGTATTATAGATTATATTGCCTTAAGCTCTGCACGGTCAAAACTTGCAAGGGCGCAAAGTCCACCATATGTTGCAACATCTTGAGCAGCAATTACTTCTGAGTAGTTGTTTCCCAACTCCGGAGCAGTGTCCAAGAACTGTGAGAATAACAAGTTGTGTATGGTGATAAGCAACACAGATATTATTTCATGTCAAATCAGTAATTTTCTCCTTCATTGTGATTAATCAACCAATGACGGTCACTATTGCTACAAAACGTAACTAAACATTGCATTCCTTCAGAAAAATGCCAGACTCATTGCATAAAGATGTGCCAGCATAACATGTTTTGGCTGGAGCAATGGGAAGAAGATACAGAGAGCACAAGGAACGACAGGTAGTTATAATCTCAGGCATTATGGTTGCCATTCATTATATGTATCCTAAGGTATAACAACCATAATAATTCATTGGCTAAGAAGGCTACTATGAACTATACAACCGACTGCCATTTGAGTTAGATAGTTAACAAAGTCATCTCTTCAAGAAGTGCAGGCTAAAGAGAGTATGTGTGTATCAGAGCATAAAAAGACGATAAAATACTGACTACTATAGCAAGTATTACAGTATATGTCTCTATGCCTTGTAATGCTTTTGGTGGTCCAATACATGCAAGATAGCGTTCAATAATACATGTAAATCCCTATGTAGAGGCTAGCCAAAACACAATTTAAACGTAAACGGAATGTTCACCAAGATGCATATAAGGATTGTTCCTCGGATCATTTAAATTACTCCAAACACCATAGAGCCATCCTTACCGAAACTGTAACTACAATTTACACCCCCCTCCCCTTTGGTTCTAGTTAAACACCCAAGTAGCATTATCAATAAAATCTGTTAAAAATTACCTTTCGAGCAGCCAGCTTGTACTTCTTAGCCTCAAGATGAGCTAGTCCAGCAGCACAGTTTAGTTTCGCAATTGTGATGGCATCTAGGTCAGCCTTGTTTTGCTCTGCTTTACTAACATAGCTTGTAACATGTACAAACTGACCCATCTCAATGCTGACCAAAATAGCATTCAAGCACATATGGATTATGTGTTTTGCAGTTGTGCAATAATCACGAGTGCGAACATAATTCTTAAATGCATCCCCAAGTGCACCATGAGCATAGTAGAAGTCTCCGAAGTCATTGTATCCCATCCTAATGCTCTCTTTAATCAAATTTGTCTGTAGTAAAAGAAAAAAAGTTAGCTAACATCATAGACTGCAGTAACAGAAAGTCGCTAATAATTCCAATAACCAAAGATTCTTCGGGCAAGGAAAGTAGGAAACCATAAAGACATCAAGAACCATGTAATATCTTGTTACTGAGTTATCAAAATCTACTATACAAGTAGATATTAAACTGCAAAAAATAGTTGAGTTCTACCAGCCTGACAGCTTCCCAATTGGTATTACTGTTTCTAGATAAACGCATGTAATAGCTGTTTTCTAATAGTTTGCCAGACTATTTTTTTATTATTCATGCTTTGCAAGACAATAATCAGATAATCACTTCCGAAACACAGCTCCAAACACTCTTCGAATGAGACTTCCAAATCATACTGCAAGAATAATGTCATGCTAAGTCCCACCATCATGTCCAAAGTTTCTCGTGACACAAGATTTATGGCAGCACAAAAACTCATATATACTGAGAAAGTACAAGTTGAACTTAAGATTTGGGTTACTTTTTTACATCCTATCAAGGGGCAAATTATATATAAGACATAAGTTGCTTGAATCACACTTGTCGTCTGCGGGTTATATTTTTATCAATATACAAAAGTTCAACGTTCTTTGTTCAGTGTTCATAATTCTAATCACAAAAAGATTTCTATCTATAACAAGCTATCAGAATCTCCGTATATATAGTTACAATTTCTACCAAAAATGAGAACCTTTCCAGATACGAAGTTAAAAACCATACTTTAAAAGTACATCTCCTCAACATCCAAACAAACTATGCTTTATCTCCTATCTTATGCAATATTTTTACAACTGGTTCCCCTAAAGCATTTAGTCCCTTTGGTAAGTATAACACAAATCTCAAATTCAAAGAACAACCCCAAACCCCGTAAAGCACTAACGTTTATAAGCCACTAAATTCTTAAATTTTCCTTCAAAACTTGTACCTCTTAAATTTTTATTACTCCACTCACATTCAGGCTCATGTCAATAACAATCTTCATATTAATTCACATTTATATCATACATTGTACTAAAACTTTAGTTTCCTAAATTAACCTTCTAAAACCAACATCTCCCAAATCCATAAGTCACTGCCCCTAATTATTTTTCCTTCTAAATATAACAATATGACAAGGGTTGTAAAACGAACCAAGCAATTAGTAGACTATTCATGAATCATTCGGTTGGAACCTCGTTTACGTGAACATGAGAAACATGTTATGTTCATTTAGTTAAATATACAAACATGAACAAAATTTCCTTCATTCATAAATGTTTGGTAATCCACTTGTTTATGTTCATTCGCATAAGTTCACTTACTTTCTTGCAATAATCATTCAATATTATACCTAATACAATAGCTATACTTAAACAAAATGAACACAAATAAAAACATAAGCAATTAAAAGTATCTCACATATCTCATATAATTCATGCTTATTCGTCTACATTGATTCATCTATAGTCCTTAAACAGCTTACTGAACAAACAGAAACAGCAAGAACTAACTTACTTACTTAAACATAAACATAAAAATTAGTTCGTTTAAATAATCGTGTTCATTCTATTCGTCTACTTCTCTAAACATAGCAATTAAGATAACACATATAAACAACAAATCACAAAACTAACAGCAATAACTTACTGTTCATGTTCATTCCATGTCTACATCCCTAAAACTAACAAGCAACACAACACTCCTAAAAATAATATTAAACATGAATAAACTAGCTTATTTTCTTAACCAACTAACATTGTCACGAATATCAGTTTGTTTATTTATGTAATTGTTTTCATTTGGTTCGCTCACATCCCTATGTCACAATTCCTAGTTAAGTTTCCATCTAAATTCACAACAAAAAAGGTTCTGGAATCAATAAGCACACATAAACACATATAAACAATAAATCATACTCTATACGAATTCAACTTATTCATTTGCTTAAGTGTTCACATTCGCTCAGTTCGTTTACAACCCTAAACATAACAACTAACACAAACACATATAAACAAAAAATCACTCTATAAACATTCCTAAGCCCTATATCACTACTCCTACTTAATTTTCCATCGAAAATCGTAACAAAAAACTATAGTGAACCGTCAATAAAGAAACCTAAACACATATAAACAACAAATCACATAAGTCAACTATACTCATTGTTAATAACAAATCATACTCTATATGCATTACTAAGTCCTATATCACTATTTCTAATTAACCTTCCATCTCACTCAACAAAACTTAACATAGCACAAAAACTTATACATTCGCAACAAAAAACGATATCCGACCGTCAATATACAAAACCTAAACAAATATAAACAACAAATCAATATATTGGCCCTATTTAACATGAACACAAAAATCAGTTAGTTTAAGAGCTCACGTTCGCTTGATCCTTCACACCCTTAAACATAACAAACTAGGGGGTTTTTGTGCCAGCTGGTCATATGGCTTATTTGGTTTTCGGCGTATGTTTCATAAGCTCACTTTTTTAGGCTTATTTTGAAACTTTCCAGCTTATATAAGCTTATCATGTCATAATAACCTTACATAAGCCAAAAGTTTCAAAATAAGCCACAAAAAGTAAGCTTATAAAACATAAGCCGAAAACCACATAAACCATATGCCAGCTACATAAGCCGGAACAAACACCCCCTACATATATAAGTAAACAAAATCTATAAGCATTCGTGATCCCTATACCACTATTCCTAATTTAGTTTCCATCTAAACACGCAACAAAAAAAAAGTTCAGGACAATCAATAAAACAAACCTAAGCACATATAAACAACAATTCACATAATTATAATAAGTTGTAACAATAAGTAAATCATACTCATAAGCATTTGTGATCCTATACAACTATTCCTAATTTAGCTTCCATCTAAACACGCAACAAAAAAAGGCTCGGGACGTATAAACAACAAATCACATAATTATATCATAATCAATTAATCATAATAATTTCTATAAGCATTCGTGATCCCTAAAAAACTATTCCTAATTTAGCTTCCATCTAAACACGCAACAAAAAAAAGGCTCGGGATGATCAATAAACAACAAAACACATAATTAAACCATACTCTATAAGCATTCAACTCATTCTCAAGCTTCTCCTTCCTACTCTCCGCCTTCCGATCAACCGAATCCATCCACGCCGTATCCGGCCCATAACTCGCACCCAATCTCCCATCAATCTTCTGCACAACTTCCCTAAACATCTGAGTATTCTCTCCTTTCTTAATCTCATCATACGCCATCCGATACGCGTCCAATGCCGCGCTTTCGCTCCCGAACTTCTCCGCGATAAACATTAAGCGAGCAATTTTGGTCCGCCCGGTGTAGAGTGAGGCGTAGGATTCGATGTCGAGATGGTCGCTGGAGATTATGGGGCGGTGTTGTGGTTGCTCCTCTAGCTGCTCTTCGCCGTTGGTGTAGAGGTCTTCTGTTGCCATTGATTGGGGTTGGTCTTCTGTGTCCATTGTTAGGGTTTCGGTTTTTGGGTGTGTTTGGGTGTTTGGATTTGTGAAGAGTGTGGGGTTGGAGTGGTTTTTATGGAGGGTGCAACGGTGTCGTTTTGGGGGTTGGGCTGAAATTGGGTCGTATTGGGCCCAAAAGCCATTAGATCAGTTCGGTTTCGGTTTTCTCATCACAAATCAGCTAATGAGCTAATAGCTACGTGAACCGAAAATCGAAACCGAACTAAACTGAATAAAATCAAATCAAGTTTGTAATTGAACCAAATTGCTAAACTGAACCGAACTGTTGGAACACAAAAAGTGTAAATCATTAGTTAGAAACTTCTGTTTATCTTTTGTTATATGCGACACCAAGTTAATATTGCAGAACTTGTATATCTGCGATGGCATGCTTGGCTAGACGTTAGGTATAAATACCCCCTACGTTATAGGTAATGAGGTGTGTGTTCTCATTACTATCAATGCGAGACTTTCTTAATGTTCTCTCGTTTCTCTCTCTTCTCTAAAGTGCTTACACCCACTTTATATTACTTAGATTAGTTCTTCGTAGACGTGATATTATTGGAACAACAATTGATATTAAGAGCCAAATATGATTTGTTATTTCACGTAGTGTTGTTTAATCTTAGTTTTTAGAAGTTTTGATTTTCTTGAAGCTTCTAACTTTCTTTCTCTAGAATATATTATACTTCGTACGTGCTTATTAGATTATTCATTGACGTGTTTAATCTTGTAATACGTATGTTAGAATAACATATTTGTGAAAAAGAAAGTGTTTTTCATCATTATACTCAAAACTTTTAAGCATTTAGTAAAGATTTAGGTTGATTGTTGCGGTTTAAGGTTTTTTGAAAAAGTGTACTTTTGTTCGTAAAAATAGGGGTTAAGATTTGTTCGCATCACTTTTGTTCGCATCGCAAGGGTTTTTGGCCGCGATACAAGGCTTTGTAACATCTGCGATAGACAATTTAGTCTACGATAGGTGTCTGAGATAGTAGTTGATTTGGGCTATGAAAGAAAAGGCTGTGATACTTCCTTTGCGAAAGTTTTTGTCACCCACTGTTTATGAAAGAAAACTCTGCTCATATCGCATAAAATTTCTGCGATAGCTCTTGTATTGCTGTGATATCACAAAGGTTCTGCAACATCTAATTTTCCGAGACTTACTGTTACCCACATTTTACGAAAGAAAACTCTGCCCAATTCTCACCAGAAGCTACGATAGTTACTGTTCACGATACTTTTCTGCGATATCTTGACTTGCAGACTTTTATAAATTATCAAATCCCTCAAAAGATTTAAAAATTATTAAAAGACTTTAATCATTCACATATCACAAGTTAATACTCGAAACATTTAACCATCTCAAATCTAACAAACTAAAACACTATACTCAAACAAAACAACATCTCATAACAAGATCCACTATCACAATGTCTACTACTCAAAATTCTTGCTATGCTACAATGATGTTGGGCACATCAACGAGACCACCTATGCTACTTCCTGGAACTTACACTACATGGGCATTTAGGTTCAAATCATGGTTAACTCACTTTGATGATGTTGCATACATGCTATACTCAATCAGGAATGCTCCTTGTGTTATGAAACAAATTGCTGATCCAAGTCATCCAGCATTTACTATTACACAAACACAATGTGATTTAAATGATGATGAACTTAAGCAATATCGTGCTGACTTCAGAGCTACACATTTCATTATGTTAGCTATTCCAAATGATCTTTTTTCACATGTAGATCAACATCACAATGCTCATGACATGTGGCAAGCACTTGAATCATTGCACAACAAAGATGAACATCAACTCATGAAACATGATCTTATGAATGGTACCCATTTTCACATGGACTGGCTACAAACACTTCTCTCTGAATCATCATCACCAGATCCGCCGATTTGTTCTCAAAATGAATCTGAAATATTGATACGTGGGAATTGCGCCCTCGCAACAGGTTTTACCTCTCAATGGATCTTGAGAAGTTTACAACCCCCACCAGGCAGTGTACCTGATCGTTGTAGTATAGTATAGTGACAAGTACCGGGGGATTGATCGTTCAACTCAGGAATAGTGTCGCTAGGATTAGAAAGCCTACTAAACTAGGTCTAGAGGTGAGGGATGACTCTTTTTGTATTTTTGTATTTTATGGAAAGCAAGTAAAATCTCGGGTTTTGAAGGAGTGGGCAGAATTAGTTGCTAGCCAACTAACCCAATTAACTAAGATGCAATCAAAATAAAATAAAAGAAACAAAAATTAAACTAATTTACTAATGTGGTGGAAACAATAATGAGAATAGTTTTGTTTACTTAGATTTCATTACTCCCTAGATATCTTTTACAGGTTAATTAGCTTGTTACAATTGCATGGATGACGGGTTATATTCCTTAATACTAGCCGTAGGGCCGTGTACAATATTCCCTAACTCTATAAGATCCTACTTCACTCCTATGTCGAGCCAAAACAATATGTACAAGATATGAATCGACTTAGCAACTATGTAATCAATTAGATAATTAACTAAGGGTTTAAACATATAACAATAATGCACTAAAGATGAGTGCATACACGAAAGGCTAAGGCGATTTGGGTATACATATGGGTGGGTTGTAACAAATTCTTCCTTTAAGTAAAATGCTTAAAGTTAGAAACGAAAAGATAGGCTCGGAGGGGTGTACTGTAACACCCCCAATTCATGGATGCAGCGGAATTCAAACGGGGTGTTACTCGACGGCACAATAGTCACAATAATAGAAAACGAACTCTAATTGAGTCGTTTTAAAAGATTTATCATTCAAATTATATAAATATCAGAGATTGCAAAATGAGGTCCCAGATGGTTCCATGTTTACTATTTACATTAAATGAGTTTTCGAATGATAATAAAATTTATAGCCCTCTTGAATATCCGTGCCCCTCCGTGCCATCCTTGATCATCATGGACCTGAAATACATGCTTAAGAGGTCAACACAAAGGTTGAGTGAAATTCGTAGAGTTTGTAGTTAAATCGTTGAACACAATAATCGTAGTGTGAGCTATAGACTCGCACTCATAGTTAGAAAACAAATCCGTTATTATTGCACTAAGCTCATGCAACCAAAGCATTAACATCGAACCAAAAATTGGCATTATAGAAACCCTACCAAGGTAATATTGCCATTATACCTCTAACTATCAAATATAGTGCATTTGTTTGAACTCGTAGTTGTTCAACACAAATGGGATTCGTCAATCCCAATAGATCTATTCACAATATTCGCGCTCACTATAGCTAGTGACTAATGGTTCATGATATAGGGACTTCGAACATGGCAATCGTTACTTAGTGACAATAAAACATAGTCGGGTAAGCATACAGTAGAAAGCATTGTGTTCGAGTAGAAAAGTAATAGCATGTATCCCCCCCCCATGGGTTTGTAAAATAGTTAAACAATAGAAAGTGGGGCTACGAACTCACCTTAAGTTATGTAGTAAGTAGTGAAAATGATGGTCGAATCGCGAAGGTTTCTACAAGCAACCTATAATAGAATGTTGCGACTTAGGATTGGAGTAAGGAATATGAAGAATTGCCTATATATGTCTTGCATCTAGTCCATGATGTAGTACTTAGTATATAGTGTAAGTCTTTGAACAAAAATGGTTTATGAAACATGTATAGTTTGTATATCGCTTACTACCGTTCGGGCCGATATAATTCAGAGGTCATGTAGTAAACGTTCGAGGAGCCAGGACACTTTAATTCATAAATCCACAACTTATCTCGACGGTTTACTTTAATGAACCCCTCACATGAGGCTCCTTACTATTGTAGTATTTGATAAAATATATATAAGTTTTTGATCCGAAAAGTTACATGTCCAAATAATTGAATAAACTTAGGAAAGTTTACTTTTGGATGAATATTGTTATTACAATGAGTTTCTTGAGTCTAGTATGAATATTACTTGTAAAGTTTCATGGTTGTTTTGATGGAGTAGATCCAAATTGGATGTTTATGTTGCCATTAACTCTTTAGTTTATGTTTTCGACTTAGAAAGCCATAAGGTCTTTAGTCGTGGCTTTGCCGTGACTTTGGTCATTGTTACCATTATCTTGAGACTCAACCTTGGCTTTAGCCATGGTTGTGGTCTTAGCTTTAGGTCATTAGACCTCTTGGTTATAACTAACCATAACCATTATATGGTCATTTGGTCTTAAAAGGGGGCTGTTAAGAATTTGAAGAAAAATATCATTCGTAAAGCGTTTTCAGGGCTCGAGCTTCTTTTATTCTGAACGAAAACGTTGTTCCGGACAACTTTCGTGTTTTAACCTTTTGATGAATCGGACCAGAAGGGCCACTTTAAAAATGGTTAGATTGTTAACAGGTTGTTTTAGGCAGTTTCGGCGTTTTGGTTTCGCTAACTTCTTTTGGCCATAACTTTTGACTCGTGTACTCGTTTTAGGTGATTCAAATTGCTATGTTTTCCTTTTAAAACCCTCTACCACAGTATGTGATTGTCCAATATCATGTTTATACTATTTTGGTCGAATTTCACAATATATGTCACTAGTTTACTTGTTTGTTTTATAAATGATAACATATAATGATATATAAGTTTAGACTTGTTTTAAGGATTTGTACATCATGAGATCAATATAACAAGACATTGATGACGTATAGCCTATAGTTGGGCCACAAGCCCAAATTATAGGCATTACTAAGCCCAAACCCACCACGAGTGGGCTATCATGACAAATGACTTGGGCCATAGATACCAAAGGCTTGGGCTCACGAAGCCCAAAGCCCAACCGAAATACACGGTTAAAGGATAAGGATCTTCTATTTACGGAATAGATATCCTTACCCCGGATAAGCACCACGAGTGCGAAGAGTAAAGAGCAAGATACCTACACGGTTTCTGCGCCCTATATATATAATCATATATTCTCATTGAAAGGTACGATTTACATAATCCCTAACTCTTCAACTAAACCCTAAACCGATTACTTACTCTCACACCTGAGTCTAATCGTGGGAGACAATCCTACGATAAGCCTAACGGTGTTGTTTGCTTTCTTAGTGCCCAGGTTTCACAAGCACTAAAGTTCTAATTGGTACGAGAGTAGGAGTCCAAACAAGGTAAGCCCAACTTTTGTATCAACAAGTGGCGCCATCCGTGGGACCCTACACTAAGAACTCAAGACCAGAATGCCGAAAAACAAGAACTCAGGCCAGCGGACTCCGCAGCCTGAGAAAACACGTGATAATTCACATAGGAAGAAGCATCAAGATTTGACTCCTAAGCCGACCCCTGGAACAACCAGTGCGCCTATCCATCGTGAGTCGAATGTAACTCCAATCCCTACCGCGGTAGAATTGCCTTTGGGGACAACCTGAACTACTACCGTAGTCTCAAGCGCTGAGGACATTCAGCGCACCCTCTTTACCACTCCCCACCAGGTGGCATCCATAGTGAACAACACTGTGCCACCAGGAGCGCCTAATAGAGAGAGGGAGCCTCATGCGGAGACGGACATCCTCGCAGTAGAAGAGGATGCACTTGAGGTGACATTGAACGATTTCATGTCCCAACATTATGAGACTTTAACTAGTCTCATGCAAGAGGAAGCAAGAAGAAGGTCAAGCCGCGATCTACAAAACCGGCTGGACTTTAACCAAGAAAAATCTCCACCGCGCCACTATAAGCGCAGAAACAATGAGAGGCGCACCAATGTCCACGATAGACTTGGTACAGCATCTAACTCTCAATACTCGGAGGATTACGAAGACAATGTGCGGCACACTAATGTCCACGCTAGGCTTGGTAGCCGCAGGATACAAGATAGACTTGGACGACAACGTTCACCAAGCGTAAGCGTCTCAAGGTCGGGAAGCAGAAGAATCCAAGATAGGCTTGGGAAACACCACTCCCCAAGTGAAAGTCCTTCAAACTCGGACTCCGAGGAAAAACGGCGCAAGCGCTACAGAAGGAACAACTCCTCTTCTAGCAGTTCCTCGGACAACGAGGATAGGGAGACGGGACATTGGAAATCTAAAAACCGACGTCGGTACGAGGAGGATGAAGATATTTCCCTTCCCTGGCGTCGCCAGAAGGTCGATGCGTTCACACGACGCATAAGCGATTTCTCAGATGACAAGAGAAGGCGCATGCCTACCAATGTTAAAACATATGATGGAACAGGGGATCCTGATGATCACCTAAAAATTTTCGAGTCAGTGGCTGCTATTTAAAATTGGCCACAACCTGTGTGGTGCCATATGTTCAACTCTACCTTAGTAGGGAATGCACGAACATGGTTCAGCAAGCTTCCACGACGAAGCATAAATGGGTTTGAAGAGTTGCGGAAAGCATTCTGCCTAAATTTCACACAACGAAAGAAGTGCGCAAAGAACCCTGTAGAACTAGCCAGAGTGAAACAGCGCCAAGGGGAATCCACAAGTGCTTACATGGAGCGCTTCAAGGATGAATGCATGCAAGTCAAGGCATGCCCCGAGGTACTAAAAATCTCAGGGTTCATGAACGGGATCAATAACCCAGAGCTGATACGGAAGCTAAACGACAAAGTACCCCAAAGCTTTGATGAGCTAACAAAGCGCACCAGATCCTTCATCCAAGGGGAAGCGGCGGCGGCAGACAGCAAAAAAGGTTACTCAACCTTTAAACCACAAGAACAGTCTAGGAGACAATCCAATGACCAAAGTGGTAATCGCAACAGGAATTACCGCAACCGAGGTAGTGGAAGGGATAACGACAAGTATGTCCCACTCACAAAAACCCCTAAGGAAATATTCGCGACAGAAGGAGCAAATTTTCCAAAACCACCACCCATGAGCACTCCAGAAGAAAAGCGCATCGGAGGAGGATACTGCGAATACCATGGACAGAAGGGTCACACTACTAACGAGTGCGTTCAACTACGTCAGCTAATTGATAAATTAGTAAGAGAAGGGAAGATGGACCACCTCGTTAAAAACATCAAAGAGAGGAAAGATAGGCAAAAGAATGGGGCCAAAAAGGAGATACCAAAAAATAAGGCTGATACGATATACATGATACAATCATGGCAACGAAATACGAAACAAAAAGTCAGCCAAAGATTTTCCAAGGGAAACCATATCTCTTTCCCCACTCTTACTGCGGACAACGCAGTAATAGAACCACTCGCCATTGAGATACAAGCGGGAGGTCACGATATCCACCGCATGTATGTCGACGGAGGAGCGTCTGCGGACATCATGTACGAACACTGCTTCAAAAGGCTAAAACCTGAGATACAAAACTAGTTAATTCCGGCCACAACGTCGCTAACTGGATTCACAGGCGAAAAAATTTGGCCCATGGGACAATTACGCATACTTGTGGTAATCGGTAATGAATACCATTCCGCAACAGCCTGGATGAACTTCATGGTAATCAGGTCCCCCTCGTCGTACAATGGCATCATTGGGAGATCAGGGATATCAGCCATGCGCGCAGTTCCATCCACAGCACATGGGATGCTTAAGTTCCCAGTGGAAGGAGGAATCGTTACCCTCTACAACACTATCGCATCTCCACGAGAATGCAACATAGTGACAGGTGAAGTTCCGCGCGTTCCAGAACAGCACGCGACCAAGGTGACAAACCTGAAGGTTGCAATCCACCCAGATTATCTTGACCAAGAGATATCAATTGGGGGATCGCTATCCGACAAGGGCAGAGCAGCGGTGTGCACATTATTACAAAGGAACCTAAAAATCTTTGCATGGGAACCCAAACATATGACCGGAGTGCCAAGAGCCATCACAGAACACAAGCTAGAAATCCAACAAGGATATCCTCCAATACGGCAGAAAAAACGCGGCCAGGCTCCAGAACGCGCAAAAGCTATCCTAGAGGAAGTGCACAAGCTCGTGGACGCAGGGATCATGCGAGAAGTTTATTACCACGATTGGCTTTCCAACCCAGTGATGGTAAAGAAAAGCGATGGTAGCTGGAGAATGTGCGTGGACTTCACCGATCTCAACAAAGCATGTCCACAAGACTGCTATCCGCTACCAGAAATCGATTGGAAAGTAGAATCCTTGTGCGGGTATCCCTTTAAATGCTTCCTAGACGCATACAAAGGATACCATCAAATTCAAATGGCCAAGGAGGATGAAGAAAAAACAGCCTTCCACACCAGTCAAAGGGTGTATTGCTACACAAAAATGCCCTTTGGCTTAAAAAATGCAGGAGCCACATACCAACGGTTAGTGGATAACGCATTTGAGAAGCAAGTAGGCCGTAATTTGGAGGTCTATGTTGATGACCTAGTCATAAAAAGCCATACCGAAGAGGAATTGGTGCGTGACATAGAGGAGACGTTTAAGACATTGGGAAGAATAAACATGAAGTTAAATCCCAAGAAGTGCACTTTTGGAGCAACAGAAGGCATGTTTCTTGGATACCTAATAGAACCCGATGGTATTAAACCGTGCCCAGAAAAAACAAGAGCGGTCATCGAACTACCTTCACCGCGCACGCTAAAAGAAGTCCAGTCACTGAATGGCAAATTAGCCGGGTTAAATCGATTCTTGTCCAAATCAGCGGACAAATCACTTCCTCTCTTTAAAACACTCACGAAGTGTACAAAAAAGGGAGATTTTCGATTGACCCCAGAAGCGGAAGAAGCTTTCCAGCAGCTCAAACAGAACTTAGCAGAACTACCAAAGCTTGTCGCACCCCGACAAGGGGAAGAACTGATTATGTACCTATCAGCGACCCATGGAGCAGTCAGCGCGGTGCTACTAACAGACAGAAACTCTGTCCAAACACCTATATACTTCGTAAGCAAAGCCCTCAAGAAGACGGAGACTAACTACACCGCTATGGAGAAACTGGTCCTGGCTTTAGTCTTTGCGGCTAAGAGACTGCGCAGGTACTTCCAAGCGCATCCAATAGCCGTAATTACGGACCAACCCATCAAGCAGGTTATCTCTAAACCTGATGCATCAGGGCAGCTACAAAAGTGGAGCGTGTTATTGAGTGAGCATAACATTTCTTATAGACCGCGCATCGCGATCAAGGGATAGATATTGGCTGATTTCATTATCGAGAAGCCAGATGCTGATACTCCATCACCAACGGTTGACGCACCACTACAAGAGCCGTGGGTCCTATTTACTGACGGATCCTCGTGCGCAGAAGGGTCAGGCGCAGGCCTTATCCTTACCAGCCCAGATGGAACGGAACACACTTACGCACTGCGTTTCGAATTCATAGCCACAAACAATAAGGCGGAATATGAAGCATTACTGGCTGGACTCCGCATAGCAAATCAAATGGGTATACGCAACCTAGAAGCTAATGTGGATTCACGATTAGTAACTAACCACGTGTTAGGCGAGTATGTGGCCCAAGAGGAACACATGATCCAATACCTCGATAAGGCCAAGTCCTTGATTAAGAATTTTGACAAGTTTTCCATCAAACAAATCCCACGAGGAGACAATAAAAAAGCAGATGCGCTAAGTAAGATCGCATCCACAAGCTTCGCACACCTGTCAAAACAGGTATTGGTGGAAACCTTGAAGAACAAATCCATCTCTGAGATGGAAGTGTCCACAGTAATCGAAGAGGAACATCCTACATGGATGACACCCATCATGGATTTTATTAGCAAGGGAACACTCCCCCAGGAACAAAAGGACGCTCGACGGATACGGCGCACAGCGCAGAGATTCGAACTTCGAGATGGTATCCTATATCGGCGTTCATTCCTACAACCATGGCTTAGGTATGTCGGACCTCTCCAGGCAGACTATGTACTCCGGGAAATCCACTCCGGATCTTGCAGCATGCACTCCGGACCACGGTCTGTTGTAACGCGTGCCTTGCGATCCGGGAACTATTGGCCCACCATGCACCGCGACGCGCAGGACATGATCAGAAGATGCAACGATTGCCAAGTCCACAGACCCATTCCGCGTCGACCACAACATGAGTTAACACCCATCACCTCACCATGGTCATTCTATAAATGGGGAATTGACATTGCGGGACCCTTTCCAGTCACGGCAGGAGGGCTTAAGTTCCTCATTGTCGCCATTGACTATTTCACCAAATGGATAGAGGCAAAAGCAGTAGCAAGTATCACAGGCAACCATGTCAAACGATTCATTTGGGACAATATTGTATGCCGCTTTGGCCTACCTGGAGAGATTATTTCGGACAACGGAAAACAATTCTGTGATAACCCATTCAAAGACTGGTGCGCGCAGTTAAACATCACACAGCACTTCGCATCAGTTAAACATCCACAAACAAATGGATTAGTAGAACGCGCAAATTGTAGTCTGGGTGAAGGAATTAAGGCGCGCTTGGACAGACATAAAGGAAGATGGGTGGACGAATTATCACATGTTCTGTGGGCCCACCGTACAGAAATCAAAGTCAGCAATGGCGATACACCTTTTTCTCTTGTCTACGGGACAAAAGCTGTTATACCAGCAGAAATTGGAATGCCAACAATCCGTACATCGGAAATTAACGTCACAACAAACGATGATGAACGACGCATTGACTTAGATCTGTTGGAGGAACGACGCGAAAGGGCAGCTATCCGCGAAGTAAAAGCTAAATCAAAGATGAAGAAGTATTATGATGCAAGAGTCAGAAACAACTCTTTCAAACCAGGGGACTTTGTATACCGCGCCAACGATGCAAGCCACGCAGAAGACACGGGCAACCTCGGACCCAAGTGGGAAGGGCCTTACGAGGTCACAGAGGCATTAGGCGACGGTGCGTACAGAGTGCGCGACATGAAAGGCCACGAGCTACCACGCACCTGGAACATTTGCAATCTCAAGAGATGCTACCTTTAGGCCACGGCCCACACACTGACACCTCCGCACTTTCGTAAGCGCTCAATAAGTGTTGGTGTATTTACTTTTTTTTTTCTTAGGAAATTGTCTTTTTGCACTTGCAACAATTAATAAAACGTTGTGGTTTCTAGCTAACTCCATAACATATTTCAACATTATTGCTTACATTATTCATTTATGTTTCAATTCTATTTATATTATTGCCTACATGGCGTACATGCACATATTAAGACCACACGAGGGCAGACAGGATGAGTAAACCTACTAAAGTACTCGTTGAGTAAGAGGGTTGCAAACCCATCAACATCGGGTCACGTATCCCTGCTAAACACCTTACTATCAAGACGTTGGAGTAAGTTAACAAGTACATCCCACGATGGATGCACTTTATCGCACACTGTGCGCGTTTAACAAAACATGGACTCAAGACAATTGACTCCTACATAGTGGAATTCGCAGTACGGTGCACTCCACCACATGGATTCAAAACAACTGACTCCTAAATTCGTACACTAACTTCATACAAGCTTATGACTTTAGTACGCATCTCACAATGAATGCGTAACAACACGTTTAAAACGAACTAATAAACCAAGACACTTGGTTACTAAAAATGACAAACGTAGCACGCTACACATTTACTCGCACGTTTGCTAAGGTTATGGACCGCAAACGTTTCTTAAGTTACGGACTTAATGAACAAGTTCTGGGCTCAATACAAGATATTATATGCACATCGTAACTCTAGATAAGTCTTTCACACAATAAAGACAAAAAGTCTAAGTATAAAACAATATATGTGCACAAAAGAGTTCCATAACTTCATTTACCAATAAAACTACGAGTTTTTACAAAGCTACAACTACGAGTTATACATATCTACACACTATGGCAATGCTCGGGGGAATGCTCTGGCGCAGCAGAACTCCCCGCCTCTTGAAGTTTCCTCAACAACAGCGCATCTTTTGGTGACACGGTCGCCACACTGACTGCAATACCATCCGACCTAGGAAGATGTGCAGCACCCACACCGCAGAGAGTGGCCTTCCCTTTAAGACCCTTCTTCTTGGCCGCCCTCTCTGCATGACGCTCCAAAACTTCCTTCAAAGGTACCTCCGTCTCAAGGGTGAAGGGGTTAAGGATGTCACGCGGTTGCGCGAACACTGGAACTTGCAATTGAGACTCATCAGGCTTCAAGAAAAAGTCAGCTTCAGCCTCTGCGTTCTCTGCTATATGCCTCCCAAGAGTTAATCCCTGCATGATCTATCTGATAGGATAATCTTGGTCGCGCTCCAGCTGCGCAATATGCGGAAGCTCAAAGAGCCTCATTCCTTCCATCGCCTGCACAAGTTCGTCAAAGGCACCAGCATTATAGTCAGGAACCTCAGCGGGGGAAACCTTCAGCAGTTGACCCTCAGCCAGCTCTTCCACAGCCTGCGCCTTGCCACGAGCGACAGCGCACTCCACCACCTTCCCAAAGGCACCCATGACCTCGGGGGACTCCAATGTGCTCATGGCAGCCAGGCGCAAGCCATGGCTGATCAACCACCTGCACAAATAGCAACAAATGCATTAGAAAGGAAGAAAAAATATAAAGAATTAAAGAGGAATGTACAACAAGTACCTGCGCTCCGCAATCGTAGACATAAGATGAGGATACAACTCCTCATCATACTCTATGCTCAACTTGCGCAACTTCTCCTCCTGCGCCTCCACAGAACTCTCCACCTTCTTGCCAAATTCAGTAAGCTGGCCGCAGAGCTCATTCTTCCTCTCCTCCAGGTATTTTACCCTCCAGGCGAGGTCAGCCTTGTACTGCTGCGACTCTCCACGTTCGCGCTGCAGCTCAGCCATCACCATCAGTTTCTCCTCAGTCGCCCTCTTGGCGCGCTCATCGGCAGCCAACACCTCTGCCTGAGCCTCAGCTAACTGCGCCTTGAGCTGCGCAATCTGCTCATCCCTCTGAGCAAGGCTGCCTCCCTCCACAACGGCCCGCGCCTTTAGCTAAGTGACCAACTCAGCTTGGCGAGCAGCAACACCAGCCAGCTCCTCCACCAACTCCTGCGCAGACATCTGCGCTCCCGCCTTCAAAGGCTCCTCCACATTAGCAGTCTGTGGCGATGCGGCACGATCAGCAAAAGCCGCATCACCATCTGCAGACAACACGAAGAAGGTACAGTTAGTACGCGGATACAACAAATAAAGAAGATTATAGTTATAGATACTTACACAAGTGGTGGAGACTTGGCCTGACTCTTCTCCGCGCTAGTGACGGACATATCATCTGGCGCAGCTGACTCCTCATCAGCAATCAGGTGGCGCCTCCTTTTGGAGGTACCTGCACCATAACCACCAGAAGACGCTTCCTTGCGCTTCTCTCTACGAACCTCTGCAACAGGCTCCAAGATCTCCACACTGTTGGAGGATTCAACATGCGTTTCCTCCTCCACGGGAGACTGCTCCCCAGTAGGCGGCACACTCTGCACCGGCGTAACAAGCGCAGCTGCGGGGGGAGAATCTTCACACGCAGCGGGCCCAAACACAGTTAGATGCCCCTCAGTGGCCTGTAAGATAGGCTGCTCACCCTCCCTCAGGGGACGCACCCCCACTGTCACACGCTTGGGCTCCTTCAGCCTCACAACAGCGAACAGATCCATCTCTGCGACAGACAAAAGACAAATAACAAAGAACAACTTAGTTATTCAAGCAAAATAAACAAACACTTACATTATATGTGCAAAGGCAAGAAAGGATGAGCACCCACCCTGGCTGTTCTCATCAATGAAGGTTGGAACCTCATCCGCACCATCAAAATAGTTGCGACTCAGCCCCATATGCACCAAAAACTCCTTAGGATAGGAGTTAATGGGAACGCGGTTACTATCAATTATGTCCACATCCGCGACACTGTAAGAACCAGGGATATGACGCTCATCCCTCGACAGCGACCCTTGAGTATAGAACTCAAAGCGCGATGGAAATACAACATCATCAACCCAGAAAAAGTACTCTCTCCAATGCCTTAAGGAATCTACCTTATCGGTATAGCATTGAAGGGGCCCTGCGCGTTTTGCAAAAGAAACCCATCCGTGCGACCACGTTGTGTGGTAAAACGCACGAAATAGGTCAACTGTTGGATTGATAGCAAGTAACCGACAGTTTATTTCAAAATTTGATATCTTAGCCGCACCTATACAGTGCAGCTGTGAGATATGGAGCTAGTAATGATTGAGCACGTTGCTCAAAAATACAGAAATGGGTACGCGATAATTGGCGTAATCAAAAAAGCGTGTATACAAACCGATCTTCCCATCGAGGAAATCGGCAATACACGCATCCACATCTGGTGCTTCAGGATGGATGTCTAGAGGAATGAAGTAGTCAGAAGAAAACTGACGTACGTCATCCTCATCCAACCTAGAGCGGAACTCGTGTAACTGAGCAACCATTGTATAAATACGGTTCCTAAATATTGCGCACGCGCAGTTACCTAATGTTAGCATTAGAAGTGTTGATCATTTATGAAATCAAAGTGAGATCTCAATGATCGTCCCTTAGGGGGAGATTGTTAGGATTAAAAGTGACGATCATTATTGAGTCAAATAGTTAGTTAAATATATTCATGTAATAGTTAGTAAAATGCTAGTTCGTTAAGTTTAAGTAAAAGCCTTAATGGCTTGGCCCATGAGAAAGCCCATGGTGGCTTATGTAAAAGTATAAATACCCCTCCTAAGCTTGTTAGGAAGGGTGGGAGTTCATGCTTATTCAAGGTTTTATTTCACATAGTGCTCTCCACCTCTCTCTCTCTACTTTCTCTCTCTAGCTCTTCCATCTCTCTCTAACATCATATTTTTAGGTGATAAAGATAGATCTATGGTCCTACAAGTGGTATCAAGAGCCTAGGGATAATTTTAGGTTGTTTTAGATTGTTTTTGGGTGAAAAATCGTGTTTTTGGGTGAAAAATCTCGGATCTCGTTACTGTTCATCAAATTTTTTCGAGTTTGAAATTTTTTTCGAGTTTGAAAAATATTTTATCGAGTTTGAAAAATTATTTTCGAGTTAGAAAAATATTTTATCGAGTTTGAAAAATCATTTTCGAGTTTGAAATTTTTTTTTTCATCGAGTTTAAAATTTTTTGCGAGTTTGAAATAATTTTTATCAAGTTTGAAAAATCATTTTCGAGTTTGAAAAAATTTTTCATCGAGTTTGAAATTTTTTGCGAGTTTGAAATAATTTTTTTTCGACTTTGAAATTTTTTTCCGAGTTTGGGAAAAGCTTACCGAGTTTGGGAAAATTTTTACCGAGTTTGGGAAATTATTACCGAGTTTGGAAAATCTTACCGAGTTTGGTAAAACTTACCGAGTTTTGGAAATATTTTCGAGGTTGAAAATTTTCTTACCGAGTTTGAAAACTTTTAGTGTTACAATTTGGCGAGTTAGCCTATTACCTTATCGTACATCGAGTAAGGTTCATTGTGGCTCATATCAAGGCGAAACTCTGCTAAAATTTTTTAAACTTACCGAGTTTGAAAGTTTATAAGACATACCGAGTTTAAAGCTTTTAAGGACTTACCGAGTTAGGTTTTTCTGAGCTTATCGAGTTTGAGACTTTCTTTGTTACCGAGTTAGTCCTCAAGTATAATCTTACCGAGTTTGGAAAAAAAAAAAAAAAAAAAAAAAAATTATTACGCGAGATTCAAAGTTTGGTATAACGTTGAAAATTTCGGCCGAAAATTCAAATTTTTAGGCCAAAATTCAAATTTTTTCGTTGACGTAAAAATTTTCAAAACTCAAAATTTTCTGGTATCCTTAGAAGTGCCTTTCATAGAGTTTTTCAAATTTTGAGAGAGAAAATTTTCAAAAATATTTTTGGAGGAAAATTCGAAATCACTAAAATCTACCATATACGTTTTTTAAAATTCGCCAAAAACATCTAATCTTCAAACAACAACCTTTGTTATCTTAAAAGATCCTAAGATCAACTTTATCACACATCATTACACAATGGAAATGAAAGTGCAAATTCAAGAGAGAAATTCAAAGAAAGTGTTTACAGTGTTCAAGTCATATGTAGAGAAGGTCATCAATATTTATGGTTATGATTCAAGGTTCGAACAAGCATTTGAATACTATGTCAGAGACCGATTTCATTATTTCAAAGAGAAACTCAACAAAAGCCTGAATCAACTTGAGATGCTACTTAATGGAGAAGAACTTGATATGAGTAACTGCAAGGAAGCTTTTAAAGTGATCCAAACTCAATTTCAGAGTATCTTTAACCCTTGGATAATGAACCAATCAGAGTTTATCGATGTATTTTACCAACAATTTTGGGTAGGTATTTGACCTTCAGAACTAAATGCATAAATGACATGGGGGAACTCGAAAAGATACTTGATGCTGAGGAAGCTGAGTTAAATGAAATTGAGAAGCAGAAACGGGAAAGAGAGCAGATTGAAAGAGAGATGCAGTTTAAGGAAACAGAGGTGATTGAAAAAGAGACAGAGAAAGATGTTCAAACAGAAGAGGAAACGGTCAATGAGGGTGATGCATCAGATGATAGTTTGGTTTTCACGGTAAGTGATTCATCTTCAGAACAGCAGGTTGAAAGCAGCAGTCCTAGCTATGATTCAGATACTGATGGTACGCAAAGGAATGAAGCTGTTTGGGACACCGAAGATGATCATATCAGACCTTCATCATACACAGAGATATTGGCTACGGTACAACATTCACATGCTCATGATAATGGTAATATCTTTGATAATGTGTTTGCTCATGATCAGACACATCCTGCGCATCCTGAGTCTATTAGTGACACATATGTGGTGGAACAAAATGATAGTAATATCACTTTTGCTACTCCAGATATGGATCCTAATAGAGGTGAGCCTGCCCAGGATGGATCTTCTTATGAACAAGATCGTGCCTTATTTGCTTCATTAATCAATAATTTCAAACATGAACTTGAAAAGTGCAAAGAGGACAATCGCAAAGCTAAGCAAACGAATGTCTTATTGACAAAAGAGCTTGAGAGATTTAAAGAAATGGAAAAAGGTTTTCAAAATGTAACAAAAAGAAAAACTGAACTCGAATTTGAAAACTCAAACCTTAAATCTCAAGCTCAAAAGTTTGAAATGTATGGAGAGTCTGTCAAACCACTTTTAAAAAGAAATGAAGAACTTGAAGTTGGTTATAGAGAAGCTGTTCTTCGTGAAAAACGTTCCATTCAAAATCTGGATGCTCAAATGGTTGTTAACAACAGAAAGGTTCAAGTGCTTTTAAAAGAGAACAATGATTTAAAAAGTGAAAATTCAAAGCTTCAGAAAACCACATCAAATTTTGAGATTGTAAACACAAAACTTGAGAATGAAAACCAAGAGTTTTTGAAACGAACAAACGATCTTGAAAACAAACTTCGAAAATTGGGACAGACTTCTCAGACTATCAACATGCTGCCTACTAAAGATGAGGAGGTTGAGAAACAAACATCTGGGATTGGTTTTGTGAATAATGCTAATGTGGAAAATGAAAAACCTTGTTTTTTAAACAAAGTGCAAAAGTTGACACCTATTTTGTATAACGCTAATGATATGGGAAAAGAATTGTCAGATGATCTTTTGTTTGAGTCTCAGGATATTTTAAAATCTGAAGAGGAAAAACGTTTGAAAGTAAAACAAACAAAAAACCCACTCTCGTACCACGGCTTTGTGTATGGTTGTCTACAATTGACAGATATACCAAAAGAACCTTTCAAAAGAAAAGACACAAATGTGAAAAGATTTTTCAAAGAAGCTCAACTTGCTACCTATGATGCTAAGTTATGGCAAAATAGAGCAAGGAAACAATTTTGAAATCTTAAACATCACATTGAGCAAACGTTAAAAGTCATTTGGTTTAAGCAAGAAAACATCACAAACAACATTTTCTCTAATCCTCTTTCATCAGATGTACGCCTTAAGTTAGAAGTCAAAAAGATTTTGAAAGATGAGATTGAACCTCGTGTGAAAGATATCAACTTACGTTTTGAGTACTTTGAAAAATATCTTGTAACTGAAATGAGAGAAGTTCTAAAGTATTTTTCAATCGAAACAGACAAATATGAAAAATATTTTGCACATCTTGAAAATCAAAATGCTTCTTTGCAAGAACAACTGGCATCATCAGATCATCTTTCTCTTCAAAAAGAATACAATGATTTGAGAACGTCATACAATGCCTTAAAAGCGAAGTTTGATGTTCTTAACCGGTCAAAAGGAAAATCTCAAGTTTCAAACGAGTCTAAACCACAAGTAAGTGTTTCAGAAACGGTTTACACGGGTGAATCCTCAAAACCATTTTCAAAAAGGGTTTCTCAATTTACCACCTATTCTTTGCAAAAAGGAAGGAAATTTTCAAAGAAACCAAATTTTTCTGAAACATTTACTCCTCAAAAGGTTTCACATGCAAGTGCTCATAAAGAAAAGAATCAAGGTTTTCAAACTCCATACTCTTGTTTTACTCCGGTAAAGCCAGTGTGGAAACCAAAGCAAAGCCGTTCAAAACATTTGAAATATTCATACTCTGAAATGCTTCCGCTACAACAAAAGAATGACTATGCTTTGAAAAATCCTAATTCTGGAAGGTTTCCATTCATCTCAAAAATGAATTTTCGAAATGAAACACCGAGTTTCAACAATGGATGGAAAACTTCTTCTTCAAGTTTTAAAACTCCAAGAGAAACACCGAGTTTCTCAAACAAGTTTCACAAGCAAAAGAGTTTTAAATCACCGTTGATTCCATGAGCTTTATTTCAAAATGAAACACCGGTTTTCAGTCCTCGTTGGAATTCAACTTCTTTGTCTCGGATTGACACAACTTTCAAATAGATTTCAAAATATGGTAAACCCATTGGCGCCGTGCTTAAATGGGTTCCAAAAGTTGTTGTCCAATCTAAAAACATAATGACTTCTTAGTACTTCAGCTAAGGACTCGTTCTTCAAAGAAAGGAAAGTGCTTAAATCAAAACAAAGGTTTTTCATATTCTTTGAGCACTTATCCTAAAAACATTATGGCTTATGCACACATAACAGTGTATAACCCGCGATTTTCAAAGAAAGGACCATGTTGTACATTTATGTGCGACAATCCTGAAAGATAAGAAGACTTCTCTCCAAAAATCTTATCAAAGTCTTCTTAATTTTTTTGAGCAAAATGTTGAAAAATGTTTCAAAAGGTTTTCAAAACTTTTTAGCTCAAGATATTACTCCCTCAATCCTTAAAAGCTTAAATTTAATCAAAATGTTCTATTTTTGAGGGGGAGTAATATAAACTTGTTCCAAAAAGATCATGCTTAAAGGAATCGAATACGGAATTTACAAACATCTGTTTCTCCCATAAGCTATCCAAAAAGAAAGGGTTTAATCATTTGGTATCAAAAATACCATGGATATGCTATTTTTGAGGGGGAGAAGACGTGATTAAAATGTGATCGTCTTGAATCTCACAAGAGCTCGACTCAGAAATGACCCAAGAATTGACGAAACAACAAAAGTTAGTAATCGAAAAGACTTATCCTCGACGGGTAATAACATCAAGTTAGTTACTAGAGCTAGTTGTCACCTAAAAGCTGACAATGGAACTCTTTAACTAGCCACGTAAGCGTGTCTCGAAAAGGATTTGTTTGAGTAGAGATGTACTGTTTCGAGAAACTTTCTGTGGACTTGACCAGGCCGGGTAATAACTTCAAGCTAGTCTAACTAGTGATGTAAGCGTGTCTCGAATCGGTCATGTTCATTGAAAATGGATCAATTCTAAAAGTGCAAACTCCTCACGCATGTGCAAATTTCTTAACAATCCATGAGCACATGTGAAGGGGAGTCCTTCATGAAATGTAAAACTCTCGAAGTGTTAACAAAGTATGTTTTATTATCATAACACTTTGAGAGATTTTCACAAATGGTTTGATGGCAACAATAGGATAGTCATGAAGTTATAAGGTGACTAAGGTTAGGAAAAACCGTCCTATGATCCGCCAGAGCCGGAGGGATCTACCCAAGGACAATTCCAATAGATTAGAATTAAGAAGTCCTTAGGTATGATTTGAAAAAATGAGAAAAGAATAAAAGGAGAAAGAAGGGGTTGAAGAATTAAAAAGAAAAGCAAATGAAAGGGTGAAAAGAAATAGCCCTAAAAATGTTCAACCTTAGGGCAGAAAACGGGTTCAACTCATATGCTACTGGTTGTTACCAAGGTGACACTGGTATTGAAGATAAAGACGTCATGGATCCAGTGACGCACTGCACTTAACCTTCTAGCCACTCAAGTTCTCTTAAAAGAGCTTGTTTCATTCTCACGGGGAACCGGTGTAATCTATCGACCTATCTCTTAGAGATGGTTGATATTGAAGCAGGAGACCCCTCCCTAGTCTCCGCATAGGAAAACCAAATTATGCACTTATCGAGTCCAGAGCCATGAGATTCATTAAAAAATCTCTTAGGATACACTTCCTATGAATACACTTGTGTTCGCCAAAAAGGACACAAGTTGTAAGAGTCTTTATGAGATCTATGGATCTTGCCTTATCTTTCATGATGGTTACTATGTTCCAAAATGGTCTACAGTTGTGGGGTGATCTCCAGCAACTCACCTGAATCATTGATGTACTTCGGTGGATCTAGTAACCCTTTCAGGGGTATCTGATTCAGGAACGGCCTTGGTAAGGGTTAGAAGGAGTCTTCACACTATGCTGTTGACGATCTCTAATTCCGAACCTGTAAGTACCGGTTGATTTATTGCTAACTGTTTTATGCAGGTACTCATAAATGTTCCTTGGAGAAAGACCGTTACCATCACTCAAAAATCCACATGCTCATACCCTGCAAAGCTCTCTTCAAAGATCAAAGCAAAGCAAAGTTCAGAACGTTTCTAAGTCAAAGTCAAAGAATCTTCAAACTAAAGAAACAAAGATTAAAGTCAAAGAGAAGAGAACTTCATAAAGATTCAAAGCCAAACAAAGTATGAGCATGTTGGAAAAGACGTAAAGACAACAGAGTAAAGATGTTGATCAAAGGCAAGAAAGATCACAAAGCATGATTGGAACAAAGGAACTAGCAAAACTATTACACAAGGACTCAAAGTTCAAGAGAACAAGCTTCAAAGATCAAAGATCAAAGTCACAAAAGAGAGATCTCAATGATTACCCTTAGGGGGAGATTGTTAGCATTAGAAGTGTTGATCATTTATAAAATCAAAGTGAGATCTCAATGATCGTCCCTTAGGGGGAGATTGTTAGGATTAAAAGTGACGATCATTATTGACTCAAATAGTTAGTTAAATATATTCATGTAATAGTTAGTAAAATGCTAGTTCATTAAGTTTAAGTAAAAGCCTTAATGGCTTGGCCCAAAAGAAGGCCCATGAGAAAGCCCATGGTGGCTTATGTAAAAGTATAAATACCCCTCCTAAGCTTGTTAGGAAGGGTGGGAGTTCATGCTTATTCAAGGTTTTATTTCACATAGTGATCTCCACCTCTCTCTCTACTTTCTCTCTCTAGCTCTTCCATCTCTCTCTAACATCATATTCTTAGGTGATAAAGATAGATCTATGGTCCTACACCTAATGATAACAGAAGATCGAGGAGAGAAAAAGCTTTAAAAGTTTTGCAAATGGTGAAAATCGTTTTGACTGTGTGAACCACAGTGAAATGGGGGCGGTGATTTATATAGGCTACCAAGAAACCCTAAATGGGACGCCACGTGGATCCCACTAACAAAACGTGTGGCTGGAAGACGAATGGTACAACACTTTTCCCCTTCTCTCGAGGCACACGTGGACAACCTCCCCGTTTTTCAAGGCACTCTTTGTGATATTTTGGGACTTGATACATTGTTCCCATTTTTTGGGCGGAAAATATTTAATTTCTTCCCGCCACGCTTACCGCTAGTCTCACTAGTCTAGTACCCGCGGCTACGAGTCGCGCACACTAGACTGGGGGGACATGATGACGTATAGCCTATAGTTGGGCCACAAGCCCAAATTATAGGCATTACTGAGCCCAAACCCATCACGAGTGGGCTATCATGACAAATGACTTGGGCCATAGATACCAACGGCTTGGGCTCACGAAGCCCAAAGCCCAACCAAAATACATGGTAAAGGATAAGGATCTTCTATTTACGGAATAGATATCCTTACCCCGGATAAGCACCACGAGTGCGAAGAGTAAGGAGCAAGATACCTACACGGTTTCTGCGCCCTATATATAGAATCATATATTCTCATTGAAAGGTACGATTTACATAATCCCTAACTCTTCAACTAAACCCTAAACCGATTACTTACTCTCACGCCGGAGTCTAATCGTGGGAGACAATCCCACGATAAACCTAACGGTGTTGTTTGCTTTCTTAGTGCGCAGGTTTCACAAGCACTAAAGTTCTAATTGGTACGAGAGCAGGAGTCCAAACAAGGTAAGCCCAACTTTTGTATCAACAGACATATATAGCATATAGAGCTTATGAAAATATAGTAAGGATGATGAGTATAAGTTTTCTTACAACTTTTGGCCTTAATGAAAAGGGAAACATGAACTAGGACAAGAACTATACACTTCAATCGAAAACCCTAGCTTCTAATCCTTCACCACAACTCTTGCAAACATTGCTAGCCTTGATATAGACCTTGTGAAAACCTTATTAACTCAACCCTAGTACCCTTGTGTAGCTCCTAATTCATCCATGGAATCACCAAATAAACACTAGTTTCATGTAGAGAATAACTAGGTCTTCAACTCTTATGTGTAACTTGGAACTTGGAAATCAAAGATGAAAGGTTGTGTGATTTAAGTGTGTTATGTGTGGTGAACGACTGGGAGAGGACGAGGAAGGGTATTTATAGTGCCTTAAGGAGGTTAGGAAGGTGTTAGGAAGGTGAAATGAGGAGGTGTAAGTTTAGGATATTTTCCAAGACTTTGTGGCCAAGTTTACTTAATATACATGTATCCTAAAGTCCAAGGCTTATCACCAAGCCACCAAGGCTTGGTGAATCATCATATACACGTGCATATGATGGGAGGAGTGACTAGATGGATAAACTTGGTATTATCTAGCTTAAGGAGTGAGTTTTGGTCCCGGTAATCGCTAACGGTAAGTCGTTAAGTCGTGAAACTTAAAATCTGGTATCCTAAAAATATGATGTTGACATAAATAATGCCTAAAAACATTATTAACATACTATCAATATCTCTATGTTTTAATTATTACAAAACATAAACCCATTGAACTAAAATCTATTACATAAATAAGTATTTAGTGATTAACATTCTCTTTACATCCAAATCACTTAAGGTATGAATAAACAAAGTGTTTATTGCAATCTATGATCAAAGGGGTATTTAATTAATTATTACAAAGTTTATTTAATTATATAAATATATTATATATTTTTTAAAAACACTTTTGGTAATAAAGAAAAATGTTTTAATCATACTAAATATATGAATTCAAAATTTTAACCAAAATCAGTTTGTTTTTTACCAAATAAACTTTCTCCACTAAAAGACAGAATTTCTGGCCATTACAGCTGGGCGGCCCCCAAAATTATAAGGGGCGGTCCCCTTAAAATTAAGGGGACCGACCATGAATTAAGGGGACCGGCACGCTCCAGTTGTCAGAAATTTTTGCCTATAAATACTGGTTCATTTATGCAATTTTGCCTCACCTTTTGCACTCCTAAACTTTCTGTTCTAGATCTCCATTTCTATTCTCTTAATCCTTTGATCATACATTCATAAATCTTTGTTTCAAAGTGATTCAAACATCATCCTCTCAAGTGCAAGAGAAGAATACTTCTATCCCTCAAGACAAGAAGTATTACAACTTGTTGTGATCTCCACATCCAAGTTGTTAGAGCATCATCCATTATATCTATCTTTTTGTGTAATTAGTTGTGAATATTTGATAGAAGATAGTTTAGCTAGGTATATAAATAGTGTGATTGGTTAGTAACTTATTGTGAAGGAGACGTGTTAGGAAGTAGATTGTAGTGAAGAAGATTGGTGTAAAGAAGATTGGTGTGAAGTAGATAGGTGTGAAGTAGTTAGTGGTGAAGTAGATTGGTGTGAAGAAGATTGGTGTGAAGTAGATAGGTGTGAAGTAGTTAGTGGTGAAGTAGATTGGTGTGAAGAAGTTGTGTAGAAGTTGTGATTAATTTGTGACGAAGTTGTGGTGTGTACATTGGTGTGTAAGGTTTTCTCCGCCATAAGGGAGCTTGTTGACATAGTAAAGAAAACTCTCGAGTTAGGGGCTCGGGGAGTGGAGTAGGGCAAGGAAGGTGTCCTTGTAGCCGAACCACTATAAATTTCTTGTCTCGCGGTTAGATCTTTCCATCTCTCATTTATTTCTTTACTTACATTATTATTGCTATATCGTACATATTTATACTTGTTTATATTGTGCAAGAGTTGAGATCACATATTATCGAATCTAAATTTTTGAAAACAAAGAAAACATTCAAACAATTTTTTTGTAACAAATTAAAAAGACGTAAAACTATTCAACCTCCCCTTCTAGTTTTCCACAATTGGTATCAGAGCCACGTCTAACAAGATTTTTTAAAATATATTGTATTTTAAAACTTGTAACGATCTATGGAATCTGAAAAATATTTAGAAGGGTAATCTATGCAAAGACCACCACTATTTGAAAGTTATGGATTTTTATATTGGAAAAATAGATTCGAAACTTATTTGAAATCAAAAGATCTTGATCTGTGGCATGTTATTACCTTTGGTGATTTTCCTTCCACTCAACAAAATCTGGAAACTAAAAAGGATGAAATTGTACCTTTTGAAAAACAAAATGATTATTTGAAAAAGAAACTAGCTAAAAATAATGAAGCTAAAATGGTAATTTATAATGCACTACCACGTAAAGAATATGAAAGAATTTTTATGTGTAAAACCGCCAAAGAAATTTGGGAATCACTACTTATTACTCACCAAGGTAATAGTCAAGTCAAAGATAATAAAATAGATCTTCTTGTACAACAATATGAACAATTTACGATTCCGGAAGATGAATCAATTGATAATGCTTTTGCTAAATTTAACACTATTATCACAAGTTTAAAAGCACTTGATGAGACATTTTCTAGTAAAAATTGTGTTAGGAAATTTCTTAGGGAATTGCATCCAAAATGGCGAGCTAAGGTCACGGCAATTGAAGAGTCAAAGAATTTGATGACGTTATCACTTGATGAACTTATTGGCAACTTGGAGGTCCATGAAGAAATTATTAAAAGAGATTCGGAAACGGTCAAAGGCAAGAAAGAACAAACCAAATCCATTGCTCTAAAAACCAAAAAGGAACCTAGTGACGATGATAACTCAAGTGACGAAAGTGAAGACGAAGAATATGCAATGGCCGTAAGAGAATTCAAGAAATTCTTCAAGAGACGAGGAAGATTCACTAGATCACCACGAGACGAAAGAAAACCGTTCCAAAGAAATAGAAGTGATAACTACGGGAAAAGAAAGTGCTTTAGATGTGGAAGTCCAAATCATCTCATTGGTGAATGTCTAAAGCCGCCGGGTTATGAAAATCAAGGCGCCTTTGTTAGCGGAACATGGAGTGATAGTGACAAAGAAGAAGTGGAAAAACCATGAGACGAAAAGTGTTTTGTGGCAAAGGCAACCGATGAAATATGTTTAGGAATTGACTTGGAGCCTGACGAATGGATCAAGGATAGCGGATGTTCGAGGCACATGACGGGGAACCGCAAGCTATTTTCTACGTACAAGGCATACAATGGAGGTAACGTTATTTTCGGTAGTGACTTACGTGGAAAAATCATTGGCAAAGGTACGATTTCTCAATACTCACTTACTATTGAAAATGTAGAGCATGTAGATAATTTAACATATAACTTGCTTAGTATAGGACAAATATGCGATAATAAATGTAGAGTTACCTTTACCGAAGAGGATAGCGAAATAGTTAAGAATGGAAAAATTATAGGTAGAGGAATTAGGAAAGGAGGCATATATGTTATGAAACTAGGAAACAAACCTGAGGATAGGATATGCCTAACGACCCTAGACGAAAACTCCACATTGTGGCATAGGAGATTAGGACATGCTAATATGCAACAAATACAATCTTTGGCCTCTAAAGAACTAGTTAGAAACTTGCCTAATCTAAAATATGACAAGCATTTTTGTGATGCATGTAAAATTGGAAAACAAGTTCATGCTAGTCAAAAAGCTAATAATATAGTATCCACTACTAGGTGCCTAGAATTATTACATATGGATCTTTTTGGTCCATCCGCTGTGCGGAGCTATGGAGGAAACAAATATACCTTAGTAATAGTAGACGACTACTCACGATACACGTGGACTAGGTTTTTAAGTGACAAGACCCAAGCCTTTGAAAAATTCGAAATATTTAGTAAAATGATTCAAAATAAATTAGGATGCACAATAGTAGCCATTAGGACGGACCATGGTAGGGAATTTGACAACGAAGTACAATTCGGAAAATATTGTGATTTAAATGGAATATCTCACAATTTCTCCGCTCCTCGTACTCCTCAATCAAATGGCGTAGTAGAAAAAAAAATAGGACACTACAAGAAATGAGTAGAACAATGTTAAATGAACAATCCATCCCACAAAAATTTTGGTGTCACGCTGTAGATACATCGACATATATTATTAATAGGGTATCAATTAGGAGAATTCTAGGAAAAACTCCTTATGAGTTACTAAGAGGTAGAAAACCAAACTTGAGCTACTTTAAACACCATCACCTCCTAAAACATTACCTTTAGAAGATAATGACTTAGTCGAAGATGAAGCTATTGAGGTTAGTAAAACAAAACCCCTAAGAAATGGTAATGAAGACATTGACTTAGGAAATAACGAAATTATAAATGTTAAAGAATCTAGATCACATCCATTAGATAATATAATAGGACATCTTAACCAAAGAACCCTTAGGTCACAAGCCCAAGATAAAAATAACTTATTTTGTTTCCTCTCAGCAATAGAACCTAAGAATATTAATGAGGCTTTAAAAGATAAAAGTTGGGTTATAGCTATGCAAGAAGAATTAAATCAATTTAAGGCAAATGATGTTTGGGAATTAGTCCCAAATCCAATGAATATGACCATCATAGGAACTAAATGGGTATATAGGAATAAGTTAGATGAAAATTGAATAGTAACTAGGAATAAAGCTAGGTTAGTTGCCCAAGGTTATAATCAACAAGAAGGAATTGATTATGACGAAACTTATGCCCCCGTAGCTAGACTAGAATCTATTAGGATATTACTTGCCTATGCATGCGCCCTAGATTTTAAGTTATTCCAAATGGATGTGAAAAGTGCATTCCTTAACGGTTTTATCAATGAGGAGGTATATGTGGCACAACCTCCAGGATTCATTGACTTCGCAAAACCTGATTTTGTTTATAAGTTAAAGAAAGCTTTGTATGGACTCAAACAAGCTCCCAAAGCTTGGTATGATCGATTAAAAGCTTTCCTTATTAAACATGATTATTCCATGGGAATGGTAGATAACACTCTTTTCACAAAAAGGAAAGACCCAAATCTCATCATTGTTCAAATATATGTTGATGACATTTTATTTGGATCAACTTGTCAAGACATGTGTGATGAATTTGACAAAATCATGCATGATGAGTTTGAGATGAGTATGATGGATGAACTAAACTTCTTCCTAGGATTACAAATAAAACAATTAGAAGATGGAATATTCTTTAACCAATCTAAGTACATTAAGGAAATGCTTAAGAAATTTGGCCTAGAAGACTCAAAACCCATGAAAACTCCCATATCTACGGAAGTGAAACTCACAAAGGATGATGAAGGTGAGTCCGTAGATAACACCAAGTATAGAGGAATTATAGGTAGTTTACTATACTTGACAGCAAGTAGACCCGATATCATGTTTAGTGTTTGCCTTTGTGCCCGTTTTCAAGAGGATCCCAAAACCTCTCACCTAGAAGCGGTTAAGCGTATCTTCCGATACATTAAAGGCACTATACACTTAGGATTATGGTATCCTAAGGGATCCGGCATAGAAACTAGCATTTATGCGGATTCGAATCATGCGGGAGACTGCGTAGATAGAAAAAGTACTAGCGGTATTTGCACGTTTATGGGATGTTGTCTAACATCTTGGTTTTCGAAGAAGCAAACCGCTCTTGCTATTTCTACCACTGAAGCCGAATATGTAAGCGCTGGAAAGGCATGTCAACAAGCACTATGGATGGAACAAGCTCTCATAGACTATGGCATTAGGTTAGAAAATGTTCCCATTATGTGCGATAACAAAGGTGCGATAGATTTAAGTAAAAATCCGGTGCAACACTCTAGGACTAAACACATAGAAATACGCCACCACTTCCTTAGGGATAATGTACAAAAAGGAAACATATCTATAGAAAAAGTTGCATCGGAAGATAACATTGCGGATATATTCACTAAACCCCTTAAGCCTGAATTATTCAACCACTTGCGTTTAGGATTAGGAATGATGGAACAAGTTGACTAAATTCTATTGCATTTAGACAAAAAAAAAATTTAATTTAGTTTTTCTCTACTTCTCCATTTCTGAGTCTAGGAATCTATTTTGCACAAAATTAAAGATTGGGAAACCTCATTTTCTTTGCATATACTCTCTTGTAAAACCCAATCAAAGTTTCTTGAAAACTATTCTCACATATAGGAATTACATGAACATCATTTTCCTTTCATTGTTGACAAATGCTAAAAACCTTTTTCCGAAATCATGCATAAACTCTCACATAAATCGTCAAGATATATAATCTAATATATATCTTTGACATTCATGAATCGAACAAAAATCGAATCAAGGAGATTTTGAATTGTTTCTTAGGAAACTTATTTTTCTTTGCATTTAGGAGTCGAAACAATCACAACTCCACATTTGTTGCATATAGGCACACACTAGGACAAAATCACTCATAATATTGTCATCTTGTTTCATCACTAGTTTTTGACTCACTAGTTACCTTTGCCTTTGATCTAAGACAGTTGTCATAGGAAGATTAAGTGCCCTTGCCTTTATTTGTCTCTTCTAGCTTATTATTTATTTGCTTGTTTGTTCTTTTACTTAAGTGTTTTTGCATGCATGCTTTATCATGATTAGATTAGATGCTATATTGCCTAAAGGAATTGAACTTGCTTGAATCCAAATCCAAAAACACAACCTTTCTGCAAATTTTCTGCCAAAAACCCAATTCTGGCAATCTGGAAATCACCAGATGGGCGGCCCCCTTAATCATTAAGGGGACCGCCCCCTAATTAAGGGGACCGGCCATCTGATGAACGGGTTTACATAATCTTTTCTGCTTTTTAGCCCATTTCATCCTACATTTCCCAATTTTCACCAACATATTTTGTCCTAATCTCCCAAACAAACTTTATCCATCCATAAAACACACAAATCTTACACTATAAATATCCCCAATCTTCAACACTCTCCATTCATCCCATCATGACTTCTCCAAACAAACCAAAACCAAAAGCCTCAAGGCTAGCAAGGATGACGGAAAAACCCGTTTGGCGAAGAAAAAGCCCTCGAAACAAATCCATCATAACCAATGAAGTTGGAAATCACTCAACACCTCCAACCACTTACTTCCCAAACTTTACACAAAATCCACAAGAACATTCATTTGATCCTCTTTACAAACCATACAACATTGGCCAAACATTTTCTTACATGCCAAACTACACATCTCATCCCCCAACCACTTATAATGATCCATACAAGTTTGATCAACCATCAAACTACAATTCCAACTACACAAACCCAATTCATCCATATCAACACAATGATTCTCTCCACATTGCCTCGGAAAAGCAAAAGTTCCGTGATGAAATAACCCAAATCCATGATCTTAGTGATCTCCTTGCTATGCATCATGCACAACGCAATAAAGGGCAACCTCCATCATCACCCTATGCAAATTGCCTACCCCACTCTCTCAACTTGGATCAAGTTACAAACCACACTCACTATTGCCCTTGTTGCATCTTTCTTCAAAAACAAATTCTCTACTTGAGTGAAGATATTTCTTGGATTGAATATCTTCTCACTCGTCCTCATCCAATACCACCCTTAACTCGATACAACATCGTAAGATCCACCTCTTCCGCTCCATACCCCACTCCATATCCCTCTCCATCTAACAACTAAGCTCTATGCTTATGTTCCCCTTCAAGCAAATAAAACACTCAACCATGGGTTGCAAGCAAGTCCAAGTTCTCTCTTAAGCAATATAGGACTATGTCTTCTCTTTTGTTTTATTGTAATCAATATGCTTCAAGCATATTGAATGTTGTAATGCTTATCATTTCTATGATTATATCATATATGCTTGAATGAATCTATTTTTATTTGCATAATTGTTGCTTTGCGTATATATGTCTTGTTCTCTTCACATATTTTTTGTAGCCGAGCTTTCCATAGCTCGTTTCCTTGGTGCTCTCAAACGAGGGGAGCATACATCAAGGGGGAGCATTCTACCCGTTTAACTTCTTCTATGAAGCTTACTCGGTTTAACCTTTTTGATTTTACAAAAAGGGGGAGAAGAGAATATTAAACTCAAAAATACTTGTCTAATAATAAATTTTAGACCTAATGAGTTTAAGGTTTTGTAATAATCAAAAAGGGGGAGATTGTTGACATAAATAATGCCTAAAAACATTATTAACATATTATCAATATCTCTATGTTTTAATTATTAAAAAACATAAACCCATTGAACTAAAATCTATGACATAAACAAATATTTAGTGATTAACATTCTCTTTACATCCAAATCACTTAAGGTATGAATAAACAAAGTGTTTATTGCAATCTATGATCAAATGGGTATTTAATTAATTATTACAAAGTTTATTTAATTATATAAACATATTATATATTTTTGAAAAACACTTTTGGTAATAAAGAAAAATATTTTAATCATACTAAATATATGAATTCAAATTTTTAACCAAAATCAGTTAGTTTTTCACCAAATAAACTTTCCCCACTAAAAGACAGAATTTCTGGCCGTTACAGCTGGGCGGTCCCCTTAAAATTAAGGGGACCGGCCATGAATTAAGGGGATCGGCACGCTCCAGTTGTCAGAAATTTTTGCCTATAAATATTGGTTCATTTATGCAATTTTGCCTCACCTTTTGCACTCCTAAACTTTCTGTTCTAGATCTCCATTTCTATTCTCTTAATCCTTTGATCATACATTCATAAATCTTTGTTTCAAAGTGATTCAAACATCATCCTCTCAAGTGCAAGAGAAGAATACTTCTATCCCTCTAGACAAGAAGTATTACAACTTGTTGTGATCTCCACATCCAAGTTGTTAGAGCATCATCCATTATATCTATCTCTTTGTGTAATTAGTTGTGAATATTTGATAGAAGATAGTTTAGCTAGGTATATAAATAGTGTGATTGGTTAGTAACTTATTGTGAAGGAGAAGTGTTAGGAAGTAGATTGTAGTGAAGAAGATTGGTGTAAAGAAGATTGGTGTGAAGTAGATAGGTGTGAAGTAGTTAGTGGTGAAGTAGATTGGTGTGAAGAAGTTGTGACGAAGTTGTAGTGTGTACATTGGTGTGTAAGGTTTTCTCCGCCATAAGGGAGCTTGTTGATATAGTGAAGAAAACTCTCGAGTTAGGTGCTCGGGGAGTGGAGTAGGGCAAGGAAGGTGTCTTTGTAGCCGAACCACTATAAATCTCTTGTCTCGCGGTTAAATCTTTCCATTTCTCATTTATTTCTTTACTTACATTATTATTGCTATATCGTACATATTTATAGTTGTTTATATTGTGTAAGACTTGAGATCACATATTATCGAATCTAAATTTTTGAAAACAAAGAAAACATTCAAACAATTTTTTTGTAACAAATTAAAAAGACGTAAAACTATTCAACCCCCCCTTATAGTTTTCCACATATGAAACTAATAAAAATGTTATAACTTATTAATATAACCTATCTTAGCATATTTAATGAGTGACAAGTTCTATCGGGTTGCTTAAACGCTGTTAAAACTGAAAACGCGGGTCTAAAACGCGTAATTCGCGTAAAACGCTGAACTAGAAAACCTAAAATTCCAAAACTTTTGAAATTGTCGTAAAATGAGAGAAATTCATATTTCTATTGTTTATAGTGTTTTATGGACATATCGGGATGCTGAAATGACGTTTAAACCTAAAAGTAAATCTCGGACACGGTTTCGTGATTTTTGCAGAAATGATCCGACGAGTGTCAAACTCTCGGATTATCATTAAAATAGTTTAACTTATGAGAATATGAAATAAAAATTTCGGGAGTGAATAGTAAAAATGAATAGTAAAAATTCGGGATTAGAAATTAACCTGAAAATGCGAATTGTTACAGTCTCTACCCCTTAAGGGAACTTCGTCCCGAAGTTCAGTTTATGTCAGGGGTTGAAGCAACATCGGTGAAAAGATATGGTTTCTTGTGGCGAATGGTTTCTAAGGTAGCTAGTGTTGTACTTTTGGTCGTTGTTTCAGAGTATGGCGTAGGATGAGGCTTACTTTTATGTAGGAAAGGTAGAGTAAGAGTGATTAATAGAGATTCATATAATAGTCAAATATCAAAGGAAATTGATATAGCAGTCGAATATTAATAGGAATTGATATAGTAGTTGAATAGAAATTGATATAGTAGTTGAATATCAAATAGAAATTGATATAATTGTCAATTATCAATAGCAATTGATATAGTAGTTTAAACAACAATGGAAATTGACATAGGAATCGAATAATGGAAATTGATATAGTACTCGAATATCAATGGAAATTAGGATAGTAGTTGCAATCATAGCCTAGTAGGTAATCTGTTGTTGTACCTAGTGTTTATTGACTTCATACTTATGTTTTTTTGGATACAAATAAGCCCACTTATTTATAATTCTTTATTTACATAGAGAGGCATCCCAAACAATGTAAATAGAGGAATATAAACTTATGGTTCGGTGATTTACAATTTCTTTATTTAAATGAAAAGGCATCCCAATCCATTTCAAATAAGGACATTATAAATCATCCTACCTAAGAATTCCCAACACAACATTCATACTTAGCCGGTGAGTTACAAGGTAGTGTATTACGAGATGATACTGGTGTTCCAAAAGTAAAAAATGAATATTCAATCTTGTAAAGCTGATGAGGGTGCTTGTGGTGTAACTAAGGATGATTTGAGCTTTAAAAGTGCATCAAGATCTGTTAAGGAGCTAGTGGTTGCAACGGTTGTGAAGATAATGATGTGATATGTTGATGAACAAAATTGTGTAGTGGATGCTTACCATTAATATTGGTAGAGATGTCAAGTTTGCTTTAAAATCTTAAGATATTTTAAAGGTTTATGACGGAATGGTATCCTTAGGACCTAAACAGGCTAGTACTTCTACGGGATGAAGAAAAGAATTGATAACTATCCCAAGATAGTAGTTCGGATTATCTTATAAATGAAAACTTTCAAGAATGAAATTAGATAGTACAAATAAGGTGTTAAGATCTTGCTGAGTGATAAGGCACTATCGTGTCTCTAGATCGTTTTAAAGTATTCTGGTGGTTTATTGAGTTCATGTAGGAAATTAACCTGAACATAACCCTAGCACAACTATTCTCAGTATTTGAAAATTTTAAGTCGAACATAGTTAGTCAGACTATGTTCCACTGTCCCTAGGTTAAATATAGGTGACTAGTCTATATTTAGCCGAGGTTCGATAAAATTTTCAAATACCTAAATTAGGTATACTTGTGATATGTCCGTTGCTTTTGAGAAACTGTCCATTAAACAAAGGCGATGTCAAACCATTCAGTTGCAAGTCCCGCCCATACAAGACTTGTAACCTATGTTTTCACATTCCATTGCATAGAAGGTAGTACGGGTAGATACGTGTGGAAAGGAAGTTTTAAGTAATTCTAAAACAGTCCATACTTGGCCAGGATCACGAACTTTTAACAATGAAGGTTTCAGAAGAAAACTTTGATGAATGTAGAGAAACTTCAGCTTTTGTAGATGATGGATTAGTTTGTCCTTTAGAAATCTCATATTTCTATTTAGAAATCGATAGATTGTGATGAGTTTTTGATATCATATGAAATGATATTGATGATGTGATGGAATAATTCCAGAGACCATTGCGCAAATCACAATGTCTCGGAAGTAGATTAGACCATTGTGCAATTCACAATGTCTGGGAAGTAGGTTAGACCATTGTGTGACTCAAAACATTTGAGAAATGATTAAGACCATTGTATCATACAATGTCCGGGAAATAGGAAAGACCGTTGTAATTGTAGTTATAGTTTAGGTCTCAATTAGACCCGTTTCTCTATAACCATGGCTCTGGCACCAATCTGTAACACCCCCAATTCATGGATGCAGCGGAATTCAAACTGGGTGTTACTCGACGGCACAATAATAGAAAACGAACTCTAATTGAGTCGTTTTAAAAGATTTATCATTCAAATTATATAAATATCAGAGATTACAAAATGAGGTCCCAGATGGTTCCATGTTTACTATTTACATTAAATGAGTTTTCGAATGATAATAAAATTTATAGCCCTCTTGAATATCCGTGCCCCTCCGTGCCATCCTTGATCATCATGGACCTGAAATACATGCTTAAGAGGTCAACACAAAGGTTGAGTGAAATGGGTTCAGCACCCGAAATCAAATCAATGCCAAATTCTATGACGCGATTATGAGGAAGACCCGGAAGCTCGTCCGGAAACACATCGGCAAAATCATGGACCACACGAATACTGTCGATAGTAGGACTCTCCATTGAAGTGTCCTGAATAGAAGCAATAAAACCCGCACAACCTTGTGATATCAAAGTACGCGCTTTCAAAGCAGATATGATCTTAACAGATCGAAGTGGTTGAGAACTAAAGTATACAAATTCGGGCATAGACAAATCTCCAAATATAACCTTCCGCGCATGACAATCAATAGTGGTTTGATGAGTAGACAACCAATCCATACCAAGAATCAAATCAAAATCAAACATGTCAAGCGGAAGAAGATTTTCTGGACGAATACGATCACCAAAATTTAGCGGACAGTTAACAAATGCATGATCAATGATGGCGTTACTTTTCATGGGTGTAGAGATAGATAAAGGATTAATTAATGGTGTTGGGGTTAATTTCAGTTTCTTAGAGAATGTGACAGATATAATAAAATGAGTTGCGCCAGTATTCAAATAAAACATAGTTGATACAAGAGACAATCCATGTTCATTTCGACAAAATAGAAGAAATGGCTTCTGATCATGTATTTTCAGAACTCGTGCCAACGACTATGACTTCTGAACAACACGGTTCAGGACTCGTACCTAACCCAACATCATCAACACCAAAGCTTAACCGTATTAAAAAGGAAGTGTTAGATGGACTGTTTGAAAACTTCTATGATGAATCATGTGGAGGAAACAAGAAAATATTGCCTCAAATCATTTCTTTTTGTATTTTAGGTACTTGGGACGAGAAATCTGGAATCCGACACTTTTTGCACGTATTTGGACGATAAAGTGAAGGAAACAACAAAGTCGAGAAAAATCTGTCAAAAAGGAATACATGACGGTGTCACACTTTGCTTGTGACGCCGTCACTTGTTATTTTGGAGCTAGAAGAATTAACACACGTCGCTTCAGAAACAATTTGAGTATTTATACTTGACGGCGTCATGTGTTTTTTGAAGTAAGGCGTCACGCTTTAAGATTACAAGAGACGAATCAGAAGACTTATAAAGGGACGACGTCAGATTATAAAGAGTGATGGCTTAAGAGCGGCGACTTGCATAAGACAAAACCCTAAACACGGCGGGCTGATGGTGTCAGAACCTATGAGCTGACGCCGTCAGCATTGTAAATCTATATATACTTTTCGTTTTATTTTCATTAAGTGTGACATCTTGTGGTACAAAATCATAAATGATTTACAAACTTATTGTAGGGCTTTATCAGCCTTTTTCATCCATGTTCTATTTAAGATAAGTTATCCTTTTAATCATTCAATATATCTATGTATTGTTTGATTATTTGTTTATCTTTTCTTCACTTTAACATAATAGCTTAAGTTTATTTGTGTTTGCTTATATCTAATTAAACATAGTTATTGATTATTGATTTGTTGTCTCTTGTTTAGTTGATTGCTTCACGTTAGGCTAAGAAAACTAGCTAACATCTTTTATTTAACTAGCTTAAACGTCTTAGAAAACATAACAATAGCGTGTACTATTGGTTTTTCTCGTTGTATTTATTGCATGAATTGATGTTTATGATCCTAGGATTCTTAATAGACTTTAAGGTTTTAGGTGAAATATATTCTTATAATTGGGAAGGTAGCACACCCCTACAACCAGTATTAAGGAATACAACGCTTCAACTAAAACAAGGTCATGACAATTCAACAAGTCAGTAAAAGTTAACTAGGAGTAGTGAAATCAAAATAAACATGTTTGTCTCACCATAAGAATTTCACCACATTACTTTTAGGGAGGGGTTATTCTCACGGGCCCTATTTCTATTAACTCAACCATCTTTACACTTTATAGCTCATTTTTTTTTTGTTTTTTACTTGTTTTGTCGTTTTTTTTTTTTTTTTTTTTTAAATGTTTGGTATAGTATATATTTTTTGTAATGTTTTTTTTGTGTTTATTTGTTACGTTTATATAATTAACATCCAATGCGTTTTTATTTAATTAATAACAATAACAAATAGCACGTTAAACGTTACCACATTAAACGACTATGACAACAAATCACGGGCCCTATTTCTATTAACCCAACACTCTCTACTTCTAGCTCTCTCTTTTTTTTTTTTTTTTTGTGCTTTTTTTTTTTTTTTTTTAATGTTTGGTATAGTATATATTTTTTGTAACGTTTTTTTTTTGTGTTTATTTGTTACGTTTATATAATTAACGTCCAATGCGTTTTTATTTAATTAATAACAATAACAAATAGCACGTTAAACGTTACCACATTAAACGACTATGACAACAAATCACGGGCCCTATTTCTATTAACTCAACCCTCTCTACTTCTAGCTCACTTTTTTTTTTCTTTCTTGTTTTGTCGTTTTTTTTTTTTTTTTTTTTTTTTTTTTTTTTTTTTTTTTTTTTTTAATGTTTGGTATAGTATATATTTTTTGTAACGTTTTTTTTTTGTGTTTATTTGTTACGTTTATATAATTAACGTCCAATGCGTTTTTATTTAATTAATAACAACAACAAATAGCACGTTAAACGTTACCACATTAAACGACTATGACAACAAATCACGGGCCCTATTTCTATTGACCTAACCCTCTCTACTTCTAGCTCACTTTTTTTTTTTTTCTTTCTTGTTTTGTCGGTTTTTTTTTTTTTTTTTTTTTTTTAATGTTTGGTATAGTATATATTTTTTGTAACGTTTTTTTTGTGTTTATTTGTTACGTTTATATAATTAACGTCCAATGCGTTTTTATTTAATTAATAACAACAACAAATAGCATGTTAAACGTTACCACATTAAACGACTATGACAACAAATGTTATTATTCAACAACATCTACGACATATGAAGATTATTCAAATTTACAACTTTTATTTTTTTTACAAAAAAATTTCAACTTTTATTATTTTTAACAAAATACTTTTTTTTAAACTTTTATAACATTTATTACAAAAAAAAAAAAGAATATATATATATATATATATATATATATATATATATATATATATATATATATATATATATATATATATATATATATATATATATATATATATATATATATGGCCGCATATTTTGACCAAAGAGAAAGGGGGTATGGGCTAGTGGGGGACAAAAAAAGTAAGGTGGCAGTGGGCTAGGGGCTAGGTGGCAGAGGGCTAGGGGCTGTAGAGCCCGCCCAGTTAACACATCCCTACTTTTATTGTTATTTTTAATTTTTGTTTTATAAAAGTAGTTTTTGAGTTAAATGGATAGCAACTAATTCCACCTTTGCCTTTAAAACCGAGATTTTTACATGCTTTATTAAAAACATAAAAACATATAAAAAATCATCCATCACCTTTAGACTTATCTCGATATACACTTCAATCTAACGACACTATTATCCTAGAGAATGATCAATCCTCCGGATTTACCTATACTACACTACAACGATCAGGTATACTGCCTGGAGGATTGCAAAACTTCTTGCGATCCCTCAAGAAGTAAAACTCCTTGTAACGTTGCAATATCTCGCATCAATCGGGTAACTTAAATTGAAATCCGGGACGGATTTCTTATAAGGGGGGATGCTGTGACAACCGGTAATTTTCCAAACCTATTTTAATAATAAATTTAATTTATTATTACTAGTCATTTCTGAGCACTTTCGAGCTCCCTTAACTTGAAGACGAGAGATTATCTCACATATAATGAAAACTTCACACAATGCGTACCGACACGAGTCTTGACCTAATAAACATTTTATTCGTAATTTCTATTATTTTTACGAGTTACTAGTCGTGTGACTACTTGATTGTAAAATCATTTTAAACTTAACCGCACAAGTTTTAAGTTCTCGGGCAACATTTAACGAGCCTAAACTAGTCACGAACCATAAATTCACAAAAATTACAAAAATGGTCCCTATAGTAAAGTTACACCGCGCCCCCTAAACCAATCTCACAGTAATGAAAATGATCTCTAATGCCCTAAACTAAATACACAGTAATAAAAACATAAGCAAAAAAACTAGCAAGAATTTTGTATGTAGTAAATCTGTTATGTATTTCTAAGCACCAACAAAAAAAAATCATGTAATGTGTGTGAGAAGAGATTTTTTTTTCCTTGTTTTCTCCTTTTCTAGAGTACTATATGGTGGTCAAAGAATATCGTCGTCATTTTGATAATAATGACTCTTTTGGTGACATGTGATAGTGAAAGGAAGATAGTGTGATTATAAAAGGCACAAACACAAACACATTGAGTAAATACTTTGAAACACCAAAAACACGTAGAGCAACATAATTGCAGAGATGAAGAGAATAATGGTAACTAATATGATGTCGCTGTCACAGAAGAGAAGAATAACGATGTTTAACTTCTTTCACCCTCTTCATGTTGAAGGACTTGTACAAGAAAAAGAAAACGAACAACTTGATGTTGATGGACCTATAAAAGAAACATAGAGAAACTTGCATTTATGCATAAAAATGCTCAATTTAAACACAATAAATAAATATTTATTATTAAATTAAGAGTGAAAATTACCATTTATCACAAAAACAACACAAATGGATTGAAGATTTAGATCATTGGATTGGATTTGAAATGATCCAATGGTATATATGTTTGATCCATGTGTGATGGTTTCAACCAATAAGAGAGAAGGAGCCATTGCAGAAAATGGAAGGTAGAGAAAGAGAAGATGGGGTGTTTACAATTTATCTGAAAATAGAAATATAACAGGGACGGACTAGTTATGTAGCTCTCATGTCGGGGCTGGGCTTACTCATATGAAGTTTTTTATATTGGTAACTAAAAAATGTGGATCTAACAACAACCACGTATACACCTACAAGTTACTTCACCCTTAACAGTACCCAAACCCCTACATTTCTCAAAACCCATAACCAACAACACCATGGAAACAAGAAACGAAAGCTGGAATAAGAAGAAAGTAGAAGGAAAAGAAACAAAGAAGAAGAAGAAAGTACAAGGGAAAATGTTAGTCTTTTTGTTAAACATTTTATGTAATTTAATATTTTCTACTGTAGTTTTTTATCATTAAATGTATTTTTATTTTATTTTTTCTATGGCAACAAGGGCCTCCTCCAAATGTATTCTCACATCTTGAGCTTAGGGATTTACCAAGTACACAAGAAGATAGACTCTCTGAAAGGTAGTACATCACTGATAAGTTATAATTTTAATTATTTTGCTTTTTTTCCCCCCAATATTTGATATTGAAAGTTATGTATTCTTATACCAGTAAGGTTGGATTTTGTTGAAACACAAGTGTTTAGCGATGGTGGTTGCCAGTTCCAAGATTTAGGAGTATATATTTGTTTGTGTGAGGTTTTGTGATATATGTTTGTACCGAGTGCAACAAAAGTACTTGTTATTTAAGATTTTCAAACTAGACAAATTATCCTTGTAGTTGTAGATACTATTTTAGTTACCAATATAAAAAACTTCATATGAGTAAGCCCAACCCTGACATGAGAGCTACATAACTAGTCTGTCCCTATTATATTCTTATTTTCAGATACATTGTAAACACCCCATCTTCTCTTTCTCTACATTCCATTTTCTGAAATGGCTCCTTCTCTCTTATTGGTTGAAACCATCACACACGGATCAAAGATATATACCATTGGATCATTTCAAATCCAATCCAATGGTCTAAATCTTCAATCCATTTGTGTTGATTTTTGTGATAAATGGTAATTTTCACACTTAATTTAATAATAAATATTTATTTATTATGTTTAAATTGAGCATTTTTATGCATAAATGCATGTTTCTCTATGTTTCTTCTATATGTCCATCAACATCAAGTTCTTCGTCTTTTTTTTTTTTTTTTTTCTTTTTTTTTTCTTGTCTTGTATGAGTCCTTCAACATGAAGAGGGTGAAAGAAGATAAACATCGTTACTCTTCTCCTCTGTGGAAGCGGCATCATATTAGTTACCATTACTCTCTTCATCTCTCCAATTATGTTGCTCTATGTGTTTTTGGTGTTTGAACGTATTTACTCAATGTGTTTGTGTTTGTGCCTTTTATAATCACACCATCTTCCTTTCACCAAAAGAGTCATTATCATCAAAAGGACGACGATATTCCTTAACCACCGTATAGTACTCTAGAAAAGGAGAAAATAAGGAAAAAAAATCTCTTCTCACACACCTTACATGATTTTTTTTATTGGTGCTTGGGAATACATAACAGATTTACTACATACAAAATTCTTGCTAGTTTTTTGCTTATGTTTTTATTACTGTGTATTTGGTTTAGGGCATTATAGATTATTTTCATTACTGTGAGTTTAGTTTAGGGGGTGCGGTGTAACTTTACTATAGGGACCATTTTGTAAATTTATGGTTCGGGGCTAGTTTAGGCTCGATAAATGTTGCCCGATAACTTAAAACTTGTGCGGTTAAGTTTAAAATGATTTTTACAATCAAGTAGTCACACGACTAGTAACTCGTAAAAATAATAGAAATTACGAATAAAATGTTTATTAGGACAATACTCGTGTCGGTACACGTTGTGTGAAGTTTTCATTATATGCGAGATAATCTCTTGTTCTAGTTAAGGGAGCTCGAAAGTGCTCAGAAATGACTAGTAATAATAAACTAAATTTATTATTAAAATAGGTTTGGAAAATTACCGGTTGTCATAGCATCCCCCCTTATAAGAAATCCGTCCCGGATTTCAATTCAAGTTACCCGATTGATGCGAGATATTGCAACGTTACAAGGAGTTTTACTTCTTGAGGGATCTCAAGAAGATTTACAATTCTCTAGGCCGTATACCTGATCGTTGTAGTGTAGTATAGGTAAATCCGGGGGATTTATCATTATGTAAGGGAATATACAGCAAAAAGATATGTGCAATTACTATTTTAAGCAAAACATATATTCAATGGCTAAACAATTGTATATAAGAAAGGTATGTAAATATACAATATTTAAAAGAAACACAAATGCACAAGTTTTCAGAAAACATGTATCGTAAAAAAATAATAATAAAAAAATAATTCCCAAAATCAAGCCCCAAAAAAACGTTTTTAATTAAAAAAATTCAAAAAAACAATGAAAAAATTGTTTTACTATTATACCCTTTTCATTTTAATAAAAATATTTAATAATACTAAATTATTATTTGTCTAAATGGTTCTGTAAAGTTCTGTACAAAATATTGGTTCCGCATTGAACATGACCATATATATATATATATATATATATATATATATATATATATATATATATATATATATATATAGACAATAAACCCGACAAGCACTCACCTCACAGCGTGAGTGTTGCTAGCGGGGAAGTATGTGCGGCGTGACCCAAGCCAAAACAACTAACGGAAGGTGAGCTCTTCACCTTATATGATGTTGTGCCCAAGTGGGCCCCCTCAATGTTTTTTTTTTTTTTTTTTTTGGTAAAAGGGAACTTCCACCCTGGCAAAATATATTAACCAAAAAAACCGTTTCAAGTACAGTGAAATGTGGCTGAAACGCCACATTAACCTCAAGCAACCGCTTGAACAACCCCTATATCATTTATGACATGCCATAAATGAACAACTAGCTACCAACAACTAGAACAACCATTGAAAACAAAAGCGACAAGCAAAACAAATAAACAAATCCAAATAAAGAGATTACTTCCTCGAACGGCCTTGAAGCTTGAAATCAAACTGCTTATTATATTCCTCAAATTGCCCAGGTAAATCAACAACCTGGGCCGCATAATCATCAGAAAAATAGCCTTCAAGCTCGTGATGTCCTCCAGCTGATGAAATGTAACTATCCATAGGATCCTTTGGCTCAAACATCTCATCTTCACTTTCAGAAACAACCACTTCACCCACCTTAGAGAATGGGTTGCCCTTCCGTATACCCACCGGAACGGGTTTCCCATTATCATCCACAAGGGTACCTTTCCCTTCAATAATAAGCTGTTCAAGCTTCCCAATTTTCTCAACAATAGGAGTGCTCTGCATAGGCGACGAAGAAGTAGTTTTAGAAGAACTAGAAGTACCTTCAAGAGAATCTGTAGTGCCAATCACAGGTTCCAAAACCGAATCTTGTGCCTTAAGCACATCAAAGCTGTTCTTCAACTCAACAAAATTGATATCCTCCACCCAATTATTATTCTTACCTTGGTCATCCCGGGAAGGAGCCGTACTACTAGTAGGATCCATCGTAGGTTCGTTACAAGAAGTAGAACCTACATTAACAGTTGGAGGACTTATATTAGATTGGGACGCTCCTCCATTCCTTGACTTAGTAACCGGCCTATAGTAATACGAAGCTTTAGGCTTATGAAACCGAATCCCATCAACCTGACGATTAGTACCATGAAGCTTACCTTTACCTTTCTTCTTAGAGGGTTCAACGAAACCCTCTTCATCAACCAACTCTTTATCATTCACAACCTGTTTCACTCGCTTAGGACATCCATCATTTTTGTGATCAAAAACTTTACAAGTCTCACATCTTGGCGGCTTCCACTCATATTCAATATCAATCGTTACCAATGAATGACCGGACCCATTAGGGGAGGGGATAGCAACCACAAGAGAGTCAAGTAAGGCTTCCTTTGAAGACACTTCCACAAGGGCCCTAGCATAGGAAATACGACCCCACGACTTAAGGCACATCGTACTCGTGTAGGAATCAAGCATGATAGGACGACCAATTTGCGTTGTGATCAAACTAAGACCAACCTCAGAATACGCCACAACCGGAATATTATGAAGTTTAACCCAAACAGGAGCTAAAGTTATATCATCTTTTGTAAGAGTAGTGTTCGGGGTCCAAATATTCAAAAAGATAGGAACCAATCGAATCAACCATGGACCTTCTTCCAACACTCTTTCCATACCCTCTTTGGTTTCAAATTGGAAAAAGAAAAAACCATTATTAAGCATAACCTTTTGTAAACCAAACTTTGCCCAAGTATTTCGAACGTAATTTTCAACTACCGGGAAAGCGAGTCTCTTACCAATGAAATAACCATACAACGTATTAGCGAACCTAGAGCGTACCTCATTAACAGCTTCCAAAGGGATGGTGACATTAGCACCAGCCACACAATTTTCATTTCGCATCTCCGAAATCTTAACGGTCTTCTTAAGTATATTATCCTTGAGCATATCCGCAAAAGATAGAGGATTAGAACCTGATTGAGTCTTTGACACACTCGAATCATGAGCCTCCTTATGTTGTGTCGACTCATTATCAGGAGTCGTATCAATCATATTCACATCAGATTCATACTTTTCAGCCGACTTAGACGCACTACTATCACCACCAAGATCATGTCCCAACGTTCCCCCGCCTTTATCCCTCTCTCTCGTAACACCCATCATGAATAAGTCACAGCAACAAGACCCTCAAAACCGCATCCAGACCAACGCCAAAATCAGAAATTCTAATCGAGTTTAATATTGAATGAAGCACCAGCGAAACCCAAATCGAGTTTAAAATAAAGTCGATTAGGAAAACCCTAAACCGACTTAAACTAATAAGAATAATAAGGATCGATTTAGGATAGCACAACACGGTTGAAACCCTTAGAAAACGATTTACTAATCTGACAGAATAGTGCAGAATTAGATGAAACGAATTGAAAGTGTAAGGGATAAACCAAAAAAACGATTTAATAAACCCTAAAAGATAGAACACCCAAAACCAGAAATCGAAGTGAAATCAGCAACAAGAATGATCAAGATAACGAATAACACGAATGCTAATCAATTAAACTTAATCAAATCGTTGAAAAAAACACTAGATTTGGGTGGATTTAGGTGAAAAAACGATGGGGCAGCTTAAGGTTTAGAAAATCGCCAGAGAGGAGGCGCTTAGTAGTGTGTTAGGGTAAATTGCAAAAATGGTCACTAACATATCACGAAAATGCAAAAATGGGACCGAGTCATAAAGGCATGCAAATTTGCTACTAACGTTTCGCAAAAATGCAAAATAGCCACCGAGAGCGTCTTTTTGCTAACGCCGGTATGTTTTTTCGTTAGTCAAGGGTATTATCGACATTTCACTCTTTTCCCGCCTTTGACTAGCTCGACTTTATGAAAATGACCAAATTGGCAAAGTCGTAACTTAAGTTTGCAGGAAAAAAACCCACGTGGCAACCGAAGAGATTGTCTTGGGACTTTTTTCAACGATTAACCATAAATTTGCAAAGGCCGAAAATTTCACTCCCAAAGTAACAGGGCAATCGAAACGTGTGAACCTTTCTCGCTTATTTAAACACACTAAACCACACACACATCCCACCTAAACACACATAATCCCAACGATCAAAACAACCGACGTTGGCAAACAATGGTAAAGGGAAGGGTATCTACATTGGTACCGAGGAAGAGGAATTTGACAAAGTTTTAAGAACCTATTATCTAAATGATTTACTTCTTGATGCATTTGGCAGAGAACCAATTGATGAGTATGGTTCTTGTAGGAAGATACCTAAGGAGTTGAGAACTAAGATTCTGACCCATCTGAGGAAACAAGATGGCTACAAGCTCAATCTTCTTAAACAAAAGAAACCCATCACTAATCTCAAACAACCAACCCCCTCATGGATATTTCTTCCTCACAACAAGCTCAATCTTCTTAAACATCTTGTCCTTGACCTGCCTGGCCATCATTAATAGTGCATTCGCCCTACGCTTATCAATTGTTTGTAGTCTCCTAAGCTTCTTTGTGTTGCTCCTTGCAATTCTTGCACGTGAATAGTTTCGAAGTCTAACAATCACATCCTCCCTACGTCCGTCCCTTTCAGTAATTTTTTTGGACTTGTTCTCCAAATCGTGTGCCTGCTGCAAGTCTTAAAGAATCTCTGTGTGGTAAGGGCCAAACATTAGTTCAGTTAGCACATACGAGTTACAGAGAACCTTTAGATCAATATCACATTAAGAGTTGTTCATGGTTAAGGAAATAGGGAGGTGTGTTTTGCAAGTGAGTGTTTTGAGAGATGATTGAATGTGAGTAAGGTAGATGATTATTTAGTAGCCTTCATGTGTTTGCCTATAAAAGGGCTTATAAGATTGCCACGTACTGTGTAGCCTTCATGTGTTGGACTAAAAAAAGACTTATATGACAGTTGACTTTATGCAATTCAACATTTGCAGTTTGACTTTTGAAAGTCTAAATGCAATGGGTGCAAACATAATGTTTTTGCAGTTTGATTTTTGTAAAGTCAAAATGCAATGGGTACAAGGGAATGAGTGTCTAGATCACTCCCATTCAACATTTGCAAGTTTGACTTTTGAAAGTCCAAATGCAATGGGTACAAACATAGAATACAAACATAGAATCTAAACATAGTTCAAAAGATTGTTCTAAAGACAATAAATTTAAACAAAGAGTACAAACATAGAATCCAACAGACAATAAAATGAAACATATTGTTCAAAGATCAGTGGGTAACACATTAAGAACTAGGAACTGCATGCTCATCATCTGACTTCATCTTTTTAGTTGGCCTATCAACCTGAGGTCTGTGATTGGGTGGTATTATTACTGTTGTAGAGTCAATTCTTGTCCAGTATTTGCGGCTAGAACAACCATTGATCTTGAATGAGTACATACGCGCCCATGTTTCTAGTCTGTAAGTAGCATGAACCCACTCTTCAGGTATACCAACTCCTCTTCCATCCTCATTCATGTTGTTTATTGCAGCCACAACATGTTTACATGGTATTCCAGTCAGCTCCGACTTCCTACAACCATACTCCTTCCTGTCCATGTTAACAACACACTGATCCTCGTTAGGCACATATACTTTATATATAGAACCTTCAATCCACTCAACAATGCAATCAGTAGCTTCTTTTTTTATTGCATCAAACATGGCTTTCACAGTGGGAGTAAGTTGTCCAACATTATTTTCTATTATTTGGTGAACTACCACAATCCTCTTCATCAAGTACTCTCTGATATATTCAAGACAACTGATGATGCTTCTATCTCTGACATCATTTAGCTGGCTATTGAACACCTCACATATGTTGTTTAAGAGTAGTCCACATTGGGCTTTGCATGTTAAACAAATGACACATTATATATTACTATATGATCAATTAGCAGTATGCTTTTGTCCATTGAAACTTAATGAATTACCTGAAAAATGTGATCTGCTCCATTGTTCAGCTGGAATCTTCATCAACCAATCATAAGCAGCAGAATTGTAATACTTGAGATGATCCATCTCTTTGTTGAATTCAACAACAGTATTGGCTTTAGCTGCCTTCCAAAGCATGTCCTTGTAAACACCTCCTTTAAAATGTGACTTCATCTCCTCATGAATATGCTTAACACATAACCTGTGTTCAGCATTTGGAAACACACTAGCAACGGCTTGTATCAATCTCTGTGAACAGTTAAGTTTATGGATGGTGTTAAATCTTTACACGTTCTCATTGTGCATAAAACACATGATTCATTATAGAATAGAAATGTGCACCTTTTGCCTATCAGAAATGAAAGTGAACTTGCAGTTGGTTTCTATACCAAGATCCTCTCATTGTAGTTTCAAAAACCAACACCAAGTTGCCTTATTTGTTGCATCAACTACAGCATATGCTACTGGATAAATCCCATTGTTTGCAGCAATCCTAACTGCTGTTAGTAATTGACATGGAAAAGGACCTGACATGCATAATCCATCTAATCCTAAGAATTCTCTGCCACAAGCTTTGAAACCTTGTTTCATAGCTCCCAAACACACATAAACCCTTTTAAAAGTTCTTGTTGCACTCTCTGGATTTGGTTCTAGGTGTACATCAATCCTAACAGTAGTTCCTGGATTTTGATTAACCAACTCTTGGGCATACTCTCTATGCAGTGCATAATGTTTCATAAAAACAAGTATACCTGAATGACGTTTACAGTCTTTATTGCATAGCAAATCATACTTACTTACGGGAACATCTTTAATTAGCTCATCACCATCATCATGAAACACTTCATCATCATCATCATGAAACACTTCGTCATCATTTGGATTATAATCCAAATCCTCTGAACCACTCTCGCCACTCTTTTCTTCTGTTTCAGTATCCCTCTCTACTTCTTTCACATTTCCCATATGACCACCTACAATTGTAAGTCTATAACATTAACAACGAATATACCTTTTTAAAAATAACCAAAAACACTGTTCAAGTAAATAGGAAAATGCACTGTGTTCTTACCGTATCGTTCAAAGGCACGGACGATCGAAGTTATCTAACCGGAACTATACGTTAATTAGAATTGTATCTGAATAGGTGTTCGGGTTAATTTGGTATAGAGTTAGAGTGGCGCCATCAATGAGGGTTGTATCTGAACATAAAGGGGTATATTAGTCATTTCAATCGATAATACACTTGACTAACGGAAAAACATACCGGCGTTAGCAAAAAGACGCTCTCGGTGGCTATTTTGCATTTTTGCGAAATATTAGTGGCAAATTTGCATGCCTTTATGACTCGGTCCCATTTTTGCAATTTCGTGATACGTTAGTGACCATTTTTGCAATTTACCCTTTTTGTTAGTAAGTATTTAGTTTGTGAGTGTGTGTCGGGTAATTAGTTGAGTATGTTTATATAAAAGTAGATATTTTAATGAAAGTTGAGGAAGTAATGACCATTAAATGTGAAAAATGAGAAGGAGTAAGGAGAAGAGAAAACTAATGTAATAATGAGATAAAAAATAAAGTAATATAAGAGCACTAGGTGCAGATGAAAAGCTTCATCTTTTTATTCGGGTCCCACGTGTGTCACATCACTCAACACTTCTTCACAACTAACCCCCTGCTCACCAAACAACTAACCTCAACTTTTTCATTCGGGCCCACCATTTACAACTTTATTTTTTTATTCAAATTTTCAAATAAAATAAATTCATTTCATTAATAATAAAAATATAAATAACATTTTTTTATAAAAAAAAGTCTAAAAAAATAACATTAAAAAATTACCTACTACTAATAAATTACAAATATATATAACTTTGTTAACCAAATCTGAAAACAGAACATCACCATACACATTAGTATCTTCTTCTTTAAACCATGATTAACCAAATCTGAAAACAAAACATCTTCTTCTTGGTTACTCTGCGTATCTTCTTCTTCTTCTTCTTCTTCTTCTTCTTCACACACACACACACACATTCGCTGCACACACACTATCTCTCTCTCACACACTCGCTGCACACACACAACCGACAACCCACTTTTATACATATAAAAGAAAAGGAATAAATTTAAAATGTTATATAACGTTTAAAAAAAGACACACCAACTTCATAAAGTTGCAACATATTGCCTTTTTCTTCTCGCCGTGCCCACGAAAAACACACCAACGGAGAAGAGCGGCGAGGAACGGCTCGCCGTTGATCCTCCACGTAGGAACGGCGAGGGTGTTCGGTTTTCCTACACCTGTTGCTCTAACTGGTTAGAGCAATAACTACATTTTACTTTTAATCTTGGTTTCTACATTTGACACCGACAACTAAAATACGTGTTTACTCCACTTGATTAGCATTCACACCAATTTCCCACATATTAAATAAAAACTTAACATAATTAGTACTACCCAAAATCAACTTTTCATCCCAAGATCTCCGTGTCTTTAATCATTTCCCTACATCTCATAAAAATTAACCCAACATCAACAACAACACTCACTTTAAAAAAACAAAAAAAAAAACCCCCTCCTCATCTCCCTCCCCCTCCCATCAGATCTCATAAAAACCGACACCCCTGATCCATTGATCACAAAATGGGTCACATAACCCTAACCTCCCCCAAAACACGCTCAAACCCTTCCCGAAAATGGCAACTCCTCGACTTCGTCTCCCTAATCTTCTTCGGTATCGTAATCCTCTTCTTTCTACTCATTTTCACCCCATTAGGCGACTCATTAGCTGCATCAGGTAACCAAGCTTTAATTAAGTCCAATTTAGCTGATCCGAAACAGCGCGGGGGGCTGATCGCGTTGATCGAGAGTGGAAAGTATGGGAAAGTGGTGGATGTTTGTGCTAATGGTGATGTGGATTATATGCCCTGTGAGGATCCCGCTAGGAATAGTGTGTTGAGTAGGGAAATGAATTTTTATAGGGAGAGGCAGTGTCCGGGGGTTGACGAGAGGGAGGTGTGTTTGGTTCCTGCGCCGAGCGGGTATCGGGTGCCTATTCAGTGGCCTGAGAGTTTGCATAAGGTGAATGTTGTGTTTTTTTTGCGTTTGATGTGTATTAGTAGTAGTTATGAGATATTTAGATCGTGTTTGTTAGACTGTGTTTTTTAGAGGTGGATTAGGATGTATAATCGGTGTAAGAGTTTGTTGATCTATGTGGCTAATAAAAAACTGCAATGTACTTACGTGGATGTAACGGAATGGGCGAGTTGGCAACTTTTTGTTGGGTTACATGGATCCGTGGATTCCATACAGAATCTTAGACGGATCAAAAGTTCAATTTCGAAAGCTTTTGGAAATTGGTCTAGAATGTGCAAAGCTCCAGCTTTTTAGTCTATTGTGGTGATTTTCTCTTGTTAATATGCTGTAGTGTTGTGTAAGCGGATACATTTGATGTGTATTAGTAGTAGTTATAAGATTGTGTTTGTAAATAGAGAAAATTACGGCAAGAGACAGAGAGTTGAGTTTTGAACATTTTAGACTAGTTTTTTTATAGTTTTGGATTTGGACATTGTGACATACTATCCTCGTAAGATATTGTGAGAATTCTGTTGATCCACGTGGCCATTAAAAAACTGCAATGTACTTACGGATGCCGTGGATGTCATGGAGTGGGCGAGTTGGCAACTTTTTATTGGTCACATGGATCCGTGGATTACCCGCAAAATCCTGCGCAGACCAAAAGTCCTAATTTGAAAGCCGTTAAAAATTGGTCTCGAATGTGCAAAGCTCCCCCTTTCTGATCTCTTGCCTTAGTTAGTGTAGGTATAGTTGTTTGTTTGTTTGATTTAGCGATTGTGTGTGTTAGTGTGTTGTAGTGAATTATAGTGTTGTTTGACTTGCTATGTTTGATGAGTACTACTAGTTAACTGGTTATAACATCATGTATTGATTTAGTGGCCAGAGAGTTTGCGTAAGTGGGAATTTGTTAGTGTGTGTTTCGTTGATGATTGTTGTGTTTGTGTGTGTGTTGTAACACTTGATGTGTACTAGTAGTTATAAAATTATGTTTTGATTTAAGGTGAAATTGGTTACTGTGTGTTTACTTGTATATGCTAGTTAGTATGGTGATTCTGATGTATTGTTGTATGAGCTGTTATGTTTGATGTGTACTAGTAGTTATGAGATCGTGTTTTGATTTTAATTATGTTATTGTAGTTAGGTATGTTAGATCTATTAATATTTAGAGCATCTGTTTAAAGTCGTAAGTATGGCCGGCGCGAAGTTTGTGTATCGATATCTCTTTAGAAGAGAAGTTTACAAGTGATTTGTCTTTGGTATTTTTTTAGTGTTAGAGGGGTTGTGAATTGATATTTAGTTAGGTAGTATTTCAATTTCGTAGTAGGATCTTGTGCGTGTGATTAATTACTATGTTTACTAGTTTGAGACTCTTGTTATGTCGAAAAATAGATAAATCCAGTGTCATAATCAGTAAAGATTTGCCTTTTACTTTGCAAAAGTTTGGGCTATTTGTCTTGGGATCTATTTGGTTATGTTCACATGTTCTAATTGTTATTGGCCTTTCAGAAAACTCTATTTCCCTTTTTGTCTCCTTAAGCTGTGTTAGGCAGCACATGTACTGTTGAGATTCATTTGTTCCATCTCTAAATATATGTACATCATTGGCATGTAAAATGATATCACATTTGTAGATTGCGTATCGCTTATGGTAATTCTTTTCTCTTGGTGTGCAGATATGGCATGAAAACATGCCTTATAATAAAATAGCGGATAGGAAAGGTCATCAGGGATGGATGAAAAGAGATGGTCCATACTTTATCTTTCCTGGGGGTGGCACTATGTTTCCTGATGGAGCCACACAATATATCGCGAAACTCAAACAATACATACCTATCTCTGGTGGAGCCTTGAGGACGGCTCTTGATATGGGATGTGGGGTAAGTATTGCCATATTATATCCTTTCTTCCTACATCAGAATACTTTCGTAGCATTTGGTATGATGGAATGGATCAGTCTTCAAGGAATGTGGTCTCTTAAGTTTCGTTGAATTCATTCTTCGGCGAAGGATGTTTTCCGTTCCGTTCCATTATAAAATTGAACGAAAATTTGTAATATAATCCAGTTCTATTCCAGGACTCATCAGGAACTTAAATTTTCTTTAAAGATTTTATAACTTCAATCAAGTTACTTTTTTTTGTTTACTCAAAAGTCAAAACAACTAGAAAATACATCTTATAATCTCATATGAGACTTTAGTGAGCTTTTTATGTCTGTATTATATGCTTATGTTAAAGTTCATTCCATTCCTACAAGACAAATGAAGATAATATGGAATGCAATAATATATTTTATTATCTTGCTTTCCATTATATTGATCTGGTTGTTGGTGTTAGATTTCGAAATTTTGATTGCTTAATATCTCTTCAGGTTGCCAGTTTTGGGGGTCACCTACTCGATGAAAACATTTTGACACTATCATTTGCTCCAAGAGATTCACATAAATCACAGATACAGTTTGCTTTGGAGAGAGGAATACCGGCATTTGTTTTGATGCTCGGCACACGCCGACTTCCTTTTCCTGCAGCCTCTTTTGACTTGATGCACTGCTCTCGCTGCTTGATCCCTTTTACTGCATATAGTGGGTGTTGTTTTATTTGTTACGTTTATTTATATGACATGATGTTTATTTTTTCTGATAGTGAACTTGTAATTTTCAGATTTCACATATTTTATGGAAGTCGATCGATTACTTCGCCCTGGTGGGTACCTAGCAATCTCTGGACCTCCAGTACAGTGGGCTAAGCAAGATAAAGAATGGGCAGATCTCCAGGCGGTGGCTAGAGCATTGTGCTATGAGTTGATTGTTGTCGATGGGAACACTGTTATCTGGAAAAAGCCTGTTGGTGATGCATGTCTTCAGAATCAGAATGAACTTGGACTTGAACTATGTGATGATTCGGATGACCCTAGTTCTGCATGGTGATGATCTTTTTTTAACTTGAAAATCATTGTTCTTCAAGGATAATTATTCATGTGAAGATTGAATAATATATTGTTGGTGATACAGGTATGTGAAACTGAAAAAATGTGTGAGCCAGACATCTGCTATCAAAGGAGATATTGCTGTTGGTGCGATTCCGAAGTGGCCACAAAGACTAAAACAAGCTCCCTCAAGGGCTACCTTGATTAAAAATGGAAATGATGTATTTGAAGCTGACACACGGCGCTGGGAAAGGAGGATTTCTTACTATAAAAACTCATTACACTTGAAGCTGGGAACTTCTGCAGTACGAAATGTCATGGATATGAATGCATTTTTTGGTGGTTTTGCTGCTTCACTGACATCCGATCCTTTGTGGGTGATGAATGTCGTTGCTGATCGCAAGCCTTCAACCTTAGGTGTCATTTACGATAGAGGGCTTATTGGTGTCTATCATGATTGGTAAGTTATTTCTCATTTGTGTTTACTTTAATAGAATCATCAGCCAGGTCAATAACTCCTTGCATAAATGCTGAATTAGTAGATGGTCTCTGAGTTTTGCTTGGGAGATATTACATTTTAGGGTATCTTCTTGATTAGACTAGCTCATGGAATACACTTGGTATATAAGACTTAATTTGAACACTCCATTCTTGCCAACCAAACAGACCTACAAACAAAGGATGTTGATGTGGTTAAAGATTTGTATGATTAGGGATGTGGCAAACTCAACCCCCATATACCTATGAATGGGCTGATTTATATATCTCAAACTGGTCAAACAAGTTGTTTGGCTAAATATGGGTCGAAGTCACTCATAACGTATTTTTTACAACCTTCTATATTATATTCAAAAGTTAGGATTATTATATTGCATTAATTTAGTATCTGTAAAATTATTTAACGCGTTAATTGTAAAGTAAAAGTTGACGCCAGCCCGTACTAAAATTGTTTGTTTTGACCCGTTACACAACCTGGACATTTTGTCACCTCTCTGTATGTGGTAGTAAATGTGAGCGCATGCTAGTTTTATTAGCATACAACTGCATTAAAGGTCAATGTCAAGTTTTTTATGGAGGAGTTCATTAATGAACTATAGGATGAAATATCATTGTGCATGCTGTTAATCAAACACTCTACTGCTGATCCTTAGGGCTGAGTTAGGTTATGATATGAAACTAAAGTTTTAAAAGAACAAGAGGACTTTCGACTCGGCGTGATTGAAAATAAATTGCATAGCATTGGTGCTTTTAAATTTACGGTTATTGTGGCTAGAAATGTGTCTAAACAAGAATATAGGCAGCATATCCAGAAAGATTGGTGAAGTCACTAGTGATAGATTAACGGCTTGCTAAATGAGGTAGAAAAAGGCGCCCTACATACACTTAAGGGTAATTTTTGTGGCACGAAGATGAACTTTATGTCCACTAAACGAATACATTTAAAATAAGTAGAGTAGCTTAAAGGTGTGTAGAGGAGGCTGTGTGGCAAATAAGAATGGGTCTGGTTAGAAACAGGGATATATAGAACGTCAGGGTGCCTTTCAAAGCCCCTTTTTTTCTCTAACTTATTGTTTACAGGTTCTAAATTTAGGATACACCATAATTTGGATAAAATAAATGGCCCTAAAAAGTTAATGCAGCGTGCTTGTTAATTCAAACTATTGTATTCATTTTTTAACTCCGCACAACTTTATATCATTCCTTTTGGTGTCTCCAGGTGCGAGCCTTTCTCAAGTTACCCTCGAACTTATGACTTCATCCATGTTTCTGCACTCGAATCCCTCATAAAGGATCCAGTTACCGGCAAGAACAGGTAAAAAACTACTGTTGCTTACTACAACTTAGTAACTTACAATCTTGTTCCTTGATATGCCACCATCCGTAAGGTTTCACATTTTTTAAAGTTGGGTGGTTGACTTTACCATCCTTGAACTTACACATTTCAAGTTAACAATAAGTGATATTGGATCAAAGGTGTCAAGTCTGGTGTTCGTTTTTGTATTCAAGTTTCCAGAATTGCTCATTCTTGCAGTTTCGAAGTTCTTCTTTTCTTTTGGCATCTTCATAAAAAATAATATTTTTCAAACTTCAATAACGTTTGGACAGTTACTCATTTATGTCATGTTACCCAACACCCGCATCTTTCCATTTTTTGTGCGATGATTTAACACAATTTAATCCTTTTACCACTGGTTCGCCTATTTTTTATGTTTGCATAAGGAATCAGATGACATATTATGTCTTCTATGAACATTTGTATGTTAACCGCATGATGGGTTGATTGCAGATGTAACCTTGTGGATGTCCTGATTGAAATGGATCGATTATTACGACCCGAAGGAACAGTTGTGGTTCGTGATTCCCCTGAGTTTATTGCAAAAATAGACCGAATTACCAGCTCCATCAGATGGAAATCCACCGTACATGATAAGGAACCCGAATCCCAAGGGAGGGAACGAATCCTAGTGGCCACAAAAACTCTTTGGACATTACCTTCATCATCCCATTAACCCGCTGCAATATAGGTATTTATTTAGCGTCAATCTTCTAATGTTTATGTAATTTATTCATCAGAAAGTTCTTGTATGCATCATGGCACAAGCTTTCTTGTTCCTCCTTTGGTTTTCAACCTCTTTTTTGAAGTGATAGTTATGTTAGAACGAGAAGGAAATGTATGAAAAGCAAAGATAATATAAACTTAGTATACTTTCTTAGTGTCCAGTGTTGTCAATGATATATGTTTCATTTGTTAGATTTGTTTGTAATATGTTACCCCAGTGACAATAAAAATACTTCAGTAGAAAATGAGCACAAATTTATCCTTTGTTCAATACTATAGTTTGATCTTCCAATAATTTCAATCTTTTATCTAAACTATCTGAGTAGTAGTATGTCATTGTTCTAAAGTAACAAAACATGTGCAAAGTTATTGCACCATGAGTGTCAATGATACTAGCTATAATAACAAAAGTCTTATGAATATTATCATCAAAATGTGATTGAGTATTATCTGTGAGGTCTCAAGTTCACTCTTGCTAGATGCAAACAACTTGAAGTGGCCACTAGATGCAAACAATTTGAAGTGGTCACGTCAACCTAATGTCAATAATAACAAAAGGCTTGTGAATATTATCATTAAAATGTGAGTGAGTATTATTTGTGAGGTCTCAAGTTCACTCTTGCTAAGTGTAAACAACTTGAAGTTAGAGGTGAGCAATCCCGACCGACTACCGACGCTCGATTTTGACCGCCAGAAACCGATTCCGACCAACTGCTACTTGGATCGGGACTCGGTTCGAGTTTTCCATGATCTCGGGACTCGGGTCGGGACGGGCGAAAAACCGAGAAAAGACAAGCAAAGTTGACTGAAATCGACAAACCCGAAACCGACTATACCGAACCGACTGAAACCGACTACTTTCGGGTCGGTATTCGGTTTAAGATTTAGCTGCCTTTCGGGATTAATTAGGTCGGGTCGGGATCCGGCCCGATGCTCAGCCCTACTTGAAGTGGTCACGTCAACCTTTTAAAAAGGAAGGCTTACCCGGTTCGAGTTTGTTGTTTCAAATATTGATTGGTCGGCCAAAATGTGAAACAATGGTTATCTAGAAAATTAAAAAATAAGAAAAGTACTAGCTGTTCGTTGGTGTTTAAATGAAACATGGCTTTGCCTTAAAATCACATTGGGCTAGTTGACATGTTTCTATGGGTATCCTTCTGTATAGTTTGGTTGGATCGACATGCTTGGGTCCAACTAGGTTGTATTGGCCAGTTTTTTTCTATGGTTTAGGACTTAAGGTAAACTTCAGGTTTTTCGGTTGATGAAAATTATTTTGTATATGTTAAATTCGAACTTGAGAGATATGATGATTGATGAGACTCCCGCGGTAGTGGCACAATTTCTTCAGTCCAAGCTTCAAACAGTGGTTCAAAACCAGGCTGTCCAACAAACAGATCGTATAGTCTACTTGGTATTGGTAGTTTGGTCATGAAACTGGACTGTAAACCGGACCTTAACTTTCGATTCTGTTGGGGTAAGTGATTATTTACAAGCCCTTTGTATGCCTACGTCGATGTTACAAACTAAACTAGCCAAGACCGTTACACGGATAATGCTATTCAGTATAGTATAAAGAAGCTCAGGCTACACATAATATGATAAGAAATATCTAAAACAATTATTTTTTCAAAGTATGTGCATGTATAATGTGCCTTCCATATGGGCATGTACATGAACTCACGATTTGTCAATACTCAATAATGCTGCTAGATGAAGTTTTTTTTAATTCATTTAATGGAAGTGATCTACTTGACCAATTGATTTTTCTTAAGAAGGTTTGTGATGAGCTTCGTAATATATATTTCAAAATGAGTAATGAAACGATGGTTCACGATTATTCTGACTAAAGATTTTGTGGAGCTTAAGTTTATTATATATTCAGTATTTTGTGGCTGTTACATGAGTTGTTTGTTAGTAGTTGGAGATATAGCTTTCATATACAGCTGAGCGTATTTGGCGTGCAAGATTAAAGATTTTGTGGAGCTTAAGCTTATTTTTCAAACTTTATAAACAAGATTTCCTTGGTTGACAAATGTTATAGGAGCTTTTCAAAAAATATGTTTCAATAAGTTCTCAAAGTCAAAAGCTACTTTGATTAGCTTATAAAATAAGCTCCAGCTTTTAGCTCTTGTTTCTTCTTTAGCTTCACTCCATTTGCGAGCTTCCGCTTGTTTTGCAAAATATATGCAATATATAAAAGGCAAAGCATCGCTGCTGCAAAAAAAAAAATAATAATAAATAATAATAATAATTGGGCTGCAAACAGCAGCCCAACGTATCTGTAACAAAAAAATAATAGTTTTATATTTGTTACCCTTCAATATTTACTACTTTGCATAATTGGTCCTTCATAGCCTTGTAGCATGTAACATCCCTGCGGCCAACAACAGGGATCATTTTCCCATATATAAAAGTATAAAACGCATGACAAAGTAATTGTAGCTAGATAATGTAACTCTACATAAATTAAAATTTTTAATCTAGAAACACAACTAATTGAAGTGGTTTTGTATAATTTGTATTTTGTAGTCAAAGTTTTAGCTTAACTAGCATTTCTGTTTCGGAGTTTTTGTATTTTGAAATAAAAAGTTCATCTCAGTCAACCAAACAAAGCTAAGAGAAGCTTATTTCAAATTTAGATACTATTAAATACTTCATCCTAAACACATTATAATGTAAAGTGTTTACAAATAATACAAAACAAAATGAAGTTGATATGAGTTCACAATATATCTTGATTCTTGAAGCATATAAAATAACAATATCAAACGGCTTGTACTTGTAGCAAGGGGACTGCACATAACGCTACCTCAGCTTTCTTTTCTAAACCAAATCAAATATCAAACGCTTGTAGTAAGGGGACTGCACATATGACTGGAATTTAAAAAAAAAAATAAATAGAATTTTCATTAATAACTAAAAAAACATTACATTAATAATTCAAATAAAAAACATTACATAAACAATCCGATTTTTTAAAAAAGAAATACGAAATATAACAAACAATATGAAAATTTAAAAACATTACACAAAAATAAAAACACAATCATTCTATTTGTTTCCTTTATGCATTCAAATAAATTTAGCACTAATGTTATCTTGTATTGTTTCTATCATTTTAAACAAAGCATCATGTATATCCCAATCTTTTCAAGCTCTGTCTTTTAAGAAAAGTGTTAATCGAAGCTAATTTTTCTGGCGGAATGCCTTTACATTACGTGTATGTTTTCCTCAGATCATCTTTTGCACGCTATGCGTTGCTAAACTACACAGCTAAGTCGATAATCGCTTGATGACGAATGATATCACTATCAATTAGTTTCTGATCATCAGTTTTGATTTTATCGACGGTATTTGAAAGTGAACAATCCATAAGTTTTGGTAAATGGTAGTTGTGTTTTTAGTAGAGAACATGTGTGTATAAAATAAAGAAATGATTGAGTTTAATAGGAAAAAAGTGAATTTATTTATTTATTCTTTATTATTATTATTATTATTATACAAACACCACTCAACATTCAAAAAGTTTGTCTATTTGTTAGGTCCTCTAACGGTCCAACCCATTGCAGATCTAATAAAATGGCTAGACCAACCGAATCATTTGGTCCCATTACGTTTAATCGAGCCTTTGTAACAAAGTTAAATTTGTACTTTACTTACATCCGTTGATTATTATTGGCTATTTGATATTGCAATAGTTTTGTTGATATGTAAGAGACTAAGAGCTTTTCAATAAGGAGATGATTCGCACATCATTTTTTTTTAATTATTTTATCACATTTAGTGCATTACAATGTTGTATTATGTGCTTTTTGTGCATTGCAATGTTATACAAAATAGTGAAATAATAATAAGAAAATAGTGTATAAATCACCTCCCTTCTCGATATTATAATACCTTCGTTACAATAATAAGTACAACAAGGTTTGTTAAATAACGAGGTTTTAAACCCGCACGTTGTCGCGAGATGTTTTAATATTAAGGTATGCATGCCCATCCGGGTTCGAGTAATCTCAAAAAAAGGAGGCCACAAATAAAACGGGCTGGACTTAGTACGCATGCCCACCCGAACAAAAACAAAAAAAAAAAAAAAAAAAAAAAAAAAAAAAAAAAAAAGGCCCAAGGCCCTTTACTGTAGAAAGACCCCGGGTTACTATTCATCAAAGGGGATGGGAAATGTATATATTAGTAATAGTAATTATCAATAATTGGTTTTCTTTATAATCAAATAAAATAATTGTTTCTAACAAAAAGAATGAAACACCACAACATAATTAATTATAAATAAATAAGTATGCATATAATTGCAACCTTTTTTTTATTTGCTTTTGGTACAAGGTCACGTGTGCAAAACTAAGCAATTCATGAACATGCAAATCTTATTATTATAGAATGTAAAACATTGATTATTTTTCGATACTAATTGATAGGTTTTGTTTTGTTATTGCTTTTGGTTTTTGTTTCCCTTATCTTAAAAAGGTATAAAAGTCAGACTTAAAATAGCATTTGGTAATTTGTAAACCTAGATTCACATTTGAAATTGAAAGTTTTGAGCAATAAAAACAAATGTTGACCATTTCACGCATAAGGTGTGGCAATATTTTTTCAACGTAATGACACCATAATGCTTGTTTTACCGCACTCATATAGCTCATTGTTGTTTGATCAACGTTGTGTTTCCCGTTCGCTTCACTTTTCTGTAAAAGAAAAAAAGTTTTTCTAACTTGTGTCTTTAAACACATGTTAAAAACTTTTAATGCCCTGAATATTTTATTGAAACTCGTAATATCCTGAATATTTGTTTATAAAATTACAAATTTACAATTTTCAAAAAAAATATTCAGGGCATTAAATACTTTTAAACATGTATTTAAAAGCACAAGTTAGAAAAAACTAAAGAAAAATATATGTGTGCATATGTAAGTGGTATATCAAGTTCCAAGTTTCTAGTGTTACTATTGCAGGTAAAAAACGGATTGCAGTATTATTCTCACTGTTATTGTTATGTTAATGTCTGTATACCTTTACGAGTTTAATGGTACCACACCCCATGTTTTCAGATATTACTAAAGCTGAGATGCCATAAGTCAGCAAACAACTCAAATCCATTTTACATCTTATTTTTGGAAAGCAAAACTAGTTTTGCCAAATGCTATACATCAATTGAATTTTGTGGTTGAAGAGATTGACACAACTTAAATCCATTTTACATCTTAAACTTGGACACTGTTGGTGAGGGGGCCAAATTGAAAAGTATTTATTTTAGGGTGACTGATATAAACTACGCTAAAACTTTTATATTAAAAATGACTAAAATGTATATAAAAAAATATAAAATATACACAGAGTCAAAAATTTTGAAAATACCACAGCCCCATCGGTCCCTTATAAGTTCCGTCCATAGTTGTTAATCAGTGGGTTCTTGTGTTGTAGACTTGTAGTATGTACAACATTATCTATTTATCTATTTCGGTACATTTTGTTATACCCGTGATATAAACCTAACTACAAAGATTCGACGACTAGTCGCCTAAACCTTTTGCAAATAATTATATATGTTGAATTCTTAATGGTACCTCGCAATTCAAGTCTCTCTACGGCTGCTTTAGTTTTCAACTATTTAATAAATTGCTTATTATTAAGAGAAATTATACGAGCTTCAAATATAAGATCGACATGCATACACAACTTTTATTGTAAATAATAAACATTAGATCATACGAAATTTACAATAAGGGTTAATTCTTTATATAGACCAGTAGACTAAGTAATTAACTTTTTCTAAACACGAATTTAAAAACTTCTCAATTTAGACATTAGCTATTTTGAGCTTGTGCTACCACAATTAAAACATTGACAAGCGTCCACTTACCATAGTTAAAATATTGACAAGTTTCTACTTACTTTTGCAAGTGGACACTTGTCAAGATTTTAACTATGTTAACCCAGATCCAAAAGTAGCCCATATCTAGATTGAGAAGTTTTTAGATTCGTGTCTAGAAAAGATGAACCACTTGAGCTACTGGTCTATATGGAGAATTAACCCTTAGAGCAGTGGGTGTGGTCTCGCCACAGCTCCTCGTCGTCCGACGTGGAGCTCGTTGGAGCTCGCCACGGTACCACCTCCCCCTCGTTGTCCCTCGTTGTTGCATGCTTCCTCGTGCAGACGACGAAGTTTAATTTCTGACAATGTGTACGAAAAGTGGAGCAAAAGGAGCATAATTTATTTATTTTGCAAACGATAATATTACCGTTTAAAACCAAACTTTTTTTTTTTTTTTTTTCTTCTTCTTCTTTTAAAAGGTTTTACAACCCCTATAAATACCAAACCAATTTCACATACTTTCATCACTACAACTCAACAAATATATAACTTCAACCAAGAAAATGTCTCAAAACCCGAACGAACCCGGTTATTTTACAACCCTCCTAACTTCAAACCAACGATACGAGGGATCGTCAAACACTTTTACTCCCTCATCGCAAAATTCCCCACAACCTTCATCGCCATATGGTTCACAATCTTTCAATCCGATGGACGTTTATGCTAATCAATAAATTGCGTTGCAACAAGGGGGTTCGTAACTCATTCTCAACGAATGTTGCCACCACAATTTTTAAACCCGTCTCAACCATCCTCGTTCCCAGCTCATCAATCACAACCTCAAGTCGAACCACAACCTCAGGTCGAATCTCAGTTTAAAGTTCCAAAAGCACAGTCACCGGCTAAAGGTAGAGGCAAGAAAATCAAGGCCGTCAAAGGAAAAAAAAGTCGTAAATTTAGATGCCGACGATGACGATGACTTGGAACTTGCAGGTCAAACGCGTGTGAATCGGAAATGGACCAAGGCTGAAGAAAAGCTTCTTGCGGAAACTTGGATAGAATTTTCACAAGACAAAGATATGGGCAATGACAAAACCGAAGACTTCTTTTTGAACGAAATTACAGAAACGTTCAACCAGCAAACCGTGGATGACCCTAGAGGAAAGAATATGCTTACCGGTAAATGGACGAGGATGAACGGCGACTGCCAAAAGTTCAACGCTATATATAAGCATTTGGGGCGTCGAAGTGGTGAGAATGAGCATGATCAAATCAACAATGCCAAGGCGAGTTTCGCAGAACGCTTTGGTGCGAGGGGTTTCACGTATGAGCATGTTTGGGAGTTTTTGAGAAATTACCCGAAATGGGATGCCGATGAATAAAATGTTTAATATGCATGCAGTGTCGTTTTTTATATTTTCGTATTGTTTTTTTTTTAAGTTTCGTATCATTTTTTTCTTTTCGCGTCTTTTTTTTCTGGTATTGTAACTTTTTTAATTTGATGAAATAAATTTAGTTTGGTGTAGTATTTTTAATTTTTTTGAAATGAATTTTATTTATTTAGTGAAATGAATAAAAAATAAAGTTGTAAGTGGTGGACCCCAAATAAATAAGTTGATGTTAGTTATGAGTGAGGAGGGGTTAATTACTTAGTTGTGAAAAGGTGTTAAGGTGATATGACACCGTGAGCCCTAAATAAGGAGGAGAAGCTTTGTCACCACACCCGCTGCTCTTACAATAATCCAATAAAAATCAATGACTCAGTTAATCATTATTTATTCAAGTCTCTCAGTGAATCATTGCTATTATAAGTACAAAGATTTCCTGATCTATAAGTTAACTACACCGCGCCTCTTTAGTGAAAAATTACGGCAGAGCCCCTGCCCAAAGGGTTGTGTCTGCATATACCCAAACTTTTTCACCCTTACAAAAATACCCCAAGAAGTCGCGTATATATATACCCAAAGGGTTGTTAAATAACGAGGTTTTAAACCCGTATGTTGTCGCGAGATGTTTTAATATTAAGGTATGCATGCCCATCCGGGTTCGAGTAATCTCAAAAAAAGGAGGCCACAAATGAAACGGGCTGGACTTAGTACGCATGCCCACCCGAACAAAAAAAAAAAAAAATAAAAAAAAAAATAAAGCCGAAGGCCCTTTACTGTAGAAAGACCCCGGGTTACTATTCATCAAAGGGGACGGGAAATGTATATATTAGTAATAGTAATTATACATATATCTTAAATCCCTTAGCAAACTACGTCGTTTTGCTAAGGCGATTTTCCCGCCAAAAAATCATGGGCTCCTGTGGCCTGTTTGTGTGGTCCATGGTCTGCTTATTTGGTCTTTGTGTGGTCCGGTCTGCTTATTTGGTCCAGAACAAAAACAAGATAAGTTATCTCCGGATTCTTCCAACGTACGATTACATACCAACCACACCTTCTTCCAAGATACCACACCTGCATACCAGCTACGATGACGAAGGCACTCATATGGCAAGGTAAAACCCTAACCCTAATCTTAATACATCACCCACGATTATCTAATAAGGTATAATTTATTATCTGAACGTTAACGAATTGATGATTTGCAGGTTACTGGAAACAAGTGGGACACGTATCTTGAACTTCTTTGGTCTGATTACACCGAAGGGTGAGTAGTTTTATTATTCATGAAACAATTATTTGGTACAAAAATAATGATTTAAGGTTTATTTATACAGAATATTGTATGATTGTTGTGTATTGAGGGGTTTTTATTTGGATCTAATTATGACTTTATGGTTTGTTTTTGGAGTGAAATTTGTTTTCTTAATGTCATCTTTATATGTATTAGGGGGTGTTTCTTTAAGCTTATATGTGGGCTTATGAGCTTATTTGATTTCGGCTTATATTTCATAAGCCCTAATTTTGCTACTTATTTTGAAACTTATGGCCTTATATAATTTTATCGTATCGTGATAAACTTATATAAGGCTGCAAGTCTCATAAACCATAAGCCACATATAACCCGAAAAACAAATAACCTCATAAGTCATGTATAAGCTTAAACAAACACCTCCTTAATAGTTTTTGTAATTAAAAAATTTTCGGTAGTAACCCTACGCGGATGTCTCTTTGTACGCCTGAGTTATTCTTAATAGTATTGGAATGATTTACATTGTAGGTTACGTCGTAACTGGATATGGTGGCCAACTGCGCTTTCGTTCTGTCAATTGCCTTCTAAGTGATTATAAGTATATATTAAATCAGTAAGCGAACTACGTCGTTTTGCTTGCTGCCTTTCGCGCCAAAATATCATGGGCTCCTTTGGCCTGTTTGTGTGGTCCATGGTCTGCTTATTTGGTCCTCCAAAACAAAACAAGATAAGATATCTTTACATAAGGATATCCTTATCCAGATTCTTCCAAGGTTCGATTATTCTAAAAAAAAAATTCGTATATACTTACTTATAAATTGCCTTATTCATTGTCTCATGTGCGTTTCAGGTTGCTGCGCTTAATGTGAGTCGATGTCTTTCAAATTCAAAATATGTGAGTCGAGAATGTGGTAAATCTGATGACAATAGGTAAGTAATATTTTTTATCTAGACTCTGTACAATCTCATTTGACTAATTATCTCTGCATATGTTAGTGCATACTATAGTAATCCATGTGCACGTAGCCATGGACAAAGGTTTATATATACTCTCTAACATTTGGAATTCATTAAAACCAATATGATAAGTTACTGATTACAAGTTTTTGTCTGAATATGTGCAGGATTCAAACATAATATACTTGGACTCACCAGTTGGAGTTGGAATATGCTGTTTGAAGCTCGATCCCAAAAGAACTGATGAAAAGAAGAGATTTCAGACATGTAGTCCGAAGAGCAACATGGTGAGTTGTAGGCGGGCTAAATTTTTTACTCAGTCACTCTTCCTTTATATGTATTTAGTATGTATTCGTTTTTCATTTGTTTCCCCTTTGTTAATTTATAGATATTGATTGATTAATATGTATTTTCAATTTCATGTTTATGCTGAATGTTTTTATATGGAAAGGCTAAATTTACTTTTATGAACAATGATAATCTTTTTGCCTATGAATAAATACTATAATCATTCTTTTTTCGGATATACATTGTACAAACATAATATACAACATGTTTATGAGTTTTGCATTGTAACTGATTATTATATACTGTACATTCCTGATAAAAGTGCCTCAATACATTGTAACTTATAGCACAACTGATAATTTTATAACCACTGCCTGAAGATACTAGCGACATGTTGGACGGATTTGCATGGTAAAAACAGATGCACGGTCCGGAGGCTTCAAGGTACACAAACTTAATGGTAAAAACTAATAATTTTACGTGAGTTTTTTTTAATGTGGCTGGGCAATGGGTCGAAACGTGAGTTTTCCTGAAATGGCCCATATTGACTTATTAGATTGATGTGTTAGATATTTACAATATTTGTTTTGGTTTAATGTTTATGTTGTTTTTGTAGGAAGCAATGGAGCATCATCGACTTAAAGGAACTGAAGCCAAACATCAGGTATTCATAGTGAGTATAATACAGCCAATTTGTGACGGCTTATAATCGAAGCTGTTGATAATCGAAGCTGTAGATTACATGATCCATATTACAGCTTTCGATCCACGTGTAACTTAGCATTATTTTAGTAAAAGAAACGCACAATCTTTGTTGTCTTTTTGCTGGTATGGAACTTGGAGCGTGTTTATAATGTTTAATATAAGTGTATATATGAGTGCCTTCAAATAGGCCACTTTCAAGTACTGGTAATAATAAGCTGGGCAGTGGCCCATGTCGACCTTGCCAATATCCGGCCCTGATCACAAAGCTCATATTATACATATATCTTAAATCCCTTAGCAAACTACGTCGTTTTGCTAAGGCGATTTTCCCGCCAAAAAATCATGGGCTCCTGTGGCCTGTTTGTGTGGTCCATGGTCTGCTTATTTGGTCTTTGTGTGGTCCGGTCTGCTTATTTGGTCCAGAACAAAAACAAGATAAGTTATCTCCGGATTCTTCCAACGTACGATTACATACCAACCACACCTTCTTCCAAGATACCACACCTGCATACCAGCTACGATGACGAAGGCATTCATATGGCAAGGTAAAACCCTAACCCTAATCTTAATACATCACCCACGATTATCTAATAAGGTATAATTTATTATCTGAACGTTAACGAATTGATGATTTGCAGGTTACTGGAAACAAGTGGGACACGTATCTTGAACTTCTTTGGTCTGATTACACCGAAGGGTGAGTAGTTTTATTATTCATGAAACAATTATTTGGTACAAAAATAATGATTTAAGGTTTATTTATACAGAATATTGTATGATTGTTGTGTATTGAGGGGTTTTTATTTGGATCTAATTATGACTTTATGGTTTGTTTTTGGAGTGAAATTTGTTTTCTTAATGTCATCTTTATATGTATTAGGGGGTGTTTCTTTAAGCTTATATGTGGGCTTATGAGCTTATTTGATTTCGGCTTATATTTCATAAGCCCTAATTTTGCTACTTATTTTGAAACTTATGGCCTTATATAATTTTATCGTATCGTGATAAACTTATATAAGGCTGCAAGTCTCATAAACCATAAGCCACATATAACCCGAAAAACAAATAACCTCATAAGTCATGTATAAGCTTAAACAAACACCTCCTTAATAGTTTTTGTAATTAAAAAATTTTCGGTAGTAACCCTACGCGGATGTCTCTTTGTACGCCTGAGTTATTCTTAATAGTATTGGAATGATTTACATTGTAGGTTACGTCGTAACTGGATATGGTGGCCAACTGCGCTTTCGTTCTGTCAATTGCCTTCTAAGTGATTATAAGTATATATTAAATCAGTAAGCGAACTACGTCGTTTTGCTTGCTGCCTTTCGCGCCAAAATATCATGGGCTCCTTTGGCCTGTTTGTGTGGTCCATGGTCTGCTTATTTGGTCCTCCAAAACAAAACAAGATAAGATATCTTTACATAAGGATATCCTTATCCAGATTCTTCCAAGGTTCGATTATTCTAAAAAAAAATTCGTATATACTTACTTATAAATTGCCTTATTCATTGTCTCATGTGCGTTTCAGGTTGCTGCGCTTAATGTGAGTCGATGTCTTTCAAATTCAAAATATGTGAGTCGAGAATGTGGTAAATCTGATGACAATAGGTAAGTAATATTTTTTATCTAGACTCTGTACAATCTCATTTGACTAATTATCTCTGCATATGTTAGTGCATACTATAGTAATCCATGTGCACGTAGCCATGGACAAAGGTTTATATATACTCTCTAACATTTGGAATTCATTAAAACCAATATGATAAGTTACTGATTACAAGTTTTTGTCTGAATATGTGCAGGATTCAAACATAATATACTTGGACTCACCAGTTGGAGTTGGAATATGCTGTTTGAAGCTCGATCCCAAAAGAACTGATGAAAAGAAGAGATTTCAGACATGTAGTCCGAAGAGCAACATGGTGAGTTGTAGGCGGGCTAAATTTTTTACTCAGTCACTCTTCCTTTATATGTATTTAGTATGTATTCGTTTTTCATTTGTTTCCCCTTTGTTAATTTATAGATATTGATTGATTAATATGTATTTTCAATTTCATGTTTATGCTGAATGTTTTTATATGGAAAGGCTAAATTTACTTTTATGAACAATGATAATCTTTTTGCCTATGAATAAATACTATAATCATTCTTTTTTCGGATATACATTGTACAAACATAATATACAACATGTTTATGAGTTTTGCATTGTAACTGATTATTATATACTGTACATTCCTGATAAAAGTGCCTCAATACATTGTAACTTATAGCACAACTGATAATTTTATAACCACTGCCTGAAGATACTAGCGACATGTTGGACGGATTTGCATGGTAAAAACAGATGCACGGTCCGGAGGCTTCAAGGTACACAAACTTAATGGTAAAAACTAATAATTTTACGTGAGTTTTTTTTTAATGTGGCTGGGCAATGGGTCGAAACGTGAGTTTTCCTGAAATGGCCCATATTGACTTATTAGATTGATGTGTTAGATATTTACAATATTTGTTTTGGTTTAATGTTTATGTTGTTTTTGTAGGAAGCAATGGAGCATCATCGACTTAAAGGAACTGAAGCCAAACATCAGGTATTCATAGTGAGTATAATACAGCCAATTTGTGACGGCTTATAATCGAAGCTGTTGATAATCGAAGCTGTAGATTACATGATCCATATTACAGCTTTCGATCCACGTGTAACTTAGCATTATTTTAGTAAAAGAAACGCACAATCTTTGTTGTCTTTTTGCTGGTATGGAACTTGGAGCGTGTTTATAATGTTTAATATAAGTGTATATATGAGTGCCTTCAAATAGGCCACTTTCAAGTACTGGTAATAATAAGCTGGGCTGACGCACCAACGCTATCTATCCAGTTTTATTTTATAAAAAAAAAATGAAAGCTTAAGTTCTACTTTATTTATACAAAATTGGCTTTTGTTTATTGAAGATATTTGGTTAGTAAAAAGTGTAGATTCATGTACTGCCTTTGATTTGTCGAGACTAAGAACCCTATGCTAAATGCTGTCATTAGCTTATTTCCTGATAGACGGACATAAATTCATGCTCATAAATTTTGTATGCCTATTTGCAGGGCCTGGACACCTTCATTACGGATTGCTTTTACCAGGCGGAGGGAGCCTGGGAATATTCTTATTTACTTCAAGCAGGTAGGTGTAAATCTTTGTGCAGTGATATGGATTTTATTTATGCCTGGACACTTTTATGTGCCAGAAGTATGATTCATTATAAGGGGTGTTTAGAATCTGCTGATGTAAACTGGTTATCCGCCTAAAATAAAGTCGACTTTATTTTAGGTGGGTGCACGACAGGTGAATATGGAAGATTAATCCGAGGAAAGAAAGATGGGCAATCGCCATAGGTATGGTTGTATTTTTTTTCCGTTAATTTGTGTTTTATGTACGCTGTACGACTTTTAGTAGTTGCTCCTTTTTTGTTGTCAAATACCGTCTCCATTTGGACTAGAAGTGCTTTAAACATATAAATATAAATAACAGCTGTCAAAACATACGAAGGGCAGAAATCTTGGAAACCAATTTCAGCTGTCGAGGGCCCTGTGGTTAGTACTGTTACTGGTGACATTGCTGCTAATATGGGTACGTTTTTATTTTTGAAATTTTCATTTATGATTTATCTTCAAATATGTATCACCTAACAGTTTAATGTGTTGTAGTGCAGTGTTTATCCTACCCTGCAAACTTCTGGAAAATCGCCCGTTATACGTACATCGACATCTGAGCCAGTGCCTAAACACTCATCTGTTGGAAATGCATTTTTTTTTCATTTTCTCTTCTTATTCCTTTCACTTAGTTTGTGACCTTGGTCTTATTTGGTCTACTTAATACAGGCCTTTCATCAACAACCGTACAACCTGGACAAAAGCTTACGGATACCCAACACTTCCCAGACAAGGTTTACTATCTCTTACCGAACTTTCATTAACAAGTACACCCACCAATCAACATCTAAAGACACATCTTGCATGCCATACATATTTAACATTGCTTTCATCCATACTACAGGCCATTCATGCTCTTCATCGATGGCTGATGAACATGCGAGTTCCATAGTGAATCAACAAACGCGACTCTCCTCTCAATATTATGCCATGGTAAACTCTATTTCCCATTTTTTTGCTATATATATATATATATATATATATATATATATATATATATATATATATATATATATATATATATATTTTTTTTTTTTTTTTCTTGCAGTTCCTCAATGACAATAAACCCAACTGCAAGTGCAAATGATACTAGGCCAGGACGGAGGACAACACGAGTACGCGCAGGTCTGATGCTCTATTTTTTTATTGATACCATTTGCCAAACCATTTTTCTCATTATTTAGCCTATATATACTGACGCTATGGTTTGTCATGTTACATTTTAGCACGACCTGCATTCAACCCACGCCAACGCCCGACTGGACCAGCAAATGCCAGCGCCCGTGCCAGGCAAGGTTTATGCTCCTAAAAACCCCGCCAGGCCGCAACGCGGCCGACCGCCGCCAATCTTGTTATCAATAATTGGTTTTCTTTATAATCAAATAAAATAATTGTTTCTAACAAAAAGAATGAAACACCACAACATAATTAATTATAAATAAATAAGTATGCATATAATTGCAACCTTTTTTTTATTTGCTTTTGGTACAAGGTCACGTGTGCAAAACTAAGCAATTCATGAACATGCAAATCTTATTATTATAGAATGTAAAACATTGATTATTTTTCGATACTAATTGATAGGTTTTGTTTTGTTATTGCTTTTGGTTTTTGCTTCCCTTATCTTAAAAAGGTATAAAAGTCAGACTTAAAATAGCATTTGGTAATTTGTAAACCTAGATTCACATTTGAAATTGAAAGTTTTGAGCAATAAAAACAAATGTTGACCATTTCACGCATAAGGTGTGGCAATATTTTTTCAACGTAATGACACCATAATGCTTGTTTTACCGCACTCATATAGCTCATTGTTGTTTGATCAACGTTGTGTTTCCCGTTCGCTTCACTTTTATGTAAAAGAAAATAAGTTTTTCTAACTTGTGTCTTTAAACACATGTTAAAAACATTTAATGCCTTGAATATTTTATTGAAACTCGTAATATCCTGAATATTTGTTTATAAAATTACAAATTTACAATTTTCAAAAAAAATATTCAGGGCATTAAATACTTTTAAACATGTATCTAAAAGCACAAGTTAGAAAAAACTAAAGAAAAATATATGTGTGCATATGTAAGTGGTTTATCAAGTTCCAAGTTTCTAGTGTTACTATTGCAGGTAAAAAACGGATTGCAGTATTATTCTCACTGTTATTGTTATGTTAATGTCTGTATACCTTTACGAGTTTAATGGTACCACACCCCATGTTTTCAGATATTACTAAAGTTGGGATGCCATAAGTCAGCAAACAACTCAAATCCATTTTACATCTTATTTTTGGAAAGCAAAACTAGTTTTGCCAAATGCTATACATCAATTGAATTTTGTGGTTGAAGAGATTGACACAACTTAAATCCATTTTACATCTTAAACTTGGACACTGTTGGTGAGGGGGCCAAATTGAAAAGTATTTATTTTAGGGTGACTGATATAAACTACGCTAAAACTTTTATATGAAAAATGACTAAAATGTATATAAAAAAATATAAAATATACACAGAGTCAAAAATTTTGAAAATATCACAGCCCCATCGGTCCCTTATAAGTTCCGTCCATAGTTGTTAATCAATGGGTTCTTGTGTTGTAGACTTGTAGTATGTACAACATTATCTATTTATCTATTTCGGTACATTTTGTTATACCCGTGATATAAACCTAACTACAAAGATTCGACGACTAGTCGCCTAAACCTTTTGCAAATAATTATATATGTTGAATTCTTAATGGTACCTCGCAATTCAAGTCTCTCTACGGCTGCTTTAGTTTTCAACTATTTAATAAATTGCTTATTATTAAGAGAAATTATACGAGCTTCAAATATAAGATCGACATGCATACACAACTTTTATTGTAAATAATAAACATTAGATCATATGAAATTTACAATAAGGGTTAATTCTTTATATAGACCAGTAGACTAAGTAATTAACTTTTTCTAAACACGAATTTAAAAACTTCTCAATTTAGACATTAGCTATTTTGAGCTTGTGCTACCACAATTAAAACATTGACAAGCGTCCACTTACCATTACTTTTGCAAGTGGATACTTGTCAAGATTTTAACTGTGTTAACCCAGACCCAAAAGTAGCCCATATCTAGATTGAGAAGTTTTTAGATTCGTGTCTAGAAAAGATGAACCACTTGAGCTACTGGTCTATATGGAGAATTAACCCTTATAGCAGTGGGTGTGGTCTCGCCACAGCTCCTCATCGTCCGACGTGGAGCTCGTTGGAGCTCGCCACGGTACCACCTCCCCCTCGTTGTCCCTCGTTGTTGCATGCTTCCTCGTGCAGACGACGAAGTTTAATTTCTGACAATGTGTATGAAAAGTGGAGCAAAAGGAGCATAATTTATTTATTTTGCAAACGATAATATTACCGTTTAAAACCAAAGGTTTTTTTTTTTTTTTTTTTTTTTTTTTTTTTTTTTTTTTTTTTTTTTTTAAAGGTTTTACAACCCCTATAAATACCAAACCAATTTCACTTACTTTCATCACTACAACTCAACAAATATATAACTTCAACCAAGAAAATGTCTCAAAACCCGAACGAACCCGGTTATTTTACAACCCTCCTAACTTCAAACCAACGATACGAGGGATCGTCAAACACTTTTACTCCCTCATCGCAAAATTCCCCACAACCTTCATCGCCATATGGTACACAATCTTTCAATCCGATGGACGTTTATGCTAATCAATAAATTGCGTTGCAACAAGGGGGTTCTTAACTCATTCTCAACGAATGTTGCCACCACAATTTTTAAACCCGTCTCAACCATCCTCGTTCCCAGCTCATCAATCACAACCTCAAGTCGAACCACAACCTCAGGTCGAATCTCAGTTTAAAGTTCCAAAAGCACAGTCACCGGCTAAAGGTAGAGGCAAGAAAATCAAGGTCGTCAAAGGAAAAAAAAGTCGTAAATTTAGATGCCGACGATGACGATGACTTGGAACTTGCAGGTCAAACGCGGTGAATCGAAAATGGACCAAGGCCGAAGAAAAGCTTCTTGCGGAAACTTGGATAGCATTTTCACAAGACAAAGATATGGGCAATGACAAAACCGAAGACTTCTTTTTGAACGAAATTACAGAAACGTTCAACCAGCAAACCGTGGATGACCCTAGAGGAAAGAATATGCTTACCGGTAAATGGACGAGGATGAACGGCGACTGCCAAAAGTTCAACGCTATATATAAGCATTTGGGGCGTCGAAGTGGTGAGAATGAGCATGATCAAATCAACAATGCCAAGGCGAGTTTCGCAGAACGCTTTGGTGCGAGGGGTTTCACGTATGAGCATGTTTGGGAGTTTTGAGAAATTACTCGAAATGGGATGCCGATGAATAAAATGTTTAATATGCATGCAGTGTCGTTTTTTATATTTTCGTATTGTTTTTTTTTAAGTTTCGTATCGTTTTTTTCTTTTCGCGTCTTTTTTTTTCTGGTATTGTAACTTTTTTAATTTGATGAAATAAATTTAGTTTGGTGTAGTATTTTTAATTTTTTTGAAATGAATTTAATTTATTTAGTGAAATGAATAAAAAATAAAATTGTAAGTGGTGGACCCCAAATAAATAAGTTGAGGTTAGTTATGAGTGAGGAGGGGTTAGTTACTTAGTTGTGAAGAGGTGTTGAGGTGATGTAACACCGTGAACCCTAAATAAGGAGGAGAAGCTTTGTCACCACACTCGCTGCTCTTACAATAATCCAATAAAAATCAATGACTCAGTTAATCATTATTTATTCAAGTCTCTCAGTGAATCATTGCTATTATAAGTACAAAGATTTCCTGATCTATAAGTTAACTACACCGCGCCTCTTTAGTGAAAAATTACGGCAGAGCCCCTGCCCAAAGGGTTGTGTCTGCATATACCCAAACTTTTTCACCCTTACAAAAATACCCCAAGAAGTCGCGTATATATATACCCGACATACACGACAACTACGTGGCAAAGCATGATTTGACAAAGAAAAAAAAAACGAAACAAAATACATCTCGCGTATAAATATAAGCGACATCATAAATGTACACGACATGTGTATTGGGAATGAGCAATCTGAAAAGTACAAGCAACAAACCACAGTATATAACTATTATTCCACTACAGTCTCAAGTTGATCAATCTAAGTAGTAAGCTTGTTAAACCGTGCAACTAATTAAATCCATCTCTTTGAAAATATTTCTCAAACCATTTGTATTGTATAATGAGTCTTACTCGAAGTATTTTGGTTGTTTTATTTTCACTTACTGTTAGAAAGAGAGTGAAACTGCATATACACAGATTTCTCAAAGCAAATCCCATATATAAACTGAATCAAGATAGAAATGAAACGAAATTAAAAAACATAATTGGTAGACCATCGTTTTCATTCATATTTTGTGGTTATTTAACTCAACCAAGCATAGTAGTGAAAGGATATAGAGATGTCAACTTTGTACTCGTATATATTGTAGAAACATTAATTTCAAGATAACCTAAAAATATTGAGTTCCAATCTCACATATGAGTATCAACTAGTTAATTAAACCAATGTTTTCAAACCCGGCCGGGTCAACCAGTTGGACCGGTACCCGGTCAAAAAACGGGTCAAAATAACTCGGGTTTCTAAAACCGGGTCAACCGGCCACCCGCCTGGTTTTGAGTGACCCGGGTCAACTCGGGTTTTGAAACCCGGCCGGGTTTGGATTTTTTTTTTAAACTCTTTATTTTTTTTTCCATTGTTAAGGTGCTATTTTTATTTGATATGACTTTCTTATGGTGTATATTCACTCATATTTGTGATTAGTTTCCACTTATTAGATTGAATTTGGGTTCTGATATCCAAAGCGCTTAGCATAATTAGGAGTTTAGAACCCCTGTGCTTAAACCGTAAGGTTCTTTGCTCTTTTTTCACTGCAGAGTAGTGTTTGGAGTTTGGACATTAAACTTTGGACAATAGAAAATGGATTTTTGAAAATGTGCATAAAACCGGGTCTAACCGGGTTGACCCGACGGTCGAACCGGTTGACCCGGTGACCCGGTGACTCAGCCGGGTCGATCCCAAACCCGGGTTTCAAAACATTAAAATAAACAAATATGCACAATAAAAGATTCACTTCTTTGTTTACAATAAAAAGCAAGGTACGTACACAAATAATGAAATCTTTATGATGTCGCGTATATATACGCTAGATATGCCCAATAAAAGATTCACTTCTTTTTTAATGTTGAATGTCGTGTACATTTATGATGTCACATATATATATACGCAGATGTCTTAGTTTTTTCTTTTCTTTTTTTTCTTTTTTTCTTTTGTCGAATCATGCTTCACCACGTAGCTATTATGTATGTCGGGTATATAAATACGCGACATCGTGGGGCATTTTTGATATGTTGAAAAAGCTTGGGTATATGCTGACACAACCCCTTGGGCAGGGGCTCTGCCGTAATTTTCGCGCCTCTTTATCTAAGGTGTTGATAGTTACTGTTTCAGAACAGTAGATATAACAGTTAAATTAGAAAGTCACATAACTTTTTTTTATTTTATTTTTTATTTATTTATTTATTTTATTTTTTTTCACATAACTAGGTGCTAAAAGTAACTGAAGTTAGAAGAGTTACCCACTTAAAATGAAAATCAAATTTGTTGTTGTACAAGTTATAGTTGAGATTAGGGACGTCCGGTGCAAAAACTTATTTACATTTTAACTGAATATGATCATCAAATATATATCGTATCAACTATTGAAATAAAAACTTTAGTATTTTAACAATTTATCTTTAATATTACTAATATACATAACATAAAATCATATGTCATCGTCTTTTGTTAGAAGTAAATTTTGAGTTACCGAATATATTTTTGAAGCCTCAAGATTATTTACATACCAAATTTTTTTTACATAATAAATGATCAATCTCTACTCTTTATTTTTATTTGATTTAATTGATTTGATTGATCACAACAATTTAAAAAACTCATTTTTTTCTTCAAATATTAATATCTTTCAAACCGTTAATTGTTAAGCGAAAAAAATATCGTTATGCCGAGCATTTAATTATCTAGATAGACACTTTGATGTCCTTTCGACAAATTTTTCTTTCTTTCTTTCTTTTCTTCATTTTTTTTTCTTTTGTGTGTGTGTGTGTTTTTCACTTTTTTTATTACGTTTTTTTTTTTTTTTTTACTGATTTGCATCAAAAAATCACATATGATTATAAATTAATTTGAATATTATAATAATATCACATGTGATATTACATATCATGTGTGATTTTTTCATGCAAATTTCTGTAATTAAAAAAATGAAAAGAAAAAGACGAAAAAACAAGGAAAAAACATGAAAAAAATGATTTTTTTTTTCGAAAGTATATTAAATTGCCCGTCTATATAAAAAGTAATTAAATGCTCGTCACGATGGTGTAATTATTTTCGCTTAACGATTAACGGTTTAAAAGATATTATATTATAAAAAATATGTGAAATATTAAAATGTTTTTAATCTTAACTATTGATTTTTTTTTTTTTAAATAAAGGATGAAGATGTGTCTCTTGATATGTAAAAAAGTTTAATATCTAAAATAACTCTTCTTAAATTTTGAAGTATTGTGCGATTTCACCCCTCGTACACCCTCAATTGCGGCTGTGAACAAGTCTTTACTTATTAGAAATCTAGTTTTCTTACAGTAAAATATTTGAAAACCACGTATAGCAAAATTAATTGTTATTCCCTCCGTTCTAATTTATTTGTACACTATTGACTTTTATAGTCTTTATTATACAACTTTGACCATAAATTATTATTTTTGTGTTATATAATACTTGATAAAAATTATAACAATAAAAATATATTTAAATTAATATGTTTAGCATAAACTATTGTATAACACAAAAATAATAATTTAAGGTTAAAATTAAATGAAATTGATTTCGAAAGTCAATAGTGCACAAGTAAATTCGGACGGAGGGAGTACAAGTTTAATTTCTTTTAATTAAGATGCAAAATGTACAAACATGATACCAATAGGCCTCTGGTATAGCGATGTGGAGGTTTTACCTTCCTATGCAAGGTCTCAAGTTCGAGTCTTGTCTAGGGCGATAGGGGTTTTTTTCCGCGTGTGTAAAAGACATAGTGTCATTGCCTTCTAGTCTGAATCCAAACCTAATTGTGTGGCTCGCTATGCCTTCTTGGTTAGGAGCTATATAGTCATAATTACCGTTAAAAAAAAAATTTTAAAAAAAAAAGAAAAAAAAAAAAAAAAAGTTTCAAACATGATAGATCTACCGAAACATAAGTTTTTTTCTCATTTACAGTTGGAAGATGGGGTTATTGGCCCACATGAGAGACTGTCACGTGGAAGCACATCCAACTTGGCTCCATCCTCTTGCTCCGATATTTTCTACCTCTTTGTTAAAAACTTTGTAAAAAATTTTGGAAGGCAAAAAGTAAAAAGGATTAGATAGTAGTAAAAGATAACGCTAAAAACATGTAAAGCAACTACGGGCAAAGGGGCTGAATTAATGTAAAAATTATAGCTATAAGTTGCAAATTATTAACAAACTAGCTTATGGGCTATATATATATATAACTAAGGATAAAAGAATAGATTGGAAAAAAAAACATGAGATGTCATATTGAAGTTTTATAAGTGAAAAATTATTTTGTAACAAATTAGAGGTCTCACATAAGTTGATCTTATTCTTTTTTTTTCACTAACAAAAATCTGAAATATTATCTTTTATGTTCAAATTCAACATGAGAAAATCTCAATTTAAAAGAATATATTGGTTAGTTGAAAACATTTATAAATTAGGGATAATTCCAAAAATGTATTTCGCAGCTAGTTGATTTGCTTTTTTGCCTTTAGATTAGAAAGTTTTGAAACTAGTAGTGAAGCAAATCATATGACGTCAATTGTCTCAAGTTGTCTAAAAAAGACCCAAGTTACCCAAAAAATACACAAGTTGCTTAAAATTTCGGACACTTGGCGTCCACTTGTTGTCTATAAAAAGTTGCCTGGTTACCCAATAGGTAGTTTCAGAATTTTTTGAGCTAAAAGCAAAAAAACTAAATCAATTGAGCGCGAAGGGCATTTTTGAAATTATCCTTATAAATTATTATCTCCTTGACTAAATAGAAGGGATAAAAGGGATGAAAGTGAATGCTTTATTTTAGTTAAAAGTTATATATGACAGAAACCGATCGCTCAATCTCTATAAGATAACTCACATTTTAAAGTAAAGATAAAAAAGAAATTATGAAATTCCTTAGTACAGGGTATGTTTGACGAAATGGGTTGAGCTGGGGCTGGGATTTATATTATAAGCCGAAAGTAAAATTTGTATTTTTATAAACTTGTTTGGCAAATGGGCTGAGGCTGGGGCTTATTATTGCAAAATTACTAAAAAGAACATAATTAAATGAGTTTTTGTATATGTTAGATATTTTTGTGGTTAAATAAATAATTTATTCTTCAAAAGCCTCAAGCTAAAGTTTTTAACCCCTTTTATGGGGTTAAAGTTTTTAACCAACTTATTTTATTAGCCCTTCTATAAGCTTCATAACAAACGAAACTTATTTTATTAACCAACTTATTTCAAAAACCTAAGCCCATATAAGCTTTCGCCAAACATAGCCTTAATCTTTTACAAAGAGGAGATTTGCTCCATCAAAGCAATGTGACTACAATACGGCATTAAAAGTAATAAAATTATTGTATCAACAACCGATAGATACATACTAAAAACCGTAATCTATACGATTTATTGTTATAATCTTTTTAAAAAAAAGTCGACAAGTTACTCTTTCGTTTTAAATTTATCGTCCATATTTATTTATTTTTATCCCAGATTAATTAATCATTTCTAAAAATAAATAAAAATATATAGATCGAGTTTACTATATAACTCTCACTTTACGTTATTATCACAAGTATTAAAGAAATTATAAATAAATTAATTAAGAGTAATCGATCACTTTATGAAAAATAAGAAAGAAAAAAAATTACTAACAATGATCTTTTAAACTGTGTGTTTTTTTTTTTAGATATGATTTGCGTATTTTTATATTATTTGATTAGAACATTCAAAAAGTACATTAAACAATTGTACTATAATATAAATTGGTTTAATTATTTGTACATTGTGTGTTTTAATCAAATTTATGTGTATACCAATTATTATTATTATTATTATTTTATATAAAAAAAATTTGGGAGGGGTTAAAGGTATGTTTGGCAATAATAGGAGCTGGAGCGGATCGCTGGAGTTGGTTGCTGGCGCATGTTGCTGAAGTTTTTTTTTTACATGCTTTTTCAATTAGCATTCGATTTAGTAGCTTATTTTTTTACATGCTCTTTCAAGCTATGTCAGCCAAATGAAATTTATTTTTAATAGCAGCTTATTTTTTTATAAACAAAAAAACTCATGTTTTGATAAACTCTGATAAGTTCGCGTGTCAAACATGTCCTAATTAAAACTCTCTTAAAAAGTTAGTAATGATATCAGTTGCCTACTTTACTACTTTTGTGCCGTCAATTTAATATTTTATTAGTATTGACCATACAGTAGTGGAATAAAATATAACTTCAAAAGATTTGTTGTCATCATTATTATTTCAATCCAATATTGTACTCCGTAACTTGTTTAATTTAACTAAAAGTTCGCTACAAAATCTAAAATCTTAAAAGTAATCACTAACTCACGCTTAATGATTTCTACGATGTTCTAGATGTTAATTTTAGAGAGTTTTAGATAATTTTAGAAAGAAAGAAAAAATGTTTGTTTCGGCTGTGATGGTTTAGTAAAGTAGCGAAAGATGATAGTGATATTTATTATTGACCGTAAAAATTCGGACAGTATTAGTAAGATTATTTATGATTGTGGTTAAACTTAATAAATAAAATTTTGACATAACAAAAGAAAACAACAAATTAAATAATAATTTTTTTAAAGAAAATTATATTGGAGGTCTGGAGCGATAGTTAGGGTGTTAATGAAACAGTTCAGTTTGGTTAGCTAGGAAAATTTAGTGATCCATTGGGTGGATAGTTCATTTAACATCACTAGGTGGGTAATTACCAGGCATGTGGTTACACGAAATAATCGGTGCTTGTGACTCATGTAATGATTTACTTTTTTAAACATTCAATCAAATTGACGGATGTAATAACATGATGTAGAACATAAAATGCCATTGTAGTACAATTATAAAACTTAAAAGATCATCCATATTAGCTTTGTTTCATCAAAATCATTACATTATACTATATAACATTAATTGAAGTGGTTTAAGGAGTCGATATTGTTTCGAAGTCGCCGGTTTGGAGGTCGGTTTGAGGGAGTGAGGCAGCTTGGGTGTACTATGGAGCCGCGGCTTGAGCCGACACTGTTCATACGTCGAGCCGAGCCTTGGGCTTAAAGGGATTAAAAAATATTTTAGTAGGCTTTGCACTTACTTGGCACTTGATTGTTGGGGTTAGTTGCATGTTGTACACCTGTTTTCCACTAGAATGCTCACCGATTTCATAAGGTCGTTGCATGTTGTACACATGTTTTTCATCATCAATGCTCGAACTATTTACAAGAGCATTTGCCTATGCATTTGTTAAGTCCCTGATTTATCTTGTTATACACATATACATGTGGGTTTCATTTGAGAGACTGGTGATTGGTTAGGGTTTTGGTGTTTCAATAATCAATAGCGAGGTTTCATTGCCGTCTGATTTGTTAATGCAGGGTATTTCGGTTTTTTTTTTGGTGATATTTGGAGCTATTTTTAAGTGCTATGGTTCGGTTATTGTCTTTGTGCTTAATTTGGCTTACTTTTTTTGCTTAATTTAATCATTGTGCTCTTATAAATGGCAGCATGGTTGCATGCAATTGGTTTTACAGTCGTGACTATCATCAAGTAGTGTGGGTGCTTCATTAGATTTTTTTGTTCTTATTCGTTATTTAATGTGCTTGCTTAGTTGGGGGCTAAAATAGATTAGATTTTTTTATGTGTGATCATAAGTGTTGATTTTTTTCTTACTACAACTAGTGTTTTATTTGGTTATTATGATCTTTAGATGGTGTTAATATATATTTTGTTTCTTTTTGTTTTTTTTTTTCTTTCATTTTTTATGAAGCTGTTTCTGACTGCTATTGTTTGGTTATTGTGTTTTGTGCTTGATTTATGATGAGGCGAAAAATGAACCACTTTTAGGGGGTCATTTATGCCCGGAATTGAATTTATTTGATCAAATATTACCCTAAATCGTTCCTTTTGTGATTTTAGGTACTTTGGGAGTGAAATCTGGAAAATGAAGCAATTCGGACGTTTTTGGAGCATAAAAGTGATGAAAATGCCAAAGACTTAATTTTCCATACTGAGAACAGTGTATGACAGTGTCAAGAAGAAAATCCTGACGGCGTCAAGAGTAAAAATCATGACGACCCAGAAGAAACCTGAAGGCGTCACAAGAAGAGTGTCAAGAGTTAATTGTGTGACGGCCTGCAAAAGGGGACAACATGACGGCGTCAGATCCAGATCTAGGCAGTCCAAGGAACTATTAGGCGGCGAGATGACGGCTTCAGACATTTGTTCATGACGCCGTCACCTTCTAAAATCTATATATAGTTTTCTATTTTTAATTCATTAAAAAGGGACTTGTGTGGAGAAACTCTAGGGCCGAACTTTGTGAACCCTAGCTCGTATTTTACAGTAAATTCAAGGGTCTTCACCCCTTGAATCCTTTTATGTGCTATTAAGATAAGTCTTCTCTTTAATTCAATCAATATGTCTATGTGTTGGTTGTTTATATCTTGTGATTGTCTTGATTTCAACATGCTAGGCTAGATCTATCTTGTGTTTGCTTAGATCTAATGAAACCTAGATGTTAATTATGTGTTGATTACTTGTTTATGGTTGTATTGGATGAATGATTTCAATGTTAGGCTTAAGAAAACTCGCAGATCTCCATTGTGTAACATGCTTGAACGTCTTATGAAACACGAACCGATGTGTACTAGGTTTTATTGGTTGTATTTAATGCATGAGTAAATTCTAATGATCCCATGTTAGGAGCTTCTTAGCCGACTCGTCATAGGAGTGAAGTAGGCACTCATAGGATTGGGGAAGTAAGTACGCCACCCCATGAATGGTATTAAGGAATACAATCCGTCATCCACACAACTATAACAAGTAATTAACGTGTAAAAGATATCTAGGGAGTAGTGAAATCTAAGTAAACACATTTTTCCCACATATTGCTCACAACTTTAATTTAATTTAGTTTTATTTTCATTTTAGTATTTTATTTTGATTGCATCTTAGTATTGGGTTAGTTGACTAGCAACTAATTCCGCCCAAATCTTTCAAACCCGAGATTTTTACTTGCTTTCCTATAAATATAAAAATACAAAAAGAATCATCCCTCATCTCTAGACCTAGTATTTAGGTTTTCTAATCCTAGCGACACTATTCCTAGCTGAACGATCAATCCCCCGGTACTTGTCATTATACTATACTACATCGATCAGGTACACTGCCTGGTGGGGGTTGTAAGCTTCTCATGATCCCTTGAGAGGTAAAGCCTAGTGCAAACCCCACGCATCAAGTTTTTGGCGCCGCTGCCGGGGAATAGTTATTGTCTAGGTTAGAATCTCTTTTTATTAGGTCTACTTGCTAGATTCCTTTCTAGTAAGATTTTATTTTTTTATTTTTTAAGTTCTCTTTAGTCTATCTTAATTCTTCGTGTTTTTGTTCGTACCTTTTCACCACCCGACATCATGGACGATGGGAACATCTTTGAACCCGTCATCCCACCACAACAAAACCCACCACTAGAACCTCTTAGGCCCCGAACCTTAGGAGAGTATTCCCGACCTAGCCACCAAGGCTACCGAAACACCATTGAGCTCACCGGAGCCAATGTGACCCCCTTGCGATCCGACACCATCCGGTTGGTGCAAAGCGGATGTGCATTCCATGGACTTCTTTCCGAAGATCCAAATCAACATCTCAAGGACTTCCTTAAAATCGTAGATTCCATAAACCTAGATGTTGCAACTAGAGAGACAACCCGATTACGCCTATTCCAATTCTCTCTACGTGATCAAGCTAGTCAATGGCTTGAGCGTTTACCCGCGGGATCCATCACCACATGGGATGATCTCACCACTCGTTTTCTTGCTCAATTTTTCCCACCGGGGAGAACTACTAAGCTTAGAAATGACATCTTGATGTTCCAACAATGTCAAAATGAAACTCTCTATGAAGCATGGACTCGTTTCAAGGACTTACTCCAAAAAGTCCCTCATCATGGCATAGACCTTTGGCTCCAAGTCCAAATCTTTTATGACCATATTGATCTCTCCACGAGGCGAGCCATTGACCAATTGGCTGGTGGTAAGCTACGTGATCTAAGTGCGGAACAATCATGGTAACTCATAGAAGATCTTGCTCTCTATGACAACGAAAGTTGGAATGATCCCCGTGATTTGAACAAAACGGTTAAGGCAATATCTTTGCCTTCGAACAACTCTAGCACTCCCGACCGTAGGATCATGGAACTTGAAGGTCGAGTCAAGTCTCTCATGAAATCTTACGAAGCTCAAAAGCCTTCAAGCCAAGTAAGCAGAATCGCCTGCATGTAAATTGTGTAATGGCCCTCACGAAACTCATAACTGCATGGAGCTTCCAAAATGTGCTTATAACGAATTCACATCGTCACACGTTGGTCGAGGCCCTCGAAATTCTGACGAGGCCTATGAGGCATGGAAGGATAAACCTAATTTCAGAGGGTACCAAACGCGGAGCATATCCTTCCATGACTCCTCACCCCTCAAATGGTCCGAGCATTTTCCATCACAGAGCACTCCTAGGAAAAGCTGTGAAGATGCCTTGCGAAAATTCATTTTATCTCAAGAATTACAGCTCTCTACGCTTGAGGCTAAATTTAGACAACAGCAAGCCGATATGTATAACAAGATTTGTAATCTGTTAACTGCTATCAAAGAGCACGCTGTTAATAAACCAATTCACGTTGATGATGTCAAATCTGTTACCATCATAAGTCTGCCAACCTCTCATGTGAAAATAAAAAGTCCTAATAAGCTATTCAAACATCTATCACCAAAAGTAAAAGAACCTGTTAACCCCCTAGGACCAATCCATTTCGTAAATACCATCACCACGATATCTGCTTCTACACGTAAATTGAACCAACAACAAATTGAAAATATTGGTCATACATCTAAAGATGAGACCTCAATGGTGGACCACAATTTGGCCAGAAGCCCTACCAACTCATCCGAGCAGTGTGCCGCGCAAGAATCTAGCAAATCGGATGAAGGGAAAGAGAGATCGGAAGAGCATATGAGAAATCCAGCCATTTTGGGTAAATCTATTATAGAGGAACCCGAGAGAAAAATGGAGGATGTTACTAGTGGGAGTAGCGATAGGACTGAGAAAAGCAACCCTAAAGTTTTCAAGATCTCCTGCACCATTAAAGAAAAGCTCTTAACCGATAGTTATATAGATCCTAGCCTCCCCGTCAACATAATTCCCCTTTCCCTATACCACGAAGCCTTCCCAGAATGCATAGTATGCGAGAGAGTCAATAATGCAAGGGTAATAAAAGATTTATCAATCATGATTGGAGAACTTGTTTACAATACTGACCTCACCGTGGTCGATAACGTGGACCATTTCACCAATCAAACATTAACCAACCTTGTTCTTGGGAAACCATTCATCAATGAATTGGGAGTAATCCTTGATGAGAAGGATGGTAGTGCATTGTTCACCAATGGTGTTAAGAAGGTAATTTTTCGTAGGGGTAATGAGGAGGTGTACGAGTATCGTCCTTCCCTTGAGGGGAATCTATATGGATCAAGTGATGGAGAATCAGAGAAGATAAGGAGGCGTGATCTGAATAATCTCAAAATTCCCTGCATGATCGGTCATAAGTACTTCGATAACGTCTACATTAACGTGTTCCTACCCAAGAATTTTATGTCCCTGTTCCACTATAACAACATATGTAGATGGGGAATGATTTATAAGGGAGAGAAAGTGGTTGGTAGGGATCATGAAATCCAGGTGTTCGTAGGAAATATGGCATTCACTATGGAATTTACGATTGTGGACAACATCGGAGACTATGTCGACCCGAGGTTATCACAAGTCGTTTTTGGAGCACCCTTTTGAGAAATCACTAATTTGATAGTTGATGACCGGAATGGTATCATGACCTTCGCTGATGGAATTAGGAGGGTTTCATACCAAACACCGTACAAGAGAAAAGATCTCAAGGAAATCGATTGTGACGGGCTTGATAGGCTAAGTTCCCAACTTATTTTGTGTGATGAAGATGTGCGGAGAGGATGTAAGAACATTTCCGATCTATCATGTGGATTCTTTAAAGACGTTAGTAAACTTGGTTCTAAGTATCGAAAAGATGTCTTTGAGTTCGAAGACCCGAAATACTTGCACTATGAAAGCGATACTAGTTTAGAAGACGACCTAGAGAATGAAACCAACGATGAGGTTACGTAGTAACCCATGACCTTGAGTCTAGCTACAAGACTCGTAAATAAAGAAAAACGCTTCTTGGGAGGCAACCCATGTTTTGTGTGATTTTATTTTGTGTGTTTGTTATTTGCTTCCGTATGCATGCTTTATTTTTATTGTTGGTAGATCATGTTTCTAAACTAAATAGTGGAAATACTTTACTTTGTTGTTTAGCCTAGTCTTAACTTCACCCCAAAGGTATTTTTGCAAAAGATAAGTGTAAGGGGGAACCCCAAATATGCTTTTAAGAAACAAACCGATCATGATTCTCCACAATAATTAAATGAACATGTATATTCGTATTTGTTAGAGTCAAATGCTTGTATCGAGGCATAATGAAGTTTTGCAGGATTTTCCAGGAAGTAGAACCAAGTTTTTCCAGAAATTTTCCGGAAACTTAACATAAGAATTTCTGCAGGTCACTTCTGACGGCGTCATGAGTTTACTCTTGACGGCGTCACGTGTAAAAATCTGGAAATTTTACCAGTTTTGTTTTTCTAATGGAGTCTTAATGTTTTTGTTGAATTATTAGTTTTATAATCTCCAGGAAATCTGAAAACATCATTCCACAAGCATTATATCTTATTTTGTTTTCTAGGATTTATTAGTATATGTAGATTGCCGCCGATTTTATGCGAGGTTGCCTTGTTTGTTTTCTCATGATTTACAGGTTATGTATGACAAGAAGATGATTTATATTCTGGAAGGGAAGCTTTGATTGTTCATTTTCTTGGAGGAAGATCTAACCTGGCCACCTTATTATCCATACCGAGCGAATCAGGGGAGTATTTGATTTCATTCTTTTTACTTATTTCACTTTTACATTCTTTACTTGAACATTGGGGACAATGTTCATCTTAAGTGTAAGGGGAGGGTAAAATGATGATACCTTACAGATACACTTTCGCTTGAGTTTGTTTGTTTAATGGTAGATGTGTAATAAAACTATGAGAAATACTTGTTAGTGCAATTTTAGCGCCAAATTTAAAGTTTTTTACAACATTTAGGAGTGAAACTTTAGCCATAGCAAGCGTCTCATGGATATGAGATTGTATGACTAGCACAAAACCGTACTATTCAGAAAAATTTTCCACCCAAATATGTGAGGTTCGCCTTTAGATTTGATAGGAAAAGCATTTACTATTAGTGCTTATGAGTGTACCGGTAGCATTTAGATTCTAGAACTTGCGTTAGTGATGCATCCCGAGACCGCTAGTGAGACTACATTCGTGTAGTAGGATTTACTACATGATAAGAGGCACTAGGATCACCCTTGTGTTAAACCCGTATTATAATTACTTGACCATTTAAGTCATATTACTTGGCTAGTTAAGTCAACTAATTTTTCCCACACCATTAGCGTTGTACTCATTTTTAGTACACGAAGCCCCTAGTACACCCCTCCGAGCCTATCTTTTCGTTTCTAACTTTAAGCATTTTGCTTAAAGGAAGAATTTGTTACACCCCACTTAAATGTACACCCAAATCGCCTTAGCCTTCCGTGTATGCACTCATCTTTAGTGCATTATTGTTATTTGTTAAACCCTAAGTTAATTATCTAATTGATTACATGGTTGCTAAGTCGAGTCATATCCTTGTACATATTATTTTGGTACGATTGGGACTCATGGGTAAAGTACTTATTTTATGGCGTAATGGGGAAGAACATCATTTTATTACCCCCATATGTACGTTAATCTTAAAAGTACTCCAAGTGTTTTGATTTTCTTAATTCGAGTCATTAGATTAATTAATTGTAAAGTGTGTAAAAATTCAAGTGTAAGGGGAATTTCCATCCCCTATGATGTATTATTTTGGATGGTAGGGTAAGAGTGTATGCAAAAAAAAAAAAAAAAAAAAAAAAAAAAAAAAAAAAAAAAAAAAAAATCGAAAAATCAAGAAAAATAAAAGAAAGAAAAAATAGACCAGTAGCATACGTTAAGTGCAGTGCGTCACTGGGTCTATGACGTCTTTATCTTCAATACCGTTGTCACCTTAGCAACAACCAGTAGCATACGAATTGAACCCGGTGTCTGCCCTAAGGTTGAACATATGGAGGGCTATTTCTTTTCACCCTTTTTCATAACTTTTTCTTTTTAATTCTTCAACCCCTTCTTTCTCCTTTCTCATTTTTTCAATCATACCTAAGGACTTCTAATTCTAGTCTATTGGATTTGTCCTTGGGTAGATCCCTCCGGTTCTGGCGGATCATAGGACGATTTTTCCCTAACCTTAGTCACCTTATAACACCATGACTATCCTATTATTGCCATGAAACCATTTATTGAAATTCTCTCAAAGTGTTTATGATAATAAAACACATTGTTGTTACCACTTTGAGAGTTTTACGACTTTTGAAGGACTCCCCCTTCACATGTGCTCATGAATTTTTAAGAAATTTGCACATGCGTGAGGAGTTTGCACTTTTTTGAATTGATCCACTTTCAGTGAACATGACCGATTCGAGACACGCTTACATCACTAGGTAGACTAGCTTGAAGTTATTACCCGTCCTGGTCAAGTCCAAAGAAAGTCTCTCGATACTGTATATTCTACTCAGACAAGTCCTATTCGAGACACGCTTTCATCACTAGTTAGACTAGCTTGAAATTATTACCCGTCCAGGACAAGTCTTTTCGATTACTTGACATTTTAAGCTTCGTCAATTCATTGGTACTTTCTGAGTCGAGCTCTTTTGAGATTCAATCACAATCTTTAAACATCTCTGATCACATTTTAATCATGTCTTCTCCCCCTCAAAAATAGCATATCCTGATATTTTTGATATCAACAGATTAAGAAAAAGCTTTTTTGGAGAGAAAGACAGATTTTATTTTGCATGAATTCAGAACAATTTTGTTTTTGTACTCCCCCTTAATGATAGCACATTTTAAAATCAATTAATGGTTTTGAGGGAGTTATCTTGAGCACTCATTTGAAAGATTTTGAAAAATCTTTTGATGAATCTTGAAAAAGTGCTCAAGATTTCTGTTTGGAAAAACGAGTTTTTGTTTGAAGTCTTTTTCGTTTGTTTAGACTCGAACTTTTTGAAAAAGATTTCGTCCGTGAAAATACGAGTCCTTGATTTGAAATAATCAGAAGTCATCATTTAAGTCCGGGTTTCGTACTGAGGTATACGAAAGCCATTGTGAAGAAACTTTTTGAGAAACTACATGTTTTAGAAAAACATATAAAGAACTCCCGTTCAAGCATCTGTACATGTCCGTATCATTTTTGAAAGACATTTCTAGACAAGTAAGAATATTGATTTATACGAGAGACATGCCGTGAGAAGAATATTTTTGGATTTTTTGATTTTATATTTTTGTATTTTGTTTTTGTTGGTTTTTCAAAATTTGTACTTTGTTTTTGTTTTATAAAAGAAATAGAAAATCAAGAATAGAAGATTGAAAGAATGATTTTATAGAATTGACATAATTTGAACCCTTTGATGAACTGGGTTCTGAGATAGTTGAAGCACCTGTAACCAAAGACGAAGAGGTTTCACAAATAACAGTGTTAGAAGTACATGAATCATCACTCAGCGGGTGTTGAATATCAACGGTTGTAATGGTTTCTACTTCCTTATCTTGATGATTATCACTATTATTTGTCTTGGTGCAACTATCAAAAATCTTTCCTGTGGGAATCCATCTAAGACCAACTGTTTTAAAAACTTTTCCCGTAGGAATCCACCTAAGGTAAGATCTAGACATAGTTTTCTTATCAGATGCAGCGGAAGTCTCAGTCTTGGAAAAACTACATCCTTTCGGTATCCACCTACTAGGTTTCTTAACATCTTGCTTCTTATCAACGGATTTGTTTCTATTTGGTGTCTTAGTGGGTTGTGTCTTGACACTTGATTTTCCTTTCTTGAGAAATTGTGCAATACATGCATCGTGATTAGCTGAAAAAACACATTTTTGACATGTAGGACAGACAAATTCAACATCGTTGTTTAATATAGCAATTTTAACTTTGTCACTACAGTCTTTTGGAAATTGCTTTTTGTTGTTCGATGAGACCTTGGAATTCTTTGAGTTGCTTTCTACGTTCCTATCATGCTCTTTTGTGCCACTACTCTTAGATGCAATCTAATCCCTAGTAATTTGTTAATTGTTCCTAGGTAATGGTTTACTACTACTAGCAGTGCTTTGGAATCTTGTAGAATTCATCACACTAGGTTTTACACCTAAAATTCCGTCTTTTCGAAGTTGTGTCTTTTTCCTAGCTTCCTCTAGATGGTAATTTTGGACCATGTCATTAGAACCAACAGACTCTTTAACAGTTTTTATGGTCACATTCGGTGTATTATTCCTAAAAGGGCCAGGTGTACTAACATTTGGAGTGACTGGTTTTATCAAATCCTTTTTCTCATCGACTTTTGGAGCAAACCGTGAAATAGACATTTTTGGTTTTTGAACCGTGTTTGAAACATTTGGTTTCTCCGAAGTCGATGGTTTTGCAAACTTAGTTTCCTCACCCTTCCCTTTTTGACTTTCAAGCTGAGTCCTCAAAAGATCATTTTGCTCTTTCATGTTGTTGAAGGCACGCTCATACGACAGTTTGTCATACTTTCATTCTTCATTTTTTCGATCAAGTTGTTTAAAACATGACACATTTTCTTTTTCAAGCTTTATAAGAGCATTTTCATATTTGGAAACAATTTCGGAGGTCTCAGCTCTCAGTCTTTCATCATCTTGAACCGAATATGTTTGTATGATGAATTGATGATAGACATTATATCAGTAGACAGAACTGCTTCGAAGATAGAATCATTTAACCTTTCCAAATCATTCATGTTTTCACGAGTTTCATTAGCTTCGTTTACCAGGGATTTGTGGTCCTTGACAAAGTCGGCCATTTCTTTTAAGAAAGCTTTTTCGAAATGGATTACCCTCACACTGATGTTATTAAGTGGGATATTAATTTCATTTTCAAACACCTTTTTCTGCTCAATATGAAAACTAGAATGCCAGTCGTTAATACTGATAGTAGTTTTAGATTTAACAATATTTTGAAGTACTTGAATTCTCTTTTTAACGTCATCAAGAATGTCTCTAGCCTCACTTGTATTAAAAATGTTGTTAGAAGACATTTGTTCTATTTTTGAAAGAGATTTGGAAACAACTATCTTTTTAGAAAATAATTTCGCGAATGGTCGTTTTATGGAAAACACAGATGGTTCTGTTTGTGGAACAAAAGTAATTCCCGAAAGTTTGTTCAACTTTTTGTAATCAATGGGTTTCAAATCCTTTTGTTTCATTTTAGTTATGCTCTCTTCGACAAGTTCCATCGTTTGCACAGAATCCCAAACAACGGGAGGATCACGTTTGGTGTAAATCACATTGCCATTATACAAAACATTCAAATCTTGCTGAGCTTTCTTGAGATTACAAGGAGTTGAGTTACCAAGAGCAATTTTATGTTTCGTATGGTAAATCGGATTAGTTTGATTTGAAATCATTTTCAGTGTTTGACTTGACTGACCCGACTTAACCACTAATTCTTCTAGATGTGCAATCATGTGTTCTGACTCTACGATTTCTTCCAAAAGTTTATCTTCTTTCTTTGCAAATTCCTTTTTCAACTCATCCCTTTCTTTTTCAAGATTGGAATAAGCTGATTTTTGTTTAGAGAGTTGGTTTTGGAAATCTGAAATTTCCGCGTTTAAAGATTTTATTTTCTTGAACGAATTAACATCAAGTGTATCAAACTTGATTTGCAAAAGTTTTTCCCTTGAAATGGAATTTTGATAACCAGTTTCTAATTTTGACAATCTTTTGTTATGAAACTCAAAAGCATTAACGTTTTTCTAGTAACTCTCAAGCTCAGTGGTCAATTTAACATTCGCGGCCTTAACATTGCGATTTACCTTTTTCACTTTCTCAATTTCAATGCTGCAATTATTCAATAAAGATTCAAAGAAAGCACGGGTTTCCTCATCATTAGCACCATTTTGTGCAACTTGAACTCCATTAGGATCCATATCTGGAGTTTCATAGTTAACATTGCTATTAACTTGTTCCCCCAAATATGTATCATAATTAGGTTCAGGTGGCACATAATGTGGCTTCTCATGAGCAATCGGATTAGCATCATTACCATGATTTGGTCCCTCATAGAGTGAATCTGAATCATAAGTAGGAGGAAGATCAGAATCACTGCTTGAAGCTGTTGCCTGCTGATTTGCCATACAGTTGTAGGTTTCATTGAGATCTGCAGAATTCTCAGTAACTCTTGTTGTAGCTATTAAGTTGTTTTCCTCAGCAGTCAACGGTATACCCGATTCTTCTTTATTGGCTAGCATCAACAAGTATTGGATCTTTTCTACCTTCGTCATTGCATTGACATCGTAATTATTACCAATATCACTGCAGTGAATTTCAGATGTAGGTTTTTGAATCGAAGTCATAAAACAATCAATCCCATTTTGATTAAGCACATTCTGATTCACAATCTGATCTATTTGATTTCTGACATACTGCCCTGCATATTGCATCTGATTCCCCATCTATATACTCGAAGCATATCCTTGATGATTGTTGTTGTGTTGTTGGATGTTTAATGCCTTGAAGAGTGAGGCAAGACCATTGGACAAAGTACTTGTGAAACTATCATGGTGAGTTGTCATTGATACAATTCTAAGTGAAAAGTTGTTCTTAGGATCTTTTGAAAGATAACAAAGGTTGTTGTTGTAGATAAGATATTTTGGAGAAGTTGAAATGCGTTCTTGGATGTTCTTTAGTGATTTCGAATTTTCCCTCCAAAATTGAATACGAAAATTTTCTTTCTCAAAATTTGAAAATCACTATGAAATGCAATTCTAAGGTTACCAGAAAAATTTGTGTTTTAAAAATTTTGACGCCAAATTTTACCGAAAAAATTTGAATTTTGGCCTAAAAATTTAAAATTTTGGTCAAAATTTTCAACATTATACTTTTTTTTTATTTTTTTTATTTATTTATTTTTTTTAAGTCGGTATGATTTAGTTCTAACTCGGTATGTCCTGTAAACTTGGTAAGCAATGTAACTCTGTATCAATCTGTAACTCGGTAAGAATCATAACTTGATAAGAACTTGATTACTTAACTCGGCAAAGTTGTCTGAATTACTAACTCGGTAATGTGTTGTGTTCTAACTGCATAAGGTTTGAAGGATTACTAACTCGATAAACTTCTAACTCGGTAAGAAGAAAAAAGAATTGAGTATAGTTTCCCCTAGGTATCAACTACAAAAAACCTTACTCGATAAACGATAAGGTAATAGCTAACTCGCTATTTATTGGCTAACTCGCCAGATGTATAACTCGAACTAAGTTACACCCTAACTCGGTACCCAAATTACCCTAACTCGATAAAAACAAAATGTCTAACTCGCTAACGTAACTCGACAATTCAATCAAACTCGATAAAACTGTTGATGAACAGTACCCGATTTCCAAAAATTCACTTCTATACCTAGTTTTTTCTACCAAATCAAACCTAAAACAACCTATATTATCCCTTGGCAAATGATACCACTTGTAGGACCATAGAACAACCTTAATCACTTATGAATCTAGCCTAAATCTAGAGAGAGAAAGTAAGTAGAGAGAGAGAGAGTGGGTGGGAACTCCTAGTGTGTGAAATGAAAGAACTATGTTATTACTAAGAGAACCAACCTCAAAATGAGGCCTTACATGAGTATTTATACTTGTAGTCTAGGGCTTCACATATCTTTGACCATATTACATAACTAGCCCTTAGACTTTATAAAAACATGAAAACATTATTAAAACTTCATCATAATTATATTCTAATGCAACCTATTACATAATATTAATGACCGACACTTTCTATAAATAAAATATGATCCTAACAGGGTGAATACGGTTACTTCGGCTTTTAGGACGCTTAAAAACTTTTGAGCCTCGAAGAGAACCAAGTGGTTTAAACAATAACAACCACTAACACAAACACAATCCAAAGTATATAAAGCCAGTGAAAGACACCACAATATATACTAGTTTGGGATGGGGGTGGTAACGCTCTAACTATACATATTTCTATATGCGTTATCCATGCTTTTATGTATATATATATATATATATATATATATACATATATATATATATATATATATATATATATATATATATATATATATATATATATATATATATATATATATATATATATATATATATATATATATATATATTGATGAGTTATATGAACTTTTGATACTTAATAGATTAAATATGCTATTGTAAATTCATGTGATGTGTCGTGGAGGAATCGGAAGAAAACACAAATATATGTGATAAGGTGAAAAGTGTACCACTTTTGGGGGGTCATTTAAGCCCGAATTCATAATTATTTGATCAAGTATTACTGTAAATCGTTCCTTTTGTCATTTTAGGTACTTTTGAGAGGAAATTTACAAAAAGAAGCATTTTGGATGTTTTTGGAGCAAAAAAGTGAAGAAAATGACAAAGTCTTAAAATCCTTGCTAGGAACAGTACCTGACGGCGTCAAGGCAATGCAAGTGACGGCGTCAAGATTGGCAAAAGAGGTGGATGTGGAAAACACACATGACGGCCCAAAACAATTTCAAGGCATTTTGGCCTGACGGCGTCACCAAGGCCGTCAGGGTCAAAATACATGTGACGGCCCAGAGTAAATTTACACATTACGGAGTCAGAAGTGGATCTAGGCAATACGAATTTTATCTTGGCGGCGAGTTGACGGCGTCACAAGCTAAAACGTGACGCTGTCAAGGTGTAAAATCTATATATAATTTTCTAATTTTTATTCATAAGGGTGGAACTTTTGGAGAGCTTCTTTGTAAAAACCCTAGACGAATTTTCTGTGATAATAAGGGTTTCAACCCTTGTTCCATCCATGTTCAATTGAAGATAATTTTTCCAATAATCATACAATATGTCTATGTGTTGTGTGATTCTATCTTATGCTTTTCTTCTTTTTAACATGCTAGGCTAGGTTTTTATTGTATTTGCTTAGATGTAATGAAACCTAGATGTTGATTATTGGTTGATGGTTTGTTTATAATTGTTACAGATGATTGTATTCGATCCTAGCGAACACTATTCCTGAGTTGAACGATCAATCCCCCGGTACTTGTCACTATACTATACTACAACGAACAGGTACACTACCTGGTGGGGATTGCAAGCTTCTCAAGATCCCTTGAGAGGTAAAACCTTTTGCGAGGGTGCAATTCCACACATCAAGTTTTTGGCGCCGCTGCCGGGGGTTGTCTATCTTTACATTTATTCCTCGCAAAAGAGTGCGACGCCATCAAGTTTTTGGCGCCGCAGCCCGATGAATAGTTATTGTCTAGGTTAGAATTTCTTTTTATTAGGTCTACTCGCTAGATTCCTTTCTAGTAAGATTTTTATTTTATTTTTATAGTTTTCTTTAGTCTATCTTTTTCTTTGTGTCTTTGTTCGTATACGGTTTGTCTTTATGGATTTTGAGAATCGACGTTTAGAAGTTAGCAAGAGGCTTATAGCGCGTAAACGAAGAAAGAGGGAAGTTAACACATTCAAGGAGTTTAATAAACCCCTCCAGATGAGAATTGAGTTTACGAATTTCTCTCTAACCCCTGAGGAATTGAGTTACCATAGATTCCTTTTACAACACCCCTGCTCCTTGAAATATAGGAAAAAGCCATGGATTAGGAAGCATAACTATAGGAACATAAAAATTCCTTGCATGATTGGGTACATGTTTAGAGAGCATACATACATTGATTTAAAAGCACCCATGAATATTATGTCTAGGCTCTACTACAACTGGATTATGAATGAAAGGTTAAACCCTAGAAAAGACCCTTATAACCTTAATCGACTATGTAATTTTGTCAGGAGAGTAGAAGGGGTACACATCTTTGTAGGAAACTTCACTTATCAATGCGACTTTGTAATCCTAGAAGATGTTAGAGGCATTATAGATCCACACTTAGGAGAAATGGTCCTAGGGCAACCTTTCATTGAGGCGACTAAGATGTGTTGTGATCATGGGAAGGGAATAGTTCAGTTTACTGATGGGATAGAAAAGATCACTTTTATGATGCCTCAAATGAGGGAAGAATTAAAGGACATCAAGAATTTACTAGTTGATGTGATTCGACCCTATGAGATTAAGGATAATGGAATTGATGATGATGTTTACTATGAGAGGAGGTGAACATACTATTCGGGTTGCATGAATCTAGGCCCTGACTATAAGCGTGATGAAAATTGGGTTAAATATTTTGAATTAGCACAAAAGTGGGGAAGGAAAATGTAGCCCATGACTTTGAGTCTAGCTACAAGACTCGTAAATAAAGAAAAGCGCTTCTTGGGAGGCAACCCATATTTTATTTGTTTTAATTGTTTTGTTTGTTTGATTTTATTTGTTTCCGTATGCGTGTTTATTTTTATTGTTTGTGGATCATGTTTCAAAGTAAATTGTGAAAATGCTTTATTTTGTTTTTAACTTCGTCTTAATTACATATAAAGGTATTTTGCAAAAGCTAAGTGTAAGGGAAACCAAAATTTGTTTATAAGAATGAAATCGGACATGAACCACAACAATATTAAATGAACATGAATATTAGTAATTGTTAGAGTCAAATGCTTGTATCGAGTCATAATGATGTTTTGCAGGATTTTCCAGGAAGTAAGGCATAAGTTTTTTTTTTCAGAAATTTTCCGGAAACTTAACATGAGATTTTTTGCAGGAACATTCTGACGGCGTCAGGAGTTAAAACCTGACGGCGTCAGGTACAAAAAATTCTGAAAAATTTTGCGAGTTTTGTTTATACCGGAGTCTTAAATTTTTTGTTGATTCTTTAGTTTTATAAACTCCAGGAAATCTGCAAACATTCATTCCACAAGCATTATATCTTAATTTGTTTTCTAGGAATTTTAGTATATATAGATTGCCACCGATTTTACACGAGGTTTACCTCGATTGTTTTCTCAGGTTTAACAGGTTACATTGGACAAGAGGATGATTTATATTTCTGTAGGGAAACTTTCAAAGTTCATTTTCTTGGAAGAAGATCTAACCTTGTTGACACACTATCCACACCGAACGAATCAGGGGAGTATTTGTTTTCATTCTTTTACCTTATTTTCATTTTTATTGAACATTGGGGACAATGTTCAGTTTAAGTGTAAGGGGAGGGTAAATGATGATACTTTTGAGAATACAATTATGCTTAAGTTTGTTTGTTCGAAAGTAAGTGTGTAATAAAACTAGGAGAAATACTTGTTAGGGCAATTTTAGCGCCAAATTTAAATTTTTTTACAACATTTAGGAGTGAAACTTTAGCCTTAATGAGCGTCTCATGGATAGGAGTTGTATGACTAGCACAAAAACCGTACCACTCAGAAAAATTTTCCATCCAAATATGTGAGGTTCGCCTTTAGATTTGTTAGGAAAAGCATTCATTATTAGTGCTTATGAGTGTACCGGTAGTATTTAGATTCTAGAACTCGCGTTAGTGATGCATCCCGAGACTGCTAGTGAGACTACATTCGTGTAGTAGGATTCACTACATGATAAGAGGCATTAGGATCACCCTTGTGTTAAACCCATATCATAATTACTTGACCATTTAAGTCAATTACCTTGACTAGTAAAGTCAATTAATTTTTCCCACACCTTTGCGATGTACTCATTTTTAGTACACGATACCCCTAGTACACCCCTCCGAACCTATCTTTTTGTTTCTAACTTTAAGCAATTTACTTAAAGGAAGAATTTGTTAACAATCCACCCCAAATGTGCAACCAAATCACCTTAGCCTTCCGTGTATGCACTCATCTTTAGTGCATTATTGTTATTTGTTTAAACCCTTAGTTGATTATCTAAATGGTTACGTGGTTGCTAAGTCGAGTCATATCTTGTACATATTGTATTGGGACGATTGAGACTCATGGGTAAAGTACTTGTGTTATAGAGTAATGTGAAAGAACATCATATATTACCCCCATATGTGCATTAATCTTAAAAAGTACTCCAAATGTTTTGATTATATTAATTCGAGTCATTAGAATAGTTGATTGTAAAGTATGTAAAAGTTCAAGTGTAAGGGGAATGTAAATCCCCTAGGATTTATTATTTTGGATGGTAGGGCAAGAGTGTATGCAAAAAAAAAAAAAAAAAAAAAAAAAAAAAAAAGAAAAAAAGAGAGAAAAAACATACGGACTATCATCCCGTTTCATTCTATGTTTGTTTTAAGTTTTTGTTATTTTAGTTTTGATTAGCTTAAGTCGAGTCGAGTCTTGGCTTAGCAACGCCATGCTATACATGTAATTAACCAAGATGATTAACTCGCCACCAGTAAATATTGCCTTTATCTAACAAAACCGTGTTTACCGTATCCCTACACCTCTTGTTATAACCCTTTAAAAGACCTCTTTGATAGTTTATCCTAGGTGCTTACGCCAAGTGGTGGAGGTTTAATCCTTTCCCAAGCCTATGGTAATCTATTTGCTATGACAGGTAGTGAGAGATGTTTTCCATTTCCTTATTGTGATTTATACTTTATTACACCCGAGAGATGTGAGCATCTAAACACTATTTGTGAGGTGCTAGTGTATAACCTCCGTGCTTGTTTTTGGTTTTAAGTGGAATGATTAATTGTTGTAATTACTTTTATCTTAGTGTTAAATGACCCCTAAATTGTATTTTGATTAGAATAAAAGCGCATTTGCTTGAGGACAAGCAAATCTCAAGTGTAAGAGTATTTGATAAGGCAAAAAGTATACCGCTTTTGGGGGGTCATTTAAGCCCGAATTCGTAATTATTTGATCAATTATTACCCTAAATCGTTCCTTTTGTCATTTTAGGTACTTTTGAGAGGAAATTTATAAAAGGAAGTATTTTGGATGTTTTTGGAGCGAAAAAGTGAAGAAAATGACAAAGTGACGGTGTCAAGATTGGCAAAAGAGGTGGATGTGGAAAATACACATGACGGCCCAGAACAATTTCAAGGCATTTTGGCCTGACGGCGTCATCAAGGCCGTTAAGGTCAAAATACATGTGACGGCCCAGAGTAAATTCACACATGACGGCGTCAGAAGTGGATATAGGCAATACGAATTTTATCTTGGCGGCGAGTTGACGGCATCACAAGCTAAAATGTCACGCCGTCAAGGTGTAAAATATATATATATAGTTTTCTAATTTTTATTCATAAGGGTGGAACTTTTGGAGAGCTTCTTTGTAAAAACCCTAGACGAATTTTCTGTGATAATAAGGGTTTCAACCCTTGTTCCATCCATGTTCAATTGAAGATAAGTTTTCCAATAATCATACAATATGTCTATGTGTTGTGTGATTCTATCTTATGCTTTTCTTCTTTTTAACATGCTAGGCTAGGTTTTTATTGTATTTGCTTAGATGTAATGAAACCTAGATGTTGATTATTGGTTGATGGTTTGTTTATAATTTGTTACAGATAATTGTATTCGATGTTAGGCTTAAGAAAACTGGCAGACTTCCAATTGGTAACTTGCTTGAACGTCTTAAGAAACATGATCAGAGGTGTACTAGGATTTATGGTTGTATTTAATGCATGAGCGAATTCTAGTGATCCCATGTTAGGAGCTTTTAGTCGGCTCGACATAGGAGTGAAGTAGAAGCTTATAGAGTTAGGGAATTTCGTACACGGTCCTACGACTAGTATTAAGGAATATAACCCGTCATCCATGCAATTGTAACAAGCTAATCAACTGGTAAAAGATATCTAGGGAGTAATGAAATCTAAGTAAATACATTTTTTCTTATTATTGTTTACACCACAATTTAGTTTTAATTTATTTTATTTTATTTTGATTGCATCTTTAGTTAATTGGGTTAGTTGACTAGCAACTTATTCCGCCCACTCCTTCAAAACCCGAAATTTTACTTGCTTTCATAAAAATATAAAAATACAAAAAGAATCATCCTTCACCTTTAGACCTAGTTTAGTAGACTTTTTAATCCTAGCGAACACTATTCCTGAGTTGAACGATCAATCCCACGGTACTTGTCACTATACTATACTACAACGAACAGGTACACTTCCTGGTGGGGATTGCAAGCTTCTCAAGATCCCTTGAGAGGTAAAACCTTTTGCGAGGGTGCAATTCCACGCATCAATATGAAGCTTAAACGAAGAAACAAACTTAAGTTAAAGATCTCCCGACACTTGTCCACTTTTTGGCCATATCTGGAGCATACGAACTCCATTTTACCTCCCGTTCACGGCTACGGAAATCTAAGAGAATTATCTACAAATTTCATTCATATGTCAACGGCTGAAAAAGATCACAAGTATGCCGTACTTGGCATTAAGTACGGTGCACTTTACAAGTAATACAAGTACGGCGGGTTTTGTTTGCAAGTGTGGAGTACTTTGACCCTGATCAGCTATAATACATTAAATTGAGTTCTAATCTGATCATTTACCCTCCTACTTGGTCCCCAAGTGTTCCTAAGCCTATATAAACCACCAAAACACAGGAACTCAACCATAACATATACCATCTCAGAACTATTCTTGGAGAGAAGGAGGAGTGGTGAGGGTCTTAGGATCCAATGATCCAAACACCCTTTTATCACCATCGAGTCACCACTACCATCACCATACTCCTTAACCACGAATTACAGAGCTCCACCACCATTTATAGATCATCATTCATCACTTTTACAGAACCTAAACATAATACTTGGAGGATTCACACCAAGTCCTTTCAAGTCTCTACCATTAACATTGTTCCCAAACACTCCAATTGGTGACACATTGCGGATTTGCAGAGGTGAACGTGACATTCCCTCGGGTATATTCAATAGCATAGGTTGTTGGTTGATAATGGAACCTTGGGTTGTTGGACTAGTACTTGTGGTAGTCGATATATTGGTTTTTGGTTCTTTGTATTCGTATTACTCGCATAAATGGATTTGGTACATTTCTTTACTAATATTATTGAATATGTTTATGAATTTATCTATGTTTGTGATGTTGGTTATTGGTTTGGTTGTGATATGGTTGATTCTTGCTTACTTGGACGATATTAGTATTACTTGTGAATATAAATGCGTATGAATTCGATGTTACTTTTGCTTGGAGATTGTTTATCCTTTGATTGATTATTGCAACTATCATAGGTCGAAAGGGTTAGTTGTTATGATTATATTTTGGAACATCTCTCTATAATGGTCCAATATCATGCTTGTAGAAATTGTGTGATAAATTGCTAAACAAACCAAGTGGAATAATGTTTAAGACCCTTCCTTATGTATAAATGCCGGGTTGGAAGGAATTCATATGTATGCATATTTGATATAAACCATTCTTAATGCGCTCCTGATGATGTAGTCTATAGGTAGAAAGGATTCTATATCATTATTGGTAGATATGTTTGTTACGGTTAATACACCAATAATTGTAACTTGCATGATTTTGTTTATATAAGTCTTGCTTTATCCCTATCTATTATCTTATGCGGATCATACCTTGTTTGGTACTTTGCTTTGTTATTCACACGTTTAGGCTATTTGATATGTGAAAATCATTTGGCTTTGTTACTTGATAGACATTTTGTGAATTGCTACAAATCCTTGGAACGACCTGGTCTTACCGAAACACCTTTACTATAAACGGGGGTTCTACTTTACCCGTGTGTTTTGTGTATTAAGGAATCAGTAAAATTAGTATTATAAATTTAAAGCTTTCGAAACACATCAGGGGGTTTAGACCATCCGTATGTCCAATTACGAATCCACGATACTGATACTATTACACTAGTATAATCCTTTTGGTGCCCGTTACAATTCACTCCACCGATATTCCCTAATATCGATGCTCACAAAGAAAGAGTTACTCCCACGGTATTCCGCCCTCGGAAACCACCCAAAATAATCTCGTGATTCGACTTAACCTACGGTCACCAAGACCATTACCAAGACTTCCCACTGGAAGTATCAAACCCCAACTAGATCCCCAATGATATAGGCTTGGTCACCAAGACACAAGACTTCCTTTACAAACAAATTGAAAGAATAAGTGTTTGTTTAATCAACCAAGCCCTAACCTAACCTAGAGACTCTGTTGTAGTAGAAAAGGTATAAAAAATAAGACCCTCGACACAATCACAAGAGTGGATTAGGTTCTTGTGATTCTTCCCTTGCAAGGAGATGTATTCTTTCAATATATGTTAGTGTGAAAGATTAAGAACACAAGATAGAATTAGAGGATTAGAGAGAAATAATACAGAGAGAAAGAATAATGGCAATGGGTAAGGAATACAAGAGGCATGGGTGGGTATTTATAGGCAAAGATCCCAAGTGGGGTAAAATTTACCGAGGCTGGCGTGCCGGAGCGCCAGCAGCGCGCCAGACCATCTGATGAATTTGACCTTATGGGATCTTGGTCTTTTAAATACCCAACATTGCTAAACCCCCAATTGTACTTCACATATTTAAACCTTAACGTTAATCATTCAAAGGTTTACCAACTTAAATAGCCAATTTGTAAAATATTTTGTGAAGTGTTTATGAGAAACCAATTATCAAGGATAGAAACGTAGAAAAAATAATTGGATAGGGGTAGAATATGTATTCCTCACATGGCATAAAAGAGAGAAGAGAATATGCCATGGGATATTCCTTTTCTTGGAAAGGAAGTGTGGATGTTAGAGAAGGAAGAAATTTGAATTTGAAAATTTAAATGTTGGGAGAGGGAAGAGTGAGAGAGTGAAGTTGGGTTAGAATGAACAATGGTTGAGTTAGAAGAGTAACCATGGTTGAGTGAGAAAGAGGTGTGTGGAGAACAAACCATGGTTGGGTTAGAAAGGAAACCATGGTTGATTTAAGAAGGGGATATCCAAGAGAATATTCTATTTCTTGGAGAAGAGGGTGAAATGGAAGGTTGAGATGAGTTTGGGTATGATGGATGGTTGAGATGAAAGGGAGCCTATGTTTGGGATTCAAATTATTTCCCATGTGTTTAAATGGAGAGGAGAGGACAAGGTGTGAGTTGGATGTGTAAGAGAGGGATGTGATGGTGATTGGATGGGGAGCCTAAGGGATGAGTTGGCTAGTGTGTAAGGAAGAAGGGTTGTGAGTGAAGTGTGTGTAATTTGAAAATATAGTTGTTGGGAGTGTAAGGAGTGAGTTGGAAGTTTAAGAATGAATTGATGTGTGTAAGGAGATGATGTGATGGGGAGCCTTTGGCTAGTGTATGTTGGAGAGGGTTTGTGAGTGAAGTGTGTGTATTTTGAATCCAAGAGAGTGTGTATATGAGTGTATGTGAGTGTTTATAAGAAAGGTATATTTGGGTTTAAAATGGAGTGTTGAGATGAAGAAGATGAAGTGGTGGTGGATTCTTTGTGGTTGGATGAGAATGTAGTGAAGAGAATGTTTTGGGGATATTGTGTGGGAATGAAGGGGACATGAAGTACAAAGATGTAAGGGAATAATAAGAGAATGTTGGGGATAAGATTTAGAAGGATTTTGGAAGGGTTGAAGGATTTGTTTTATGTGAAGAGAAATTAGAAGGTTGATTAAGAGATAATCATATTGTCATTAAGGAAGAAAAGAGATGACAATAATGATTATGAGTTGAGAAAATCAAAGGTTACTTATAATCTCAAGTAACACAATGTCGAGAATCCATAATCTCATAACTCTTGACTTTCCATAACTCGACGTACTCAACTAACACATTGATGCAAACAAGCTAAGTGCTTTGCATTGATGGAAAGCATATCCTAAGCAAGAAAGGATGCCTTTACACAAAGTGACATTTGACTTTGTTTGACCAATAAGGGAGTAAATCCGTTACGTGATTAGAGAAGATGTAAGCACGGGTTATGAGCATATGAATGCTTTCACTTGATATTACGTAAAATATATAAGCTCCGTAGGTTTAGAAAAGCCTTAGCTAGAGGCAAGAGTTAGAAAACTTGAGTTGGCGTTTTCCCAAAAACGGGTGTTTCAAAAGTTGGATCTCTCTAATTCTAAAACTCGTTTCGAGTGTTCTCAATTAAGCACATAACATATACATACATGTATTGAAAGATCCACATTTTTCGGGTAAGGGGAAAGCCGACTTTCAAAATTCATCCCGTTCAAGACAGAAGCCTGGCGCACTGCTGGCGCGTCGGGGCGCGGGCAGTGCATCAGGTGCAGATCTTGAGACGGGAGAATTTTGGCTAACGTTTGTTATTTTATGTGTTTCGAAGGTTTATTTGTCATCATTAAAACATAAGGAGACTTGGTCAATGTTGTCCTAACAGAATACATGTACAATATTCATGTTTTATGTTAATGAAATGTGTTTTCAGAGTTTTCAAGTTTTTCTAGAGTCAGATTTTAGCTTATGCAGTTTCGTATTGCAGGTCTATACGGCGTATAGGGCAGATCCTACACGGCGTATGACTGTATATGGCGTATAGGGTTCAGGACTATACGGTGTATTCAATGTAAAAAAAAAAAAATTACGAGCGTTTCAATATCCAACACGTGCCCTGCATTATTCTCCCCTTTTGGAAAAAAAACTTCCTCGAGCCTTGTTTTTTACTCTTCAAACTCTTAAACTTTCTAACCCTTTCTGTTTCCTTACCATAACTTCTTTAAAGAGAATCACGTTCTATCATACCCAACCATTCATTAAGATCATCCAAGTGAAGTGACATCATCCTTAATCACGTGACCATTCCTCGTTCGACGACTCTATGGCTGGCTTGTTTTTGGAATCCGCCTAAACTTCCTTCACTTGTTCAAGGAGGCATTCATTCTTTATAACACGTGGTCCTTGTTGGTTTGATGTGGCGTTGCCTGAACCAGAGAACTTACAAAATGCATAATCATTTAGTTTTTCTTGTCTACAAAGATGTGGGATAAGTATAGCCATTTATATGAGAAAACTCATCCATGCATATCTCCTTATAAATTTATCCAATCATGAATCCGAATGATGAGTTCATAGATTTATGTGTCCTGAACCTCATGCCCAAAAATGCCGCCAATCATCCTACGACTGCGCAGAATATGATGAAGTGAAACTAATGTTTTTGTTTTTCTCGATTTCGCATCTCCAAGTTATGTGATTTCTTTACCCTGAACCTATGCTCTGATACCAAATGATTGTGTGTACGATTGTGAATGCACGAAACTACACAAACAACAATGCACAAGGAATTTGATGAACTCGCAATGGGTGCTCAACTAGAACATCAGGAGAAACATTCTTATTTTTCAATAAACTAATAATAACTCTTGCAGTATCCAAACTAATATTTAACAAATATAGTAAAATTAAAAAGATAAATTACGATAAATTTAATAGAATTGTCATTTTACCTCTCCATTGTTCAAACCAATTGAAACACATGACACGATGGCTAAACCAGATGAGGAGGCATTAATTACTCAATTTTATATTTTTTTACGCAATTGACAATGGCTAAAATAATTCCTATAAAACTCCTCAACTTTTTATTTTCGTGGTTTCTAGTAAAAAATAATCTCTTGTCCTAAAATAATTGTCCAGTTTTGACTTTTGAAATTTTTCTTTTTTAACTTTGAACATTAAGTATTTTTGTTTGTGTTATATAATACTTGATGAAAATTATACTAAACAAAATATAATTAAAACAAAATTCATTCATATATTTTGCATCAAGTATTATATAGCACAAACGAAAATAATTATGGTAAAGTTGAAAAAGAAAAGTTTAAAAAAGGTCAAAACTGAACAATTATTTTAGGGCGGATCGAGTAATGAAATATATGTGAAAGAGAAGCTTGCTAATTTGGTCATTTCCACTCACATTAAACACACGGGAGATTACACAAAACAATGATTCGTCTTTTTCCAAAAAAGTAGCACATGAAATACTTAAAAATAAGGAATTGATTTACACACTCGCATTTTTTATTAACGCACTCCATTATACGTATTAGAAAGTTGTATTTTATATATAACATGTTTTAACTCGTTGTGTACTAAAATGTACAAATAAAAAATAAAAGTGTGTCAATCAGCTCCTTTAATCATATACCCGACAATTACACTCTAAGCCCTAATTTTAAATTTCTCTTTACTGGCCTTAATTAGGTCCTAATCTTGCCAAGACCACTCTATACTACAACTCTACGGGTGAATGATTCAAGCCCCTACCATATCTTTGTAGTACCTGTGTCACTTTCTAGTTGCTATCAGTGATTTGTTTTGCGTATACAACTTTTGCTTTCTATATGATACTAGTAACATGTCAAGAAAGTATATGAAATTTTCTGAAAACGATCAACAGGTGTGATCTACAAGCGTTAGTCTTTGCAGATTGCAATTGGCATCTTTCACAATTCTACTTGTGATGAAAGCAAGAACTTATGGCTTGATCTTCTTAATGCGCGTCCTCATCTTTTGTCAAAGTTTCAGAATGGTTTTATGAATGATCAAACATTATTTACCATCACTTATGTTACACAAGCGTACCAAGCGCTTTCATAGTTAACTGTGATGCTAAACATTTCGCTAAAAGAGAAAGTGATGGTTAAATAAGATGTAATATCTGAACAAGCATTGATAAAGATCCGTTTGGTCCATTGACACGCAAACTCTGTTGAATTAGATGTCCATGGGTACGGGACCATTGATGTTATCGTTTTAATGAAATGCATTAGTCATCTTAAGTATTAGTCATCGATGTTTTAATGAGTATAGGGCATCATAGAACCTAGGGTTTGTGAGCAACTATAACTTATCTCATTCAACTTGTTACGCCTATAAATGCATTTAAATACAACGACGACGTGAAGTCTACATCTTTCGAGAGCCATCAAAATTATCCTAATGACTAATCACAACAACACAACACATTTGAATATTGGAGCAGTATAGTCGTACGTCCTTATGTCCAGGGGCGAAGCTTCATAGGGGCCGGGGGGGGGGGGGGCGCTCGACCCCCCGAAATTTTTTTTGCGATGTAGGGGTATATAGTTTTCGTGTAGAAAAATTTCGGTATATTTGGTTTCGACCCCTCAAAAATTTCGGTATACCTGAAATATAGCCTTAGAAAAAAAAAATTTAAATCCCGACCCCCCACTTACAAAATCCAAGCTTCGCCACTACTTATGTCTGCCATTAACAACCATACATAAATTATGTTGTATGACATATCATGGCTATATACCATTAATACATGGCCTTATATTCGTAGCTTTTTTTAAAGCCTCATTAATTTATGTTGGATGATTCTTCAAGACTAATAACATGCTGAACTCGATATCACCTCAGCATGTATTTTAATCTAGAAAGAGCAACTCTATACGCTAAGAATATTGTTAGTAATTTGTTTTGACAAACATGTGCTCTATCATAGATAGGTTCATGCAATTGATTACATAGGCCAAGTATTTCAAAAGTTTTTAAAAGCAAAAAGAGATTACTAATGTACCACATATCAAAATCAAATTATTACGTATTCAGACTCAACTTTTCTAAGAAGTTGAGATAGTATCCGAAAAACTAAAAAAGACCCTAATCTGAAAGTGTATTTCCCATATATAGTTTCACACTCTCAAATTTTAACTGAAACAATAGATATATAGCTGCTTCTTCAAGCGTCACGTAAATACTCTTCTGTTAGGTACATGCCATAACTCAACTGTGGAATGGTTTCAAGTCTTACATAATTACCCGTAATAAAGGATATATAGATAGCTATTGATGATGCTGTACCTGTTGTAATAATAGTTGTACTAATTAGAAAATGGCGTGGTTAAAGTTTGTAGTTTACATGTTGCTCTCATGTATTGAAGAGTGCCACATGCTTAAAAGTTATACCTTACTATATAGGGTAGGGCCTTCACATTTAGTGCTAAACTTTGGTTAATTCATACGTACTTCATGTTCTGAAATTAAAGTAAATCCCAACTATACCTTTTCTTTATAAATGGACTCCAGTTTACTTACAAATAGAAGTTGTATAGTTTGATGGATTTTCACGAAGTGGTTCGGCGTTTCGAAAATTTAAACCATTTTTCACGGGACGGGTAGTTCATTTCACTACCTACAATTGGAACGCATTAGGCGGGTGTATCGGGATATACAAGTATCAAATTGAATGGTTACCTTTGGTTGAGGTCACGATTAACCGTTATAAACATTTAATCTTGGTAAACAAAACTAAAGATAACATGAACCAAATTATAAAATAATTATACTAACCTTTAAGATAGTTAGAAAGATTTAAGTCTAACTTGTCTATGAAAAGGCAATAAGTGAAGTGATTGTCATACCTATTAAACATGCCTAACAATTAGATCACAATACTTGTAATAATCAAAAGCTATCATGAGAAGAAAGAAATCTCATACTTTACTTGTCATATATTGAGTAGATTAGACATAAAAATAGTCATGTCATTTAGCCATGACAATCATTTTCATGCAATAATTTACTTAAAGAAGAGAGTTATTTTACATACTAAATTTTTTTACATACCAATAGTCTTATCTCTACCCTTTATCTAAAAAATAATAATAATAATGGTTGAGATTAAAAGTTTTTTTATATTTCACATATTTTTTATAATTTAAATATCTCTTAAACAATTAATTATTAAGCGGAAATATTCGCACCATCACGACGAGCATTTAATTACCGTTATATAGGCGGATACTTTTTACTATACTTTCGACAATTTTTTTTTTTGGGTTTTCACTTTTTTTTCTTGTCTTTTTCGTTTTTCATTATTGAAATTTACATGAAAAAAATACATGTGATATTAGTGTTAAATCGCATATGATTTTTTCATGCAAATTTAAGTAAAGAAAAAAACGAAAAATAAAAACATAAAAAGAATTTTAATACTTTAACAGAGTGTTTGATATGCGTCAGTCAAAGTTGGAATGGAATAAATCGTCGCACATAAATTTGTTACTATTTGTTTTTGAGTTTTGTAATGGAATAATTTATTAATTGATTCATCCTATTAAGTCTGTAATTACCAATTTCATTCCATAGCAACTCCTAGTTCTTTTCATTCAATTACCAGTTTACGACATAAAATCACATTTTGCCATATTTTATTTATTTCATTCATTTACAACGTTCATTATATCGTATCAAATAAATGCGTAAATATTTTGCTATATTCTACCATGGTAACCAACCAGTTCAATGGAATATTAATAACTCATTCAATTAAAGATTCAAATGATTATAATTTTCCAGCAGTATCAATAAACAGAAATTTAAAGTCACCAATAAATTTAAGGTACTTTTAGTGCAACTAATTGTGACGACCACTTTGCCCCTCCATAGAAAATAAATTAAATTCAATGTACATACGAGCCATAAATACAAATTAAACAAGGGACAAAGCTTTCAAAATCAAATGTCTCGCTCTCGGCTCTAAAGATTTTGAGTAATAAAGGTTTCAAAATCTGTTGTATCCAAGTTTTCATAAATGTGAACTAAATTGGAAAGAGAAATGCTAGATCTCAATTGGAAGTTTTGGCAAATCGATAACCCTCCTTATAAAAGTGGCCACTTTGGTACTTCGTATTAGTTTGGTCGACCTCACACCTGTAGGCAATAAAATATATATAATTAGCCAATGATTAATGAATATACGTAGCAATAAACATTAAAAAAAAAAAAAAAAAAAAAAAAAATAGTTTTGTTAAACAATGTTCAGTGGGCAATGTTTAATATTTATATAAAAAGAAATTTAAACATTATTAAATCAAAAATCAAATATATTTAAGTTAATTTTTATGTTCATTTATTGTGCATTAAATTCATAATTACTTTAAATATAAAAAGAACAGATTGTTTAATTTAGCTTAAACGTTGTCTACGTGTTTAGCTAAACCCATTTTGTTCTCATTTGGATACGTTGAAGAAATTTTTTGACCAGCTTATAACTTGCAAGTTATTTGGAGGCTGTTTACTAATTTAAGTGATCTGGAGATATTTATATTTTAGCCTCTTAATTGAGGGAAGATTTTATATACTTCCCCAATAAGAGAAAATAAAGATTTTGACTCACTCATTAATTAAAAAAGAAATCCCCCTAAAGTCTCCTTTTGTTTCGAATAACTATGATAGTATACAAATACTAGTATTTATCTATGGTAGGAGAAAAAAGAGGAAAAAAAATACAAAACAAAAACAACATTTACCTTTATGCAACATAAATTTATAAAGAATAATAAAGACATAAAACTGGAAAATAGCTCACCAATTAATGAAGCCAAGTAAGTAGCTATGACAACATTTTTTAATGTTCATAACTCAACTTACTCGAGGTCCCCGTGAAAAAAATGCTTTTTTATATGCACCGAACTTTGTCTAATTTCCAAAAAAAAAAAAAAAAAAAAAAAACCTGACTCTACCTTCTACTCGTAATATTCATTTATTTTTTGCTAAGGGGTACCAACATTTATTAGCACATCATTTAATTACACTCTCGCGATATGTGAAACCGTGAAAGTATTAATATGCAAATATTAACTGTTGTCATTTACTGTAACATATATTCAGGCTCTCTTGAGACGGGCCATTTGTCTGAAAACAATTAATTTGCATACATTTGTTTTCTTACAGGTATATGGTATCTAAGACCGCCCGTAAGAGCACAAGATGCAAACGACGAAGCACCCTTCGCCGTCCGATATGGCATGAACAACGGCGAGCCGTTGCTCGCCGCCACACCGTTTGGGCCTCGCCGTTGGCCAACTCCCCGTGACCACGGCGAAGCAATCTTCTGACACAATGGCAGGTTACTTCCATATATTTGATTTCTTTCATTTTTTTTCGTTCTTCCCCAAAGATCTGGGTTTCTTTCTTACTTCCATATATTTTGTTTGTTCCATAGATTTGTTTCGATCTGGGTTTCGTTCTTCCCCAAAGATCTGGGTTTGTTTCGATCTGGGTTTGTTCCATAGATTTGGTTTATGGTGGTCGGAAAAAATGGTAGGGATGGTCGGAAAAAATGGTGGGATGGTTTGTTCCAAAGATCTGGGTTTGTTTCTTATACTATGTTGTTTGTTTATATTATTTTTTATTTTAATTTATTTAATGAAATGAATAAAAAAAATAAATGTGTAAGAGGTGGGACCCTAATGGGGAAGTTGAGGTTTGTTGTTTGGTGAGGGGGGGGGGGGGGGGGGGGGGTTAGTTGTGGTTAGTTGAAGTTGAGGTGTTTTAATGATGTGGCATGGTGGGGCCCGAATGGGGAGGCAAGTGCTTGCCTTTGCACCTTGTGCTCTAATAGTCGATCGGACGACTTGGTTGTGTGCATCGAGGACACGTCTTCTTCTATTACGGCGATCTGTAGAGACGCGGCTTGACATGAAAAAAAGGAAAACTCGGTCAAAAGTAATGCTGAGTCCTTGTGATGGCTTGGCACAAAAAACAACCCCCAACGGTCTAAAAGTATGACCATTTGGTCATTAATAAAAACAATATATATACTTAAACATTCAATTAAACTTAGAGAGAATTGCAAAAATCGTCCTTAAAGTTTGGCCAAATTGTATGTTTCGTCCTTAAAGTTTGGAAAGTGCAAGGATCGTCCTTGTGTGAAAACCTTTGGTGCAAGTATCGTCTTTTTGGGGGAAACCTTTGTTGCAAATATCGTCCCTGTGGGGACGATATTTGCACCAAAGTTTTCTCCACAAGGACGATCCTTGCACTTTCCAAACTTTAGGAACAAAACGTGCAATTTGGCCAAATTTTAAGGACGATTTTTGCAATTCTCTCTTAAACTTATCATATAATTAATATTTCAATACTTCTTTATTTTTATACATACTTTTAAACACATTTTTCTTTTTCTTATACACTCTACTCATCTCATCTTTAACAAATGGATTCGGTTCAATTTATTTATTATTTTTATTTTTTTGCATCCTCGAATGATGAAGAAGAAGAAGTTAGTAGTGTCGATCTAGAGTTTTTACAAGAGGTCGTTATAGTTTTGCAAGCTTCAAATTAAACAATCCCAAAAACCCCGGCTTATCGAAACACGATAGATAGAGATCGCTACAGTGCTCATGATCGTCTAGTGGCCACTTACTTCTCTGGAAAGTCAATATATGACGAAAAATTATTTTATAGTTGGTTCCGAATAAGCCGATCACTATTCACATGCAGTGTTCGGGAAATTACTGATAATGCATCGTATTTTCAACAACGTAGTGATTTTACGGGAAGAGTTGGCATTCCGCATTGACGAAGTGTACATTTGCAACTCGTCAATTGACATACGACACTGTTCCTGATGCTCAAGACGAATATCTTCAAATGATTGGGAAAACTTCCTGTGATTCTCTCCAAGCTTTCTGTAAAGTTATTAAGGACTTATATGGAGACGAGTATGTACGAAGGCCTACTTATACTGTTGTCAAAAAACTCTATGATTTTCCCGAGGTGAAACATTGGTTTCCTGAGATGTTAGGAAACATTGATTATACGGGTTGGCCTACTTATATTTATGTCATGTTATACCTTTTGATATTGTTGTTTAAATTTAATAGTATTGTTTTCAAAGAGAATGATGAACCACACTACGTGCCAACATAAATCAATTATAGTTTAGATTGATTTTATTTGGTTTCCTCATGCAAGATTCTTTTACATTTCACCGTTTTCTAGCTATACTTTTAGTAGATTATATGAGCTTATATGATTTAGCCGATCCATGATCGAAAGCATCAAACTAATCTATGAACGAAAGCATCAAACTCTTAATTTAGTTAAATATGAAAAATTGCAAAAGTTACATCAAAGCACTATTGATGGTGTACCCTATCTCCTATCTTGGAGCTTAGCCTCCGAAGACATAAACTCGGAACATATCCGTTAGCGTAAAGCTTATTGGGCCACTATAAGGGAACCCGCCAATATACAAGAGTCTGAGTCACAGAGCTTAACCTTCCGGAGGGTCTCAACCTCCGAGGACACAAACGCTCCGACACTAAGTGACAAAAAGAATATCTCGTGGGACCTGCCTATATAACAGTTGTCCATCTACTGCATGATGATAGACAACCAAATGTGTGCATGATCTTAGAGCCTACTCTCAAAGCCTCCCTATTGGCTGCAGAGAATATGCTCCATCTTGACCAATCATATCGCGACATGTGGCAAACCTAGGTCTTTCCTAGGGTTTGCCTATAAATAGCTGACTAAATTGTTCATTTGAGGTATGTCATTTACTCACTTTATACTCTCTCTCTCTCTCTCTCTCTCTCTCTCTCTCTCTCTAAAATTATACTCACAAGATACAGATGACTTACTCTCACGTCTGAGTCGGTTTGCAGGGTTGATGAGTGCTCAAACACTCATCATTTTTGATCAAATCTGAACTGCAAAACATTTAAAAACACTAAAAAATGCATTAAAATACTAAAATTATCCCGGGATTGTGTTTTATATGTTTTAGATGCAAAATATTTAAAAACAGATGAAAAACGAACAAAGTTTGCATAATTGGCAGTTTTAGTCTCCCAACTTTCAAAACTTGACAAAATTAGTCCATGAGCATTTATTTTGAAAGAAAAATCAATAAAAGTCCTTTGGAAATCACAAGTGTCATAATTAGTCCTTTGATGATAAGTTTCACAATTTTACAAATTTGGTCCCTTTATTTTGAAAATTGGCAAAGTTAGTACCCGGGATTTGCAAATTTTGGAAAATATCTTTTATGATACTTATATTGATGGAATGTGGCAGAATTGGTCCCTTGGAATAGTTTAAAAGATTGGCAGAATTGGTCCTCAAATCTTCAGCAAATTTACAAAATTGGTCCTTGTATAACAAACGGACCCTTTGTATTATTTCAAACAAATCCAGCCAATCCAAATACAAACCCAACACCCTTGGCCCAACCATCACCCAAGCCCAAAACCACCCATTGTGTTTTTAAAATAAAACGGGGTCAACAAAAGTCAACCCCTGTCCCCTCCTTCCTCACCTTTTGCCGCCAAACAAACCCATCCTGCAACTCCAACAATCTTGTCCCCCCTCCTCTCCTACCTCAGCCACCCTACACCAGTCCACAAAGTCAACCCCAATAATCTAAAACCATGTGCTAATTTACCTTTCCCCCCTCCTCCATTTGGGCGCCAAATCTGATCAATGGCTGAGATTACTCCTGCTTTAATCCAACGTGTGGGACTCACTCAAGAAAGCACAAGACAGAAAGCACACAAGAGAAAAAAAAGAGGAAAGCCCTAGATTTTAGATTTAAGTATAAATTTTCACTTGTGTAAGCCCTTGACCGGCATGCTTAAATTTTAGTTTTAGCCTAGTATTTGTAATCTGTCTTTCAAGTTTAATACAAGTTTCAGTTTCTTTTTAATTCCAAGCATTGTGTTTTTTTAGTCTCATCATCCTTTCAAGTATTTTGCAAAATTTAACTTATGCTCAATTAATGTTTCACATACTTTCATAAGTTCACTTAAGCTGCTGGTATACAAAAAGAATAACATAAAAAATAACATCAGAATCAAGAATAAAAATATTACCTTTGCATATGAACTTGGAGAGCTTTTGGAAGTTGCCCGTAATGGGTGAGCAAGATGGATTTCACTAGCTTGTTTTTAAACAAGCTAGAGCTTGTAGCAGTATAGAGGTTCCTTGGTTTAGCTTGGGATAAGGTTTTATGCTCTTGTTCTCAAATTCCATATTTTCAGAAAAATATTACATAATGTATTCATGTTAAGTGTTGCTATTAATTGTTGCTTACCTTAGCTTATTTATGCTTAGTTTAGCTTAAAGTTACCCAAAATCTCAGTTTCATAGCTTAATCAACTTATTTGCTCATTAAACTTGTTAAAAACTGTTTTTAAGGGGTGTTTGGATTTGTTGTTTACACTGTGAGTTTCTTGAATTTTGTTGTTAGTAATAGTGGAGACATGTTTCAATAGGCAGTATTAGTCCATTTTAACCATAAAAACAGTAGGGCATTTGTTAAAAAGTCAAGACTCCACTTAATCTTTCCACTGTTGCTCACTGTTGGTAGTTTGCTTAGCTTAATCATACAATTTAGCTTAAAAGTAGTTAACCTGGCTCAATTTAGTTTTATTTTAGCTTAATACAACTTACTTAATCATTTAAATGCCTTAGAAATCCAGAAAAGTCAAAGTTCTTAAAAGTTTCAAAAGTCAAAATGGCATTTTATTTCAGAATCCCACTTTTTGGGTGACTTTTCCTAATTTTTGTAGATTGATTCAGGACTTGAAATTTCTTGTGATAGAAGTACCCCACTTAAACTACAAAATCCCACAATCAGCTTATTTTTGGGAATTTTTATGGGATGTGGCATGGTGGGGCCCGAATGGGGAGGCAAGTGCTTATAGTAGATTATATGAGCTTATATGATTTAGCCGATCCATGATCGAAAGCATCAAACTAATCTATGAACGAAAGCATCAAACTCTTAATTTAGTTAAATATGAAAAATTGCAAAAGTTACATCAAAGCACTATTGATGGTGTACCCTATCTCCTATCTTGGAGCTTAGCCTCCGAAGACATAAACTCGGAACATATCCGTTAGCGTAAAGCTTATTGGGCCACTATAAGGGAACCCGCCAATATACAAGAGTCTGAGTCACAGAGCTTAACCTTCCGGAGGGTCTCAACCTCCGAGGACACAAACGCTCCGACACTAAGTGACAAAAAGAATATCTCGTGGGACCTGCCTATATAACAGTTGTCCATCTACTGCATGATGATAGACAGCCAAATGTGTGCATGATCTTAGAGCCTACTCTCAAAGCCTCCCTATTGGCTGCAGAGAATATGCTCCATCTTGACCAATCATATCGCGACATGTGGCAAACCTAGGTCTTTCCTAGGGTTTGCCTATAAATAGCTGACTAAATTGTTCATTTGAGGTATGTCATTTACTCACTTTATACTCTCTCTCTCTCTCTCTCTCTCTCTCTCTCTCTCTCTCTAAAATTATACTCACAAGATACAGATGACTTACTCTCACGTCTGAGTCGGTTTGCAGGGTTGATGAGTGCTCAAACACTCATCATTTTTGATCAAATCTGAACTGCAAAACATTTAAAAACACTAAAAAATGCATTAAAATACTAAAATTATCCCGGGATTGTGTTTTATATGTTTTAGATGCAAAATATTTAAAAACAGATGAAAAACGAACAAAGTTTGCATAATTGGCAGTTTTAGTCTCCCAACTTTCAAAACTTGACAAAATTAGTCCATGAGCATTTATTTTGAAAGAAAAATCAACAAAAGTCCTTTGGAAATCACAAGTGTCATAATTAGTCCTTTGATGATAAGTTTCACAATTTTACAAATTTGGTCCCTTTATTTTGAAAATTGGCAAAGTTAGTACCCGGGATTTGCAAATTTTGGAAAATATCTTTTATGATACTTATATTGATGGAATGTGGCAGAATTGGTCCCTTGGAATAGTTTAAAAGATTGGCAGAATTGGTCCTCAAATCTTCAGCAAATTTACAAAATTGGTCCTTGTATAACAAACGGACCCTTTGTATTATTTCAAACAAATCCAGCCAATCCAAATACAAACCCAACACCCTTGGCCCAACCATCACCCAAGCCCAAAATCACCCATTGTGTTTTTAAAATAAAACGGGGTCAACAAAAGTCAACCCCTGTCCCCTCCTTCCTCACCTTTTGCCGCCAAACAAACCCATCCTGCAACTCCAACAATCTTGTCCCCCCTCCTCTCCTACCTCAGCCACCCTACACCAGTCCACAAAGTCAACCCCAATAATCTAAAACCATGTGCTAATTTACCTTTCCCCCCTCCTCCATTTGGGCGCCAAATCTGATCAATGGCTGAGATTACTCCTGCTTTAATCCAACGTGTGGGACTCACTCAAGAAAGCACAAGACAGAAAGCACACAAGAGAAAAAAAAGAGGAAAGCCCTAGATTTTAGATTTAAGTATAAATTTTCACTTGTGTAAGCCCTTGACCGGCATGCTTAAATTTTAGTTTTAGCCTAGTATTTGTAATCTGTCTTTCAAGTTTAATACAAGTTTCAGTTTCTTTTTAATTCCAAGCATTGTGTTTTTTTAGTCTCATCATCCTTTCAAGTATTTTGCAAAATTTAACTTATGCTCAATTAATGTTTCACATACTTTCATAAGTTCACTTAAGCTGCTGGTATACAAAAAGAATAACATCAGAATCAAGAATAAAAATATTACCTTTGCATATGAACTTGGAGAGCTTTTGGAAGTTGCCCGTAATGGGTGAGCAAGATGGATTTCACTAGCTTGTTTTTAAACAAGCTAGAGCTTGTAGCAGTATAGAGGTTCCTTGGTTTAGCTTGGGATAAGGTTTTATGCTCTTGTTCTCAAATTCCATATTTTCAGAAAAATATTACATAATGTATTCATGTTAAGTGTTGCTATTAATTGTTGCTTACCTTAGCTTATTTATGCTTAGTTTAGCTTAAAGTTACCAAAAATCTCAGTTTCATAGCTTAATCAACTTATTTGCTCATTAAACTTGTTAAAAACTGTTTTTAAGGGGTGTTTGGATTTGTTGTTTACACTGTGAGTTTCTTGAATTTTGTTGTTAGTAATAGTGGAGACATGTTTCAATAGGCAGTATTAGTCCATTTTAACCATAAAAACAGTAGGGCATTTGTTAAAAAGTCAAGACTCCACTTAATCTTTCCACTGTTGCTCACTGTTGGTAGTTTGCTTAGCTTAATCATACAATTTAGCTTAAAAGTAGTTAACCTGGCTCAATTTAGTTTTATTTTAGCTTAATACAACTTACTTAATCATTTAAATGCCTTAGAAATCCAGAAAAGTCAAAGTTCTTAAAAGTTTCAAAAGTCAAAATGGCATTTTATTTCAGAATCCCACTTTTTGGGTGACTTTTCCTAATTTTTGTAGATTGATTCAGGACTTGAAATTTCTTGTGATAGAAGTACCCCACTTAAACTACAAAATCCCACAATCAGCTTATTTTTGGGAATTTTTATGGGATGTGGCATGGTGGGGCCCGAATGGGGAGGCAAGTGCTTATAGTAGATTATATGAGCTTATATGATTTAGCCGATCCATGATCGAAAGCATCAAACTAATCTATGAACGAAAGCATCAAACTCTTAATTTAGTTAAATATGAAAAATTGCAAAAGTTACATCAAAGCACTATTGATGGTGTACCCTATCTCCTATCTTGGAGCTTAGCCTCCGAAGACATAAACTCGGAACATATCCGTTAGCGTAAAGCTTATTGGGCCACTATAAGGGAACCCGCCAATATACAAGAGTCTGAGTCACAGAGCTTAACCTTCCGGAGGGTATATTGGATTAGGTCTGTGGGTATATTGGATTAGCTTATTTGAACTAATCAATTGATTCAGTGAGCTTTTCTTTTTGTGTTAGCTTATTTCCTTAGCACCCAACTTGTTTGCATCCAAATTCGCTTGTTGTGAGCTTATTGGAGCTTAAATTCTCAATTTTAGCCAAAACTTAAGCTGTTAAGCACTTAGGTTCTCCAAATAGCTTATTTTTAAGTTTCACAAAGGTTGCCTTCACAAAAGCTCATTTTTTACAGTTGCTTAATTGTTTGGTAAAAGAAAAACAAGAAAAATTCAAAATTAAATAAAGTGGTAACTTCTATTTAAGTTTTTTAGCTTATTTTCAGCTTTTTCAAAAAGCACTTTTCATTTTTATAATTTTCCTAGGTGCCTAACATTCTGTAGTATTTTTAGAAATTTTTTCAGATTTTTCTCATTTGATTTAGTATTTTTTATAATTTAGTTTAGTTTAAATTAATTAAATAATTAGTTTTTAATTGGTAATAATTAATTAAAAAATAGGAAAAATAGATTTTCTGTTTTGAAATTAGTTTTATAATATTTTAGATTTTTCTAAATTTAATTTTCATTTATCTATTTAAAATTTATAATTAATTGTAATTTAGTATAATTTAGGTAATTAAAAAGTAATTAATAATTAGTAATTAATTAATAGTAATTAATTAAATAGTGTAAAAAATATTTTTCTTTTTCTAAAAATTTTCTTTTGTCATTAGGATCATAGAAAAGTAATTTTCATAACCGTAGCACCTCATTTGCTCCCGTTTCACTTTTTATTTTGCACGTTCGCGTTTATTTTAAACTCAAACGCGCGTTTTTAGGTTTAAATCACGTTTTAGGTTATCTGATCATCAGTAATTGTTAATACTGTGTTTTTAAGCTATCCTCAATCATAATCTCGTAGTGTAATCATAATAATCAAATTCCTGACCTTTCTGTCAAATCACCCGATCACTTAAAACGTTCACGATTACAATCGCACACCTCGTCGGGACATAACGACCCGGGGAAACACTATACTCCTTTGAGATTTGGTCTGAGACGTTTGACTTAGTTGACCCTTCATTTGGTTGATTTAGTTAACCGTTCAGGACCAATCAAAATTTGGCGCTGCTGCCGGGGAGGCTGCTGCGTATTTGAAAACTTTTTTTAGAGATTAGTGGTTTTTTACTCGTCATTGTATAAACCCCGCCACCTTTTGTAAATTTTAGATCAAAACATAAAAAGTCATTAACACTTTTCCTAAAGTGTTAAAACACCAAAAAATCAAAAAACAAACAAAACAAATCGTTACGTTTTCTATATCGGATTTCTTTTTAGGTGATTCTTAAAGAAATATGATTTTGGTTAAAGGGACGATACCAAAAATATTTTCCAAAAGTTTTTTCACCTACACAAAAAACCGAAAAACATTCTTCTTTTTCTTGTGAATAATAATTACATAAAAATAAACCGTCGCAAACCAAGACAGAACACCTACTAACTGGGGGTGTGAACATTAATAAGTTCCCAAACAAAAGATTTAAAACTTGCCATTGTATCCTTGTGAGTGGTGTACCTTTCTTAAAGAAGCCATTCATTTGTGATTATTCGTTTAAGTTCACTGTGGTTTTGCCTCGATTTTGTTTTGATTTGTTTTGTTCCTAGTGCATGCGCACTCGTTCTTCTAAGTCTACTAGCCCATTACGTGAGCTTGTAAGAATTCCTAGAAGACATCGTAGGCGTTCAGCACCAACAGTTGGATCTGAGATCCGTACTGTTTCCACATTTGCTGTCACCATGGCGGAAGACCGCCCCATGTGTGAGCTTCTCCAAGCATCCATCGAGGGTTACGGAGATGCTATTGTCGTTCCAGCCATCGTGGCTGATAATTTTGAGCTCAAAACCGGGTTACTCAATCTTGTAACCTCAAGTCAATTCTACGGTTTTGAGAGGGACGATCCTCATGCTCATATTCGATGGTTTAACAAAATCATGTCAACCATCAAGTACAAGAATGTCCCTTCAGAAGCAATCAAGTTTCTTCTCTTCCCATTCTCCCTCGAGGGTCAAGCCCGGATTTGGCTTGAGAAACAACCCCTCGTTCAATTGAGACATGGGAAGATTTGGTAAAAAGGTTTGTGAATGAATTCTTCCCACCTTCAAAGACCACGAGTCTTAAAAACGAAATCACCAAGTTCACTAAAAAATATGATGAATCATTTGGTGAAGCGTGGGATCGTTTCAAAGAATTACTTCGCAAGTGTCCACATCATGGTTTCTCCGAGTTGATGCAACTCGATACTTTCTACAATGGTGTGAGCCAAGCTGATCAAGATTCTCTCAACGCCTCCGCGGGAGGTAACTTTTTGAGTAGAACCACCAAAGAAGCTTTAGCAATCGTCAAAAACAAGTCCAAGGTCCGCTCTACACGAAGCAAGCCGGTTGTTTCCCAAATTAGTGCGGGTCCTTCTACTTCATCTTCTATGAGTCAGTCTAGCACCGATGCTAAGATTGATAAGCTCAGTGAAGCTATTCAAGCTCTGGTTCTTGCCCAGCAAAAGAAAGTCTCTTTTCCACACACACCTCCACCTGCTGAGGTTAAGAAAGTGGAAGTCTGTGTAACTTGTGGTGGGCCACATGCCTACTACAATTGCACAGCTACTGATGGTTCTCCGTATGAAGCTCATGCTATAGCCGGGTCTTCCAATCTAGGGGGCAACCAATACCGCCCTCCTATGGACCCGAACTATCGTCCTAACCATTACCCTGGACCACCTGGTTTTAATCAAAACCAAAATGTCCAAAACTGTAACCAAAACCAAAATAGAGTGAACCAAGGTTTTCAAAACCAAGGGAACTTCAATCAAGGTCACGTTTTCCAAAATCAAAACCAAGTTTTCCAAAATCAAGGTTTCCAACATCAAGGAAACTTTAACCGAAACCAAGGTCAGGGTAATTTCAATCCCGGATATTTTCATGGAAACAACAACCCTAATCAGGGTAATTTTCAAAATCAAGGTCCCAATAAGAACAACCGTGCTCTAAATTTTCCTAACCAAAATCAAGCCATTGTTCCCACTGGGCCTTCATCGGACGAGTTAAAACAATCATAAAATCCCAAGAAGAGATGAACAAGTTGTTGATCAGTCAGATTTCTGAGATCAAGAAGTCTTTAAATGATCAACCCTCGGGCTTAGGAACACCTCCGAGAAACACGATCGCTAACCCGAGGGGCGAGGCTAAGGTGATCACAACTAGAAGTGGGGCTTCATATAATGAACCCGCGATTCCTACTGCCTCTTCTTCCTCCCCTCCAAAGGTAGTGGAACGTGAACCCGAGGTGACAAAGGACAAGTTGCAATCTCCTAGCTCACGAAGTACTGCACAAGTCCAACCTCAGGTTATTCCAGAAACCAGATGTAAACGTGGAGTTGTCTTTGAACCACCAGAAACTCCAATGGACAACCCTAAATCCAAAGCTTTAATTCCTTACCCATCGCGCTTAAATGAACAAAAGCTCCGCGAGAAAACTAGTCACCAAATGGATAAATTTTTCCAAATCTTTCAAGATTTGCACTTTGACATTAGCTTCGCGGATGCTATCAGCTTGATGCCTAAATTCGCTTCAACAATAAAAAATATGTTAAGTAATAAGGAAAAGCTCTTTGAGATGGCTAGAACTCCGTTGAATGAGAACTGCTCAGCAGTTCTTTTGAAAAAGCTTCCCGAGAAGCTTGGAGACTCCGAAAAATTCCTCATTCCATGTGTTTTTCCTGGGATGGTTGAATGCTTCACCTTGGCCGATCTTGGTGCTAGCATTAACCTTATGCCGTATTCTGTGTGGAAGAAATTATCTCTTCCCGAATTTACTCCCACGTGCATGACTCTAGAGCTTGCCGATTGTCCAATATCTCGTCCTCTTGGCATTGCTGAGGAAGTGTTCGTTAAAGTGGGAAAGTTCCATTTTCCGGCCGATTTTGTGATTGTTGACCTTGATGCCGATTCAAGGGTCCCTCTAATTCTTGGAAGGGGATTCCTTAGAACTGGGCGTACTCTCATCGATGTATTTGAGCAAGAGATCACATTGTGTGTTGGAACTGAAGCAATCACCTTCAACCTCGATCAAACTTTGAGGTACTCCTCAAATTATGACTCTGAGGAGTACACTCAAGAGGTTTTAGGTTTTAGGTTTAACAAGGACCATTTTTGAGGTACTCCTCAAACTTTGATGTCATTGATGTTTTAGGTTTTAGGTTTAACAAGGACCATTTTTGAGGTTTTAGGTTTAACAAGGACCATTTTTGAGGTACTCCTCAAACTTTGAGGTACTCCTCAAACTTTGATGTCATTGATGTTGCTGCTGAGGAGTACACTCAAGAGGTTTTAGGTTTCACTGATAATTCTTCGAGTGAAAACGTCACTCCATGTTCTCATCCCATCATTGCCAATTCTTGTCCTTCTCTCACTCCATTTGAGTGAAGTAACTTCATCTTAGAAGAAATTGAGGCTTTTCTCAAGAGTGATTCGACTCCTGATGGAATCGATAACCAAGAGATTGACCCTGAGAGGGATATTCTCCTACTTGAGAAATTATTAAACGAAGATCCCTCTCCTCTTCCTGCTCTACCACAAACACTTCATAATGAGGAAATCAAATATGTTGAGAAAATTGATGATTTTCCTGAGGTCGAGCTCAAGGACTTACCACCTCATCTTGAATACGCATTTTTGGAGGGTGATGATAAATTACCTGTCATAATTGCTAAAGATTTGAGTGATGAGGAAAAGACTGCTCTAATAAAGGTTCTAAAGTCTCACAAGCAAGAAATTGCTTGGAAACTCTCCGACATCAAGGGTATCAACCCAGAATTTTGTACGCACAAAATATTAATGGAGGATGACTTTAAACCAGCAGTCCAACAACAAAGAAGGGTAAATCCAAAAATTCACGAGGTTATCAAACAAGAAGTTTTAAAACTTCTTGATGCCGGTTTGATTTACCCTATCTCGGATAGTCCTTGGGTTAGTCCCATCCATTGCGTTCCAAAAAAGGGTGGCATTACTAATGAGTGTGTAAATACTCATCATTTTTACCATTTCTGAGCTGCCAAAACATCTAAAAACATTCAATATTGAATCAAAATAGTGAAAATATCACAGGAAAGTGTTTTACATGTTTCAAATGGAAAAATATCAAAAACAGATGAAAAATGCACAAAGTTTGCAAAATTGGCAGTTTCAATCCCTCAACTTTCAAAAGTTGTCAAATCTAGTCCCTGGTTATTCTAAAAACTTGGAAAAGTCACCAAAGGTCCTTTTAAATCAAAAAGTGACACAATTAGTCCTTTGGTGCAAACTTTCACAAAATGTCAAGTTTAGTCCCTGAACTTTGAAAATTGTCAAAAATGGTCCCTGGGATATTAAAAACTTTGAGAAAAACAAATTTTGTCCTTGCACTAACCTTTTATGGCAGGATTGGTCCTTGGTGGAAAAGTTTGGTGAAATTACATGTTTGGTCCCTGAAGTTTGAAAGTTTGGCAATTTTAGTCCCTGGTGCATTTAATATGGAAAAATCAAATTTGGACCATACACTATTCATACTTTGGCATAATAGACCCTTGGAAACAATTTGGAAAAATGCCAAATCTCACCCTCCAACTTTACGAAAATTGCAAAAATGGTCCTTGTTAAACCTAAAACCAAACCGGACCCTAAACTAATACTACTCCAACCTAAACCCAATCCAATCCACACCACAAGCCCACCCCTTCCTTTCACTTGGGCCCAAAATACACCTCAGCCCACCAATACCCCAAACTTGTAATACCAGGGTCAAACTATTTGACCTTGGTCAAACCGGTCAAAACACCATCACCTTCCCAGCTTCCCTCCCCCACAACCCCACTTGGCTATCCCATCATCACCAGTCCACCACCCCATCACATCCACCGCCCAAACCACTAAAAAACACCCTCACCTCAGCATTAAATGCACCACCCCTTGTCTGATATCCAGAAGCAATTTGCAAAAAAGAGTTTCCCGCCAAAACACGTGGAGCTTGATTAGGGTGTTGCAGTGATCCAATGGCTGAATTTAAAGGTGGGAAATGATCAGAGGCTCAAGGAAACCCTAGTGGACATCTATAAAAGGAAGAAGGAAGCAAGGATTGTATTGTAGTGTTTAAGTAAAATTTAATGTCGAATTTTAATTAAGTTTTCAAATTTAGTTGTAAGGTTCTTAATTCAACCATTGTAGCAGTCTCTTATTGTATTTTAAACTTTTTCAAGTAATATTAATCAAGGTTTCATTACTGTTCTGTGTTATTTCAATTTTCTGAATTTATGAATTTCTCAATAAGCTTAGTTGTGAATTGAACCAAGAATCATGGACTGAAATAAGCACATTTAGGTTCCAATAAGCTTATTGAAGCTTTTTAGAGACTTTAAAACTCAGCTATAGTAGAAAATAATCAAAAAGCTAAAAAAGTCAACATTGGTCAACTGTGGTGTTTAGTTTTTGTTTTCAAGTATTAAGGAGCATTGAAGAGCAGCTTGGAGTTGGATTTGGCCTATCTAAAGATAGGCATCATTAGGAAAATCCCTTGTTCAAGCTAGGGGTGTCTTGTAAGAAATTGCTCATTTACTTTTTCCTTTAAAAGCTTAGTTTTTGATTCCTTGCTTATATCTGATAATCTGTGTTTGTTTGTGCTTATTTGGATATTGTTTAGTTAATTTATAGCCTAGTTTATATAACTTGTTTGTTAAAATTTGTAGTTACTTTATATTCTAGTTTGATCAGTCAAAATAGCTTAAGTGAAAATATTGCGTAATTGTCATTGTACTTTGCTCCTAAACGCTTATTTGATCATATTGCATCAGTATAAGACCTTGTGGATAGTTTTCATAAGTTGTCAAAACCTTTTACCTCTTAAAACTCAAAACAGTCCCACATAAAGGGGTGTTTGGATTTGCAAAATTGGTTGTGTTGTTGTGAATCTCAGAGGGCAACAATAGTTAAGACATCATACTATAAGTCTCAATTGGTAGTTTCAAGCCTATAATCAGTTGTTGTTTTGGTTAAAATTCAAAATCATAAAAATTGTTCTCTCACAGTTGACTGTGAGAGTTTTGGGTACTCAGATCCATCAAAGTAGTTACATAAGTTGTTAATATAGAGTAATCTAGCTTAAATATATCTCATAACATCATAATTAATCAGTAGGAGTGAGTAGAAATTCAAATAAGTCAAATCTTGTGTTTTCCTCAAAAAGTCAAATTGCACCTTTCAGATTTTTGCAAAAGTTACAAGAATTTTTGTGATTTATGTGTTTGGATTAAGGATCTGAAATTTGTTGTAGTTAAACTTTACCACCTCAACTTCATTTTCCTAGGGTTGCTTAAATTTTGTGAATTTTCTTTGTGGACTAAATTACCCTTGGAAGTGGACTGCAGGGCAAGCCATTGCCCTGTGCACTCAGACCCATCTCACTCAGCCCACTTTGGTGGCTGTTGTAGCCCAAACCAGTGGGTCCCACAACCCACAATTAGCTTTAGACAACCCCCCTCCTACCAGGGTACAACGTTTGACCCTTGGTTTGACCTAGGATCAAGTGGACCACACCTGGAATCCACCCCAAAGATTGTCCCCATTCTGAGTTCAGTTTCAAATTGCAAAGTGCTAATTTTTTTCATTCCGCTTATTTGTGCTTATTGCTTGCTATTCTTAGCTTAATTAAGTTTGTTTAGCCTGTTTGTACCAAGTTTTGACATTGTGGACCCCACCTACACTCATTTGAGCTCATTTGTCCATTCAGTCAACACAAGTCAACTGTTTTGGTTTAGGGGGTGCATACTGCTTAATTATAAGCTAATTTCAAAAGTTTTTTCACAAAAGTTTTCTATTTTCAGTATTAAAGTAAGTTTGTAAAAGAAAATCCAAGAAAATCCAAATTTAAATCAAGTGATAGTTTCTATTTAATTCAATTTATCTTTTAATTTTCATTTTTAGCTTTTTGTTAAGCACTTAGCTTTTTTATATTTTTATTAATTACCTTATATAGTAAAGTTATTTTAGTAAATTTTTCAGATTTTATTTTGCTATTTAGTATTTATTAGATTTAATACTAGTTTTCTTAATTATTAATCAATATTAAGTTTTAAATAGCATATTTAGTTTTCATAAATCATAACCTAGTTTTTATATTTTTTATAGCTCTTATATAATATATTAGACTTTTAGAAAATAAACTTTTAGTTTCTACTGTTCATTTTCCATTTTTCTTATTTTAATAATTTAAATTAGATTTAAGTTAATTAAAAGGTAATTAATTAGTGGATTAGCCTTAAACATAATTTTTAGAAGTTTTTATAATTTTTTAGAATTCCTGTGATGGTTAAATAATTTTATAAATCTTCTCATAATTTTCTAAGTTAATTTAGTATTAATTGTAATTTAATGTAGTTTAATTAAGTTAAATAGTTTTTAATTAATAAAAAACTCATAAAAAGACAAAAATATTTATTTTTATTTTTTATACTTTCTTCAAGTTCTAATTTAAGTTTAGAAATTATTTTTGCAAATTTTTAGTTTAATTTGTAACATTTGTCATTTTTAAGTTAATTTAAATTAGATTTAAATTAGATTTTAATTAGTTAAATTAATTAAATAATATCTAAATAGTAAAATATTCATTTTTATATTTTCATTTTCATTTTCAATTTTCTTTTAATTTGAAGTTTTCAAAAGTTTCAAAAGCACCCCCTGTAGTTTGTAAGTCACCAAATTCCACTTTTCCAGTCTGTTACGTGATCTTAATTGTGAATTTGTGCATATACCTGTATATCTGATTTTTGTGAATATTATCTCTGTGTACAAATACCAAAATAACAGTAGCAAAATCAATTCCACATCATCTGTGCTACTGTCCTCAGTGCCACTGACTAATAAACGATTTCAAAATACACCATTTCAATCTCGTAGGACTTTAACGACCCGGGGACACACTATACTATCCACGGAGCATTGGGATAAGCTGTTTTTGACTAGTTGACTTTGGTCAATTATATCTGACGGTTTAGGCTCAATCAAAATTTGGCGCCGCTGTCGGGGAGGTTGTTGCGTGTTTTAAAAATCGTTTTAAGTTTAGTGGTTTTTAAAACCCTCCCTGTACAAATTTCACATAAATTTGTAAAAAGTTTTTGTAAAAACATAATCATATCAAAAAGTTCATTAACACTTTTCCTAAAGTGTTAAAAACACCAAAAAATCAAAAACAACAAAACAAACTGTGAAGTTAAATTACTTCGTTTTCTTTAAGATTACAACATGAAACAGTTGGTTTAAGGTAAGTTCTGACATTAAATTGCGAACTGAAGAGGAAACCTATTTACTTCCTCCCGCCAGCCTGCGAGTAATCTTAAAAGAACGATTTCGGTTAACGAATCAGTTCCAAAAATATTTCCCAAGTTTTCTGCACACACACCCATAAGCCTAAAGCAGTTTTTCAAATTAATAAATACATAAAATCTTACCACCGCAAACCAAGGCTGAACACCTACCAACTGGGGGTGTGGACATAATAAGTTCACAAACTTAAGATTAAAACTTGCCTTTATATCCCTGTGAGTGGTGTACCTTTTTTAAAGAAGCCATTCACTTGTGATTATTGGTTTAAGTTCACTGTGGTTTTGCCTCGATCTTGTTTTGAAAAATTGTTTTTAGTGCATGCGCACTCGGTCACAAACAAAACGTAAACTTCAGAAAAACGTACCCGAGCTACGTTCTGATACACAAGAACCAAAGACCGAAATGGCCGCTGGGCCACCACCACCATTACCACCCCCTGACCCTCCTAGGGATGTGCCAGCTCCCGATCTCTGAACGATGGAGGAGCTGTGCCAGCCTACCATGCAAGGGCGGGGTGGGCCTATTGCACCACTTACTATTGAGGCTACGGACTTTGGCCTCAAGCACCACATGATCCAACAAGTCCAGAATTTGTGTCAATTTCACGGATTACCGGGTGACGATGCTAATAAGCATCTTGATAAATATCTCACGGTCACCCAAAGCATGAAACAACATGGTGTCACCGATGATGCCCTCCGGCTGTATCTCTTCCCCTATTCTCTCACTCATCATGCCACTGCATGGTTTGACCGACTCCCAAAGAATTCTATTCACACCTTTGATGAAATGGTAACCAAGTTTTTAGCAAAATATTTTCCACCTTCCATGGTTACCAAGTTACGAAATGATATCAGCAACTTCCGGCAACATCCCGATGAGTCTCTTTTTGAGGCTTGGGAACCTTATAAGCTAGCTATTGATCGGTGCCCTAACCACAATATGTTGCAAGTTACCATCATAGATACCTTTTATAATGGTCTGACATTGAGGCACCGGGATATTCTCAATGCTGCTGCTGGTGGGACCTTTATGAAAAGGCGTCCCGAGGAGTGCTATGACTTGATTAAGAACATGACTGCCCACCATAACTTTTGGGATTCCTCTGCGGAGACGGACGCGTCATGCAATTCCGTTACTCCTTCATCATCATCTCCTGAAATAATTGCTCTTACCAAAAAGATGGATGATATTTCTACGGCTGTGTTGAGAATGAACCAAACGATGCAAAATCAGGTTCAAAATCAGCAAGTGAAAGCCGTGGCCCGAAGTTGTGAAACTTGTGGGGGCCCTCATCTGTATTCCGAATGTCCAGCTACTACTAGCTTTCCTCAAGAGAACGTTTATGCTGCTCACGGTTCCTACAATACGGGGGGTAATTCTTACCAACCATAAGGGGACCGTAATCTCTTAAGCTATCGTTCCAACAATTTTCTCGGACCTCCCGGTTTTAACCAAAATCAAAACCGTAACTCGAATCAGAATTTTAACCAAGGTCAAAACTCAAATTTCCAAAACCCGAACCAAAATCAAGGCCAGTTTAATCAAAACAATTTTTAAAATGGCAATCAAAACCAAGGTTTTCAAGGAAATTTTCAAAGAAACCAGAATCAAGGAAATTACAATCAGGGTAATTTCAATCAGAGAAATAATTTTCAGGGTAACAACAATCAAAATGAAGGGAATTTTCAAAACAACCGTGTTCAAAATCCTCCTCAAAACGTTGTTCCACCCTCGTCTTCCTCCGATGAAGTGCTAAAACAATTCATGAAAGCACAAGAGGAAACGAATCGGTTATTGATCAACAAGATCTCTGAGCTTCAGAAGTCTTTAAATGATCGACCCTCGGGCCCGGGTACACTACCGAGCAACACGATCGCTAACCCGAGGGGCGATGTCAAAGCGATCACCACCCAAAGTGGGGTATCTTACAATGGACCCTCGATTCCTTCTACCTCTTCTTCTCCTCTTATTAAGGTAGCGGAACGTGAACCTGAGGTTACCACGGATACGATACTTCCTACTAATAACGGAGGTATCAACAACGTCCACCCTCAAGTTGTCCCGATCTCGGCTCGTAAACCGAAAGTTGTATTTGATCCTCCTGTGAGTTCTGATGAAATCCCAAAGAATGATCTTAAGCCTTCAATTCCATATCCTTCACGTTTGAATGATCAAAAGAACCGCGAAAAAACTAACCATCAGATGGAAAATTTTATCAAATTTTCCAAGAATTACACTTTGATATTAGCTTCGCGGACGCTCTTCTTCTCATGCCAAAGTTTGCTTCAACAATCAAAAATCTGATAAGCAACAAAGAAAAACTCTGTGAAATGGCAAAAACTCCTCTTAATGAGCATTGCTCAGCAGTGCTCTTGAAAAAGCTTCCCGAAAAGCTTGGAGATCCCGGGAAATTTCTCATTCCTTGTATTTTCCCGGGGATGGTTGAATGCTTTGCCTTGGCCGATCTTGGCGCAAGCATTAACCTGATACCTTACGCAGTCTGGAAAAGACTCTCTCTTCCTGCTCTCACTCCGACCTGCATGACACTCGAGCTTGCAGACCGTACTATATCCCGTCCTCTCGGCATTGCCGAAGATATTTTCGTGAAAGTAGGAAAGTTCTATTTTCCGGCAGATTTCGTGATTGTTGATTTCGATGCTGACCCAAGAGTTCCTCTTATTCTCAGGAGGGGATTCTTAAGAACGGGTCGTGCTTTAATCGATGTATTCGAAGAAGAAATCACTCTACGTGTTGGTGGCGAAGCCATCACATTCAATCTTGATCAGACTTCAAGATACTCCTCCAACTATGATGCTGAAACGGTTAACCGAATTGACATCATCGATGTTGCGTCTGAGGAGTATTCTCAGGAAGTCCTTGGTTTCTCATCCAGTGGCAGTCTTTCTACTGATCCTATCATTTCCGACCCTTCCCCTTCCCTCACTCCGTTTGAGGGAAGTGACTTCCTTCTGGAAGAGGTCGAGGCTTTTCTTGCTCAAGATAGCTCAATCCCAAGTGGGGTTGATGAAAACTATCTTGACCCGGAGGGGGACATTCTTCTCCTTGAAAGATTGTTAAATGACGATCCTTCACCCTCTCCGTCTCCAAAAAAACTTCATAAAGCGGAAGTCAAAAATGTTGAAATAACTGAAGACTTTCCCGAGGTTGAGCTCAAGGACTTGCCTCCTCATCTAGAATATGCATTCCTGGAGGGTGATAATAAATTACCCGTCATTATTGCTAAAGACTTAAAAGATGAGGAAAAGGCAGCACTCCTGAAGGTTCTTAAAGCAAACAAGCAAGCAATTGCTTGGAAACTCTCCGACATTAAGGGCATAAGCCCGGACTTTTGTACACACAAAATCTTAATGGAGGATGACTTTAAGCCAGCAGTGCAACAACAGAGAAGGGTAAATCCCAAAATCCACGAAGTTATCAAACAAGAAGTTCTTAAACTTCTTGATGCGGGATTGATTTATCCTATATCTGACAGTCCTTGGGTTAGCCCAATTCATTGTGTTCCTAAAAAGGGTGGCATTACCGTTGTCACCAACGAGGATAACAAGTTGATTCCAACTCGTTTGGTCACGGGTTGGCGAGTATGTATTGACTATCGAAAGTTAAATGAAGCCACCCGTAAAGACCATTTTCCTCTCCCTTTTATGGACCAGATGCTTGAAAGACTTGCGGGGAATGAATATTACTGCTTCCTCGATGGTTTTTCGGGTTACTTCCAAATCCCCATTGATCCCCAGGATCAAGAGAAGACTACCTTCACATGCCCCTACAGAACTTTTGCTTACAGACGTATGCCTTTCGGCTTATGTAATGCACCAGGCACGTTCCAGAGGTGCATGATGTCTATCTTTTCCGAAATGATCGGAAAAACCATGGAGGTATTCATGGATGACTTTTCAGTCATCGGGGATTCATTCCAGTCTTGCCTCTCCCACTTGGAACAGATGCTTAAACGTTGCAAAGAAACGAATCTAAGTCTCAACTGGGAGAAGAGCCACTTTATGGTCATGGAGGGCATTGTCCTCGGCCATAAAATTTCAAAAAACGGGATTGAGGTTGACAAAGCCAAAATCGATGTCATTGCTAAATTACCTCATCCCACCACCGTTAAAGGTGTTAGGAGCTTTTTGGGTCATGCCGACTTCAACCGTAGGTTTATCCAAGATTTCTCTAAGATTGCCCGGCCTATGACCCATCTCCTCGAGAAGGATGCTCCTTTCATCTTCTCTCCTGAGTGCATCGAAGCTTTTGAAACATTAAAGAAAAAACTTACCGAGGCACCGATTCTTGTTGCCCCCAATTGGGACCTACCTTTTGAGCTTATGTGCGATGCTAGTGATTTTGCCATAGGTGCGGTCTTGGGGAAACGAAAAGCAAAATACTTTCAGCCTATACACTACACAAGCAAAACTATGACCGAGGCTCAAGGTCATTACACCACCACTGAAAAAGAACTCCTAGCTGTGGTGTATGCCTTTGAGAAATTCCGGCCATACTTGATCCTGACCAAATGCGTGGTGTATACGGATCACTCGGCTTTGAAGTACCTATTTGCAAAGCAAGATGCAAAGCCGAGGCTTTTCCGTTGGGTTCTCCTCCTCCAAGAATTTGATATCATTATCCGTGATAAAAAAGGAGCTGAGAACCTTGCTGCTGATCATCTCTCACGATTAGAAAACCCTCATCAGGATGTGTTCGAGAAAAAGGAAATAAATGAAACATTTCCTATCGAAACACTCAATGCGATTGCTTTTCGTGGTGACTCTACTACCCCATGGTTTGCCGACTTTGCAAATTACCATGCGGGTAACTTCATCGTTAAGGGGTTAACGTCCCAACAGAAGAACAAATTCTTCAAAGACGTTAAACATTACTTCTGGGACGACCCCTTTCTCTTCAAAATCTGTGCCGATCAAGTCATCAGGCGATGTGTATATGGACAGGAAGTCGTTGATATTCTCAAGGCTTGCCATGCTGGACCCACCGGGGGCCACCATAGTCCTAACTACACCGCCAAAAAGGTGTTTGATTCCGGTTTCTATTGGCCCATGATCTATAAGGATGCCCACGAGTTAGTCAAAGCTTGTGATGCTTGTCAGCGTCACGGGAATATTTCACAAAAGAACGAAATGCCACAAAATGCCATTCAAGTTTGTGAAATCTTTGACGTCTGGGGCATTGATTTTATGGGGCCATTCCCATCTTCTCGTGGAAACAAGTATATTCTCGTGGCTGTTGACTATTTGTCAAAATGGGTTGAGGCTAAGGCCTTACCCACTAATGATGCCCGAGTGGTTGTGAAATTTCTGAAATCCCTCTTTGCTCGTTTTGGAACTCCACGTGCCATCATTAGTGATTGCGCTACTCACTTTTGCAATGATCAATTTGCAAAAGTCATGCTTAAGTACGGTGTTACTCCTCGTCTTTCTACCGCGTATCACCCCCAAACAAGTGGGCAGGTGGAGGTTTCCAACCGTGGTATAAAACGGATTCTTGAAAGGACAGTAGGTGAAAACCGTGCTTCCTGGTCGGATAAACTATATGATGCACTCTGGGCCTTCCGTACAGCTTACAAAACACCCATCGGGTGTACTCCATACAAGCTTCTATACAGGAAGGCGTGTCATTTACCGATCGAGCTCGAGCACAAAGCCTACTGGGCCTTGAAACATGCAAACTACGACCTTCATAAAGCGGGTGATCACCGTAAGGTTCAACTCAATGAATTAAACGAACTTCGTGATCAAGCCTACGAGAACTCTTTGATCTACAAAGAAAAGACAAAGAAGATTCACGACTCTAAGATTAAGAACCGCGTTTTCAACGTCGGTGATAGAGTCCTTCTTTTCAACTCAAGATTAAAGATCTTCTCGGGGAAATTAAAAACCCGATGGACTGGACCATTCACTATTGCTAAAGTATATCCATACGGGACTGTTGAGTTATCTCAACCCGAAGGTCCCAATTTCAAAGTGAATGGACATCGTTTAAAGCACTACTTTGGAGAGGACATACCATCCATGTTTGTCCCGGATCTCCAAACTTTCCCCAAGGACAATTGAATTCGGGTATCGAGTCAAGCTAGCGACTCGATGAACAAAAACAATAGCACAATACGGGTTTTCACCCGTATCTCTGATTTCCTTCTACTTTCTACCACCCTAGTGTGGGGGAATGGCCAACCCCCGCTAATTTGAAAATGTATATATGTATATAAGTTCAAAAAAAAAAATGTGTGATTGTATGTACAGATAAATAAAGTGAAAAATAAAATCGATATTTCCACAGTTAGTTTCGAATATTAGCTTTTTACGTTCAAGAGATTCGGCATAATAGCCGGGACTTTGAATATTGAGGACAATATTCAATTCTAGTATGGGGGGGGGGGGGGGGAATTCTTACGAATTTTATAACAAAACTTTCAAAGTACCCCCATTTTTAGGCCTAAATTTTTCAAAAATTTTTCACTTTATTTCAAAATTTTTGTGGTAATCAGTCCGCCAAAGTCTAAATGACAAATGGATTGGCTAGTCCAGGAGCAAACGGCTCTTGGTAAAGACATCTCAAACCCGTTGATGGCTTGCAATTTGCCAAAAAATTGTATGGTTCCTCAACTCCCCATATCCCATAAAGCAAATGAGTTGGCTAGCCCACAAGATTATGGCTTGTGGTAAAGGCCGTGGAAAATCCATAATTGGTAATCAGCTCACCAAGATGTTGACTTAGTCCATCAAGATGCTGGCTAGTCCAGAAGCAAACGGCTTTTGGTAAAGACTAATCAAATCCGTTGACAGCTGGTGGTTTGCTCAAAATCACACGGTTATCAGGTGTGCCACAGTTCTTACACCTGGCTACTCCAGAAGTGATGGCTTTTGGTAAAGAGATTTTCAAATCCATCAAGTTTTTCTCAAAAGATTGCTAGGGACTAGCAATGTTTTAGTGTGGGGGATTGATGAGTGTGTAAATACTCATCATTTTTACCATTTCTGAGCTGCCAAAACATCTAAAAACACTCAATATTGAATCAAAATAGTGAAAATATCCCAGGAAAGTGTTTTACATGTTTCAAATGCAAAAATATAAAAAACAGTTGAAAAATGCAAAAAGTTTGCAAAATTGGCAGTTTCAGTCCCTCAACTTTCAAAATTGTCAATTCTAGTCCCTGGTTATTCTAAAAACTTGAAAAAGTCACCAAAGGTCCTTTTAAATCAAAAAGTGACACAATTAGTCCTTTGGTGCAAACTTTCACAAAATGTCAAGTTTAGTCCCTAAACATTGAAAATTGTCAAAAATGGTCCCTGGGATATTAAAAACTTTGAGAAAAACAAATTTTGTCCTTGCACTAACCTTTTCTAGCAGGATTGGTCCTTGGTGGAAAAGTTTGGTGAAATTACATGTTTGGTCCCTAAAGTTTAAAAGTTTGGCAATTTTAGTCCCTGGTGCATTTAATATGGAAAAATCAAATTTGGACCATACACTATTCATACTTTGGCATAATAGACCCTTGGAAACAATTTGGAAAAATTCCAAATCTCACCCTCCAACTTTACAAAAATTGCAAAAATGGTCCTTGTTAAACCTAAAACCAAACCGGACCCTAAACTAATACTACTCCAACCTAAACCTAATCCAATCCACACCACAAGCCCACCCCTTCCTTTCACTTGGGCCCAAAATACACCTCAGCCCACCAAAACCCCAAACTAGTAATACCAGGGTTAAACTATTTGACCTTGGTCAAACCGGTCAAAACACCATCACCTTCCCAGCTTCCCTCCCCCACAACCCCACTTGGCTATCCCATCATCACCAGTCCACCACCCCATCACATCCACCGCCCAAACCACTAAAAAACACCCTCACCTCTGCATTAAATGCACCACCCCTTTGTCTGATATCCAAAAGCAATTTGCAAAAAAGAGTTTCCCGCCAAAACACGTGGAGCTTGATTAGGGTGTTGCAGTGATCCAATGGCTGAATTTAAAGGTGGGAAATGATCAGAGGCTCAAGGAAACCCTAGTGGACGTCTATAAAAGGAAGAAGGAAGCAAGGATTGTAGTGTAGTGTTTAAGTAAAATTTAGTGTCGAATTTTAATTAAGTTTTCAAATTTAGTTGTAAGGTTCTTAATTCAAGCAATGTAGCAGTCTCTTATTGTATTTTAAACTTTTTCAAGTAATATTAAGCAAGGTTTCATTACTGTTCTGTGTTATTTCAATTTTCTGAACTTATGAATTTCTCAATAAGCTTAGTTGTGAATTGAACCAAGAATCATGGACTGAAATAAGCACATTTAGGTTCCAATAAGCTTATTGAAGCTTTTTAGAGACTTTAAAACTCAGCTATAGTAGAAAATAATCAAAAAGCTAAAAAAGTCAACATGGGTCAACTGTGGTGTTTAGTTTTTGTTTTCAGGTATTAAGGAGCATTGAAGAGCAGCTTGGAGTTGGATTTGGCCTATCTAAAGATAGGCATCATTAGGAAAATCCCTTGTTCAAGCTAGGGGTGTCTTGTAAGAAATTGATCATTTACTTTTTCCTTTAAAAGCTTAGTTTTTGATTCCTTGCTTATATCTGATAATCTGTGTTTGTTTGTGCTTTTTTGGATATTGTTTAGTTAATTTATAGCCTAGTTTATATAACTTGTTTGTTAAAATTTGTAGTTACTTTATATTCTAGTTTGATCAGTCAAAATAGCTTAAGTGAAAATCTTGTGTAATTGTCATTGTACTTTGCTCCTAAATGCTTATTTGATCATATTGCATCAGTATAAGACCTTGTGGATAGTTTTCATAAGCTGTCAAAATCTTTTACCTCTTAAAACTCAAAATAGTCCCACATAAAGGGGTGTTTGGATTTGCAAAATTGGCTGTGTTGTTGTGAATCTCAGAGGGCAACAATAGTTAAGACATCATACTATAAGTCTCAATTGGTAGTTTCAAGCCTATAATCAGTTGTTGTTTTGGTTAAAAGTCAAAATCATAAAAATTGTTCTCTCACAGTTGACTGTGAGAGTTTTGGGTACTCAGATCCATCAAAGTAGTTACATAAGTTGTTAATATAGAGTAATCTAGCTTAAATATATCTCATAACATCATAATTAATCAGTAGGAGTGAGTAGAAATTCAAATAAGTCAAATCTTGTGTTTTCCTGAAAAAGTCAAATTGCACCTTTCAGATTTTTGCAAAAGTTACAAGAATTTTTGTGATTTATGTGTTTGGATTAAGGATCTGAAATTTGTTGTAGTTAAACTTTACCACCTCAACTTCATTTTCCCAGGGTTGCTTAAATTTTGTGAATTTTCTTTGTTGACTAAATTACCCTTGGAAGTGGACTGCAGGGCAAGCCATTGCCCTGTGCACTCAGACCCATCTCACTCAGCCCACTTTGGTGGCTGTTGTAGCCCAAACCAGTGGGTCCCACAACCAACAATTAGATTTAGACAACCCCCCTCCTACTAGGGTACAAGGTTTGACCCTTGGTTTGACCTAGGATCAAGTGGACCCCACCTGGAATCCACCCCAAAGATTGTCCCCATTCTGAGTTCAGTTTCAAATTGCAAAGTGCTTATTTGTTTTCGTTCAGCTTATTTGTGCTTATTTCTTGCTATTCTCAGCTTAATTAAGTTTGTTTAGCCTGTTTGTACCAAGTTTTGACATTGTGGACCCCACCTACACTCATTTGAGCTCATTTGTCCATTCAGTCAACATAAGTCAACTGTTTTGGTTTAGGGGGCGCATACTGCTTAATTATAAGCTAATTTCAAAAGTGTTTTCACAAAAGTTTTCTATTTTCAGTAGTAAAGTAAGTTTGTAAAAGAAAATCCAAATTTAAATCATGTGATAGTTTCTATTTAATTCAATTTATCTTTTAATTTTCATTTTTAGCTTTTTGTTAAACACTTAGCTTTTTTATATTTTTATTAATTACCTTATATAGTAAACTTATTTTAGTAAATTTTTCAGATTTTTATTTTGCAATTTAGTATTTATTAGATTTAATACTAGTTTTCTTAATTATTAATCAATATTAAGTTTTAAATAGCATATTTAGTTTTCATAAATCATAACCTAGTTTTTATATTTTTTCTAGCTCTTATATAATATATTAGACTTTTAGAAAATAAACTTTTAGCTTCTACTATTCATTTTCCATTTTTATTATTTTAATCATTTAAATTAGATTTAAGTTAATTAAAAGGTAATTAATTAGTGGATTAGCCTCAAACATAATTTTTAGAAGTTTTTATAATTTTGTAGGATTCCTGTGATGGTTAAATAATTTTATAAATCTTCTCATAATTTTCTAAGTTAATTTAGTATTAATTGTAATTTAAAGTATTTTAATTAGTTTAATTAAGTTAAATAGTTTTTAATTAATAAAAAACTCATAAAAAGACAAAAATATTTATTTTTATTTTTTATACTTTCTTCAAGTTTTAATTTAAGTTTAGAAATTATTTTTGCAAGTTTTTAGGTTAATTTGTAACATTTGTCATTTTTAAGTTAATTTAAATTAGATTTTAATTAGTTAAATTAATTAAATAATATCTAAATAGTAAAATATTCATTTTTATATTTTCATTTTCATTTTCAATTTTCTTTTAATTTTAAGTTTTCAAAAGTTTCAAAAGCACCCCCTGTAGTTTGTAAGTCACCAAATTCCACTTTTTTAGTCTGTTACGTGATCTTAATTGTGAATTTGTGCATATACCTGTATATCTGATTTTTGTGAATATTATATCTGTGTACAAATACCAAAATAACAGTAGCAAAATCAATTCCACATCATCTGGGCTACTATCCTCAGTGCCACTCACTCATAAACGATTTCAAAATACACCATTTCAATCTCGCTGGGACTTTAACGACCCGGGGACACACTATACTATCCACGGAGCATTGGGATAAGCTGTTTTTGACTAGTTGACCTTGGTCAATTATATCTGACGGTTTAGCCTCAATCAATTACTGTTGTCACTAACGAAGAAAACGAGTTGATTCCAACTCGATTGGTTACGGGTTGGTGTGTATGTATTGAGTATCGCAAGTTAAATGACGCCACCTGCAAATACCACTTTCCTCTACCCTTCATGGACCAAATGCTAGAGAGACTAGCAGGGAATGAGTACTACTATTTCCTCGATGGTTTCTCGGGTTACTTTCAGATCCCCATTGATCCACAGGATCAAGAGAAAACTACCTTCACATGCCCTTATGGAACCTTTGCCTACCGTCGCATGCCATTTGGCTTATGCAACGCTCCTAGCACGTTCCAAAGGTACATGCTGTCAATCTTTTCCGACATGATCGGGAAAACAATGGAGGTATTCATAGATGACTGTTCGGTCATTGGGGATTCGTTCCAATCATGTCTCTCCCATTTAGACAACATGCTCAAACTTTGTGAAGACACAAGGTTATGTCTAAATTAGGAGAAGAGCCACTTTATGGTCAAAGAGGGCATTGTCCTCGGCCATAAAATTTCAAAAAACGGGATTGAGGTCGACAAAGCCAAAGTTGATGTTATTGCAAAATTACCTCATCCCACTTCCGTCAAAGGTATTAGGAGCTTTTTGGGTCATGCCGGTTTTTATCGTAGGTTTATTCAAGACTTTTCCAAAATCGCCTGGCGTATGACCCATCTCCTCGAGAAGGATGCTCCTTTTATCTTCTAACCTGAGTGCATCGAAACTTTTGAAACATTGAAGAAAAAGCTTACTGAGGCACCGATTCTTGTTGCCCCCGATTGGGACTTGCCCTTTGAACTTATGTGTGATGCTAGTGATTTAGCAATAGGGGCAGTCTCGGGGCAACGCAAATCAAAACACTTTCAGCCGATACACTATGCGAGCAAAACAATGACCGAGGCTCAAAGTCATTACACCACCACTGAAAAAGAATTATTAGCAGTGGTGTATGCCTTTGAAAAATTTCGGCCGTATTTGATATTAACTAAATTCATAGTGTATACAGATCACTCGGCTTTGAAGTACCTCTTTGCAAAACAAGATGCAAAGCCGAGACTACTCCGTTGGGTTCTCCTCCTGCAAGAATTTGATATCATAATTCGTGATAAAAAAAGGAGCTGAGAACCTAGCTGCTGATCATCTCTCCCATTTGGAAAACCCCCCACCAAGATGTTTTCGAGAAGAAGGAAATTTATGAAACCTTCCCTCTCGAGACACTCAATGCGGTTACCTTTCGTGGAGATTCTATTACCCCATGGTTTGCCGATTTTGCAAACTACCATGCGGGTAACTTTGTTGTGAAAGGGATGTCGTCCCAACAGAAAAATAAGTTCTTTAAAGATGTAAAACATTATTTCTGGGACGACCCCTACCTTTTTAAAATCTGCGCAGATCAAGTCATCCGGCGGTGTGTTTATGGTCAGGAAGCCAATGACATTCTCAAGGCTTGCCATGCTGGTCCCACGGGGGGACACCACAATCCAAACTACACCGCTAAAAAGGTGTTTGATTCCGGTTTCTACTGGCAACGATCTATAAGGATGCCCAGGAACTAGTCAAATCCTGTGACGCTTGTGAACGTCACGGGAATATTTCACAAAAGAATGAAATGCCTCAAAATGCAATTTAAGTTTTTGAAATCTTTGACATGTGGGGCATTGATTTTATGGGGCCATTTCCGTCATCTAATGGAAATAAGTACATACTCGTGGCTGTTGACTATTTGTCAAAATGGATTGAAGCGAAGGCTTTACCCACAAATGATGCCCGAGTTGTTGTGAAATTCTTGAAAGCTCTTTTTGCTCGATTTAGAACTCCACGTGCTATAATTAGTGATCGTGGTACGCATTTATGCAATGACAAATTTGATAAATTCATGCAAAAGTATGGTGTAACTCACCGTCTTTCTACTGCGTACCACCCTTAAACAAATGGATAAATAGAAGTTTCCAATCGAGGCATTAAAAGAATATTGGAAAGGACTGTAGGTGAAAATCGTGCATCGTGGTCGGATAAATTAGATGATGCACTCTGGGCTTTCCGTACAGCTTACAAAACACCCATCGGGTGTACACCTTACAAGCTTGTATACGGGAAAGCGTGCCATCTTCCGATCGAGCTTGAGCACAAAGCCTATTGGGCTCTCAAGCATGCAAATTTTGACCTCCAAACTGCGGGTGCTCATCGCAAAGTTCAATTGAATGAATTGAATGAACTTCATGATCAAGCTTACGAGAACTCTTTTATCTACAAGGAAAAGACAAAGAAGATTCATGACTCAAAAATCAAGAACCGCGTTTTCAACGTTGGTGACCGAGTCCTTCTTTTCAACTCTAGACTCAAGATCTTCTCGGGAAAACTCAAAACCCGTTGGACTGGCTCATTCACTATCGAAAAAGTTTATCCTTATGGCACTGTCGAGTTATCTCAAAATGACGATCCAAATTTCAAAGTGAATGGGCATCGTTTGAAACATTACTTTGGAGAGGATATACCATCCATGGTAGTCCCTGATCTCCAAACTTTCCCCAAGGACAAATGAATTCGGGGATCGAGTCAAGCTAGCGACTCGGTGAACAAAAACAGTAGCTCAACATGGGTTTTCACCCATATCTCTGACTTCTTTCTCTTTTCTAACACCTAAGTGTGGGGGAGTTGCCCCTGCTGTTGTACATAAGTCAAAAAAAAAAAAAAGAAAAAAAAAAAGATTTCCGTTTCACACTTGGCTATTAGTATTACATTTTTACGTTCTAAATGTCGGCATAATAGCCGGTACTTTGAATATTGAGGGCAATATTCAATTCTAAGTGTGGGAGGGAATTCTATCGTATTTGTCACATGTTTTTGTACATGTTAGTGCCCTAATACCCCCGTTTTGCCGTTTTTTTTTATTTTTATTTTGTGGAAGTTTTTGGCACTAACAAAATAAAAAGGTTATCAGTCCACCATGTCTAACAAAAGGACTGGCTAATCCAGGAGCAAACGGATCTTGGTAAAGATATCTCAAATCCGTTTATGGCTGACAATTTGCCAAAAATTGTATGGTGTTCAACTCATCATATCTTAAAAAGTTAAGAGTTGGCTAGCCCACAAGGTTATGGCTTGTGGTAAAGGCAGTGGAAAATCATAAATGGTAATCAACTCACCAAGATGATGACAATATTCCATCAAAGAGTTGGCTAGTCCAGAAGCAAACGGCTTCTGGTAAAGACAAATCAAATCCATTGACAGCTTGTGGTTTGCTCAAAATCATATGGTTATCAGTGTACCATAGTTCTTACTTGAACTAAAACATTTGGCTACTCCAGAAGTAATGGCTTTTGGTAAAGAGACTTCAAACCCATTATGTTTTCATAAAAGATTGCTAGGGACTAGCAATAGTTTAGTGTGCGGGATTGATGAGTGCTCAAACACTCATCATTTTTGGTCAAATCTGAACTGCAAAACATTTAAAAACACTCAAAAATGCATCAAAATACTGGAATTAGCCCGGGATTGTGTTTTATATGTTTCAGATGCAAAATGTTTAAAAAAACAGATGAAAAACGAACAAAGTTTGACAAAATTAGTCCCTGAGCATTTATTTTGAAAGAAAAATCAACAAAAGTCCTTTGGAAATCACAAGTGTCATAATTAGTCCTTTGATGATAAGTTTCACAATTTCACAAATTTGGTCCCTTTATTTTGAAAATTGGCAAAGTTAGTACCCGGGATTTGCAAATTTTGGAAAATATCTTTTATGATACTTATATTGATGGAATGTGGCAGAATTGGTCCCTTGGAATAGTTTAAAAGATTGGCAGAATTGGTCCTCAAATCTTCAGCAATTTACAAAATTGGTCCTTGTATAACAAACGGGCCCTTTGTATTATTTCAAACAAATCCAGCCAATCCAAATACAAACCCAACACCCTTGGCCCAACCATCACCCAAGCCCAAAACCACCCATTGTGTTTTTATAATAAAACGGGGTCAACGGAAGTCAACCCCTTGTCCCCTCCTTCCTCACCTTTTGCCGCCAAACAAACCCATCCTGCAACTCCAACAATCTTGTCCCCCCCCCCCCTCTCCTACCTCAGCCACCCTAGACCACTCCACAAAGTCAACCCCAATAATCCAAAACCATGTGCTAATTTACCTTTCCCCCTCCACCATTTAGGCGCCAAATCTGATCAATGGCTGAGATTACTCCTGCATTAATCCAACGTGTGGGACTTACTCAACAAAGCACAAGACAGAAAGTACACAAGAGAAAAAAAGAGGAAAGCCCTAGATTTTAGATTTTAAGTATAAATTGTCACTTGTGTAATCCCTTGACAGGCATGCATAAATTTTAGTTTTAGTCAAGTATTTGTAATATGTCTTTCAAGTTTAATACAAGTTTCAGTTTCTTTTTAATTCCAAGCCTTGTGTCTTTTTTTTAGTCTCATCATCCTTTCAAGTATTTTGCAAAATTTAACTTATGCTCAATTAATGTTTCACATACTTTCATAAGTTCACTTAAGCTGCTGGTATACAAAAAGAAAAACATAAAAAATAACATCAGAATCAAGAATAAAAATATTACCTTTGCATATGAACTTGGAGAGCTTTTGGAAGTCGCTCGAAATGGATGAGCAAGATGGATTTCACTAGCTTGTTTTTAAACAAGCTAGAGCTTGTAGCAGTATAGAGGTTCCCTGGTTTAGCTTGGGATAAGGTTTTATGCTCTTGTTCTCAAATTCCATATTTTCAGAAAAATATTACATAATGTATTCTTGTTAAGTGTTGCTATTAATTGTTGCTTACCTTAGCTTATTTATGCTTAGTTTAGCTTAAAGTTACCCAAAATCTTAGTTTCATAGCCTAATCAACTTATTTGCTCATTAAACTTGTTAAAAACTGTTTTAGGGGGGTGTTTGGATTTGTTGTTTACACTGTGAGTTTCTTGAATTTTGTTGTTAGTAATAGGGGAGACATGTTTCAATAGGCAGTATTAGTCCATTTTAACCATAAAAACAGTAGGGCATTTTTTAAAAAGTCAAGACTCCACTTAATCTTTCCACTGTTGGTAGTTTGCTTAGCTTAATCATACCATTTAGCTTAAAAGTAGTTAACCTAGCTCAATTTTGTTTTATTTTAGCCTAATACAACTTACTTAATCATTTAAATGCCTTAGAAATCCAGAAAAGTCAAAGTTCTTAAAAGGTTTCAAAAGTCAAAATGGCATTTTAGTTCAGAATCCCACTTTTTGGGTGATTTTTCCTGATTTTTGTAAATTGATTCAGGACTTGAAATTTCTTGTGATAGAAGTACCCCACTTAAACTACAAAATCCCACAATCAGCTTATTTTTGGGAATTTTTATGGGATGTATGCAAGTGTTTGTTTGAGGGTGCAGGGCATGAACCCTCCCCTGTGCACCATTTTGGCCCATTTTTTCCTAGGCCATATCTTGCTCATTAGTTAACAATTTTGCTTGATCTTTGGTGCTTGTGGAGCCACTTAGATTGTTTTGTTAGAGGTATCCTTGGTTTAGCATCATTTGCTTTTTCAGTAGCTTATTTGTGCCTGAAAAAGTTGCCTCATGGAACTGTTTCTGTTGTTCATCAGATGGCATTGAGCTTGTTGATTTCATTCTTCTATTTGAAATTCTTGTTGTTGGATTGTTGTTATAAGTTGATTCAGGGGTGCTTGTGATTGTGATTTTGTAAATGTGGTCTGGTACATGCTTATTTGCAAATTGAGTTTAACTGCTTATCTCAGTATCTCACTTAGTGCTTAGCCTAGCTGACCATCTTTCCCAAGGCCACCAATAGCTCAATCCTTGAGCTTATTACTTGTTCTTAGGAGGTTTAGAAAGCCCTCCTAGCAGCCTTTCTAGATCACCATCTCACTTGGTCCCCAGAACCTCCTGTGGGCCCCACAACAGGCTGCAAGTGCCACATTTGGCCTGAGGTCTGTGGGTATATTGGATTAGCTTATTTGAACTCATCAATTGATTCAGTGAGCTTTTCTTGTTGTGTTAGCTTATTTCCTTAGCACCTAACTTGTTTGCATCCAAATTTGCTTTTGGTTCCAGCTTAACCGCTTGTTGTGAGCTTATTGGAGCTTAAATTCTCAATTTTAGCCAAAACTTAAGTTGTTAAGCACTTAGGTTCTCCAAATAGCTTATTTTTAAGTTTCACAAAGGTTGCCTTCACAAAAGTTCATTTTTTACAGTTGCTTAATAGTTTGGTAAAAGTAAATCATGAAAAATCCAAAATTAAATAAAGTGATAGCTTCTATTTAAGCTTTTTAGCTTATTTTTAGCTTTTTCAATAAGCACTTTTCATTTTTATAATTTTCCTAGGTTCCTAACATTCTGTAGTATTTTTAGGAATTTTTTCAGATTTTTCTCATTTGATTTAGTATTTTTAATAATTTAGTTTAGTTTAAATTAATTAGATAATTAGTTTTTAATTGGTAATAATTAATTAAAAAATAGGAAAAATAGATTTTCTGTTTTAAAATTAGTTTTATAATATTTTAGATTTTTCTAAATTTAATTTTCATTTTTCTAGTTAAAATTTATAATTAATGGTAATTTAGTATAATTTAGGTAATTAAAAAGTAATTAATAATTAGTAATTAATTAAATAGTGTAAAAATTATTTTTCTTTTTCTAAAAATTTTCTTTTGTCATTAGGATCGTAGAAAAGTAATTTTCATAACCGTGGGACTTCATTTGCTCCCGTTTCAATTTTTATTTTGCCCGTTCGCGTTTATTTTAAACTCAAACGCTTGTTTTTGGGTTTAAATCACGTTTTTAGGTTATCTGATCATCAGTAATTGTTAACACTGTGTTTTTAAGGTATTCTCAATCATAATCTCGTAGTGTAATCATAATAATCAAAATCCTGACCTTTCAGTCAAATCACCCGATCACTTAAAACGTTCACGATTACAATCGCACACCTCGTCGGGATATAACGACTCGGGGAAACACTATACTCCTTGGAGATTTGGTCTGAGATGTTTGACTTAGTTGACCATTCATTTGGTTGATTTAGTTGACCGTTCAAGACCAATCAAGGGTCTACCCCTGCGATCCATCTAACCCAAGCGTGTTATTTGTCTTACTGCAGATGCCAAGTAGCGTGTAGAAGTAGTTAGCTTGCGTCCCTCGCAAGCTCTGATCCAGAAGTCGCAAGTATTTGTACGATCAGTGGCACACCTGGTGGAACCCGCAAAAAGTTTCGTAAGGTTTATCTTTATTCAACTTTTATGTGCTTCTATGTCATCACAGATGGTGGGGACCGCTAGTCCTCCACCTTCCCCAACTAGGGTGACATCATCCGATGTTCCGTGGGGAGAAAGAAGTGAAGAAGGTCAGAGGATACAGCAGGACTCGGGTTTTACTCCTGTGGACCCGATGTCAAACATAACATCTTCCAACCAGCTTTGACCAAATGGATCCCCTTGTTCTCCCTTACCACCAGACACATTGGAGATTAATGAAGCCTTTGTAACAGCAAATTACAAGAGTTTGAAGCCCCTTATGAAGAGCATAACTAGAGCTTTGAGGTCGAATGATGTTACTACCCAGTTGGATTACTCGATTGGGGATGTGGATGAAGAAATAGAGAATGGGGCCCATCAGAGGGTTAACAACAACCTTCTCGGAGGGTGACAAGCCAAGTAACAGCCCAACCTTCTATGGCAAACCTGCCCCCTCTATTAGCAGCACACCATAGGGAGACGGAATGTGCAAGGAGAGCGTCTTCGCCAAAAAGCCCGAAAGGACGACAACTAAGGTCTCCAAGTTACATACAAAGGGAACCTGCTCGAGGAACGGTTCCTAGGGAGCAAGCTCTCCCAAATCAGATGTATCCGCAAGATACAGTGCTCCCTTATCCTCCGATAAACACTTTCCCAATAAACAACATGCATCCTCCCTATGGTGTTTATCCCTCACGAGATGTGTGTCCTCCGAACAATACTTACCCTCCTAAAAATGTTTAGCCGCCAGTCACCACCTATCCTCCGAACAGTATTTATATTTCCTGCAAAGCATATCCTCCACAGCAAAGTCAAGTATACCCACCTTACCCACCGAATTTCCACAATCCAAGTTACACCCCGGTGATAGTTTACCCTCCGCAAAACCCTTATCCTCCCATTAATTGCTATGAACAATCACAACATCCTGGTGATGTGTTCAGGCCTTCGCCCCTTGTCAGATGGATCGAAGACTTTTAATTCCCAGATGGGTTAAAGGTTCCAATCATGTCAGACATTATGATTGAAAAGGGGACCTGGATAATTTCTTGCATGTCTTTGAGGGAGCGGTACGTATGGAGAAACGAGCCATGCCCGTGGCATGCCACCTGTTCATCTATGTGCTAAAAGACACAACCGAGTATGGTGGGATATCTTGCAGAAAGGGGTGGTTACAAGCTTTGAGGACGTAAAGAGGAGGTTCCGAACGCACTTCAACCAGTTGAAACGATAAACAAAAATGCATCTGGCTGTCAATTCGATAAAAAGGAGGGAAAAGGAGAGTGTACGAGCCTTCATAACAAGGTACACGGATGAGACAGTATAGATCACCAGGTTAGACGAAGACCAAAGTATAGTGGGATTTGTACACAGAGTAAAGGTCAAGGTGTTGGTAAAGTTTGTCTCGACGGAGCTCCCTAGCACATATGATGCGTTGATGGAAAAAACGTACGCCTGGCTACAAGCTGAGGAAACCGCTGTGGACGGCCGACCAGTTGTCTTCATAGACAATATGGATGACAAAAACCCTAAAAGGAAACCTTGGGAAGCTCCGGGGGGAAAGGCAAAGACAAGCGCGACAGATACAACCCATATAAGGAGACTAATCATGGTCTCTTGCAAAGCTTAACCAAGAGCCCGAAGGAGATTTTAAACACATAGAAGGTGGGGGAAGGGCAATAAACCTCTAAAAATGATCTCGAAGGCTAGGGATACTTCTAAATACTGTGAGTTTCACGAGGATTATGACCACGACACAAACGTGTACCGGGAACTAAAAAATCAAATAGAAGAAGCTGTCAAGTCTGGAAAACTAGCGCACCTCATCAAAGGAATAAAAAGGGGGGAAAGGTAGAAATAAACTGGCAGACACTCAGCTGGGAGGATGACGGAAACCCGTGGTCAAATAAGAACCAGTGATAACAGTAGTTCCCAAAATGGAAGAGCCTATCCTGGTAATCGGAGCAACCTTTAACCCACTCAAGGGGAAGGAACCTTTGAGGTACAGGGTGGTAGAAGAAATGATATTTCCTCCAATTGGCAATAGAGGTTCTTCGATTGATCCGATTGTAATAAATATACTAGTCTACAGAAGGCATGTGGGAAGAGTTGTCCTAGATGTGGGAGCCTCCCGCAATATCATCTATGAACATTATTTTCTCCAACTATGACAAAAGATAAGAGAAGATAAGCGAAAAGTGGCTACCATTCTCGTGGGTTTCTCCAGAGAAAACACACGCCCCTTGGGGAAATCAGCCTGAGGATTACCATCGAAGAATATCCAACACAATGAAGTGAGCAACTTGTATGGACTCTCCCTACAACATATTGCTCGGACGCACAGCCATCGCATAAATGGGGATGATTCCCTCAGCTATCCATGTTGTCGCCCTTTATTAGTCAATTAAAGGTCGAAGAGTAATAATGTCAGAATACATAGATATGTACTTGGGCCAACAAGAGAAAAGGACTAAGGAAACTTACACACAAAAGGTTCTACTCCCCAATTTCATGCCTGAATATGGTAACCCAGAAAAAGCCAAAATATTTGTTATGGAGAAAAGACTCAAGGAAGGCAAACAAGTCGGGCCAAGGCAACAAAGGAATCGGCCCCTTGACGTCATTACGGTCAAAAGGTCGTATGATACTTGGAGGATGTGTATTGATTTCAAAGATATCAGAAAAGAATGTCCCAAACAATGTTATTCGCTTCCTGAAGCAGAGTGGAAGGTTGACTCCCTCCCCAAGCTTAGAGTCAAGTGCCCCTAGACGTGTACAAGGGTCATTACAAAATACGAAGGGCAAGCACGGGTAAGCACAAAGCAGCCTCCCACACTCCTAAGGAGGGCTTCTCTCATAAGAAAATACCTTTCAGAATTAGAAACGTGGAAGCCACACATCAACGGTTGGTCAAAAATTTCTTTGACAATCGGATTGGAAGGAACATGGAAGCCTATGCGGATGATACGGTAATAAGGAGGGATGAGGAAAACATGCCACTCAACATCCGAGGAGCAATCAGTAGGCTTCGGAGCGTCAATATGAAGCTCAACCCCAAGACGTGTTCATTTGGCATGAAACAGGGGAAGCTTCTGAGCCATATCATATCAAAACAAAGAATCAAAGCAAATCCGGCAAAGTTCCAAACACTCGCAAACCCAAGAACTCCAACCACGATAAAGGGAGTGCAAAGTCTAAACGGGAAGCTAGCCATGTTAAACACATTCTTGTCCAAGAGCGTTGAGAAGGCGTTGCCATTTTGCAAAGTGCTCAAAAGATGCTTCTATAAAAAAGATTTCGCTGGGATCACAGAGGCTCGAAAAGCCTTCGAGAAAATGAAAAGCTGCATAGCGAATCTCCCAACATTGGTTGCGCTAAAGGCGAGGTGGAATCTGGTCATGTATCTCACAGCCTCAGACGAGCATATCAGCACAGTGCTAATGGCAAAAGGAGGGAGGAATTAGAGACCTATCTACTTTGTCAACATGGTACTCCAGGGAGTGAAGTTAAATTACCCAAACAGTGAAAAATTGGTTCTAGCACTAGTGCATGCGGAAAGAAGGCTCAGGAGATATTTCCAAGCTTATAAGATCATCGTCCTCACTAATAAACCGATAAGGCTACTCTTGGTGAAGTCCAAGAACTCGGGAAGAGTCGAGAGATGGGAGATAAAACTCGGAGAATACAAATCGAATATAAACCTAGGCCTGCTATCAAAGGACAAATTCTTGCAGACATCCTTGTAGAAATGATGGACGAGGAAGATGGTGATGGTGTCCAGGAGATAGTAGAAAAAGAAGAGTCCGATATGAAAAAAGGATGGAAACTATATATGGACGGAGCTTCGAGCCTAGATGGACACGGAGCCGGCTTGGTACTCATCAGTCCGGGAGGGCTAGAGTTCGCATATGCACTAAAATTTAAATTTATTGCGTCAAGCAATGAAGCAGAGTATGAAGTGGTTCTAACAGGTCTTAGAATAGCAAAAGAAAAGAAGGTGGACGAAGTCACCGTTTGCATAGACTCACAGTTGGTTGCTAACTAGGTTAATGAATCTTACACAGCCAGACATGACTCTACGAAACTATACTTACAAAAAACCATGGGGATATTCAAATCTTTAAAAGGTACGAAATGAAATACAACCGGAGAAACAAAGATAAGAAGACATAGACACTTAGCAAATTAGCCTCGCTAGCATTCGCGCACCTGTCAAAAAAGGTGCTGGTAGAGGAGGCTGCAGAAAAATCAGTATATTGAAAACAAGTTGCTGACGTTGTGACGGAAGAAGAAGAAAGTTGGATGACCACAATCATGGAATATCTAATAAGTGGTATCCTCCCAACAGATAAGAAGTTAGGTTAGAAAATCAGAATCAATGCTCCGAATTATAAAATGCTCGATGGAAAACTATACAGAAGATCTTTTACATCTCCGTGGCTAAGATGCGTAGGAAAAAAGCAAGCTGCAAACGTAATAAGGGAAATTCACGAAGGATCGTGCGGATCCCATGCAGGACCAAGATCAATCGTTGCCAAAATAACCACACTTGGATTCCACTGGCCATCTATGCATAAAGATGAAGTGAATATCATCCAAAAGTGCGATGCATGTTAGATACACTCTCCGGTATCAAGGATGCCAAAGCAAGACCTAATCTCGGTTACCACAGCCTGGCCATTCATACAATGGGGAATTGACATCGTGGGACCATTGCCAGAAGCTCTTGGGAAAATAAATTTCCTGATTATAGCGATAGACTATTTTACCAAATAGATAGAAGCAAAGCCTTTAGCAAGTGCTACCGGAAAGCATGCAGAGAGATTCATATAGGAATACATCATATGCAGGTTCGGAGTACCCCAAATGATAATCTCACATAATGGAAAATAGTTTGAAGAAGGAGTCTTTCCAGAATTTTGCGAACGACTTAAGATTAAACACATGTTAACATCCATCTACCACCCGTAAGGTAATGGTATGGTAGAAGTAACCAATAAAGAAATACTCAAAGGGATCGAAAAAAGGTTGGGTAGAGCTTATAAAGGCTGGGTAAACGAATTAGCATAAGTGCTATTAGCCCACAGGACAAGTCCAAAGAGGAGCAGTGGAGAAACGCCATTCAGCCTAACTTATGGGACGGAGGCCGATCTACTTATTGAGATAAGTATCAATGCCAACAGAACTGCGAAAGTCGATCTAGAGAAGAGTGAAAAAGACCTAAGGTTAAACTCAAAAATCCTAGAAGAAATGAGAGAGATCGCGGCCATTCATGAAGCTGCTTACAAAAAGAATATAGGAAAATAGTATAACAAAAAGTCAGACGCGACACATTCTAGCCCAGAGACTACATCCTCCAGCTCGACAGCGCCAGCAAAGCTGAGTATACCAGAGAACTAGGACCTACCTGGGAAGGCCCGTACAAAGTAACCGAAGCCTATGAAGATGGATCCTATAAATTAACTTAGCTCAAGTGTAGAATCATAGGAGGAACCTGAAACAGAGTCAACCTCCAAAAAATACTACATGTATGCCTCAAAAGAATACACTCCTTGAAAGGGGCTATACAATACCCTACGGGGACAAGGCTACGCGCCTTTAACTTATCTTATTTATCTTTCTGCAAAGACCTCCACGGAGTCAAATGTATTATGACCGCGTGCCCATTACATCTTTTAGTTTCAATGTGAAATAAAAGAAGCACTTTCAAATGCAAGTACGCTTAAGTGTCGCGAATAAAGCCTAAGAAAGCATAAAGAGGACTAGCTACCCTCAAACGCGTAAAAGACACAGAACTAGTCATAAAACAAAACAAAGTGTGCATGCAACAAAAAATAAGGGGATAGACATTAATCTCCCCACAACGGAAGCTACACAGCTCTGAAAATGTTGGCCTATTAAATTGCGTGTAAAGAATTTGCAAGCATCATGCAAAGCAAGTCCCATTAACCTGCATAAAAGGTTACCACGCCAGCATAAGTCTTTAAAAACCACCAACAGAGGCGGGCGATAAATACTAATAAACATCCTACAGGTTGCAAGAGGAGCAAATTCTTTAGAGGGGCACACACATACCAATTGTTTCATAAGTGCGACACATGCGCATTAAATCAGTGTCAAGATATGTTCAAAACAAACACCACATAGGGTGTTATGAAGCAAAAGCTTCACATAAATGGGGATTGGTGGGGCTGAACAGAGGAGGTAGCTTGACAGGAGCTAGGAGGCTCTAGCTTTATCAGAAAGTGAAGGTCCTTGTGAGCAAACTGAACCAAAAAAGCAACATAAGGAGACTCAATCGAATAGAGAGAGTCAACAGCCTTCTCGAAAGCAGCCAGCTTAAGGGTCATAATCCTTGATGTCCTCCGGTTTCCAAGAACCTCCAAGAGAAGCAACCTCCTCCAAAGTATAAGCCCTACCAGCAAGCATTGCCTTTTTCTGCAAATTGGCAAGCACAACATTGAAATGTTCGGAAGTAATGTATTTCTAAATGGCATGAGGAACAAGCTCTCTGAAAATCCAAGCATGCTCTACCACAAGCATGTCGACCTTTTCAGTCAGTGCTTCGATTCCTTCCTTAAAGCTGGCCACAATTGTACAATGTACCAACTCTTTCTCATCATAAGCTCGATAACATTTTTGAGCTTTGGCCAACTCCTCCTGTAGAAGAGAAATTTCAACAGCACGCTTACTCTCGAGCTCGGCTAAACTGGTATGAAGCTTTGTAACCTCTGAAGAAAGGCTACGATTCTCCATACTTAATTGGTTACCAGACATAGCCAAACGAACAACCTGAACATCATAGAAATCAGACAGACCCGCTGAGGATAGACCAATAAACTTCCTTTCCAAATCAATAGAAGATAGCCCTGACAGAAGGCCACGCGCGGACACCACCTCGGAAGGACCTAAGAAAAAAAACAAGAACGATAAAAACTTACGTGAAGCAAAAAGCTAAAATAAAACAAGAGTAAAAAGGGAAAAACCCTTACTCGGCAAAAAAGAATCATAGCCTCTAGAAGGAATCCCAAAAGGAGAGTGGGGTCCGGCTAGGGGTGGAAATGAGCCGAGCCGCTCGTGAAAAGCTCAGGATTGGATCGGTAAAAAGCTCGAACGAGCCGAGCCTAAACAAGCTCGAGCATGAGCTCGAGCCTAAGTTGCAGCTCGTTTATTAATCGAGCTCGAGCCTGAGCTTTACATACAAAGCTCATTTGGGCTCGCGAGCTTGAACGACATTATGATATTTCAAGTATTAAACATATATACGAGCCTAGCCCGAGCTTATTAACGAGCTTAATAAAGATATATTTTGAGCCGAGCTCGAGCTCGAGCCAAGCTTTAACTTTTATGGCCAAATCGTATAAACGAGCTAAGCTCGAGCCGAGCCCGAACCTATATAACATACCATGATCCAAGCTCGAGCTTAAAATTAAGGCTCGAAATGAGCCAAGCTCGAGCTCGAGCCTTTTAAAACATAAATGAGCCAAGCTCGAGCTCTAGCAGGCTCGAGCTTGGCTCGTTTCCACCCCTAGGTTTGGCCACCGGCTCAGAGCCTGAAACATGCCATCTGGGACTAGGAATTTCGAAGTCGTACTCCCTTCGCTTCTTTGAAGGGGCAGTCAGAGAGGGTGAACGAGCAATCTCATTTCTTTTGGAAGCTTGGCTCAAACGAGGCAGGACAATAGGAGTTTCTGTCAGAGAGATACGAAGAGTAGAAGAGTTTCCAGCACCGACCCTACCTACACTTAAGATAGCTTGTAACATAAGGGAGTCCCCACCCATGTCAGGAGAAAGAGGAGAGCTAAGGCCCTCAACAACAGCAGATATATCCTCCGGGGAAGCCACAAAGGTCGCTACTTCGTCATCTGAAAGTTGAAGAAATTTCCTGAAAGACATTTCTGCAAGAAAAAAAATAACAATAAGTGTAAGGAAATACTCAAACAACCAAATAGGACAAAAAACTAAATATACCATGGCCACCGAAAAGAATAACAGGCTTCTTGGGAGCTCCCTACGAAGTCTCACAAAGGCTAGATAAATACAATATAGACTCCAGAAAAGCACGAGCGACAATAGGATTTCACAGAAGTCGCACACGGAGGATCTCGTCAAAGGGCTCCTCCGGCAAAGGGAAAGCGGAAGGTCTAGAGCCTTGCTCAAAAGTGGGTGCCAAACCTGGGTTTTCTTCAAAGAGGACGGAGCCATCGATAAAAATGAACTTTGATTTCTAGTTGGGAATAACAAGAGGTGGGCGTTTGAGAAGGGATACCCCTTGAACGATGGCACACATTCAACCAGTCACCTGCAGGGGCCAACGCCAACAACGACCTTAAGAGTGCCAAAGAAAGTAAAAAGAATAAGGAAAAACAAATATATATGGGACAAGAAGTGAGACGGATGCGTCACACATGTCCCACTAAAGAAAGCCCTCGACCCAAATTGAAAGTGCGTGGAAAGACATGAAGAAGACAAAGGAAGTAATGGCTATAAAATCTGCCTCGAAAAATAGAGCAACAGAAACCGAATGGGTGCTAGTGAGGCTCCGACATTTAAACTGACAAGACATTTCAAAAAGTCTGTCAAAAACACTGCATAAGCTAAAACACAAGTTCGATGGCTTACTCTCCGAGGTAAAGAGTAACACATCAAAATGGGGGGCTTGATGGTGTACCCTCATCTCCTATCTTGGAGCTTAGCCTCCGAAGACATATGCTCGGAACATATCCATTGGCGTAAAGCTCATTGGGCTACAGTAAGAGAACCCGCCAATATACAAGAGTTCAAGTCACAAAGCTTAACCTTCCGGAGGGTCTCAACCTCTGAGGACACAAACGCTCCGACACTAAGTGACAAAAAGAATATCTCATGGGCCCCGATATAACGGTTGTCCATCTATTGCATGATGGCAGACAACTACACGTGGGCACGATCTTATAGGCTACTCTCAAAGCCTCCCTATTGGCTGCAGAGAATATGCTCCATCTTAACCAATCATATTGCGACATGTGGTAGACCTATGTCTTTCCTAGGGTTTGCCTATAAATAGCCGCCGCAATTGTTCATTTGAGGTATGTCATTTACTCTCTCTCTACTCTCTTTCTTTATTTCTCCCCCCCCCTCTCTCTCTCTCTCTCTCTCGCTCTAAAATCATACTCATAATATACGGATGACTTACTCTCACGCCAAAGTCGGTTCACAGGGTCTACCCCTGTGATCCGTCTAACCCAAGCGTGTTATTTGTCTTACTCTAGATGCCAAGTAGCGTATAGAAGTAGTTAGCTTGTGTCCTTCGCAAGCTCTGATCTAGAAGGTGCAAGTATTTATAGGATCAACTATAAATTTGGAAGTGATATGTACACATATTGTTTTTATTTGCACACATAAAAAATGAGTTAAAATGACTTTCATACCCTTGCCTATATCCCCAATCCTTGCTCGTTTATTTTTTTATTAGATTGTCAAAACCACAATACACCAGAAAACATCCCTGTTACAGTTTACTAATTTCATGAATCATGAGAAAACCATAGAACAATCTATTGAGTTTTGACAAGAACATAATTTCTCTATGATCATTGATGAATAATAGCAATAAATAAAAATGTTATTGATTTGTTCTTGTTTGTTAAGACCTTCCCTGGTGTGTTCTTATTTTAAGTATCCAAAATTAAACTTCCTCATAAGGTTTAAATGGTGAAAATTTCATTTCAAAGTATAACTACAAGTATGAAATTTTTCATATGAATCTAAACCTAAAACAAGCAAAACTATCTCAAATTTTGCAACATGAAACAGTGCTCGTCACAAATAGTCTCAAAATAACCCACCGTCTTCTCACTGATGTGTTAAGTTAGCTATCAAAGAAAACTTCAAACAGTATGTGAATTTTCCTGTGGGTAAAGAATGGGTTAATAATTTATATGAGTTCTGATGGGTGAATACTTTTGGTGGTAAAAAGAGAGATAGGGAAGATGACGATAGGACGTTAGGGGAAGATAGGTAAGGGTATGAAAGTCATTTCAACTGGTTATTATGTGCGCAAATAAAAAGACTATGTGTAGATATCAAACATGGAATATTAACGACTGGCATAAGCAAACTACGAGAACAAAGAAACAACAAAGAAAGACATTACAGGATTTCAAAGGTCAAGTTAAAGCTCCAACCTCTCAAATCACCAACTTTTTTTTTCTTTTTTGCGTGTGACTAACACAAAGGCATTCATAATGTATAAGGTCTTTCAAAGATGTTTTCTTTTGACACATTGTATTTTTTGAAACACCTCAAATGCGAATATTTTAAAAGCTTGTTATACCTTGGTTTGTACAAAAAAGATTTACTCAAATGCTAAAATTCTATACCATTTATACCATGGTTTATACAAAAAGATTTTACTCAAAGGCTAAAACTTTGTAAGTGACATTTAAAAAAAAAACACTGATTCATCTAACTCCCATTAGAGATGCTCTAAGGTGCTGTTTTTTTATTAAGAGGCTCTGAGTTTTCTGATTTGCACATTTGAATATGAATTTGTGGTTAAAAAGTCTGAATCTGATTCCATCTTAATATGAATAAGTGGTTGATGAATCTGAATCTGACTTAGTTTGTTTTTGTAAAATGTCTGAATGTGTTAAACTGTTCACACTAGAAATAAACTTTATTAAATATAAAAAACAAATTTTATAATATAGTCAATTAAAAGTTAGAAGTATTTAAACAGAACATTTAGTTTAATGTGTATTTGACAAAAAGAAACTTGTCGGGGTTTAAATTGAACTTCTCAAAACCATTAACTAAAGTGGTTGGGTTAAAGTTGAGATATATAAATCCCCTAAAATGAACCATCTGATTTGGCCATTAATATTGATACGTTATCAAGTCCTCACAGTCTAATATTAGATCATGCACTATGATGTGATGCTGGACATTTTGTACCTGTCCCCCCAGTCCGTGCTTGTGCTACCAGGGTTCACTCCCAAGCCCTTTGTTTCCAGGCTGATGTTCACGTTTGTCTTTTTATGATGATAACTAGATGCAGGCTTTTTACCTCGATCATGCTTGCAAGCTGAATTGGGAAATGTGTATATTTGATGTTTTCGTAGGGAAGTATAGGATTATTCTGCATTGGATTTATTTTTTATCTTTGGGATTTGACGCGTCTTTATTGCCTTTGAGACTGTATATGGCGTCATCCTGACATTTCTTAAGCGGTATGTATAACGCATCCCCTCGACTGTACCTGACGGATGTGTTGACGTCAGCAGTACTCGCGCCTTGTAGGGTGTGTCGGGTCTGCTTTGCTTACACTCATGCAAACCTTGAATGATAAGAACAACAGTTTAAGCAAGTGACGAAAACTGACGAACATCAGCATAGAGGTTGGGTTTACTTGAAAACGCCTCATACATGCTAATAACACCATTTGTAATTTTCATTTATAAATCTTATTAGAAATGAATCAAATATTTACATAGGATAGCCTACGGAAAGCTATCTGGGTTGATGATAGATTAACTTTCCAAAATCAAACAACTAGAGGCAACTAGCTTTTCTTTGTTGTTTCTAAGAGAGGAGGATCCTAACTATAATACTTTGTATTATTTTCTAAGTTTGAATCTCTACTTAACTTAGTTACAACCTTTGGTTTATATAGAAAGGGAAACAGTGGATGCACATGGTTGCATAGTAACTTGTCAACTTACAATAGATAGGCACCAACCTAGCAAGCTAGTCTTGAGCGTACTTTCAGTTTACCCGATTTGCAACTTATAGTCACAATGCTTTTTTCTTGTATATCGATAAGTACTTGAACTTATCTTTCCCAAGAAGTTTCCCGCCCAAGATTTTAGAGGTTGAGGTTGTTAAAACGGAATTAAGTCTTATGAGTCAGACAAATATTTGTTAGATCTCAGTGACCCTGGTGTTGTTTGTAGCTCCTTGTAAATCTCTCCCTGACAGTTTGTGAAGTGTTTTCTTCAGATGGTCTTTGACATCCCTCAAGCTAGAAAGTTGGTTGAGCTTTATACAAGACTCATAGATTTCTTTTATCATTGAGTAACATCTTCTGAATAATAATCAGGGAGACATGTTCTTTTATAACTATCAGAGAGTACTTCACTTATGATAACTATTAGGTTCATATGATAGTTATGGAGTGACATTCTTTTTAATCTTTATCAGAGACTTTTATGCACTGATGTAGGATTTACTGACCATGTTTTATATTTATAAGTTGCTCATCTACCTAAGGTCTACCTAATGCACTATCGGGCAGTGTGCCCGGTCGTGTATGGTTTACTTAACGGTAAAGCCGAGGTTAACCCAAGAACTATGTGTGCAGATTATATCTAAGTCTAATGTCACTGGTTTTGAAGGGGGGTTTCATGATTGATTAATTAAACTAAAAAAATGAAAGTAAATAAAATAAACAAGACAATAATAAAATAAATAGAAATCAGTCGGGAGAGGAGTGTCAACCTAATTACTACTCTTGTTATTATTATGACAAGTTTTCTAATTAATGCATCCTATCATTTCATCTGGGGATTCAATTCGTTTGGACTCAGATGGCCACATCGTCCAATCCTATCCTTCACCTTGCCCTATTTCGTAACCTAATGATTACAAGAGTTCGTTGGCATATACAAGGTTAAAGAGTCATAAGTGCCTCTAATAACTTAGAATAGTCTAACGGGATCTGGCCGGTCAGAACTTAGATCCCCTCTAATTCCTTAAGCAAATCAGTTTGGTAGATGGTCGTTCGTTGAAATTTCCACACGAATGGTGATAGTCCTATGGTCAATTCCTATTACCAAACACACCCTTATCCGCTATGGCTCCTGTGGTCAATTCTCCTAGCCTCAATGGAACTACCAAACATCATTACTACCAAAACAAAGGTGTCGTAAGACATGCTAAGAAAGTATTCAAATAAAACAATACGAAATGCGAGAAAACTAAATCATAATAATAACAATTTCATAATAAGGCTAACACCAAAGGTGTTTAGCCACTCATATTCATAAATGCAGTGAAATAGATGTTTAACATAAGTAATGAACACATAATTTCGATACAATGAATATAAATGATAAAACCTATGATTGTAGCGTGAATTCTCCCTTGGAAATGACTTGTCCTTGCTCCCTAATTCCCTCATGACTTCTGTGTGTGTTAAACTGATGTTTAAAATTCGGAATTAGGGCCAGTATTTATAGTCTCGACATCGCTACGATGTAGCCATTTGGTCAAGCTACGCCATAGCCTTTGTTATTTCCAATTATGCCGTAGTTGATTTATCTGCTACGCCCGTAGAACTTTCGTACACCAATCTACGATGTAGCTAAATGTGGAACGACGCCGTAACTTCTTCAAGGATCACAAATTCCATCTAAGTATTGGAATGAAGATCTACGACGTAGCTTTAATGATAGCTATGCCCGTAGAAGTCTCGAAGTCACAACTACGTCGTAGCCTGAAAGTTGGCTATGTCGTAGGTCTTGGTCAGCGTTAACTTCAGTCTTCAGTATAAATGGTAGCTACGGCGTAGGTAGAGAGTGCCTCTACGCCGTAGTTAGTGCAACTTAAGCATACTTCAAATATTTTCATAAATAATCTTCTAAATCCGCGTCCTTTCGTTCCAATGCGCATCTTTGCCCTATAAATGAAATATAAACAAATAAGAGTATTTATCCTAGTAAAGTGGCATAAAAGATGAGCATAATAGGGGGAAATTAACACTAAAATATTAGAACTATTTGATGTTATCATGCACACTGACCTTCAGAGGGTGTATTAGCCTATTTTATGCTTAAATATTTTTCAGATACAATTTGGGTCAATTTCAGACCCAACAGAGTGTTTACTATGCGCTTTATTAAATATGTTACGACCTAGTGGGCGTTTGCCAAGTGTAACTCGCCGATTCATTTTCTTTGCCTATAAATAGGGCTAGAAAGGTGGGGGATTGCAACTTGCTGTTGTTCCAATAATATCACGTCTACACGAACTAATCTATATAATGTAAAGTGGGTGTGAGCACTTTAGAGAGAAGAGAGAGTGAACATAAGAAACCTTCGCATTGTATATTGATGAGGCAAAAAGTGTTACGCTTTTAGGGGGTCATTTAAGCCCTAATTCGTGATTATTTGATCAAATATTGCATTAAATCATTCCTTTTGTCATTTTAGGTACTTTGGAGGAGAAATCTGGAAAAGGAAGCATTTTTTATGTTTTGGAGCGAAAAGTGAAGAAAATGGCAAAGTCTCCAAAATCAAGCTCGAAATAGTACTTGACGGCGTCAAGAGTTGCATGTGACGGCGTCATGTGTTGACAAAGAGGTGGATATAAAGTTTACACGAGACACGCTAGAATATTTTTTGGATTTAAAGAGTGACGGTGTCATGCTTTGGGATGCCAAGGCCGTCAAGAGCAAATCTACAAGTGACGGCCAAGAGATGAATTATACGTGACGGCGTCAGATCTGGATCTAGACAATCCGAGGAGAGTATTGGCTGCTAGTTGACGACGTCAGAATTACAACGTGACACCATCAGACGTGTAATCTCTATATATAGTTTTCTAATTTTCATTCATTAGGGAGAGAACTTTTGGAGGAACTTTACCACAAACCCTTGGTCGAATTTAAACCTTCTTGTAAGGGTTTCAAACCCTTATTTCATCCATGTTTGAACAAAGATAAGTCTTCCAATAATAATTCAATATGTCTATGTGTTGTTTGATTCTATCTTATGCTTGTCTTTACTTTAACATGCTAGGCTAGGTTTGTTTGTGTTTGCTTAGATGTAATGAAACCTAGCTATTGATTGTTGGTTGATTGTTTGTTATTAGTTGTTGTGGATGAATGACTTCGATGTTAGGCTTAAGAAAACTGGCTAATCCCCATTTGGTAACTTGCTTGAACGTCTTAAGAAACATGAATCGGATGTGAACTACGATTTAATTGGTTGTATTTAATGCATGAGTGACTACTAAGGAGGCCATGTTAGGAGCTAGTTGTCGGCTCGATATAGGAAGAGGTAGAAGCTTATAGAATTGGGGAAGATCGTACACGGCCCCATGAATGGTATTAAGGAATATAACCCGTCATCCATGTAATTGTAACAAACTATTCAATTAATGAAAGATAGCTAGGGAGTAGTGAAATCTAAGTAAACACGTTTCTCTCATTATTGTTTTTCTCAACATTTACTTTCTTGTTATTTTATTTTTATTGCATTTGTAGTTAATTGGGTTAGTTGACTAGCAACTAATTCCGCCCACTCTTCTAATACCCGAGATTTTTACTTGCTTTCCATAATATATAAAAATACAAAAAGAATCATCCCTCACCTCTAGACCTAGTTTAATTAAGTTTTGATCCTAACGACACTATTCCCCAAGTAGAACCATCAATCCCCTGGTACTTGCCACTACACTATACTACATCGGTCAGGTACACTGCTTGGTGGGGATTGCAAGCCTCTTGAGATCCATTGATAGGTTAAACCTTTTGCGAGGTCGCAATCCCACACATCATATATCATAAGAACACACACCTCATAACCCATGAGGTAGGGGGTATTTATACCCACGTCTAGCCAAGCATGCCATCGCGGATATACAAGTTCCGCGATGGTAACTTGCTGTCGCATTACAAAACATACACAACATACCCTAAACTATGGCAAAATATAAATAGAAGTCCCTAACTAATGATTTACACTTTTCGTGTTCCAACAATCTCCCCCTAAGGCTAGATCATTGGGGTCTTCTATTTATGGGTATTCGGTTGGGCCAGCTTCGACATCCGATTATTTGTTCCATTCTTCTCCATGATGCACGATGCGTAAGCCTTTCCCTGATCACTTTCACTATTCTAGTCAACATACGATGATTGCTTGCAGTCATCTTAATCTGCAGCTTTTCCACACGCCTCTTAATTCACTCAAGTTTCCTTAGTATCCATAATAGAGTACCAGAGGAGAACTTAGCTACTTCAATGACCCTAAACAATCTTTTCTGCTTCTTATTGGTCACATATACAACATAAAGTCCAAGACCGGGTCTAGTGAAGCAAGTCCAGCTCTTGATCTTTTGAATACCTATGCAAGCTAACATTGGAGGAGTCAAGTTAACTTTATTTTGATAGCTTTCAATCCCCATCTGGAATTCTTCAATGTGAGTTACCACAACATAAACTTTCATGAATATCATAACTAATTCAATCACGTCTTGATCAATAGCTTTCTAGTTGAAGCAGTCTCTTCTTCTTTTAAGAATATCTTCGAGATCATGAGGATGAAGGTTCAGATAGTCTGATTTAGTGAAGTGGTAATGTTGATTGTAGGTGCGAACCACGTGATATTCAACATGACCATGAGAATGCTAATATTCGGAATTAACTTCAATGTATCTGAGGATTCTGGAATTTAAGAAGACTTCTTCATGAGGCTTCCTTTTATGTTGCGTTAGTCGACAGAAGCCTCTCGATCTTTCATTAACATTAATAATCCCTATAAATGCATCAAAGTCGTAGTTATCACGATCAACTTCTTCTTCAGAGAATAAGTCCAGAAATCTTTCTTCTTCCAGAAATGGTTCTGGAATTTCCTCATAAGTTGCAACTTCCGTTATTGATGGTTGGTATTCATTTGGACCGAAAATCATAAACATAAGATCGTCATTGAAGTAGGGAACTGAGGGTGCAGTGTCAGAACTTGGAACTCTGGGAATCTGTTTCCACAATGGAGAGCGTTTTCTCCTTCCCTTCATTGTGACATTACTTTCATTAGTTGAAGAAGTAGACACGCCAAGAGCTTTCGAGACCTCTTGATCGACAAGTGTTGTATTAAAATCTCTGTCGCTTTTGAAGTTGTAAATTACCGAATCATAGATGCTATTAACTCTTAGATCCATTGGGTCATCTTCCTGAATGTTGATTCCAAATCTATCATGCAGATTCAAGAACATGTTGTCAAGCTTTTCTGTTGTGGGATCTCCAATTTGTTCTTCTGTTTGTATCGGATCCCTCAACTGCAACATTATCAGCGTTCACTTCTCCAAGATTGTCGATTTGTTGTTATGAGCTTGATTTTGTTGTTGTTGTTGTTGTTGTTGAGATAATGTTTTGTATATGTGTTGGGAGCGTTGCAGTGGTTGTTGTTCTTTGTCTTTTTGCGCTTTTCTCCCCCTCAGGATTATCCGTGTCTGGATCATCCTGATTGCGCTTTCGTGAATGAGGATAACATTGACTTTCCAACTCGATGACTCTTGAGGACAAATTTTTAATAATTTTAATTGTCTCAGAGTTCAGCTTAGTCATTTGCTTTTGAAGGTTCAGAACTTCACTTTCAGCTTGAGTTGGTGTTGATGGTTGAGCTTTGGGTTCTAGTAAACCATTGTATAGGTTGGTATTTGCTTCCATGAGTGATTCATCATTTAAGATCTTATCAAGCATTAGTTATGAGATGCGTTCCAGGGATAATGATCTTGATGATGTTGAAGGTCCAACTTGATTTGTGCTTTGTCGTTAGGCTACAAACCTTGATTCCATGCCAGCACAAAGTTTTCCCATTACTTCGTTAAAATGTGTTGTCGTGACCAATGGTATTGGATCAGCTCGGATTCTTTGAAACAATGTTGATGTAGACATTGTTGGTATGTGTTTTAGATGAGGTGTGGATGTTGACGTTTGTTGAAAGTGAGTTATTGGCGGGGTTGTTATTGTGTGCGTTGTTGTCGTTGTTGCTGTTGCTGTTGCTGTTGTTGCTGTTGTTGTTGTTGTTGTTGTTGTTGTTGGTGGTGGTGGTGGTGGTGGTGGTGGTGGTGGTGGTGGTGGAGGTGATTATGGTGGTTCCACATCAATAATGATAGGAGGGGTGAACTGGTGTTGCTCAGAGGACCTAGACCTACTGTTGTCATTCTTCATCTTCTTCCTAATCTCCGGTCTATGGGTGTCATCTCCGTCCCCCTTATCATCTCCATCGTTGTCATCATGACGTTCATCACTAAACCTAGACTCCTTACTATCCTTATCCTCCTTATCCTTCCCCACATCGTCATCTTCCTCCTCTTCGTCATCTAACTGTGATAATTTACTTCCCTTATTTGTTCTTTTCCTAGCAGTTTGTTTTCGATGAGTCCTAGAGGTTCCTACTTTGGCGTTAGACACATTTGGGGTAGGTCCGCTTTGTTTTGAGCTTTCTGTAGGAGCGTTTTCTAATCCCATATACACCTTGTATGCATGCGATTTCTTGTTAACAAGTTCCAATAGGCCCTGTGGTATAGGCATTGGTGCATTAGTGGTAACTATTGAGTCACCACTTGTGCTATGCATGTACGACACTTTGGGTGTTGGATCTGTTTGTCTTCTTGTGATGTTGGGATGTTGTCTCATAAATTGAGCAATCAATATTTTGTAGTATCTGACAAACGGAATGCATACATTCTTCTTCTTTTTCGATCTACGGACATGGTCCACAACATCTGTCCATAGTAGCTTCGCATAATCGAAGTGACACTGTTGCACTATACCATACATGATTTGGTATAATGAAGTAGTGCCTCTATCCATTCCTGTTTCTTTACCTGTAATGCACCGATTAAGAATTGAGAAGAGCGTAGCCTATCTTGCAGGTAGGCATTTCCTCTTGAAAGTTGATAAGACTTTGAACTTGTGAGTTTCATCAGCATCTTTATCATATCCAAGCTCCATGAAGAATTCTTTTAGCTGATTGATAATCGGTGGTTGTTCGAATGCTGTGAGGTTGCCATGTGCTGCTGTAGGAAGATTAAATGCCATTTAAAGATCTTCTGGCGTCGGTCTAATTTGTTGTGTTTCAATGATGCTTTGGATTGTGTCGTGTTTAGTTTCAGTGAGGAACACAACATGACGCCAGAATTGTCTAAGATATATCATGGGGTAGTAGAGTCGGATAATGAGAGTATGGGATAAGTTGGGTGATTTTGAAGGATTGCAGGGATTATTGGGTGATCACATTCAAAGAGAGATGCGGAATTGATGATTGCATTCACCAATTCTGATGTATTCAGCTGTTGGTACAAGTTCATCGTTAGTAGGTGTTTGACAACTGGAGCATCGTCTTGAGTGATTTGTGGTTGATCATGAGCTTGTTCTTTAGCCATTTTTCTTGATTGATTCTGAAATGACATGAGATGTATAAGTACATGATGATGAATACATTTGTATATTTTTCACTCTGTCTGTTTTCATAAGCTTTGGCATTTCTTTTTCGAGCATATTTCTTTTATTTTCTTTTATTATGCCTTTATTGCTTTTGTAGCATAAGCGCATGCTCTTTTCTTTTCACATGCGATTTAATTATCTCTGTCTGTTTTTATTTTCCTCACCAAAAGTTTGTTGTTGCATGATACTTTTTCAAAAAATATTTGAGGTATAGATTAAACGTTGTTTTATAATGCTCATGCTTTAGAAAATACGTTTATCTAACCCTTTTTGAAGATTTGGGAAAATGTATCAACTTGTTTTTCAAACTTAAGACATCTAGTTAAACTAGAGGACTTGATTTTGGAAATCAAACTTTCAAAGAAAATTTGGTTGCATGAGCGTAAGATTTCTTAACAAATTACAAAACTTTAAACTCTCTATTACGTGGCCTAGTTAAAGGATTCCATTATCAGCTTTTACCGTAGCGTCCAACCGATCGGTTTGATTTCCAACCGATTCGGTTTGATATTTTCTGTTTTTATTTTTTTATTTTTCTTGTTCTTTTGTTTAGGTAATTAATTCGATTCTCTTGATAGTTGTATGAACACTCGTTCTACTACTAAAAAGCTTAGTACACCTTTATCCGATCCCGAAAGTTTGTTTCGTAAGAAGAGATCTTCAACTATTCTTAATTGGTTTGATAATCTTTCCGAAGAACACCTAATTTCTAATCTTTTTGAACCATTACCCATGGCTGACGATTTAACCATGTGGGCCGCCAATAGAACCGTAGAACCCACTCCTGGAGCTGCTATTGTTGTCGCCGACCTTGGTGAAAACTTTACCGTTAAAGGTCACCATCTTTCTATGATCAAAGACCGTCAATTCGATGGCCGTTCGTGGGCCGATCCACATAAACACATTGCCGAATTCATTGAAATTTGTGGCATGTTTCGTTATGGAGACACTAATGTCGATGCTATCAAGCTCAAACTTTTTCCATCATCACTCGCCGGAGATGCCAAAGTATGGTATAACGAATTAACCCCAGGAACTATTAATACTTGGGAGGAGATGAGGCAAGCTTTTGTAAGCCGATTCTTTCCACCTGCCATGTATGATAGATTAATGGGAGAAATACGTGCTTTTTCACAAAATCCTAATGAATCTCTTGTTGAAGCTTGGCTTCGCATGAAAGATTTGCTTCGAAGTTGTCATGGTAATAATTTAGGACGAGGAACAATAATCTAAATCTTTTATCATGGTCTTGATGAAGCATCTCAAGCAATCCTTGATGCCGGAGGAATTTTCCTTTACAAAACACCAAATGAGGCATATCAACTTCTTGAAGATCGAGTACTTCTTAAATTCGATTGGTCAAAAGATTCCAAAACCAAACCCTTACGTAAAACCGTTGCTTTTGCCGAAAGTTCAGATAATTCAAAACTCATGGACAAAATAGAAGCCTTGTCTTCTAAAATGGACTCGCAATACAAAGATATAAAAGGAGAAATGAAAGAAATGCGAGATGGCTGTAATAATTGTGGAGGAAATCACACATCATCCGAGTGTGATGACCAACCTATGAATGGACCCAACGAAGGGGAAGCCAATTATGTCCAAGGAGGATATCGTGGAGGAGGTTTCCGTGGTAATTATTACGGAAGAAGTTCTGGAAATTGGCAAGATCGCCAACAAAGGGATAACAACCGTGATTTTCAACCTCGAACAGAAAATCCAAAACCAACAAATTCAGATAAAAAGGAAGAATCTGATTTCGAAAAATGATGCGAGAATTCGTAAATGCTCAAAGAACTACAAATGAGTTTGTAAAAACTCAATTTTTCAATCTCAAAATCAAAGTTGAGCAAGGTCAGAAAAATCATCAAGCTTCTATTCAGGATCTTGAACAAAAATTTGGTAGACTTTCTGATCAATTTTCTTCTCGAATTCCTGGTACATTACCAAGTAACACCCAATCCAATCCAAAACCATCTGGATTAAACGATAAGAATTACCGTCCACCACATAACAGAAATGAGCATATCAATGTTGTATTCACTAGAAATGGTCTCTCATATGATCCACCACCCATTCCTACCGATAATACTCTTATTCAAGAAGAAGAGGAAGAAGCTGAGGAAGAAGCAATTGAAAAAGAACCAACCCAAAAACCAATCGTTCCACCAATAAAGCCTTGTACACCAAAAATACCATATCCACAAGCCCTAAGAAAAGAGAAAAGAGAGGAGCGAAATAAGAAGTTTTTAGAGATGATCAAAGAAGTTAGAATTAACGTACCCCTCGTTGATGTTCTAGCTGGAATGCCCAATTATGGGAAATTTTTGAAAGAACTTCTTAATAATCGAAACAAGTTAGAAAAAATTTCCGCCACCGTTCTTAATGAAGAATGCTCTGCTATAATTCAAAACAAAATTCCACCAAAACTTGGAGATCCCGGAAGTTTTCTTATACCATGTACATTAGGAAACAACATCACATGTGATGCTTTAGCCGATTTAGGTGCAAGTATCAATTTGATGCCCTATTCGTTGTATTCTAAACTTTCCAACAATACATTGAAACCTACTAAGATGAATATACGATTAGCTAACCATACATACCAATATCCTGTTGGGGTTGCTGAAAATATGCTTGCTCAAGTTGGTAAATTTGTTTTTCCTGTGGATTTTGTTATCTTAGAAATGGAAGAAGATAGTCGAGTACCCTTAATCTTAGGAAGACCTTTCTTAAACACTGCTGATGCAATGATTAAAGTTAAAGGTAAAGAACTAAATCTCGGAGTAGGAGAAGATCGAATCACATTCTTAAACGATAAAGCAATGAAATATCCAAATTCCAGTGATGACACATGCTATAACATCGATGTAATTGATGAAGTCACTGAAGAAGAATTGGATGCATTACTTGACGATTCAAAACCATTCATGACTACTTCAAAAAAGATTAGTGAAACAGATACTGATAAAGAATTTGAGGAATTCATGGAAATAAAATTAGAAGAAGAGGAAGAAGAGAAATTTGAAGATATCACTGAGAAAGACCAATTGAAAATCAAATCATCTCTAGAAGAACCACCCACTGATTTGGAACTCAAACCCCTTCCCAATAAACTCGAATATGCTTACTTAGAAGAAAATTCACTTCCTCCAGTAGTCATATCGTCGGTGCTCGAAACAAATCAAAAAGAAAGACTCGTTTATGTTCTTAAGAAGCATAAACGCGCTTTTGCGTGGAAAACTTCTGATATTCCAGGAATTAGTCCTGATTTTTGCAAACACAAAATCAATTGTGAAGAAGGTTCTAAACCCGTTGTAGAAAGACAACGTCGACTCAACCCAAATATGAAAGAGGTTGTTAAGAAGGAAATCATTAAACTTCTTGATGCATGAATTATTTATCCTATTGAGGATAGCCCATAGGTGAGTCCAGTTCATTGTGTTCCAAAGAAAGGAGGATTGACTAGAGTGACAAACGAAAGGAATGAGTTAGTTCCTACTAGAACTATCACTGGATGGCGAGTATGTATTGATTATAGAAAACTTAATAAAGCCACCAGGAAAGATCATTTTCCTTTACCCTTCATGGATCAGATGCTCGAAAGATTAGCAGGAAACAAATACTTTTGCTTCCTTGATGGCTTTTCGGGATATTTCCAAATTCCTATCGATCCAGCCGATCAAGAGAAAACCACATTTACATGTCCTTTTGGAACCTACGCTTACCGGCGTATGTCTTTTGGTCTATGTAATGCACCTGCAACTTTTCAAAGGTGTATGATCGCAATATTTCAAGACATGCTTGAAGCATCTATGGAAGTTTTCATGGATGACTTTTCAGTTTTTGGTGATTCTTTTGAAACTTGTCTTTCCAATCTCGATAAAATGCTTGAAAGATGTGAAGCTGCACATCTAGTTCTTAATTGGGAAAAATGTCATTTCATGGTAACTGAAGGAATTGTGTTAGGACACAAAATATCAAGTTCAGGAATGGAAGTAGACAAAGCTAAAATAGATGTTATCACCAAATTACCACCACCAACTAACGTTAAAGCCGCTAGAAGTTTTCTAGGACATGCCGGTTTTTACGGCCGATTTATCAAAGATTTTTCAAAAATATCACGTCCTATGACTAAACTTCTAGAAAAGGATTCTGTATTTGATTTCAATGCTGACTGCATTAAAGCTTTCGAAACATTGAAAAGTCAATTGACTAGTGCCCCAATTATGGTTGCACCTAATTGGTCACTACCATTTGAAATCATGTGTGATGCAAGCGATTTCGCTGTTGGAGCTGTTTTAGGACAACGTGAAGGAAAACATTTTCGTCCTATTTACTTTGCTAGTAAAACACTCAACAATGCTCAACAAAACTATACGGTTACGGAGAAAGAATTATTAGCCGTAGTTTTTGCATTCGACAAATTCAGATCATATCTTGTGCTTTCAAAAACGATAGTTTTTACCGATCATTCCGTACTCAAATATTTGTTTACCAAACAAGATGCAAAACCACGTCTTATCAGACGGATTTTATTACTGCAAGAATTTGATATCGAAATAAAAGATAAGAAAGGAGCAGAAAATCTTGCAGCAGATCATTTATCACGTCTCGAGAATCCAAATTTGGAAGAATTAAAAGAAAATGAAATTAATGATTATTTTCCAGAAGAAACTCTCATGACGATAGATAAAGATGATGATGAGGAAATACCGTGGTTTGCAAATTACGCAAATTATCTTGCAGGAGATATTCTTAAAAAAAGAAATGAGTCACTACCAACGTAGTAAGTTCTTTTCAGAACTAAAACACTATTATTGGGAGAAACCTTACCTTTTTAAGATGTGCAAGGATGGAATGATACGAAGATGTGTTTCGGGTGCCGAAACAAGAAAAATTCTTGATGAATGTCATCATGGCCCAACTAGGGGACATTATGGTCCTTCCACTACAGCTAGAAAAGTTTTTGATGCTGGATTCTATTGGCCTACAATTTTCAAAGCAGCGTTTACTCTTGTTTAAAACTGTGATGCGTGCCAAAAATCTGGTAACCTTTCCCGAAGAGACGAAATGCCTCAAAAGAGCATTCAAGTCTGTGAAATATTCGATATTTGGGGAATTGATTTTATGGGACCTTTCCCTAAATCACACAAATACGAATATATCCTCGTTGCAATCGATTATGTTTCCAAATGGGTTGAAGCTGAAGCTCTTCCTACTAATGATGCACGAGTTGTTGTCAACTTTCTCAAAAAGCTTTTTGCTCGCTATGGAATTCCTAAAGCTTTAATAAGTGATAGAGGATCCCATTTCTGTAATAAACAAATGGAGAAAGTAATGAAACGATATGGAGTTCATCATCGTTTTGCTACAGCTTATCATCCACAAACTAGTGGTCAAGTCAAAAATACCAATAGAGCTATAAAAAGAATACTTGAAAAAACGGTTATAGACAATCCTTCCGTTTGGTCAAGGAAATTTGATGACGCTCTATGGGCATTTCGTACGGCATATAAAACACCAATTGGTACGACACCGTACAGACTCTTGTATGGGAAAACATGTCATCTACCGTTCGAACTTGAACACCGTGCTTACTGGGCGTTAAGAAGCTGTAATCCTGATTTAAAAATAGCTGGAGAAAAGAGATTTTTGCAATTACATGAACTTGATGAGTTAAGACTTCAAGCTTATGAAAACTCCAAGCTATATAAAGCAAGAACCAAAGCATATCACGATAGAAAGCTGAGAATTCGAAAACAATTCAAAGCTGGAGATAAAGTTCTGCTTTTTAATATGAAATACAAGTTTAAAGCTCCGAAACTCAAGCCAAAATGGTTTGGACCTTATGTAGTCAAACATGGATTTCCATCCGGTTATGTTGAACTTTATGACAAACATGGTGGAAGTTTCATTGTAAATGGGCACCTAATTAAACTCTATTATGATAAGAAGCAATTAAACTTGATTTCTAATGAGGAAATTTCATCCGAATTTGAATATAAAGCTATCACATTCATGGCTCCACACAAGGAAATGGTTCCTTGGGCACACAGTAATGGTTTTATCTATGATGCTCTTTCTAGAGCATGGGAAAATGTTAAATTGGAAAACATAGATGAAACAGGAGAGGGAATTGTGATAGGAAATGTGTTGTATATCCCTAAAAGGAAACATAACACTAAAACTTCATAATCTATTTCGAAGTTTGAGTCCGGCTGAGGACTCGTTAATAAAACAAGCTCTTCTCGGGAGGCAACCCGTGTGTTTTATTTTTATTATTTTTGTTTTTGATTTTCAGTGTTTATACCCCAAAGTTTTACTACTTGGTCGAACTTAAGTGTGGGGGTGTGCCACTAATTTGAATAAAACTGCAATGCTTTTTGTTTGTTTGTTTTTGTTTCAAATAATGCAAGTGTTGACTACAAGAAACAGAAGATTGGATAACACCGGATATCATGGTTTACTTTCTCATTTTCCCTACTTTCATGCTTTTTCGTTTATTACATTGAGGACAATGTTTAACTTAAGTGTGGGGGTGAGTAGGTAAAATAAGAAATTAAGTCTAATATCGATTTAATTTTTAAATTTTGTTTGTCCTTGTGATCTAGTTGTTTTCACGCTTTTAGGAATAATTTATTAGAATAACTGGATCTATCCACTGGTAAAATTAGTAATTTTTGAAAAATTTGAGATGTGTCCCGATTAATATTGCAATCCATTTCTGGGATTGATAACATTTGCTAGCGCATATTATAACCCTTTCCACTAAATTGTGAGGATTTGAGCCTATTTCATATCTAGCATACATCTTTTATGCTTGAATCTTTTGTTATGAGTGTGCCGGTGATTTCATTTATTCTAGAACTTGTACTTGTAAATCATTATGAGACCGTTGTGAGATTACATTTTTGTAATATAAGTATACATACGTGATAAGAGGCTACCTTAGGATTTTAACCAAATAACCTTCATTATTGATTTTTAGCTAATCACATTGATTAGTTAATTTCCAATTTTAACCCTTTTGTTAGCGTTCATTTTTAACGCTAGATACCCTTAGTTACACCCTTTGAGCCATCCTTTTCATTTTGATAAATCCAGAAAAATACAAAAATATTTTACACTTTAAACCTTAGCCTAACCCTTGTCAAAGTCTAAATGGTGGGTTGCTAGTTGCTTGGTTGTTGGATAGTTTCTGATGATTATTAGTTAGCCACACTTCACCAATTATGTGTGTGTCATTCCGACAAAGACGGGGACTGCAACTTCTTATTTGTATTATTGTGGTGATGCTTATGTGAAGTGTGGGGGAGTTTACCTTGTAAAAAAAAAAAAAAAATGAATAAGTCATCGTAACTATAAGGTGACAATTATAGCAAATGTGCTATATATGTGAATAAAGGAAACCTTGTGATATGTTGTTAGCCAATGTGCTAAGAATATTATTATGGCGAATCGATATATCGTTATTTGATGAAGAGGAAGATTGTAACTATAATCATTTACTGGTTCGTGGTTAGTTTGGTGACTAGCAACAATGGGACTTAGACTTTATTTTATTTTTCTTTAAAACCAATTTCATAAATAATCTCATGCCTTATCCCTACCCTTACCAAATTACTTTATCTCTACGGATATTGTAATGGCTTTGTGAGAATGTCAAGTGCAAGAATATTGTAGTGACCATCCGGTTTTTGAGTAATTAAAAACTCGCGCCAGTAATCTATTGTGTTTTTGAATGAGATGTTTAAACATAAGCCTGGTACAACCCTAAGCCTTACATTACAACCCGAATAAAAGACCTCTTTGATATGTAGACTTGGTGCTTACGCCATTGCGGTGTAGTTTTGTTTCTTGTACAAGCTTATGGTAATAATTAGATCATGACTGAGCAATGAGTGTGATTTCTCTTATTTACTCCACTTCTTAAATAAATGAGTGATTGAGTGAATTATACTTCGTTCCTTTTTCGTGAGGTGTTTAGAAATGTTAATCAAGCAAGAAAATCATTGGGTATTGTCAAACATCTCGAAATTTCACTATTCAAGCTTAAAAAGGATGAATCTCATCTTGTACTTGTACTTGGTGGATTTGCATCACATTTTTCTAATCATTTTTGGTTACCATGTGAATATTTAGTTTTCTTCTAGATTTGCTTGAGGACAAGAAAAGTTTAAGTGTGGGGAATTTGATAACGCTCAAAGTTAACATGTTTTTATAAGCGTTATTAGTGTTTTTGTGTATGCTATTTGGTTGTTTTTATATGCTTTTGCCACTAAATCGTATCAAAGTATGTTTTTGTAGCATATGTAGCCAAATGCAGGAAAAATGGAGAAAAAGTGAAGAAAATGAAGTATACGCGATTACACGAAGATTCCCGAGCTCAAAAGTCCAATCTATGAAGTAATTCATATGAGAACCTAAGTTTTGTCATCTCAAAGTTCCAAGTTCAGAAGTTAATCAAGTTTGGATAGTACATAAAGAACTACACAAGTCAAAGTCAAAGTCCAAATCTGCTAGAAATTACCATCCGATCGGTTGGTGTGAAACCGATCGGATTGCCATAATTACCTCTCTCCATCCGATCGGTACCAACCCGCAACCGATCAGATGGTCAACTCTGCATGTTTTTGCCAACTTTTTGTGCACGAATCTTGATCTTTTGTCCCATGGTTCTAGGCCCTTTTTAGTGTCTTATTGTCCAAGTTCAAGCATTTAAGTTCTTATTTATTACCATGAGTGTTGGACAAGCCTATAAGGGACCTCAAAAGTGCATAACTCAACACACAATTGAAGATACCATTTACTCTCATTACTACACACAATTATTATCATCTTCTAGCTCTCTAAGGAGGAAAATTCGTGTAGAAAGAACCAGGAACTTTGGAGGACCAAGGAAGCAACATTTGGAATCCGAAAATCTCAATAAATCATCACCAACTCTTAGGTTATCAATACCTTGTCATTAGTTATCAATTTCAAAGCATTGTAAGACTTATAACCATGGATTCTTATGTTAAATATTCTGAGTTTATTTGCATGTTTGCCATGAGTGGCTAGTAATCTTTTTACACTTGTTTTGATGATGTTTTATACTTAGTGATAGTGATGATTGTGATAACATGTTTTAATTCAATTTCAAGTCAATCCTAAGAACCAATTGTACTTTAAGTTTCATCGTGACATTTGTTTCGCCAAGGTTAACTAATTGATAATAGTTTCAAAGGTCGAAAGATTTGTTATTACTCAACTAGTTATAATCATTTGTCTATGAATGATTGTTTTTCACCATAATTATTCTTGACTAAACAAAGAAACAAGAAGTATGATTGTAATAAGAATTCTTTTATAACATCAAATCGGATTGTTTGTAAACCTTTAGTAGGACGAAAGTTTAAATGTTTATAAATGATTGTGACCTTTTTGTCTATGAAGAGGTTACCTTTTGTATTGACCATTTCCTAAGAGTATTTGAATGGTAATAAAAGTTTGTCTTGTGTTTAAGATATCCACCATACCTTATGAACCTTGGATAGATCTTGAATTGATTGGTTTACTCCTAAAGCTTTTTTTTATGAACTAAACTCTTGGCCGAAGTTTAACTTGTAGAAACAATAGATTAGATCACCATCTAATTATCTCAACCAACATGTTATCAAAAGTTATCACAATCATGTGTGTCATTAAGTAGAAAACTAGTCTAAACAAGTGTAGTTTTTAATTTATTGAATTTTCTTATTATCTTATTTGCGTACATTAGAGATTTACTTTTAGACTTATATTTCGATTCACTCACAAATCCCTGCGAACGATCCCGACTTACCATCATATCTTGCTATAACGGACGAGTCCACTTGCTCGTATGTGTTGTTTCTAGATTTGGTAATTCACCCTTATAAATTTAAAACTTGCACTAACAAATAGCACATCAGGCTTCCCAACTTCATAGTTTCAAAATCAGGCCTATTCCTCCAAACAACTGTATGCATACTCCATTCTGGTACAAGACTTCTAAGAAACTTAAGGTTTACATCTTCTTGAGGAACCACATAACCAACAAGCTTTAAGTGACTAACAAGTTGATTAAGCATGTTGTATGTACCATCAATCTTTTCTCCACTTGTAGCAAAAAAGTTCTCAAACTGATGCTTCAACATATTTTTCCTTGACTTCTTAGTAGCATCATTCCCTCCAAATCTGAATTCCACAGCATCCATCAAGGCTTTTGCAGTCTCACAGCTATCAAAGTCCAATTGAAATTCATTAGGTATTCCCATCAAGAGAATACTGTGAGCCTTGATCTCCATCTTCCTCACTGAGTTTTCTTCAGCAGACTTGATAGGTATCTCTTTTCCATCAGGACCTTTTTGTGGTAAAGTGTCACCATTCACGATCACATTCCACATGTTGAAGTCAATCATGCGAATGTATTGTCTGATTCTCATCTTCCACAGCTCATACTCTCCAGGATTGAGCATGGGAACCTTTAAAGCAGTCACCATGTGTATGTCGTCACCCATCTTCAGCAATTGATTATGAACAGTAAACTTGTAAGGAACAAATTCTTCTTGATTACAACTTCTAGATCACAAGCTCTGATACCACTTGTAGGATCGTTGTAGCTCGAGGTTGTTTAGACCTCATATCATCTAGGATACACAATAACAAAGATTAACAATAATGCACAGCGGAATAAGTAAACATCTTTATTATTGAAACAAGGTTTCTCTTCAATAACACTCCAAGCCTCAAATATTATTTGATCAGAATAAAACGGTTACACCTAATCTGTAACAGAAATCAAAAGATGTATTGAAAGACTTAATAATAAAAACATGTACCCTTAATCTCTTTATATAATAGAAAATTAGGGTTTACAAAATACTACGAAGGACTAAAATATAAATCTTCTTTTGCAAGCAAGTCCTTCTCCATATTTTGTAGAATTCCTTCTTGTCATATTAAGTCCTTATTGTTTCATTCTTTATTGTTTTGTATCATCAAATCTAATAGACCCAACATTCAGGAGTCGCAAATGGGTTTGTGGAAAACTAGAAGGGGGGTTGAATAGTTTTACGTCGTTTTTAAATTGTTATAAAAGTTTTCTTTATTTTATAAAATATAGATTCGATGCTATATGAAATCAAGTCGTGCACAATATGAACAACACTAAGTATGTACGATAAAGCAATAATAACGTAAGTAAAGAAATAGATAAGGGTTGGAAAGATCGAACCGAGAGACAAGAGATTTATAGTGGTTCGGCTACAAGGTCACCTTCCTTGCCCTACTCCACTCCCGGAGCACCTAACTCGAGAGTTTTCTTCACTATATCAACAAGCTCCCTTATGGCGGAGAAAACCTTACACACCACAATAACTTCACAACTTAATCACAACTTCTACACAACTAGTTCACACCTATTCACTACTTAATCACACCACTTCTTCACACCAATCTTCTACACACCAATCTTCTTCACACCTATTCTTCTACACACCAATCTTCTTCCTAACTTATCTTCTTCACAACTATTCTTCTAACCAATCACACTATATATCAAACTACACTATCTTCTAACAAATATTCACAACTAATCACACAATGAAATAATAACAATGATGATTCACTGACAACTTAGATGTGGAGATCACAACAAGTTGTAATACTTCTTGTCTTGAGGGATAGAAGTATTCTTCTCTTGCACTTGATGGGATGATGTTTGGATCACTTTGAAACAAAGATTTAAGAATGTATGATCAAAGGATTTATAGATTGGAAATGGAGATCTAGAACAGAAAGTTCTGGAGTGCAAAAGGTGAGCAAAAAATCCAGGTTTAAGGTGGTATTTATAGGCAAAAGATTCTGACAGAGGAGCGTGGCCGGTCCCCTTAAATCAAGGCCGGTCCCCTTAATTTTAAGGGGACCGCCCTTTATAATTAAGGGGGGCGCCCAGCTGAAACGGCCAGAAACTTTGTCTTTTAGTGGCGAAAGTTTATTTGTTGAAAAACTAACTGATTTTGGTTAAAAATTTGAATTCATATATTTAGTATGAATAAAACATTTTTCTTTATTACCAAAAGTGTTTTTCAAAAATATATAATATGTTTATATAATTAAATAAACTTTGCATTAGTTAATTAAATACCCCTTCGATCATAAATTGCACTAAACACTTTGTTTATTCATACCTTAAGTGATTTGGATGTAAAGAGAAATATTAATCACTAAATACTTGTTTATGTAACAAGTTTTAGTTCTATGAGTTTATATTTTGTGATAATTAAAACATAGAGATATTGATAACATGTTAATAATGTTTTTAGGCATTATTTATGTCAACAATCTCACCCTTTTTGATTATTACAAAACCTTAAACTCAATATATCTAAAACTTGTTTTTAGACAAGTATTATAGAGTTTACATTTCTCTTCTCCCCCTTTTTGTAAAATTAAAAAGGTTAAGCCGAGTAAGCTTCGCGAGGGAAGTTTAAACGGGTGGAATGCTCCCCCTTGATATATGCTCCCCCTCATTTGAGAGCACCAAGGGAACGAGCTATGGAGATCTTTGCTACAAAAATATTTGAAAAGAGCAAGATACACATATATGTAAGGCAACAATTATGCAACTAAACATAGATTCATTCAAGCATTATAGAAATGATAAGCATTACAACATTCAATATGTTTGAAGCATATTGATAAAAATAACACAAAAGAAAAGACATAGTCCTATATTGCCTAACAGAGCCCTTGGACTTGCTTGCAACCCATGGTTGATTATTTTATTTGCTTGAAGGGAAACATAAGCATAAAGCTTAGATGTTTGATTGAGAGGGATATGGAGTGGAGTATGGAGCAGAAGAAGTGGATCTCACGATGTTGTATCGTGTTAAGGGTGGTATTGGATGATTATGAGTGAGAAGATATTCAATCCAAGAAATATCTTCACTCAAGTAGAGGATTTGTTTTTGAAGGAATATGCAACAAGGGCAAAAGTGAGTGTGGTTTGTAACTTGATCCAAGTTGAGAGAGTGGGGAAGGCAATTTGCATAGGGTGATGAGGGAGGTTGCCCTTTGTTGCGTTGTGCAAGATGCATAGCAAGGAGATCACGAAGATCATGGATTTGGTTTATTTCATCACGGAACTTTTGTTTTTCCGTGGCAATGTGGAGGGGATCATAGGTTTGGTATGGATGAGTTGGGTTTGTGTAGTTGGAATTGTAGTTTGATGGTTGATCAAACTTGTATGGATCATTATAAGTGGTTGGAGGTTGAGATGTGTAGTTTGGCTTGAAGGAAGATGTTTGGCCAATGTTGTATGGTTTGTAATGAGGATCAAATGAATGACCTTGTTGGTTTGATGCAAAGTTTGGGAAGTAAGAAGTTGGGGGTGTGGAATGACTTCCAACTTCATTTATGATGATGGATTTGTTTCGAGGGCTTTTTCTTCGCCAAACGGGTTTTTTCGTCATCCTTGCTAGCCTTGAGGCTTTTGATTTTGGTTTGTTTGGAGAGTTCATGATGGGATGAATGGAGAGTTTTGAGGATTGGGGATATTTATAGTGTAAGATTTGTGTGTTTAAGGATGGATAAGGTTTGTTTGGGGGATTAGGACAAAATGTGTTGGTGAAAAATGGGAAATGTAGGTTGAAATGGGCTAAAAAGCAGAAAAGATTCTGTAAACCTGTCCATCAGATGGCCGGTCCCCTTAATTAGGGGGCGGTCCCCTTAAAATTAAGGGGGCCGCCTTACATAATTAAGGGGGCCGCTCATCTGGTGATTTTCAGATTGCCAGAATTGGGTTTTTGGCAGAAAATTTGCAGAAAGGTTGTGTTTTTGGACTTGGATTCAAGCAAGTTCAATTCCTTTAGGCAATATAGCATCTAATCTAATCATTAAATATCATGCATGCAAAAACTCTTAAAAGAAAAATTGAACAAACAACAATTAATAAGCTAGGGAAGACATATGAAGTCAAGGGCATTAATTATTCCTAAGGCAACTATCTTAGATCAAAAGCAAAGGTAACAAGTGTTTCAAGAATCTAGTGATGAAACAAGATGAGCAAATTATGAATGATTTTGTCCTAGTGTGTGCCTATATGCAACAAATGTGGAGTTGTGATTGTTTCGACTCCTAAATGAAAAGAAGAAAAATTTCTTAAGAAACAATCCAAAATCTCCTTGATTTGATTTTTGCTCGATCATGAATGTCAAAGATATATATGAGATTATATACTTTGAAAATTTATGTGAGAGTTTATGCATGATTTTGAAAGAGAAAAGAGAATGTTTTTAGCATTTATCAACAATGCAAGGAAAATGATGTTCATGAAATTCCTAGATGTGAGAATGGTAATAAAAGTTTATTGGGTTTTTACAAAAGAGTATGTGCAACGAAATAGTGTTTCCCAATCTCCAATTTTTGTGCGAAATAGAATCCTAGACTCAGAGATGAAGAAGTGGAAGAAGAATAAATCATATGCAAGTTTAATGCAAGAGAGAAAAAGAAAACGTTTGAGTGTAATAGAACTTAGTCAACTTGTTCTATCATTCCTAATCCTAAACGCAAGTGGTTGAATAATTCACGCTTAAGGGGTTTTGTGAATATATCCGCAATGTTATCTTCCGATGCAACCTTTTCTATAGATATGTTTCCTTTTTGTACATTATCCCTAAGAAAGTGGTGGCGTATTTCTATATGTTTAGTCCTAGAGTGTTGCACCGGATTTTTACTTAAATCTATCGCACCTTTATTATCGCACATAATGGGAACATTTTCTAACCTAATGCCATAGTCTACGAGAGCTTGTTTCATCCATAGTGCTTGTTGACATGCCTTTCCGGTGTTTACATATTCGGCTTCGGTGGTAGAAATAGCAAGAGCGGTTTGCTTCTTTGAAAACCAAGATGTTATACAACATCCCATAAACGTGCAAATACCGCTAGTGCTTTTCCTATCTACGTAGTCTCCCGCATGATCCGAATCCGCATAGACAATGGTTTCTATGCCAGATCCCTTAGGATACCATAATCCTAAGTGTATAGTGCCCTTAATGTATCGGAAGATACGCTTAACCGCTTCTAGGTGAGAGGTTTTGGGATCCTCTTGAAAACGGGCACAAAGGCAAACACTAAACATGATATCGGGTCTACTTGCCGTCAAGTATAGTAAACTACCTATCATTCCTCTATACTTGGTGTTATCTACGGACTCACCTTCATCATCCTTTGTGAGTTTCACTTCCGTAGACATGGGAGTTTTCATGGGTTTTGAGTCTTCTAGGCCAAATTTCTTAGGCATTTCCTTAATGTACTTAGATTGGTTAAAGAATATTCCATCTTCTAATTGTTTTATTTGTAATCCTAGGAAGAAGTTAAGTTCACCCATCATACTCATCTCAAACTCATCATGCATGATTTTGGCAAATTCATCACACATGTCTTGACAAGTCGATCCAAATATAATGTCATCAACATATATTTGAACAATGATGAGATTTGGGTCTTTCCTTTTAGTGAAAATAGTGTTATCTACCATTCCCATGGAATAATCATGTTTAATAAGGAAAGCTTTTAATCGATCATACCAAGCTTTGGGAGCTTGTTTGAGTCCATACAAGGCTTTCTTTAACTTATAAACATAATCAGGTTTTGTGAAGTCAATGAATCCTGGAGGTTGTGCCACATATACCTCCTCATTGATAAAACCGTTAAGGAATGCACTTTTCACGTCCATTTGGAATAACTTAAAATCTAGGGCGCATGCATAGGCAAGTAGTATCCTAATGGATTCTAGTCTAGCTACGGGGGCATAGGTTTCGTCATAATCAATTCCTTCTTGTTGATTATAACCTTGGGCAACTAACCTAGCTTTATTCCTAGTAACTACTCCATTTTCATCTAATTTATTCCTATACACCCATTTGGTTCCTATTATGGTCATATTCATTGGATTTGGGACTAATTCCCAAACATCATTAGCCTTAAATTGATTTAATTCTTCTTGCATAGCTATAACCCAACTTTCATCTTTTAAAGCCTCATTAATGTTCTTAGGTTCTACTGCTGAGAGGAAACAAAAGAAATTATTTTTATCTTGAGCTTGTAACCTAAGGGTTCTTTGGTTAAGATGACCTATTATATTATTTAGTGGATGCGATCTAGATTCTTTAACATTTACAATTTCGTTATTTTCTAAGTTAATGTCTTCATTATCATTTCCTATGGGTTTCGTTTTACTAACCTCAATAGCTACTTCTTCGATTAAGTCATCATCTTCTAACGGTAAGTTTTAGGAGGTGGTGGTGTTTCATCAAATGTTACATTTAGTGATTCTTCTACTTTCATGGAATGTTTGTTAAGTATTATATATGCTTTACTATTTTGTGAGTATCCTAAGAATATTCCTTCATACGATTTTGGATCAAACTTAGTGAGGTAATCCTTAGTGTTTAGAATGTAACATTTACTTCCAAATACCCTAAAGTAGCTTAAGTTTGGTTTTCTACCTCTTAGTAACTCATAAGGAGTTTTTCCTAGAATTCTCCTAATTGATACCCTATTAATAATATATGTTGAAGTATCTACGGCGTGACACCAAAATTTTTGTGGGATGGATTGTTCATTTAACATTGTTCTACTCATTTCTTGTAGTGACCTATTTTTTCTTTCTACTACGCCATTAGATTGAGGAGTACGAGGAGCGGAGAAATTGTGAGATATTCCATTTAAATCACAAAATTTTCCGAATTGTATTTCATTGTCAAATTCCCTACCATGGTCCGTCCTAATGGATACTATTGTGCATCCTAATTTATTTTGAATCATTTTACTAAATATTTCAAACTTTTCAAAGGCTTGGGTCTTGTCACTTAAAAACATAGTCCACGTGTATCGTGAGTAGTCATCTACTATTACTAAGGTGTATTTGTTTCCTCCATAGCTCCGCACAGCGGATGGACCAAAAAGATCCATATGTAATAGTTCTAGGCACCTAGTAGTGGATACTATATTCTTAGCTTTGTGACTAGCATGAACTTGTTTTCCAATTTTACATGCATCACAAAAATGTTTGTCATATTTTAGATTAGGCAAGTTTCTAACTAGTTCCTTAGAGGCCAAAGATTGTATTTGTTGCATGTTAGCATGTCCTAATCTCCTATGCCACAATGTGGAGTTTTCGTCTAGGGTCGTTAGGCATATCCTATCCTCAGGTTTGTTTCCTAGTTTCATAACATATACGCCTCCTTTTCTAATTCCTCTACCTATAATTCTTCCATTCTTAACTATTTCGCTATCCTCTTCGCTAAAGATAACTCTACATTTATTATCACATATTTGTCCTACACTAAGCAAGTTATATGTTGAATAGTTTTACGTCGTTTTTAAATTGTTATAAAAGTTTGTTTAAAAGTTTTCTTTCTTTTATAAAATATAGATTCGATGCTATATGAAATCAAGTCGTGCACAATATGAACAACACTAAGTATGTACGATAAAGCAATAATAACGTAAGTAAAGAAATAGATAAGGGTTGGAATGATCGAACCGAGAGACAAGAGATTTATAGTGGTTCGGCTACAAGGTCACCTTCCTTGCCCTACTCCACTCCCCGAGCACCTAACTCGAGAGTTTTCTTCACTATATCAACAAGCTCCTTTATGGCGGAGAAAACCTTACACACCACAATAACTTCACAACTTAATCACAACTTCTACACAACTAGTTCACACCTATTCACTACTTAATCACACCACTTCTTCACACCAATCTTCTACACACCAATCTTCTTCACACCTATTCTTCTACACACCAATCTTCTTCCTAACTTATCTTCTTCACAACTATTCTTCTAACCAATCACACTATATATCAAACTACACTATCTTCTAACAAATATTCACAACTAATCACACAATGAAATAATAACAATGATGATTCACTAACAACTTAGATGTGGGGAAAGTTTATTTGGTGAAAAACTAACTGATTTTGGCTAAAAATTTGAATTCATATATTTAGTATGAATAAAACATTTTTCTTTATTACCAAAAGTGTTTTTCAAAAATATATAATATGTTTATATAATTAAATAAACTTTGCATTAGTTAATTAAATACCCCTTTGATCATAAATTGCACTAAACACTTTGTTTATTCATACCTTAAGTGATTTGGATGTAAAGAGAAATATTAATCACTAAATACTTGTTTATGTCACAAGTTTTAGTTCTATGAGTTTATATTTTGTGATAATTAAAACATAGAGATATTGATAACATGTTAATAATGTTTTTAGGCATTATTTATGTCAACAGGGTTGATGAATGTGTCCACTTCAGATGATGCATTGGTAATTATTTGATCATCAACATTTATGTGGGAGGTTGAAGAGACATTGTTTGATGAACTTTCATGTTGAATGTGAGTGGTTGGAGGAGTATCTGGTATGGGATCAGCAGCTTCATAAATAGTTGTTGATGAACCGGATATAGGAGGTGCAATGTCCCTAGACTTAATATTTTCAGAAAGTTACCATATATACCTCTATGCATGAAAACTATTGCAAAACTAGTCCTAAAATTATGTAAACTATATTTTTATGAAACAAAAAGTTTTCCTAGCTTATGACTAACTAATATAAGCTTATTAAAGTAACCTAGATCAACTTATGGCTTATGAGAAGGGCTTATAGCATGCAAATAGCAACTAGTCTAAAATTAGGGTTTTAAAATGAAAAGGTTTAAAAGAAAATGATCAAGGCTTAGGCAAGGGTTCCTAGGTGATCTAAGGCAACTAATATCTATCCTAGGACAATACCGAAGTCATTAGAACTAGTGAAAGGGCTTACTTGATCAAAGGTGGGGCGTTAGAGGTGTTTAGGGTTTCTCGGCTAGTTTCTACTTCGAAAAGGGTTCTAGGCCTGATGTTCTTGGCTCTTAGGCTTGCTAGGGACCTTATACTACTGCTAAGACTCAGAATATTGAGGTGGAGAAGTGAGGAGAGATGGTTTGAAATGAAATTGCTTCTAGGGTATTTATAGGGCTCGTTAGCCCTTATGATTAAGTAAACTTGAAGTGGTGGCCAAGTTAACGTGGTGTGGTGGTTTAGGACAGGTGGGGGGTGACTAAGGAAGGCTAGGGAGTAGGTAGGGGGCTGGAGAGGCGGTGTAGGGTGGTATGTGGTGTAAAATGGCTTAAAATGGCAAGTAGCTTAAAAGTAGATGCCTAGATTAGTGTCCTATGAGTGTTTAGTGACTAATATTAAGTCCTAGGAGGCTTATACTAAGTGGTGGTAGCTTATGATAAGGTTTTGGGGATAGTTTAACCTAGTTTTGGGGCTTATAAGATCTAGTTAGGATTTTGTGCGTAAATGACTTATACCTAAGCTATAAAGGGTTGTACTAAGGTTTAGGGGTGCTAAGATATCCTAATGTTGCTAAGCTAACTCATACATAAGCCTTGAACACTTTCAAACTAGTTTAGATAAGCAATTAGGGTTTTAAAGATAACCGTAAACACATATGGTTCAATTACGGTTTATTAGGGTTTCTGATAGATATAGTATACTAGAGTGATAGATTACTTAGTGTAATGGTGTTTAGAACCTAGACTTGACGTACCGGGATGTTTACAGGAGGTAAACATAGTGGTGTTGGGCATAGGTAGATATGTGAGCAGGTCTAGAGAGTCATGCATGTAATGAAAAGAAAAAATTTACCTGTGAAATTACCTTGTGGTGGAAATGATATCGATGAAATTTTATGGGTTATTACATTGCGTCTTTACCAGGGTGGCCTCTTTTTACTGTAGCGATTCCCCCTTGTGTTGGGAACTCTACTAGAGACCTAATGGTGGAGACTTCCTAGCTGAGCTTTTGAAGCGTTGTTCTATCGAGTATGACATTATACTTGGATGTAGATTTAACTATGTGAAATTGTAACAAGATTGTTCTCGACAGCAGGTATGTTTCTACTGTGAGCTCTAAAGTGACTACTCCTTCAGGGTATGATATCTCTCCTAAGAAACCGATTAGTAGTGTGGTTGGGGGTCTAAATCTTGATCTGATATATTATGGGAGCTTATTAAAATAGTGCTCATATATTATGTCTACTTAACTCCCTTTGTCTCTACTCTAGGTTGTGTGCTAAGGTAGGTATTGTTCTCTACTCTGGTGGTGTCACCAAGGGTGGAGTTGCTGGATTCGTATCTTCTTTAAGGTGGAGTTGGAGGTGGAGTAGAGTGGCTGTGAAAAAACAAAGTTTTTTCTTTGTATTGTGACCCTAAAAGATACCAATTATTTTTATAAGTCAAACAAAATTATTAACCGATGTTGACCGCCTTTTACCGACTTTGATCGATATTGACCGATATGCCAAATTAGACAGATATGTGTTTTGGCATGGCGGTGGACCACCGCCAACATCCATGGCGCCGCCAGATCGGCCGCTATAGGCGATTTTTACAACACTCCATGACCTCATTACTTCTTTAGGTGCCTGAGTGCCATGATTAGATCATGTTGACACTCTTTATCTGTGCCTTGAGAGATTTTGGTTCCTTTTGGGTATTGTTCTTTACTCTGGGTTGTGTACCAGGGTAGGTAGGTCTAGGTGGATCCGCTAAATGTTCTAAGTGTAATGTAGGTTACATGTTATGTCCGGGGAGTAGGCTAGGAGGGAGGTTAGGGTGCCTTTATGTATGTTATACCTGGGGTAGTTCCCAGGTAGTGGTTTGGTCTGATTGCTATATGTGATGTAATACAAACAAGGACAAGTGAGTTGGCATGTGTTTACCTAAGTTTTTCCAATAAGTGCGTGTATCGTGACCAGAGTTGTACGTTTGTTGGACCCCATTCCTGACATCCTCCATCATCCGTCACTTCCCCAAGAATCCTGTGTGTTTGCGATTTCGAGCTCGTGTGAGCGACTTGGGAGAGTGGTATCTCCTGTAGAACCATGTTGGCTTATTTGAGAAGAATTTTGTGGGCAAGACAATAAGGTTAGCTGCCGCATGTATCTTCCTTATAGGCTTCCTTGTGTTGTTTCCAAGTGGTTCGTGGGTCTCCTTTTCGGGTTTTTTGTTGGTTTATCTCCATGTGAGAGAGGTTTTCCACTCGGATAGTTCCGAGGTGGTTTTTGGTTGTTTCCAAAATTTTAAGGTGTTGGTCACCAGCCATGTGTAACCAAGATTTTTTTTTTATTTTTTTTTATTTTTTTTAATGGGCAAATAGTACAAAAGGTACCCAATTTAGGGTCTATTTCCAATCAAGGTACTCTACTTTTTTTCTTGCACAAAAAGGCGTCCAACCTTTTTTTTTTTTTTTTTTTTTTTTTTTTTTTTTTTTTTTTTGCGGATTTGGATTTTTTACTAACTTCCTGTTATCGCCTAAAAACGTTATTTATATTTTACGATCTTTGCTAAGTTTTGTTAATGACAAAGTATGAACTTTAGCTAGGAGTAAATCATCACTTTAAGTGTTTAAGTCTTGTTTAAACTAAGGTTTACATTTCTTTTAAACAAAACATTGTTTTTATTTCTTTAATTAGAAAGTGTCTTGTCACATCACATTTATTTCTTAAAATAGTAATGTCACATCACATTTAGGGCAAGCTTTGTCAATATACATTTATGGTAAGAAAGAGTGTTTGACTAACCATATGTTTGCTTGCAAATCTTGTGTTTGACTAGGTGTAATGAGATGTGACCTTGTTTGGTTTGGAAGATTTATTGCAAAAACCAACTGCAGCCCTGACGGAACCCTGGGGGTACACGGGTGGAACCCATCTGAGGGTTCCGCCGTATCCGCCAGACCTGCATAATGGTTTGCTATAAATACCAAACCATTTGTTAGTTTTGAGACACCCCTTTAGGACATATTTTCACATACTCTCTCAACTAACTCAGTAACATTTTGACTTGTGTGATTCTCTTATGTAGCAAGGGACTTCACAAGATCATTCAAGAAGTTACAAGCTTCAACTCTAAAGTTGCAAGTCTTGTTCGCTTTGTTATGTATACGCTTTGGTAGTTTATACTTCATTTGTATCATATATGTAGAAGTGGTTGGTTAGTATTTTAGGCCTCAAAATACATAGTGTGTCGGGAGTTGTTGTACCCTTGTAAAAGAATTAACGGGAGTGGTTGTACCCTTGGTAAAGAACTCGACATCTAGTTTAGTGTCAGTAATAGTGTAAGCGACGATGGGAGTGGTTGTACCCGTGTAAAAGAACTCGACATCTAGCTTAGTGTCGGTAAAAGTGTAAGCGACGTTGTAAATGTTTTCTCCGCCGGTGAAAGGAGCTTGTTGATTAGTGCTTATAACTCTCGAGTTGGAAACTCGGGGCGTGGATGTAGGGCAAGGAAAAAGAGTCCTTGTAGCCGAACCACGATAAACAATCGTGTTGTGGTTTGATCGTTTTTTTCTTTATCTTTGCTTATTACATGTTGTCTTTTAGTTAGAGTTGCTAATCACATATAAAGCTTTTCAAAGAATTAAACAAGTAATGTTGTGTTCATATCTTCAAACAAATGTAAAGCTTTTCAAAGAACTAAACAAGCAAAGTTATGATCATCACAAGTAAAGCTTATCAAAGTATGAAACAAGTAAAGTTAGAATTGTTATTCATATGAAAAGCTTTTCAAAGAATCAAACATATAACGTTGTGTTTATATCTTTAAGCAAACATAAAGTTTTTTAAAGGATATTCAAGCTAAAAAGGATATAAAAAGCGGTAAACTATTCAACCCCCCTTCTAGTTTTCCACAATTGGCATCAGGAGCTACGTTACTCAAGATCTTTAAAATAAAATGTATTTTAAAACTTGGATCGATCCATGGATTTTGAAAATCTCAAAGATGGGCAACCTATTCAAAACCTACTGCTATTTGAAAAAGAAAACTTACTTGAATGGAAAAGTAATTTTGAAAACTATGTGAAATCAATTGATCAAGATCTTTGGCATATGATCTCTTTTGGTGATTTCAAACCAAAGAAAACAAGATTTTGAAAACCAAGATAACTATCTTAAACTTGATAAAAATACTAAAGCTAAAACAATGATTTATAAAGCTTTAGTACCGAATATGAAAGAATGTATTTTTGTCAAATGGCTAATGATATTTGGAAAAATATGTTAAACTTTCATCAAGAAATATGTCAAATCAAAGATGATCAATTTGATCTCACATATGAATTAGAAGTCTTAGAAATATTAATAGATAGACATTTAGTTGAGATAAATACACGTACTACTAGTTTAAATGTTTTAAATGAAGGTGTAAGTGAAGATGATTACTCATGTCGAGCTCTTAGTGGACTTGCTTACGATTCATGGAATAACACGGATGAAGATGAAGCCAACCATCCGGTTTGTGATTCTCAACTAGATAAAACATCAAGCAAGGTACATTTTGAAACCAAACACTTTTGCTTTGACAAATTTATCCTAGAGTTTTCTAAACTAGAAAATGAGTCTAAACGTTTATGCAACATGGACCTAAAAACTATCTTCACGAACGAGTCTTCAAAATCTTTTAAGAATATATTTGAAAAGGAAATCTTGTTAGAAGATAAAATGTCTAGAATTGAGAGTAATGTTGAAATTGATCTAGAATGTAAATTATGTCTAGATTACAAACATAAGATTAAAAAGCAAAATGAGAAAGGAAAAACATTAGTTAAATTTGATGAAAGCTCAAAATCTCTTGAAAGATTGTTGAGGAGTCAAAGGTTGTTTAAAGATAAAACCGGATTAGGATTTAACTCAAAAGCACCATCAACTAATAAAACAAAGCAAGTAAAATTTGTCAAACCTAGAAGAGAGATTTAGAGATAATTCAATCTCTAATAGAAACTCATGATAAAAGAATTAAGATTATCATGTTCTATGCTTTTATATGATTGTCTAACCTTCTTGGATACATGAGTAATTGAGTTTCAAAGCGTGTCGTCAAACCAAGATTTTACGCGTTGTGTTTATCCTCTTGATAGCATCTCTATGCAATTTAAAAGGTACACATTACTTCAACTTAACTTTGATTGTCTCTTGCTTCTAGCATTATGTGTTGGAATATGTGTTATTAGTAATACTCTAAAAGTGTTTACTTGCTATTAGTTATAACTAAGATTAGATTCTTTGCAACAAGGAATTTCGTCATTAGTACTAGTAGGAGATATAAGGTGCTTTGGTTCTTTAACCATCAAAAGATAAACACGAGAAACTCTTGAGTGAGTCTCACTCAACTCTTGCTTACAAGTAAGCTAACTAAGAATTTCCTAAGTGTTAAAATGTCTAACGCTTTTGTGATGCTTGCAAAATAAACCTTTGTTAAACAACATTCTCAAACACCATACTTTGAGTCTTAAATTGTGTTTTTCTTCGATCACTCCTTTATGATAATCTCACATAAAACACACAAGGTGAAATAAATCACATTAGCATACATTAGAATGTGTGGAAGAAAATGAGTTTTCAACATCTAGGATTTACACATCAAATGTGACACTTAGTCTTATGATGTTGTACCTCTTGGACTTTTTCAAAACAAGTAGAGTTCATAGTGTCTTAAGTAAGAAAACCCAAAGAGTCGAGGAGTCGTTGAATATAACATTTAACGAGTAATCTCCTGCTTCTAAGATATCATCTTTGGTAGATGATGACTTAGTCAAAAGTCCAATGATGGCAAGACAAGTATGTTGTGTAAAACTTTAAGAATAAAAGTACAAAATAACATCTTCTCACCTTGAGTCAAACATTGAATCAAGCAAAATTGACATAAGTTATAAAACTTGATTTATAGGTCATAGTTGTGTCTAAACAAATTCAACAAAAACAGTTTTTGGAATTTAGAGTAAAACAACTAAGGAAACAAAATAGATGTTTCGAAGTAATCATGTGATTATAAGTGTCAATATTTGAAAGTCGTTTTGATAATAAAAGCAAGCTCCAAAAGCAAGGGATTTTAACTTAAAGACATTCCTAGTTACTCTCTTGTTCTCAATGGTTAAGTTATTGATGACTTATCAAGAATGAGATTAGTAAATCCGTAGGTAAAACTAAACGTAGATAAATGTTCGGAAGACTACTTGTTCTCATAACAATTAGATTCAACACTATGTTTAGTGCTTGTCTATGTGCTCGTTTTTAGAGAAGATCCTAAAACAACTATTTCGAAAGAGCTTGTTTGGATTCATCACAAGGTACTACACAACTAGGATTATGATATCCTAAAAGAACGGGAATAGAAACCATAGTGTATGCCAAATGGAATTATGTCGGTAATAAGTTGTTAAGAAAAGCACAAGTGGTACTTGCACTTTCATACTTACTTACCCAATGATTCTCCAAAATGCATAAGATTCTCAAATTAGTATCGGATGGAGAAGCACATCAACAAGCTCCGCCTGAACAAGCAAATTCGTGTCAACAACGGAATTCATTTTATCAACATTGTTATACCTTCAACAAAGGAAGCATCGACTTCAGCGACAATTCAATCCATTATGTTCTTAATTGACATATTGCGATCCATCTTCATCGTCTTAGTAAAAATGTTCATTGAGAAACGTCTTAACTAAGAAAGTCTTATACGTTAACCATTCTATCAACGTTTTCACAAAACCTCTTGAATGAGAAGCATTCATCAACCCTAGGCTTAGTCAAAGACTCATAAGACCTAAAACCTTGGTTTTGAACATTAGGATAAAACCACAAAAATCAAGAAAATCCCTTTTGGATTTGTTTCCCTGCAGCTCCCACGGTACCCTCAGACCATACGGGCGGAACCCTCTTTTTGGTTCCTCCTGGTCCGCCAAAGCTACAGAATATTTTAGTTTTAATTTAAAAACCAAACACCCTCTTAACTTATTCATTCACTTTCAAACAGCCATCACCCTCTCAAAAACACATAACCACACGAAATTTAGGGCTCACAATCCAATTTCTTCAAATCCAACTAACTTTGTAAGTGTTCTAATCACAATTGCATTTTTGATTCAAGTATAACATTCTTATTTACATTCATTAACTAGAATCTTAGGGTTTATGCATAAAACTTCTTGATTCATGAAAAACTTGGTGGCTAGCTAATCATGTCTTCCATTAGTTAAGAATTGTATCCTTTTTGTTGTTACTTTGATTTGCCAAACACACCAAGTGCATTGTCTTTCAAAAATCGCAATCCAAGACTAGAACATGATTCATCACCACATTGTTAAAACAAATGAAAAACATCATTAAAACATCACTTGCATACTATCTCTTGAATGCTAAAGGGAATACATAACTAATATGTATTTTCGGGTACATTCACTCAAAAACACATTCGATTAGGAGAGTTTTGGTTATCTTTTGTTTTTATAAACTTGCATAACAAAACAATTTGGGCATCAAAATGAGTCAAGATAACCAAGTCTCCACATTGTTTACATATAGGAACACATTAGAACATCCACATTGTTAAAAGTCATTAACATATAATTTTGTGTTTTCTAGGAATCAACATGCCTCACGCAAGTAAATCCGATCACAAGGAAACCCTTAAGTACTTGCCCAAACACCATATGACCAAAGGTCTCAACAAAGTTCAAGTAGAAACCTTTAAGGCATTAGAAAAACGCTATGTTCACGAAGGTAGAACAATTGATCCATCCTTTCTAGAAGGAACATCTATTCGCCAAAACTTTGCCGCAATCAACTTTGATTGTCTCCTTGATATCGATGAGCCAATTTGTCCTAGGTTCATCTTAGAATTCTATGCAACCGTAAACCTTTCCACAAATGATTTTGGTAAGTTATCATTAAACTTCACAACCAATCATATACCAAATTTCATAGATTTGAAAGACTTAGCTATCATTTTTGGTGTCCCAAATGCGGGTACTTGTCTCTACATAGATAAGTGGCCCATTTTAAGCCTTGACTCGATTGAGCGTTTTCATCCATACGACACCCCTCTAGCGAGTAAGGAAACAACTAAGGAACATCTCTTCTTTAGAACCTCTACCACTAGGAAGAATCGTTCGGGGAATATTGTGGATAAGGATCCTTTTGGTATGGAGGTCAATGAGCTTAAACCACAATTTAAGAAGTGGGAAGAAATCCTTAGAGCTAACGTCATAAGTACCATAGGATATAGAGATCATGTCAACACATGCCTTTGCCACATGCTCTATAGCATCTCTACCGGTCAACCCTTTAACTTAGCCTACTACTTAGCCAAAAGAATGGCCGACATACCCTTAGTTGGAACAACCGCTCTTCCTTATGGAATGCTTCTTACTCGCCTCTTTAGAGCAATCTCACCCATTCCTCCTAACGATAATGGAATACGCCTTGACTATTCTCTCGTACCACACATCTTCGTTCCTCTAAGTGATAAACGAGTTTTCAAAGGTAAGGGCAAACGTACTCGCTCACCTACACCATCATCCTCATCATCCGACATGAGCGAGGACGATAAACTTCCTAACTCTAAGTTACCTCCATTAGAATACCTTCAAGCACTCCCCATCATTGACAATGCATCCGAAGAGTTCAAGCAAACCAAAGGAATGTTCAAGTGCTTTGGAAGGTACATAAGCAAGCCCAATAAGAAGATAGACCGGTTGTGAGAAGATTAAGGAGTGTTTGGCTTATGAATGTTTTAGAACCTTTTATGTGTTAAACTACGTGATTTGTATTGTTTTTCACTTTCATGTTTTATTACGTTTGTCGGATTATGTTTGTATGAGCTTTTATGCATAATGACAATGTTTGAGGTGTTTGTCAATTTTTTATGCTTATGGCAATTCTTACTAAGTAGAGTGAAATCCTCGACCTCAAGGTCAAAGTCCTATGATATGTATGTTTACGTGTCTAATTTTTGCATTGCCTAACCAGAAATGCATTATCTTTTTTATTTTAGGAGTTTTCAAAAATTTTGAAAATCGTCTCGCGGGTCAAAATCGCGGACTGCCAAATTTTTCAGCCCTGGCGGTACCCAAAATTGGGTTCCGCCAGTACATTTTATGGGCAACCCAGAATTGGCCCAACGGACCAGACGGTACCCTCAAATGGGTTCCGCCTGTGTATTCTGAGGGTTCCGCCAGACGCCTGCAGAAAATTTTTGTCATTTTTCTTAAGTCCAAAACTTGTAAAGTGTCAAACCATTATCCTAAGTGAGAAAAATCTTCCATTAACTCCAATAACCATATTAGAACAACTCTCACTCACTAAAACAACTAGGAAGCCACTTCCCTCCAAAAATTCAAATTCAAACATAACTAACCCAAGGAACCCTTTTAAAGGATCCTTCAAATCATTGGAACATTTTCAACCAAATTACATCCCATGATCACAAAGCATTGAGTGCATATGTTGGTCTATCACTCCACCCTATTCCATTGGATTGACATCAAATGATGTGACATGGTCATGAAAATCATTTGAAACCTCAATCTTTGAATGGTAGAACATCAAATCCAAACACCCATTTCAACATCTTTTCCATCCTATAAATTTGAAAGTTTTGCAACTCACACCATCACCATCAAAACTTCTTCTCTCAAAACACGAAAACCACACCTTTGAAATGACTAAATCCAACACATCATCCGAGTCATCAAAATCCTTCTCAAAAACCACTAGGATTAGTGCTAAACCTTGTTGCTTCAACAAAACCGTCAAGTCAAGCTCATCATCTTCAAGTGATGCTTCGCTTAACATTTCTTCACCTATCCAAGATTTCCTTAACCTCACTAACTCAACACCATCCCCAACACATTGTAATACCAATGTAGTCACCTTTCAAGATTTGCTTAATCTTGATACTCCAACACCATCTCCAACACATTGCTACACAAACATAGCCACCATTCCTCCACCAACTAAACCTTCAAGTGATTCAACATCACCTTCTCAACAAGCTCAACCAACAAAAACTTCATCACCTCAATCACCAACAGTTACACCAATGGAACTTTTCCATACACCTCCAACATCACCACTACCCTATTTGGAAACATTAGAAGACCTATCTCCCAAATCATCAAGTCCACCATCCTTATCACTCTTTGACACCATTGCTCAAATGGAAACCCAACAACAATCTAGTGAGCAACTAGATGATGAACCCCATCAACCCTCATTGATAGAACGGTTGGCTTACCGTTATGCTAGACCATCCATTTTTCCAAATGATCAAGGCCATACCTACTCACAATCATTTGTGTTTCACCCAATTTACAAAGACCTTCATGGAAATCCTTCCGGCGAACCTAGCTTCCGCCATTTTGTTCAAAATCAACAACCACAACAACAACAACCATCACCACAAGAATCTTCCCAACAATTTGAATCTCTACTTTCTTCTTATAAGAAAATAGAAGCATCCATATGGGAAAAACCTCCAAACCTTAATGATGAGATTGACACTCATTTAAACCACCTTCATGCCTTCAAATGTATGGTTGACTCTCAAATCAACCATATTATGGTTTTACAAATGACTCTACACTCAACTAATGAAGGAAGCAAAAACACAATCAACCATCCACCTTTGCTTATTCAAGTTCAAACCATCCACCACCAACAAATCAAACCACTCTTCCACCAAACTTTCCCCGACATGATTGCAATTATTGCGAAAGAATCGCTCACATTAGTGAAGGGTGTCGAGGGAAAATTCGTGAGCTATCCGAAGAAATGAGGTTTATACTAAACCACATTTTGGATCTTCTACAATCCTTGTCTCACACACCTCAACCTTAGAGTCTCCAAAATGAAACAAAACCGTTTCTTTTGGAAAATGTTTCCCATTTAAACCAACAAACCAAAACCGTGTCATCCTTTCAACCTTCAAAATAAAGCCCGCTACAACCTCCAACACACATTTTCATCCTTAAACAACCTTAGCCTTATTTTTGGAAAATGTTTCTCATTAAGGAAAATAATGATTTCCTTGTAGCTTTTCATGTTATTAGTTTATTTTTAGTTCTTCTTTATTTTTAGAAGTAGGATGGTGACATCCAAATTTCTTGTCTTTGACTTTTTAAGAGTCAAAATTTTACATGAAATGAATTTCATTCTACTACAAGGTTTGCATTGTTTGTTGACCATTTAGGTATAATAAGTGAACTATACCTTGCTATGGTAGCATACATATATCTTGAGTTTTTGAAACTAACATTTCTTTTTGTAGGATCATTATCCATGTTTTCCTTCCTTGATACTCCATTTAGGGGAGTAATATTCAGGGGGGAGCATGAGTGTTGCGTTATTCCGCTTTACAACTCTTAGTTGTGTTTTAGACATGCAATGCTTTCATGACTTATCTTGTGCGACAACTAACCTTTTTTCTTGTAGGTTCAAAATCCATGTCTCCTCTCTTTGCACTCCATTTAGGGGGAGTATCGTCCAAGGGGGAGCAAGTGCTTACTTCCGCTTCGCTACTCTTCTTTTTGTTTCGACAAAAAGGGGGAGAATTTTTATATAAACTTGTTTCAAAAAAAATTTTTTTGTGCTTATCACCTCATCTTTGCAAAAACAAGTTTTTATACTAACTTTATAAGACTTAACACTAAAACTAGTGACTTACTTATAAATAAAGTTTATGTTTTGTCATCAACAAAAAGGGGGAGATTGTTAATACAAATATCGCCTAAAAACGTTATTTATATTTTACGATCTTTGCTAGGTTTTGTTAATGACAAAGTATGAACTTTAGCTAGGAGTAAATCATCACTTTAAGTGTTTAAGTCTTGTTTAAACTAAGGTTTACATTTCTTTTAAACAAAACATTGTTTTTATTTCTTTAATTAGAAAGTGTCTTGTCACATCACATTTATTTCTTAAAATAGTAATGTCACATCACATTTAGGGCAAGCTTTGTCAATATACATTTATGGTAAGAAAGAGTGTTTGACTAACCATATGTTTGCTTGCAAATCTTGTGTTTGACTAGGTGTAATGAGATGTGACCTTGTTTGGTTTGGAAGATTTATTGCAAAAACCAACTGCAGCCCTGACGGAACCCTGGGGGTACACAGGCGGAACCCATCTGAGGGTTCCGCCGTATCCGCCAGACCTGCAGAATGGTTTGCTATAAATACCAAACCATTTGTTAGTTTTGAGTCACCCCTTTAGGACATATTTTTACATACTCTCTCAACTAACTCAGTAACATTTTGACTTGTGTGATTCTCTTATGTAGCAAGGGACTTCACAAGATCATTCAATAAGTTACAAGCTTCAACTATAAAGTTGCAAGTCTTGTTAGCTTTGTTATGTATAAGCTTTGGTAATTTATACTTCATTTGTATCATATATGTAGAAGTGGTTGGTTAGTATTTTAGGCCTCAAAATACGTAGTGTGTCGGGAGTTGTTGTACCCTTGTAAAAGAACTAACGGGAGTGGTTGTACCCTTGGTAAAGAACTCGACATCTAGCTTAGTGTCGGTAATAGTGTAAGCGACGATGGGAGTGGTTGTACCCGTGTAAAAGAACTCGACATCTAGCTTAGTGTCGGTAAAAGTGTAAGCGACGTTGTAAAGGTTTTATCCGCCGGTGAAAGGAGCTTGTTGATTAGTGCTTATAACTCTCGAGTTGGAAACTCGGGGCGTGGATGTAGGGCAAGGAAAAAGAGTCCTTGTAGCCGAACCACGATAAACAATCGTGTTGTGGTTTGATCGTTTCTTTCTTTATCTTTACTTATTACATGTTGTCTTTTAGTTAGAGTTGCTAATCACATATAAAGCTTTTCAAAGAATTAAACAAGTAATGTTGTGTTTATATCTTCAAACAAATGTAAAGCTTTTCAAAGAACTAAACAAGCAAAGTTAGGATTATCACAAGTAAAGCTTTTCAAAGTATGAAACAAGTAAAGTTAGAATTGTTATTCATATGAAAAGCTTTTCAAAGAATCAAACATATAACGTTGTGTTTATATCTTTAAGCAAACATAAAGTTTTTTAAAGGATATTCAAGCTAGAAAGAATTTAAAAAGCGGTAAACTATTCAACCCCCTTCTAGTTTTTCACACTTCCGTTAACCCACTTCGTTAGAAAATTACATGTTTGGTCCTTGAGTATGTGTAATGTACAGTCCATCACAACTAAAGAAAATTCAAAAAAAATATTTTCGCAAAAAAACTTTTGATTTTTTTTAAATTAGAAAATAAATTTTTTTTTAAAAAAATTAGAAAATAAAAAAATCAAAATTTCTTTTTAAAAAATTTTAAATTTAGAAAAAAATAATTTTTTTTAAATAAGAAAATATTTTTTTTAAATCTTGTTTTAAATTTTTTTTTCTAATTTTAAATAATTAGAAAATAAAAAAATCAATTTTTTTTAAATTAAAAAAAAAATAATTAGAAAATGAAAATTTCCAAAAAAATTAGAAAATAAAAAATATTTCTAAAGAAAAAATTTTGAAAAAAAAAGTTCGAAAAAAAATTTTGCAAGAAAAATTGAACTCCGACACATTCAGTGAATCGTTTTAAAATGTTCTAATTAAACTCCGGCACTTTTTTTTTGGTTCAAATAAACATGAGGTTGCATGTTTTATTTAAAATACTTTTAACTTTTAATAAATTATATTATTAATTTATTTTTATATTTAATAAAGTTTATTTTTCGTGCGAATAGAATTGTTATATATTAAATTGTAAAAGCTGATAGTTTAACATATTAAACATTGTTACAAAAACAAACAGTTTTATTTGAGCTATATTTAAATTTTTAAATAACTTATTTAGATTAAGATGAAAATCAATTCAAACTTTTTAACCATAAATTTAGATTTAAATGTGCGAATCAGATTTAAACTAAGAACTTCTTAATAAACAAACAACATTTTACTTTTAGAAAAAAAATTAAAAAAAAAAAAAAAACCTTTGCATGGTTAAATAAAGTTACAAATGATTAACCATTTTATCAACAATAAATAACAACTTTCAAATAAATACATTGATTGACAATCATTACAGAATATTATTAATATTCCTTGAACCCCAAAGATTTCCTACTTTTAATACTCTTCAAATATCACAAAGGCATTTTAGGTACTTAATTAACTAGCCATAAGTTTTTATTAACAAATTTACCAAAATTAAATGCTCATACAATTTTTGTTCAAAAAACAAAATGTAACCATGGAATGAAATGACAAGAAATAGGAAAAGACTTTCAGAGAGAGAGAAAGTGTATATGTATATGTATGAAAAGAGTGAAGAGTCAACCAAACCGACCCCTTTTTACTGTAAAAACTTTTGTGATTGTTTTGTATTTGTAAGGCTTCCAAGGCTCCACACACGTTATCATATAATCCTTCTTCTCCTCAAAAAAATTTCATATTTTTGTTTTTCCTTGCTATCTCTCTCACACACACTAAAAAACACACATATACCAACAGCCAACTCATGATCCAAAACTCAAAGTCAAGCATGCAGATAACAACTCATTTTCCCTTTTAGGGTTTCACTTCAAAAAGCTTGTTATTGAAAACCCACAAACCATTTCACACAAAAGCAAACACTACTGTGTGAGAGAGAAAAAAAATATTTTTTCCTTTCACTTTAAGAGTTTAAGACATTTTCTCAAAAACCCATTTTTATTTTAGTGTTTTAGATGATTCTGAGTAATGGGTATTGTTAAAGATTGAATATCTGAAGTGGGTTTGTGTTTAAAAAAAATATATATATAAAAAAGGTGGTTATGAGTTTTGGGGGTTTTCTTGATAACAGTCACGGCGGCGAGGGTGGTGGTAGTGGCGGCGGTGGTGGTGGCGCTAGAATAGTTGCTGATATTCCTTATAATATTCGCTCCGGTGGGCCCATGTCTAAATCTATGTTCTCATCACCAGGCCTCTCACTAGCTCTTGTAAGTTGTACTACTAATACTAAAAAGTAGAAATAACATTAACCCAGGATAAAGATACTGCTTCTGAAAAGACATATACTGTAGTACTTATAAGTTTTTATGCAAAAGTTTATATAAAAACCACACACAAATAAATAGTACATATAGGTTTTTATGCAAAAGTTTTTATAAAAAAAACACACACACACACATAAATAGTACTTATTGTTTTATTTTTGTAGCAAACTACTATGGAAGGTGGAGGTGGAGGTGGGGTAGGTGAGATGGGAAGAATGCCGGAAAATTATGAAACAGGTAGTGGTGTAGGTGGTCGCAGGAGCCGTGAGGATGAGCATGAGAGTAGATCCGGTAGTGATAACATGGATGGTGGTGGCTCCGGTGATGATCCTGATGGTGATGATGGAAAACCACCAAGAAAAAAAAGATACCACCGTCATACTCCACAACAAATTCAAGAACTTGAAGCGTATAAAAACTACTCATTTTATTTCATTAATTTTCTTGTACTAAACCTGTATTTGTAAGAATACAAAAAGTCATTTTATTTTATGTTTTGGGATTTTTAGGTTGTTTAAAGAGTGTCCTCATCCTGATGAAAAACAAAGGTTGGAGCTTAGTAGAAGATTATGTTTAGAGACTAGGCAAGTTAAATTTTGGTTCCAAAATCGGCGTACCCAAATGAAAGTGAGTTGTTTTTTTTGATATTTTTAGTGATGATTATGTTATAAAGGGTTGGAACTTTATGTTGATAATATTGATTTTATGCTATGTTATGCTAGACACAATTAGAGCGACATGAGAATTCGATTCTTAGGCAAGAAAACGATAAGCTTCGAGCTGAAAACATGTCGATTCGTGAGGCAATGAGGAACCCGATTTGTACTAATTGTGGTGGTCCAGCTATGATTGGCGATATTTCATTAGAAGAACAACATCTTAGGATTGAAAATGCTAGATTGAAAGACGAACTAGACCGTGTTTGTGCACTTGCGGGAAAGTTTCTTGGTCGACCCGTGTCATCCATGGGCCCCCCAATGCCGAACTCAAGTTTAGAACTTGGTGTTGGTGGGACTCATTTTGGTGGTATGATTAGTTCAACTACTTCTGCAATGCCATTAGGACCTCAAGATTTTGGTGTTGGGATATCTAGTGCCTCATCAGTTGTACCATCTTCAAGAGCTAGTAATAATGTTATGGGGATTGATCATTCGTTAGAGCGGTCTATGTATCTCGAGCTTGCTTTAGCTGCTATGGATGAGCTAGTTAAATTAGCCCAAACTGACGAGCCACTTTGGATTCGGACCATAGAAGGGGGTCGTGAAATTATGAACCAAAATGAGTATTCTAGAGCTGTAACTCCTTGCATTGGGCTCAAACCAAATGAGTATGTTTCTGAAGCTTCAAGGGAGACTGGAATGGTGATTATTAATAGCTTGGCTCTCGTTGAAACACTCATGGATTCGGTAATTTCTAATTGAACATTATTTTTATTAGAGTTAATATGTTTTTTGTGAATTATTCTAATTTTCAGATTCTGTTGATTTTTAATTAGAACAAATGGGCGGAAATGTTTCCGTGTATGATTGCAAGAACTTCAACTTCAGATGTAATTTCAAATGGCATGGGAGGGACTAGAAATGGTGCACTTCAATTGGTACTTTTTTGGCTTATTATCCATTCTTTTGTGCTTTGTATAATTTACAACTATTTTGATAATATAAAATATAATTATAGATGCATGCTGAGCTACAAGTTCTTTCCCCATTGGTTCCGGTTCGTGAAGTTAATTTCCTGCGATTTTGCAAGCAACATGCGGAAGGTGTGTGGGCCGTGGTTGATGTGTCGATTGATACAATCAGAGAGAATGCAGCGGCCTTTTCAGGTTGCCGGAGGCTTCCTTCTGGTTGCGTTGTTCAAGATATGCCTAATGGATACTCTAAGGTAATACAAGTCCACTTCAGTTTTTTTTAAAAGTTCAATAAATACATGGATGCTTTTAGTTATGTTAGTTTAAAGTGTGTTGCAATATATATCTGTAACTTTATGTAGAATAATGCGATTGTCGTTCCTTTTTTATTAACTACAACAATTCATATGATTCTGATGTTAAAAAATTAGCGGTTATTATAAGTCATAGTTTTTAAAGCTTTTTTATAGCATTTATGGAGTTTATCAAGTAGGTGTGCTTGGCCTTGGTCTTTAATGAGTTTGTTGACATATCTCCTCACTTAAAACCTTAAAACTTAGTTCAGAAACATGAATGCTCACCTAAATGTACAACTTATAAATGCATCACATAATACTCGATAGTTATAATGTGCACATTTATTTCTTGGAGCTTGCGATTTACTCCATATTATTTTCTATTGTTTTATTACATAAATCACCACATTCACATTTGAGATTATAAATCTCAGTTTGGAAGTACAAATACATATGTACAACTCTGGATGTACATTGTAAGACTTTACATAGCGTTTGTCAAAAATTTGCCACCCGAAAGGCTTGAATAATAGTTACAATGACGATGCTTACCTAAAAGTACAACAATAGATGAAGAGTGTACAACTTTATACCTTAGTCTAGAAATGTAAAGGAACGTAGATGTACACCAATTCATGCACAAAGTACAACAGATTCCAAACCTCTTGATATATGTGACGTCTTTTTTGTCTAGTGATTAATCACATAAATTGACACACACTCTAGTAGACAAGATTCATTTCCAGATGAATTTTATAACAGGAAAAGGAACCTTCTCAAATACTATTTTATTACTCTTAGATGCTGTTTTTGACTTATCGAAGCATTGGTACTCCTTAAATCAAGCATACGAAATCAGATTCGATTAATTAATATCGTTTGCTGCAACAGTGTATTATAATATAGAATAGAAACATCTAACTACTCGATTTTCCGAGCCTTGAGACACATTTATTATTCAAATCACCTTGATCCCGATTACTTTTCATACTTAATATCATCGTTTTTATAAAACAATTGTACTGATGTTTCTATTCCTAATATTCTGAGTCTTCTTTCGTCTCCTAGTCGATCCTCTTTGACTAATTTTTATGTCATTTCCCCCATATTTTATTGCTTAAATATCTGTATTTTCGCTATTACGAGAATTGATAGCAAGGTCTCTATGAATATATTATGTCTCTCATCGAGCCCATTCCCAAGATTTGTCTTCTACTCTTGATTTAAGTTATTATAATATCAAGAATTATTCAAATTATTTATGCAAATTGCCTCCGAATGCGGCTATATGTGCTAGCGTACATATTTAATTACATTTAATAAGATTAAATTAGTAGTTTTCCCGCCACACCCCACAACCCAAATATTTAATAGTATGTATAACGTGATGCATGTATAAACTGTTATTTTCTTGGTACTTGACGCTGTATTTCCATGCATTTTCTACTTTATACTCAACGTAAAAATGCTTTTAAATTTGTTTTGTTTAAGAAAATGTTTTTTTTTAATAATTTGGGATTGACTTCATTTATTGAAGGTTACATGGGTGGAACATGCCGAATATGATGAAAGTGCGGTTCACGAGCTTTATCGACCACTTATTCGAGCGGGAATGGGGTTTGGTGCACAACGATGGGTGGCTGCCCTTCAAAGGCAATGTGAATGTCTTGCTATTCTCATGTCATCCGCCGTACCTACTAGAGATCACACTGGTACGTATACTTTGTACATGCTTTTTTTAAGCCTGAAAAATGTGTATACCAAGTTAAAAAAATCTCAAACTACGGATTAATAATTCAAACACTTCTCCATTTGAGAAATATAATGAAGCTTGTAGCCTTGTACATCACAATTCTATATTTTTTATGTGTGAAAGGTCTATAAATGTGTAAGTTTATGTATTTTATTAATTGGAGTAATACTGCAAGCTTACATGCATAGGGTACACCTATTCAAACATTATTATGATATGCAGCTATAACAGCTGGTGGGAGGAAAAGCATGCTAAAATTAGCACAAAGAATGACAGATAATTTCTGTGCTGGGGTTTGTGCATCCACCGTCTATAAATGGAACAAGCTTCATGCAAATAATGTAGACGAAGATGTTCGGGTTATGACACGACAAAGTGTCGATGACCCCGGTGAGCCACCAGGCATTGTTTTAAGCGCAGCCACTTCAGTTTGGTTACCCGTATCTCCTCAAAGACTATTTGAGTTCCTTCGTGATGAACAGCTTAGAAGCGAATGGGATATTCTATCAAATGGCGGTCCCATGCAAAAAATGGCTCATATCGCCAAGGGCCAAGATGAAGGCAACTGTGTCTCTCTTCTTCGTGCTAGCGTAATCTTTCTCACCCATCTTTATAATTTTATGGTAATATGAATAAAGGGACATGGGCAAAAGGGTAATTTTAGAGATATATAAAACAACAAAAAAAGGTCTATTTCAGATCTAACGTACAGACTTAACATTTTTATTATAAAAAGTTTTGTCAAGCAATTTTTAACATCTGAAAGAGAATCCAGAAAGTCAAAACACATATACACACTGTGTGCATGTGAGAGGGGACAGTAGAGACCTTTCTAGGTTCAGACTGTACGTCACCCTTTTGGTTTTTGGGAAGTTTTCCAAACCAGTTGACTCAATGGGACAGTGACCACACAATGACCAATTCTCTTTCATCATTTTCTTATTCCTAATATGTACAAAATATTTTCTAGTTTTTGAATATTTTTTATATTCCGAAAATCACTAAAATTACCCTCTTGATCATTTAATTTTTTTTTCAACATTAGAAATTCACCTAAAACCAGAAAGTCATTTTCGCAACAAAAAAATGCATTCACAACCCATTTTAAGTAGTGGAGATAAATTGAGTAAAACATGGTAAATATTTAATTGAAGTAATGTTGTATATGTTGCAGGCTATGAATACTAATCAGAGCAGTATGTTGATACTACAAGAGACATGCATTGATGCAGCAGGGTCGTTAGTGGTGTATGCTCCAGTGGATATTCCGGCAATGCATGTGGTGATGAATGGTGGTGATTCAGCTTATGTGGCGCTTTTGCCGTCAGGTTTTGCAATAGTCCCTGATGGGCAAGGGACTCGTGGGTCCGAGACAGATAATGGTGATGGGGGCAATGGTGGGGCCGGTGGATCTTTGTTGACTGTTGCATTTCAGATTCTTGTGAATAGCCTTCCTACCGCTAAGCTCACGGTTGAATCGGTCGAGACAGTTAATAATTTGATATCGTGTACGGTTCAGAAGATCAAAGCGGCACTTTCGTCTGATAACAACTAATTTATGGTGTTTTAGGGTTTTTGATATCAAAGAAATTATTGGGTATGATTGATAGTAATTGGTCATCCGTAAAAAATTTCTTGGTGGTGGTATTTGCTACTTTGGTGGTAAAAATGTGAATGATACTAGTTTATAAAGAATTTTTGGGGTGAGTCAAGAACGAACCGTGCTTGTAAACCGTTTCTTTGCTGTAAGAACACACAAGTGGATTGGCACATGTTGTTAATTTACAGCGATGGAATGGTGGTGGTTCGGGTATTGACTTGGTCAACTTGGTCGGCCTGGTCGAGTCTGGTTGGATTCGATAACAGGTGGAAGTGTGATATGAAGGTTATAATAGTTCTTTTGCCTTTTCTTTTTGTATGAAAACCTTACTCATGGGTTTTTGATATTATGACTAAATCGTAATTTTGTTGATTATTGATTTTTCTGTTAAGTCTTTCATCCAGAATAAATCCAATATTTGATTTTTATTTTTTTTTTTCTTTGAAAAAGATTTTGACAAAGTTCAATACATCAGTCTTTTAAAAGTACAAGATTAACAGAAAAACGGTTTAAAATAAGGAGGAAATAGCTTGTGAGATTGCACAAGTATTGCTAGGTTTTAAGCTTGTTAACCAGCAGGCTAAAAAATGTTAGGGTCCGCTTGGTTCAAAGTGGAAAGGGAAAGGGAAAGGGAATGCAAAGGAATGAGTGAGGTGAGTAATCAATACCTTATCTTCCAATTTACTCTATAATGGTTGATTACCCAATATGGGGTAGTAAATACATTTGCACTCTCACAATTTTGACCTCTTTTTGGTCAGAATCATCAAAAGTGTAAAACACGAAAGTTGTCCGGAATAATGTTTTACATCAAGTCACGCGAGATTTTAACCTGAAATAGTGGTTTTTTACTACCAAAACTTAAACGGATAAAAACATGAGAAAAATAGATGAAAACTGATAAAAACATGAGAAAAACGGATAAAAACGGAAGAAACGTAAGAAAAACGGACGAAAAAGGATAAAAACGTAAGAATAATCAATGAGGACTAACGATGCAAATATTTTAACTCTATAGTCAAAGGGGACTAACGATGCAAATATTTTAACTCAATGAGGACTAACGATGCAACTATTTTAACTCTTGTTAGGAGATAACGGAAAATCATTTGCATCGTTAGTCCATAGTAACTGATATTACTAACTGGGGGATGTATTTGTTCCAAAGTTACAACCACAGGATGAATTTTGAGTCAAAAAAAGAAAAAAGATGTAAATCGGTCATTTGACATATCAAAGGGATGTATTTTGGACTTTTCTCTATATTGAGTGATGTTGGCCATCTTAAATATGTTACCCATTCCCCACCCCCTTTAACCCCCTACCAAGCACCCCCTTAATCTTTTAACTTCAATGGTAAAGAGTTTTTGCAAAGGCTTCCTTCTAAAATGCTCTCACTAGTTAAAAGTGTTTATTAAACTTAAACATTTATTGTAGTTTGCATTTTTTTTTAATTATTATTATTATTTTATTTTTTTCTTTTCTTAAATTAATTGTTCACTTTTCATTTGAACCACTTTTAGTGGGATTTGATTGGTTGAAAAGTATACTGATCTAACTTTTATTAATTGTGTGATTTTTAATTAGTGACAATTATTTTGAGACGAAAATAATCCTTTAAACAATATTACTATGTTCTTCTCAAAATTACTATGGTAACCAAAAAAAGATATATAAATCATTTGTATAGTTGATATATTGATAAATCATTTGTATAGTTGATATATGATCTTAGTTCTATGAATTTTAGTTCTACCAATTCTCATATAAATTGCACTCTCTCGGTCCCAATGAGAATCACGAGTAAAGCAAGTTGGCGTAAGTCACGAACAAGGGAGAGGCTGTAGATCCTTGGGGCAAGCTTTGTTAAAATCTTTAAAATCAATACACATTCTCCAACTTCCATACCCTTTCTTTACTATTGCTGGGTTAGTAACCTAGTGAGGGTACTACACGCACTTAACAATTCCTGCTCGAACCCATCCGTTAACATCATCAGTCACAACCTTCCTTCGTTTTAGAGCAAGGCTCATTTTCTTCTGAACCTCCGTTTTAATGTGAGGATAAGTGATGCGGCGGATTGCAACACTAAGTTTTACAATCCTCCTAGGCAAAGTACCTAACCGTTGTAGTGTAGTATAAACAAGACTTGGATGATTGGTTCTCAAGGGGAATAGTGAGATATGCTCGAAGTGTATTTCGGGATAAGTCTAAAGGTGAAATGAAGAGTCTTTCTGATATTTTTATATTTAAAAAAAAAGCAAGTATAATTCGGTTTTGAGATGATTAATTTTAAACTAATATTAACATAAAAAAAAAAAGAAAATAAATGACAAATAAAATAAACAAGAAAACTGTAAGGTAAAGAAGCGTATTTACCTATGATGTACTACTCCTTGCTAGCTATCCAATTCTACCTACTGAATTTTCACGTCCTTTTTTTATGTAATGTGGAGTATTCCTTATTACCTATTGCGGGTTGGGTCAGTCCCATGTCTATGAACTAGCCTAAGTGAGAGACGCATGTTGAAGTCAATCCTACCCATTAATTAATCCACACGATAAATACCCTACTAAATTAATTCGTAAGACATAAGCATTAATTGGACACATTTTAGTAGATGTACATACCATTAATCAAGAGACAGTAGAAAGCAAGAATTATAAACTACAACTAACTAGACTTATTGAATCTGTCACACCTTAATTGACGAAGATAGACACAAACACCAATAAGAAAACAATGAGATCTAATTAATCTTTAACAAGTTTCATAAAATCCTAAGTTAATACTAGGTGAATTAACCAAGCATAATCAATGAAGAACAATCAACAATAATAATAATTGAAGACATAAGTGAAATAGATTCAATAGACAAACCGTTACAAGATGTTTATGGATTGAATAAGACCTAAGTTGATGGAAAAGCACCTACGTAAATGCTATAATCGGACTTAGGGTTTAGGGCTTACAAAAAAGCGATATTATGGGGTTCTATTATAAGCAGTTTATGATTTGGTTCAATATGACGAAGTCAGCTCCAAAGGGTGACGGTGTCACGATGCCATTTTCACCAAGTTGTAGATCTTTCGTTCTCTTTGCGTGGCAATCTGAATCACCTAAACCGAGTTCATATGAAGGAGTTATGGCCAAAACAAGATCAGATACTTTAGGCACAAGTTGTGATGTTCAATACTAGCATGTGAGAGTGTCACCTTTTGATTGTGACGTCGTCATTGGAGGCCGTCTCCACACACTGACCTATCACAGGGAGGTGACGGCGTGGTACCCGATCATATATATTATATCATGTTTGTGTGTTTGTTTGAGTCAAATACGTGTATCGAGTCACAATGAATGTTTTACAGAATTTTCAGGTTTAATTATTAGATTTTTCCAGAAATTTTCTAGAAAACAAAACATAAAATTCTGTCTTGTCTACCCTGACGGCGTCAGGATTAACACCTGACAGCATCAGGCACTGTAGCAATTTTTTTTTTCTAGTTTTTTGTTTTTCTGTCGAAACTTAATTTTTGAAAATTTCATGAGTTTTTAAATTTCCAGATTTCTGTAAATAATTATTTTGCAAGCATTATATCTTATTCACTTTCTATGATTTGTTTTATTATATATAGTGTTTACCGCCGATTTTATGCGAGGTTTCGTGTTCGTTTTCTTAGTGATTTACGTGTTATATTAGACAAGAAGATTTAAGTGCAAATTGGAAGAAGAAGTTTATCACTTTATTTTCTTGGAGGATGATTTAACTATGTTTCAACATTGTCCATGCCGAGCTAATAAGAGGAGTATTAGCTTCTTTCATCTCTTATTTTTCCCTTTATCATAACTTTGGTGCCTTTCAAGAAGATTGAGGACAATGTTCAGTTTAAGTGTAGGGAGTGTAACAAGGGACACCTTAGAAACTAGAATTCATTTGATATTTGTTTTGTTTTTTAAAGTAATTGTGTAATAAACTGAAAGAAATAATTGTAAAGGTAATTTTAGCACCAAATTTAGATTTTTTAATGACATATACGAGTGAAACCTTATTCTTAATAAGCATCTCATATATATGAATTATATAGCTAGCACAAAAACCCTACCACTAAAAAATTTCCACCTAAAAAATGTGAGGTTCGCCTTTAGATATTTAGGAAAAAATATTCACCTTTAATGCTTATGAGTGTACCGATAATATATAGATTCTAGAGCTTGTTTTTGTGATGCATCTCGAGATCGCTAGTGAGACTACATTCGTGTAGTTAGGATTTACTAAATGATAAGAAGCATTAGGATAACCCTCGTTTTAAACATGTTTTTATATGACATTGGCTACACTGGTCAAGTAATTCCCCACACTTTTGTTATGTACTCATTTTTAGCACAAGATACCCCTATTTAACCCCTCAGAGCCTATCCTTTTCGCGGTTTTTGTGATATTTTGATGGATTCCAAAATATTAATGAAGAGCATTGTTTACAATCCACCCCCAAATGTTATACCCAAATCGCCTTAGCCTTCCTTGTATTAACTTATTTTTAGTACATTATTGTTATAATATTTATGTTAAACCCTTTGTTTATATTCCACTCGTGCAGTGGGTGTAGGGGCTAGCCCATGGTGCGGTCAGCTATGATATAATTTCGTCTTTAGTAGGTATTGTCTAGTTGATTACATGGTTACTAAATCGAGTCATATCGTGTAAATACAGTTTTGGGACGATTAGGACTCATGGGTTAAGTACTATTTATTATGGAGTAATGGGGAAGAAAGTCAAATGTTTTGATCTTTGCAATTCGGGCCATTAGTTAGTTTTTAGTTATTTAAAAGTTCAAGTGTACGGATGCAACTATAAATCCCTTGTTTATGGATGATAGGGCAAAAGTGTATGGATAAAAAATAGAAGAAAAAAAAAAAAAAAAAAACCATCGAAAAAAAATGTAGCCACTGCTCGCACAATGTAGGACCTTAGTTTTATCAATTATCTCACTAATATATATGAAGCACGATGGTGGCAAGAGATATATGCGTGAGTTAGAGAGAGAAAGTAGAGAGATGAAAGATAGAACTTTTATTAAGAAAAACACACACAATACACACTCAAGCATATCTTAAAAATGCTGATTTATTCTAGTGCACCGTATATATTTGTGAAATTGAACTCTTGTGGATACTGCTCGCACAATGCTGATTTATTCTAGTGCACCATTATTTTTATGGGTTGACGCTGTAGTCACTACTTGTTTTATTCAGAACCGATCCCTAATCCTGCCAAGATTCAATCCAACACCATATGAACTAGTGAAAAAACAGAAACATGATATCTCTTACCTTCACGTGTTTGGCACTTTGTGCTATCCGATGAACGACAAAGAAAATCTTAGGAGGAATTATTTGGTGCCTTTTTAAGGGGTCATTTAAGGCCAAAATCGTATTTATATGATCAAATATTGCCCTAAAACGTTTCTTTTTGCATTTTAGGTACTTGAGACGAAAAATCTGAAAAATGGCATATTTTGGGCTTGAAACGACGTGTAGAACCGTAGAGGGGGGGGGGGGGGGGGGTGAATACGGTTTCTTCAGCTTTTAGAACGTTTAAAAACTTTAAGCCACGAAGACAACCAAGTGGTCTAACACTACAACAAAAGTGGCTTTTTAGGACCTTTTGTGTGGGACGGTATGATAATGGAGTCCTAAAAAACTGTTTAATAGGACATATGAGAGTTTAGGGTCCTTATTAAATATTTGCTACTTAGGCGATGTCCTAAAAAGGTATATAATAGGATGGTCGATGATTTGGGGTCCTATTATCATATAACTTAATATGACACTTAAAATATGGATCCTAATAAATTACCTTTATAAGACGTTTATTCATTATGGTTGTATTATAATAAACCATAATAGGACACTTGAGTTTTGAGTCATAAGACATTAGTTAGTTAAAACGCTTATTCACAAAAAGTTTTATTATAGCAAAATTTAATAGGACCTTTGACACGTGGGTATTATAACGTTAACCTTTATAGGACGCTTATGTACAATGGTTTTATAACATCATTTTTTTAAAACGATTATTTGCAATAGTTTTATTATAACAAAACTTAGTAGGACCCTTAAAGGATGCATACTAATTATGGTTTTATTACAATACACCATAATAGGACAGTTGATATATAAGTCATAAAACATTACTTATTTAAAACGCTTATTCGCAAACGTATTATTAAAACATAACTTAATATGACAGTTGACACTTTGGTCCCATATATTGATACACCATCATAGGACACTTTATATTTGAGTCATAAAACATCGGTTTTATGGAACACTTATTCGCAAACGTTTTTTTTATAAGAAAAGTGAATAGGACCCTTGACAATAGCGTCTTATAACGTTAACCTTTATAGAACGGTTATTCATAATGGTTTGTTTATGATACACCACAATATGGCACATCTTTTTAGAGTCGTAAAACATCCGCTTTTTATAACGCTTATTCAGTTTTATAGAACGCTTAATTGAAAAAGTTTTATTTGAACAAAAATTAACAGGACCCTTGACACCTGTGTCTGTTAACATTAACCTTTATAGTACGCTTATTTGTTGTGGTTTTATTATCCTACACCATAATAGAACACTCCTTTATTTGAGTCATAAAATATCAGTTTTTTAGAACGCTTATTTACAAAAGTTTTTATTAAACATTAGTTAGTATGACACTTGATACTTGGGTATCAAAACTTGATACACCATAATAGGACACTTGATATTTGAGTCGTAAAAGATCAGTTTTATGAAACGCTTATTCACAAAAGTTTTATTTAAACATTAGTTTTATGCCATGTAGGATTTCCACTAAATCCTTATTATAATAATACTTCCCCTATTATTTTTTCCCAATTATAAACCCTAAATAAATAAAAACATAAAATGTCTTCCTCCTCAAATAGAAGTAATCGGCCACCACCACCAACACATTGTGAACATGATCAACCAGTAATTAGGCAGACTTTGCGGACAATTGATTTCCCTTTAAGGCGTTTTCTTGGATGCGTTGAGTATTATAATGTAAGTTTTCTTGGATGCGTTGAGTATTATAATGCGTTTTCTTGGATGCGTTGATATTAGTGATGTTTGTTGTTTGTACCATACAGGGTTCTAAATGTAAGACATTTTACTGGCTAGATCCTGAGTTGCCTAATGACTATTACAAACAAGAGGCTTTTAATTTGATTCAAAAGGAAAAACGTTTGAAAGAAGACAAGTATGGAAAAATAAGAGATTTGGAAAGGGAGATTGAGTTTCAAAAATCAACTATGGAGAAGGAAATGTTTCTGCTGCAATTGCAGTTGAAAGAAAGCAAGTCTAGTGTGGTTTTTTTTTTAAGAAAATTGTTGTTGTTTTATGTTTGGTTATTGCTGTTATGTTGTCACAAATTGTGTAATGAAATGCTTGTTATGTAGGTTTGATGTAATGACCTTTTGTTTAATGAAATGCTTGTTATGGGATATATGTGTGGATGCATTTACAGTTGTTGATGTTTGCTGAGATAGTAATGGATGCATTTACAGTTGTTATCAAAAAAGTTGAAGCTAAATGGGAATTGAAGTTGCAGAGAATGAGTAGTTAATAGCATGTTATGATAGTCATACTCTGTTACTACTTTGCAATTGTTTCTGATAGTATTAGCTTGTATTAGAATATAGACTAGAATGCCTTGTTCCTAGCATTTCAAGATCTAAATGAGTATTATTTTGTTGCAGAAGTGATAACCATTTGAAGCTCAAAATCATCACCTATGTCAAGCTGTGAAGATGAGTTAAGCTCAAAATCATCTTGGGCTGGTTACTTTCCACCTAATTGGAAATTCAAAGGATTAACAAAGTCAGAAGCCAAAAAGTCAAAAGGCAAGAAGTCAAAAGGCAAAAATGTTGAACAAGTTGAACAAGTTCTTGGTAAAAGGATACAAGTGTTAGGTCTTGCTAACAATGTTACTTGGGATGCAATAAAAAAGAAGACATTTGGAGTAAAAAAACCATCAGGATAATGTGTTATCTGTCTTTGTATTGTTATATGTCTCAATCTTTTGGAAGTTATGTATGGGTTTTCTGTCTTTGTATTGTCCTTATCTATCAATGATAATGGTTAATTTGGTGCATTATTGCTGTACTATACTAAGCCAGAATTGCACTCACAAAATAAACTAGGCTTGATTCAAAAACAAAAATGACTGAGTGCAGGGCATCTCAGTCCTAATGTTGTGATTAGCAGACCAAATTAAAGAAACAAGATAAGATCTAGAATCACAATTAAGCTCAGAATTCTCTAGTCAGTAGTACAAGCTACTAAAGGAAACAAAAAACAGAAGAGAAACAACAGTGAATAAGCAGAAATTAAGCTCTTAATATGGGAATTTGAGCCAAACAGTGATAAGCCATATTGACCCGTTTGACCCATTTGAGCCAAACACCCCTTAAGCAGGGTTGTTTTGAGATCTCAAAGTGAAAATATAAATAACAAGAAGCTAAAAAGTTAAAATTACCTAAATTTAAATAAGAAATGTATAAGAAAGAGTAATACAAACAGTAATGAGGATTGTCATTGATTCTTAACAACTAATTTTACATAAAAACAGGGACTATTACTATTTAGCTAATTGAAATCATTAAGCTTCTTCAACTGGATCTTCTTCATCGGCAATAACTAAGTCATTGTTGTCCACAACGGTTCCATCGAAACCACCTCTAACCAATTCAATATCCATTGTTTCGTCATGTTGAGGACACATAAATGAGTCACCCTGCAAATGTGTTTCCACGTCATCAAGACTTGTTTGTTCATCCATGTCATAAACATGTCTGGGCGCTGTCTTGATCACAACTTGCCATCCTTTGTCAACACTATCTGCAACGTAAAATACTTGATGTGCTTGAGAAGCTAGTATAAAAGGCTCGTTATGAGCCTTCAATCCTTCAAAATTCAATAGAGTAAACCTGTTGTCATCTTCTTTTTTCCTTGTACCATTCGAAATCCAATCACAATCGAACAAAACTACTTTCTTGTCAATACCATACTCCAACTCAATTATATCATTCAAAACCCCGTAGTAAGTTACATCTCCCGCGATAGGATTGTTATCTGTGGCACTCGAGTAACTGTTTGTCATGGCCTGAAGATTAACCCCACTATTCTGTGTTTTCCTATTATGTTCTACATCTTTTGTGTGAAATCGGAAACCATTTATGATAAATCCCTTATATTTTTTCACATACTCAGATGGACCACTTGCCAAGCACCTTAGACTTTCTGTGATTCTGTGATCCCCTCTAGCATGTAGCTCCTCAACCTGAAATAAAGCAAGATGTGTTAATTGTTTTGTTATTAGTAGGTCGAAAATGCTATGTCATTATAATTATTTTGCAAAAGTAATAAACCTGTGTATATGCCTTACATGATCTTGAAACCACGACTCAAAAGTCTCACTATGTAAACGTTGAATGTCACGCTTACGTTTTCTCCGATTTTGATGATGAACCAACGCCAGATGTTCACTGCAGTGTTAACAGATGATAATGAAGATAACAACGACAACTATTAATTGTATAATATAATTTATGAAACTCACAACTAATATAATTACTTACATTCGAAATTCATCAACTTCACTACAATTGAACAACACATATGAATGTGCTTTAGCCAAAATGTCAAGTTCCAACATTTCTACCTTAGTAGCACCAATCGGTCGACCCGCCATAGAAAAGATAGGTAAAACATCCTCATAACCATCGTCATCATTATTTCGACTTGTCTTATTATGTACGGTCTCAACATCACTGGATAAGTACAATAAACAAAACGACACACACTCTTCAGCTAGATATCCTTCTGCAATGGAACCCTCCGGGTTATTCCTGTTTCGCACGTAAGATTTTAATGTAGCTAAATACCTGAGATATCAAAACCAATAATTTTAGATTCAATAATATTTGTTAATAAAGGTATTTACTAAAATAGTAATGTGCACCTCTCGATTGGATACATCTAACGGTAATGAACTGTCCCTCATAATCTGGCCTCTGAAGCAAGATGAACCGAAAGATGAACCATGACATCAAATAATGATGGCGGAAAAATCCTTTCTAAATCACAAAGTATTTTTCCAATCTCGGTTTCCATTTGAACCAAATCATTTGGATTAAGAACCTTTGCGCATAATTGTTTATAGTAACGACATAGCTTCATCACAGTATAGTGCACGTGCTTAGGCAACACATTTCGCAAGGAAATGGGAAGCAACTGCTGCATCAAAATATGGCAATCATGACTTTTAAGTCCAAACAGTTTTGGAGGTTTTAACTCTATGCATCTTGAGATAGTAGCTGCATAACCATCTGGAACTTTCACCTTCTTAAGCACACGACAAAAAATATCTTTCTCTTTTTTATCCATTGAGAAACAAGCAGGTGGCAAATAAACTTTGTTGTTATCTTGAACTATAGGATGAAGTTCAGGTCTAATGCCCATTTCTTGTAAATCTAGGCGTGCTTTTATATGATCCTTGGTCTTCCCATCTAGATTCATTAGCGTTCCAAGGACACTGTCACAAACATTCTTCTCAATATGCATTACATCTAGATTATGGCGTAGCAAGTTATCTTTCCAGTACGGTAACTCAAAAAAAATACTTTTCTTCTTCCAATTAAAAGGTAAATTTGGGTTGCTCTTCACAAGTTCTCCAAATTTAACTTCAAAACCATCTAACTCATCAAGTACTTCTTGTCCTCTTAAGCCACGGGGTTGCCTGTCTAGTTCTTCTGTGCCATCAAAAGAGTTTGTATCTCTTCTAAAAGCATGTTCAGTAGGCAAATATCGACGATGTCCCATAAAACATTGTTTTTTGCCATGACTCAAGCGTGTTGATTTTGTATGTTTATGGCAGTTAGGACATGCAAGTTTACCTTTGGTGCTCCATCCGGATAAATTTGCATAAGCAGGAAAGTCACTGATCATCCATAACAAACAAGCACGCATCCGAAAGTTACTTTTTGTTGATGCATCATAAGTGTCTACTCCTTTACGATCCCACAACTCCTTTAGCTCAGCAACTAACGGTTCCATATAGACATCTATATTATTCCCAGGAGCAGATGGGCCAGGTATAAGTAACGTTAGAAAGAAATAAGGTTTCTGCATGCACATCCAAGGAGGTAGATTATATGGCGTCAAAACAACAGGCCATGTACTATGAGAAACACTCATTGTTCCAAAAGGGTTAAACCCATCACTCGCTAAACCAAGCCTGACATTACGAGCTTCTTTGGCAAACTTATCATACTTAAAATCAAATGCTTTCCATGCCGGGGAATCTGCAGGATGTCTCAAGTAACCATCTTTCGTGCGACTCTCTTCATGCCATATCATGGAGGCGGCTGTTTTAGATGACATAAATAACATTTGCAATCGTGGTATGAGCGGAAAATGACGCAACACCTTTGCTCCAATCTTCTTACGTGTATCACCTGTGGTGGACTCATCTACACAATCATCTTCACTTGCTTTATACCTTGACGTATGGCATATATCACATTCTGTTTTATTAATGTTTTCTTTCCAGTACAGCATACAATCATTAGGACATGCATCAATTTTATCATAACTAAGTCCCAACTCTCGAATTATCTTCCTTAGTTCATACAATGACTTTGGTATAGAAGCATCGGGGAAGGCTTCCCTCATTGTATCTAGCATCTTGCTGAAACCATTATCACTACATTTCCCAACACACTTACCATGAAATAGTCTAATGATAAAAGAAAGAACTGATAACTTACACCCAGGATATAGTGGTTTCTTTGCCTCTCCCAACACTTAATAAAATTTTTCCGCCTTTAGGTTTGGCATACTCATACTTTCAGTTTGTGTTCCCATGTCATCGGTTAGTGTGTCATCACCAAACCGATGGAAGGCATCATTCAGCAACCCTTGCATGTCATCTTCAGCATCCAACATTGGAGCATCACTTGATTTGGAACTGAAAGGTGGAATTGTATAACCTTTCATAAACCCGACACATACCAGATGTGTTGTAGCCTCCGTCCGATTTACCCATATCTGATTACCACAATCAATACATGGACATGAAATCTGTCCATTTTTACCCTCATTATAGAATATATGATCAAGAAAGTCGTCAAGACCTTTTTTATATTCAATGGTAAATCTAGGTAAAGACATCCAACTCGTATCCATCTTAAACCTAATTCAATTAACCACAGAAAACCACATATAATTTCAACAAAAAGAAAGGGAGCCTAATTCAATTAACCACATATGTTGTTTCATAAAAATTTAGCAAAAATGATTAGGGATTCAATTATAAGGTATTACCTGGTCTTGATGATGCTGGTGAGTCCTGTTGGCAATTTTGGATGGTGGAATGATGTGGATTTGGATCTTAAAATTAGAAATACTTTTACAATTTATTTTTAAGGTATTTCTTAATGAATTGCCTAATTATTATTTTAAAGCTAGATAAACTAATTTAAATATAAAAATTAGAAATTAAAAGTCAAAATTGCAAAAGTAATTTTTACATAAGCTTGAAAACTTATAAAAGGTAAAAAAATTATAAAAAATTATCTGGCATAAAAATTAAACAGTAAAACTAATATATTTTTTGCTTTTTAATTTAAACTAATTTAATTAAAATTAACTCTAAAAATTACCTAGTGAAGAGTAAAAATTATGGGAAAATTACTAGGAATGCTACAAGTTACAAGGAACCAAGGAAAAATATGAGGAGGGGGAAAATGGTACGGATAAGCATTTAAATAAGCTAAATTGCAAAAATAAGCTAAAAGGAACAAGGACTATATTAAGTCTATAGATTATGCAATAACAAACGGAACTGGTGCCCCAGAGCAATTGGAAGGGGGTTGTGGTATTGTGCATGTATGCTTGAGGTCCCAGGTTCGAACCCCACTTTTTGCAATTTTTCCATTTATTTTAATTTTTTTGATTTTCTTTTTACAAAACTTTTTTATTACTAATTATAAGGAACTTTTGTTAAAACACTTTTTTCAAAAGTAAAAAATAAGCTTTCTATGAGCTTTTTAGCTTTACAGATGCTTTTTTAAGCCAAAATGGATTTATAAAAGGAATTAAGCTACAAATAAGCTACAATAAGCTAAATAAGCTGTAACTACATGAGTTGTACCTACCTAAAGCTAAAACCTACCAGATAATCTAACGGAATAAGCTTTAGACCGCAATAAGCACTTGGCCATATATCACTTGCCAATCAGGCCAAAACCAAGAACCTTGCAGCCCTTGTGGGTCCCACTAGGGTTCAAAGGGATCCAAAGCGAGACTTGATATGAAAAGGTGACTTATTGAGGTTTCTGAAAAGCTAAAAATAAGTAACTTTTATGAAACCACTTTTGAAATAACTTATTAATAAGCTATGTGCACCCCCTTGTGCTTAACAGTTGACTTAATAGCTTATTAGGACTTATGCACTTTTGAAAAAGCTATGAAATGAGCAAAAGAGCAAAAACAGATGATAAACAAAATAAGCACTTTTGAAGAATCTGCTGATGGACTCTGCTGAAGAGACAGATTCTGCTGAAGAAGTGAATCTGCTGAAGTAGATTCTTCAGCAGAATTCTCACTAAGCAGAATTCCCAACACAAAATAAGCACTATTTCAATAAGCTGAACTTGTAAGCTCCCTAAAAAGCCCAAGGTTGTGTACTGGGGTCCACAGATAAGCCAGATAAGAGCTTATGAACTTTGGCTAAAAACCAAGTACACACTGACCACCCAGTGTACACAGTCAAATGGGACAAACTAAAAGCTACTTGCAGCCCTATTAGATAAGCTAGAAATTCAAAAATAAGCTATGAACTAGAAAGATCAGCTGATTGGCTTTCCAAAAAAGCCAATAATCACACTATGGGGCCCACTATTAAACAATCTATGGTCTATTGAAAATGGTCAATTTCCTGTGCACAGGCCAAGTACTTGCCCTGCAAGCTTAAAGAAGCACTTGCACAAGCTACAATAAAAATCCTAAAAATAAGCTGGACACAGATTTTTAAAGATGAGCTGAGGGACTATGATTTGTGAAAAGCTCAGGTTCCCAATCCAAATACAAAAATCAAAATAAATCTCCCTATTTTTGGATTTCTGAAACAACTATGTTTTTGACTTTTTGAAATTATGAACTTAGGTTGACTTTTGTGAGATTTGATCCTAATTTACTGATTGATTAATGTGACTTAAGCTATATTAAGACTAATTTATGCTAGAACAACTACTTGTGAGATGATTTTAAGCTTATGCCACACTAATTTCCACACAGACAGATTTTAGGCCAATATCTTGGTGATTTTGACTTTAAAGGTTCTATCCACTAAAACCTTGATTGTTTCTGACTTATTAGCTGTTAAGAAAGTTGTATGAACAGGCCTTAGTCACTGAGTTCAACTAATACTCACTACACAGACCTAACCAAACACTACTTTAAAACACAGATTGTTTAATAACTGATTTAACAAATTTAAAAGGCAAATGATCAATCTAAATCATAATACTGATACATACCCTTCTACTAGGCTAAATTAAACACATATAAACTAAAGCAACCAACATTTAACAATAACAACTAACAATCACAGATTTATGAAAAATTGGAACAAAATAATGAGACCTTGCCCCTAGGCTCAACCAAGGACTCTTGAAACATGTACATAATCAACAAACCTCTCTTCTCCAACACTCCAACATAATCAACATAAGCACATACATATTATCATCAAAGCACATAACAAAATAAACGGCCATTAAACATAAATATCCACATACCATTAAAATAATAACCATCATAAGTTTTCACAAACCATTGTTCATAAACCATTGTTCACAAACCATCCCCATAAACATAAATACATAACAAGTTTTCATCAAAATAAGTACATAACCCAACAACATGAGACCATCAGACATAAAAACCACAAAAAAACCCAACAACTACCTTCATTCTTGCTCATACTTCTCCAGAATCTCAATGGTCTCCTTCTTCAACGATATCAACCTCTGAAAGTCAGCCACCACACGTGCAAGGGATTCAACCAAACACCTCTCAATTAGCTGGACTTCATGCATAGAATCATAAACATCCTCTGCTGCCATTTCTTCATCAGTATTCAACCGAAACACCTCCATCATTCTTTGTGTCCTCTTATCCACTTGCATTCTCATGTCGTCTCTGACGGCCGCAACATTCCTCATGTTGACCTCATTGGTAGGTATCTCCTGAATATTGAGAAAAATAAAACAATCGTGAATCTTTTCGGACCCACAAAGTTGTTTCAGTTCATTCAAGTATGGCGTGTCAGACATTTTCAATTAGGGTTGTAGTGAAAAAGTTATGATCGGAAAAAAGTATATGGATGAACTGAAAAAATAAAAATAAAACCAAGATATATATAAAGGGTAGATGCATGAACTGAAAAAATTAAGAGTATTAATGAGAAACGAAATAATCAAAACACGTAATGATGAGAACTGAAGAGACTGCAGAAAATCAAAGGTCGAGAAAAAATTACGCGTTCCCATAATATAGATGATTATTATTTTAATTGGGATGACTCAAAGTGTAACCAATTCAGTTTCAATTTGAAGCATTTGTAAAAAGAGAGGAACTAGTAAGTCGGTGTTGAGTATAAATATATTTCAGGTCGGGTTTGGGTCGACCCATCTAACCCATTTATTAATCACTGTAGGTTCGGGTTGTGAATAAATTAATTGGGTCGACCTGACAACACGTTTAAGCTTTTTTTTCTTAATGTGGCAACTTTTGTATCAAAAAAAGGGTTGACTGTATCAACCCAAAACCCGTTTAACCTTTTCAACCCGTGAATTTCAAAAAGATCATGCCCATCTTTATAAATGGTTATAATTTGAATATTATTTTTAAAATATTCATGATTATTATTTTCAAATTGAATGAAACCAAACTAACCGAACAACCCGATAGTACACTTGGGTCATATGAACCGGTGATATTGCCCTGTTGTCGACCTTGATGAACCTTAATGACGAATCTTCATATGATTCTTTTTACTATGAACCTTAATGACGAATCTTTGCTATGAAACTTTTATTATGAACCTTTGATATGCTTTTCTGAACCATTTGATATGACCCATTTGTTATGAACATTTTGGATATGAACCTTTTGATATGACACTCTGATTAAGATATGATATCTGACTATCAGTTTGATACACGAGCCATTTCACTAGTCATAGGGGTTCCATGTCCGGGTCATTGATGCACCAATGGCATATATGACTCTAGTGTGTTTGAGTGACGTTCCACACCATCCCTTATATGTTACATGTTATGACCTCAAGTATATGTTTGGCCACCATGTTATCTGCAGGGGAGTATGGATGCATCCGATTATCTGTTATATGATATGATATGTTATGTTTCTGGGCTCGTGGTGGATTACTGTCCTATCTCTGACTTCATGCAAAGCAATACATTCAATCATAATAGTCGGCACTTTATGATCACCTCGCGTATATTGGCCTCGCAAATGCATAGGACAATTCCTACGTTCAATATGTGTAGAGTATAGGCTACAAACCATCCCCGGAATGTGACGTCATGGGAAGTCGGATTACGTAAAAACTCTTGACAATATAAATGAATGACCGCATCCGTTGAGAGTTATTCATATTAGCTTATTCAAAGTTATTATTTCATAAACTTTACGTTTTTACCAAATCAATCCCGAATCCAAAGCAACACCCACCAACCAAACGGGCCCTTAGTTGATAACCCGAGCAACGACCGGGTAATACTCTAGTTTTTTTTAGTTTCAAATACAATAAAATACCTATACCTATATATTATATATATACAATAATACAATACTTTTCATATACTGTATACTAGGTAGTATTAATTAATTTAATTATACATCAAATTATACCCTATCACCGATTCATCCCGCCCAGACCAATTACAAGCTACAAGGTGGTCGACCGCCCGACTACTGATTCACAATTTTTGCAACATTGGATATGAACATATTGGTTATGAACCTTTTGATATGACACTCTGATTATGATATGATATCTGACTCCCAGTTTCAAACCCGAGTCATTTCATTATTCATAGGGTTCCATGTCCGTGTCATTGATGCACCAATGGCATATATGACTCTAGTGTGGTTTACTGTCCTACATCTCACTTTATCTTTCGGGTCAACTGGATGCGGATACGCTTTAACAAACGTAGACCACTTATGATAAATCCCGTCTGTAAGAAAATAGCAACATTTTAAATAACGCCCGAGTAAAACAAATGAACTATCTGGAGCCGCTCCATTTCGGGCATTAAGATACAATAGATACTGATTGCTTCAACACATTCATATTGTTGTTTGACCTGGGAAGTCGGAAAAACGAATGCCAAATCTACTTCATTTTTAGTTTCACATACAATAAAATACTTATATATTATATATACAATAATATAATACATTTCATATACTATATATTATATATACAATAATATAATACAAATATACTATTAGTTAATTAATTATAAATCTAATTACTCTGTATAATCTAAAAATTTGGGGAAAACTTACACACCCACGTTCACATAAACCCGCTTAAAATTTTTGGGGAAAAATTCAAATTCATAAATAACTTTTGGCGCTGTGAAAATCAAGCATATCTTTTCGGAAATCAAGTATTTGGTTCGATTTTATTAATGGAAATCGTTTTTCACAGACGGTTAAACTCTCAATTTTGGTTTAGGGTTGTATGTGGGCAGCAAAACAAGGATTGTGGGTTTTCACTTTTGAATGAAGATCTGACTCAACAGGTAATGGAAACTTTTCTTGTTGTTGTTATTATTATTATTATTATTATTATTATTATTATTATTATTATTATTATTATTGTTATTGTTATTGTTATTGTTATTGTTATTGTTATTGTTATTGTTATTGTTATTGTTATACATTGTTATTGTTATACATTGTTAGTGTTTGTTTAACCTTTGTGATGAGTCTTAAGTGTGTGAAATGGTGGGTTCGGGTATGTGTTTGGTTGACCTCTTGTGATGAGTCTCATATGTGATCATAAGTGCTGCTTATTTGTGATATGGTACAAGTTGTATTTTAGTTGCTCTGTTTATTTAAAATGAATGTTGGTATACCTGTGTAAAGTTGGTTCAAAGGATTTGGGTAGTGATAGTGATAGTGATTTGATATCAGTTTCTAGCTAATGTATTTCATTCTGTGACATGTAACTGAAGGATTTGCGTCTATTTTTGTTTGTAGATAATGTATTTCATGCTCTAACATGTAACAGATAGTGATTTGATTTCAGTTTTGTTGTTCTCAAATGACTATTGTTCTTTGCAATATCATAATAATTTTATTTGTTTTGTGCAACAGTAATGGAAAATAAAAAGATGCAACGCCAAGTCACCACGAGAAATACGAATGATTATGAAATGTCCAGAAGGACAAGGATTCAAGAAAACCAACAGAGATTACAAGCTTTGGGAGTGAAAAATATTGCTAGGTCTTTCACAAGTCTAGTAGAGAGTGACAACACAAAGAAAAAGAAAAAGAAAAAGAAACCAACGGATACCGGTGAGAAAGATGCAGATTATATGTCTGGTTCAGACTTTCATCTTAATGCTGAGGAAGATAACCCAGAAGAAGCGGCTACACAAACAAATAAAAAGGTACGAATAATAAATTTGGCTACTATATTTTCTTTATGTTTGTTTTCTAACAATTCTACTTGCATGAAACAACATCGAAAATACATTGCTCCACAGTCCATGACTAGATATAAAAATTTAGCACAAAAACGAATGAGTGCTCCGAATGTCTCCAGTGGGCTAACATCTTTAGAATCTCAATCGCAAAAGGGACAACAGATTGATACAGGGAGGGCAATACGTAGTAGGGTACAGGAGTCCGACCAAGTCCAAACGAGAAATGATCAACCAACTTCTGTCAAGAGAGGGAGATTAACTGCAACTGAGAGAAACTTAGTTGCAATTGACAACGATCATGACCACGGGGAGCGTGACTTGAGATCTGATGGTAACTATATATAAATTTCAAATACTATATATATGATATTAAATTACTATTAAGTGTATATTCAGTTAACTGTTTTCGGTCGTTACTTGTTTTTTCTTTTTTTTTTTTTTTTTTTTTTTTTTAATATAGATAACAATGAAGACCTTTATGATGTTGAAAATGATGATATCGAAGACATACCTATGAATGAAGATATTGAACAACAAGCTACTTCAGAAGATGATGTAGATAAATACATGGATGATTTGGAGAATGAGGATGATTTGGAGAATGTGAACGATTTAACAAATGACGGCGATGATCTTGTCAGAGAAGAGATTCAAGCTGAGCATTCTAAAAATGAAGAAAACCATGTAGTTACACAAGATCGAAATGAAACAGGTTAACATGGTCTACTTGATTGCATCGTTTTAAAAATCATATATCATATATTGTGTCATATAAGTAGAATATATAATAAAGTTAAATTAAAACAAGACAAAAAACAACGCTAAGATATTGCCTTCATTTCAAATTATTTAGTATTTTAAATGTATACGTATCTATTGTAAATCATGTTCACTTTTTGTAGTTCGGATTGTAAGCAAAAGAAAGAGAGGACCAACACGTATGGCAAAAGTTTGGGCCCAAAAAAAAGGGGATAGAATTCCTATTTTAGTTAATGAACACGGACAACCTATTAACGACAAAAGTAGTCATCTGACTCATTTCATGGGAACCCTTTCAAGGAGTGGAAAGTATTGTCCGATTTATAAACCCATGGAATAAAGTTGACGTCGAAAAAAAAAAAGCTTTGCTTGAACTCTTAAAGGTACACAATGTTAAATTTGTATGTTAATGAATAAAGTATTTGTTTTCTAATGTGAGCTATTACATTTTTTAGACAAAATTTGATATTCCGGAAGCTGGAGAAAAATGGATATTGCAATCATTTGGGCGGAAGGTGAAGAACTGGAGGGCAAGAGTTAAGGAACTCTACCATGATCCGTCTTTGTCAGTTAAGCAACAAATAAAATCTAGGCCAAAGCAAGTGCAAAAAAAAAAACAATGGAAGAAGCTTGTGAAGTATTGGAATAAAGAAAACACTAAGGTGTGAAATTCTCTTCCACTTTAAATAACATTATTTAATTTCACATTATGATATTTTAATTTCCTGCTGCAGAGTTTAAGTGAAAAAAACAAGGCGAATCGGGCAAAAAAAAGATGATCCAAAGAACCGGTAAAAAAAGTTATGCTCGCAAAAGGGAAGAGTTAAAGGTAAGTGTATGGATAAAGTGGGATTGTTAATGTATCCTGTCTATATCCACTTTTAATATTCATTTTCTTTTTATTCAAACAGACATCTTTGGGACGAGATCCAACTCGATTGGATCTTTTTAGTGCATGCTTCGCCAAAGATGGAAATACCAAAAATGATGACACTGCAAATGCGATTGTAAGTAATATGCTTTTATGTTTGCAAAAGTGTATTTATAGCAGAAGTTAAACACAATATGCTTTTTTTTCGTAATACATGCTTTTCCTATATATTGTTCATGTTTATATAAAATGCAGGATGAAATGAAACGACTTAGTGATAATATGCCCGAGGGTTCGATTGATAATCCTGGACCAGATGATATTTTTTCTACAGTTATGGGTAAAGATCGAAATGGTGATGCAGGCATGTATGGTCTAGGTGTTCGTGCTTCTGCTGTTTGGGGTGTAATACCAAGTCGTTCAGCATGTCATAGAGAAAACAACGAATTGAAGTCTAGATGTGGAGAACTTACTAGTGAAAATGAAAAGTTACGAGCCCAGTTATCAGAGAAGAATGGGTCGACGGATAGTTCCATTGTTCCACCTCTTACATCACAACATTCTCCTGTTGTAACCACTGAACCTCCATGCTTACGGGTATGTTCCTTTCTAGTTGTTATAGATTATTTTATCTTTGATAGCTAATGAACCTAGGCTACAAGCTTATGTATCAGTATTATGATTTACATTGCTCATTTGCCTTTTAAATTTGTTAACTCAGTTATTAAAGGGTGTTTGGTTATGTGTTGTTTCAACTGTGGTAGTTGCCTTTTCACTTGTTTATCTACACACTCTGACCTCTTAGGTGATATTAGAACTAGTAAAACTATAAAACCAATGTTTGAACTACATAAAGTCAAAATCAAATTACCTTCACTCTCACAGTCCACTGTTGGGACCTGTGAGGATCAAATCTCACCCACTTGGTCTAAATCTTGTTCATGTATCTTAAATTAGTGTTATCATAGCTTAAATAATCATAATTAGTGCATACGGATCAAACAAGTTTCATTAAAGTCAAAGTTTAAGTTCAAAATCTAAAAGTCAAAATGGTATGTTAGTCAGAAACTCAGATCTTGGGAGAATTTTTGTGAATTTTGTGTTGAGATTCAAGTCTTGAGATTTTTACATGTTGAAATTCCCCATCTAAGCTTTTGAATCCCACAGTTAGCTTATTTTTATGATTTTTTCTCTGGCTTAGGTGATAGTTCAAAGTGGCCTGCAGGGCTAACCATTGCCCTGCACCAGGGCATCAGCTCAAAACACCAACTATCCATGTGCCTTAGCTTTTTCATTAGTGGGCCACACAGTGAGCTTATTGGTTTTTTTGAAAGCCAATAAGCTCATCTATAAAGTTCAGGGCTTATTTCAAACTTTTGAGCTTATTAGATAGGTCTGCAGATAGCTTTTTGTTTGTCCAATTCCACCCATACACTGACTGATCAGTGTTAACCACCCAAATTCAAGCCTCCATACCTGCAGTATTACATCTGTTTAACCTAATACATGTGTGTTGACTATAAATTGATAAATGTTTGTTGAAAACTGAAATCTAGGTCGGGGATGAAGTTGTCCTTAAAAGCATTCTAAACTCAACCGAGACTGTAGCAAAAGGAAGGGTGAGGAGCTTGAACCTAAATGATATAGTTGGTGGTACAGAGATTGGATGAGGATGGTGTGAGGTAAACGTTCAAGTACCAACAAAAAGAGATGAAATTTTGGTGAGACCCTATGGGTTATTTGCCACAATTGAAGACTGTGTTGGTGCAACCATAGCATGGCCTTGTCCCTTTATCTCGGTATGTCTTTGTTAATCTTGTGATACCAATAATTTTACTAACATGGACCTTAATGCTTATACATGGGTGTTTATTTGTAGGTGTTCCGTGAGGATTGAGAGAGATGATGCATGATGACCACGGACTAAGCTTCTTGTTGCGTTAATGTATTGTTTAATGTTAACAGACTTTATGTTAGATTCTGTCTACCTTATTTATGTTTAGTGCTTTTGTTATGACAATTGGTAATTTGAAATACAATTTCGTTTTATTCATTTAATATTTAGTTGATGTTTTATTCATATCATAATAATACAGTGTGCATGGTGAAAATAGCGTCCTATCATATGACTTGTCAGGACTTTGAAATTGTCCTATTAAACTTATTAACCGTCCTAATAATTAACTTAACATTGTAAAAGTGTCCTAATATGTTGTTATTAGGACGTTATTTAGGTTGTTAATAGACATTTTATACGACCAAAAATTTGTTTTCATAATCTTCTTTGAGATATTAGAACCCTTTTCTTGGTGCTAAATTAGCTATGATGTTATATGATAAGCGTCCTAACAATTATCTTTTAAGTACGCTTGTATGTGTATCAAAAGATTAAAACTAGGTAACAACATTTTACAACATTGTAAAAGTGTCCTAATATGTTGTTATTAGGACGTTATTTGGTTGTTCATATACATATTATGCGACCATAAATTTGGTTTCATAATCGTATTTGGGATATTAGGACCCTTTTCTTGGTGTTAAAGAAACTATAATGGTATATGATAACCGTCCTAAGAATTAACATTAAAGGACGCTTGTATGTGTATCAAAAGATTAAAAGTAGGTTACCACATGTTAGAACATTGGAAAAGTGTCCTAATATGTTTTTATTAGGACGTTATTTGTGTTGTTTATAGACGTAAAATGCGACCATAAAATTGGTATCATAATCTTATTTGAGTTATTAGGACCCTTTTCTTGGTTACTAAAATAGCTATGATGTTACATCATAAGCGTCCTAACAATACTTTTAAGGACGTTTTTATGTGTTTCAAAAGATTAAAAGTAGGTAATCACATGTTAAAACAATGTAAAAGTGTCCAAATATGGTTTTATTAGGACGCTATTTGTGTTGTTCATAGACATATAATACGACCATAAAATTGGTTTCATAAGGCTTAGGACGCTTTGGACCTATTACAACCGCCTTACATGAAACGCTTTCATCCTTGGTCCTATTAAATGAAAGGTCCTAAAAAGTACCATTTTATGACGCTTATGGGGGTCCTAAAAAGCCACTTTTCTTGTAGTGTAAGTAGGAACAACCACGAACACAATCACAAGTATATAAAGCTAGTAAAGAACACCACGATATATACTGGTTCGGGATGGGGGGTTTATACCATCCGTACGTCAAGTTGCGAATCCACGACATGATACTATTCACTAGTATAATCCTTTCGGTGGACTACAAACCGTTACAATTCACTCCATCGATATTCACCAAAGAAGGAGTTACTCCCACGGTATTCCGCCCTTGGAAACCACCCTAAAGAATCTCGTGATTCGACTTACACTTGGTCACCTAGACCACAACCAAACTTCCACCCGGAAGTATCAAACCCCAAGTAGATCCCTAATGATCTAGGCTTGGTCACAAAGACACAAGACTTCCCTTACAAACAATAAAATGAATAAGAGATTGTTTGTTCAATCAAGCCCTAACCTAACCTAGTGACTCGATTCTAGTAGAAAGGGTATAGATAAGAAGACCCTTGACACAATCACAAGAGCGGATTAGGTTCTTGTGATTCTTTTCTTGCAAGGATATGTGTTCTTTCAAAGAATGTTAGTGTGTTTAACTAAGAACACAAGAGAGATAGAGAGACTAGAGAGTGTTTAGAGAGAAAGAGTAATGGCAAGGGGTGAGGAATACAAGAGGCAAGGGAGGTATTTATAGGCCAAGACCCAAACTTGGGATTAATTTACTGAGGCCGGCGCGTCACCCACGCGTCGACGCGTGGGCAGCGCGCCAGGTGTCTGTGAAAAAATCCCAAGTGTTGGGTGTTGGATCTTATAAATTCCTAACCTTGCTAAACCCCCAATTGTACTTCACACTAAACCTTAACATTAATCAATCTAAGGTTTACCAACGCAAATAGCCAATTAGAAAACCATTTTGTGAAGTGTTTATTAGAAAACCAAATACCAAGGGTAGAAAAGTAGAAAGGGTAATTTGGTAGGGGTAGATTGAGTATTCCTCAAGTGGCATAGAAAAGAGAGAAAGAATATGCCAAAGTAAATTCCATCCTTGGGGGGAATGTGTAGGATGGATATATGGTTGAGATGAGATGGTTTGAATTAGATGGCTAGGATTATTTCCATGTGATGGAATGAAGAGAAAGAAAGAATATGCTAGTGGAATATTCCAAAACATGGGGGGAAGAAATAAGATGGATGGTTGAGATGGTTTTAGTTTGAATTGAATGGTTGAGATCAAAGGGAGCCTCCTTTGGAATTCAAATTAATTGGCATGTGGGGAATATGGAGGGTTGAGATGTGTTGTAAGGGAATGAATGGTTGAGATATAGAGTGTGTAAGGAATATAAGAGATGAGTTGGATTGTGTAAGGGATGTGATGTTGTAAGGGAGTATGTAAGAGATTTGTGTAAGAGAATATATGATTTGGATATGATTGGATATGGAAATCTTGGTGAGTTGGCAAGTGTGTGTAGAGAAGAGTTGGATGTGAGTAGTATGTGTAAATTTGAAATCTAGTGTGTGTAAAGAAGTGTGTGTACAAATGTACAAGGTATGTATGTGTGTGTGTACACAAGGTGTACAAGTGTGTGTATAGGATTGTATGGGAAGTTGGTAGATTGAGGGAATATTGTGTGAGAGTATGTGAAGGGACAAAGGTACACTTTTGTAAGAGAGTGTAAGAGTATATTGTAAGAGAATGTTGGAGAGGGATATTTGGGAAGGATTGTGGGAGATTTGGTTTTGTTGTATTTTGTAAAATGAGGTTAAGAGGAAGATTAAGAAATAATCTAATAGTCATTAAAAAGAGAAAGTTTAGACAATTAAAATTATGAGTTGAGAAAATCATAGGTTACTTATAAGTTCAAGTAACACAACGTCAAGAATCCATAGTTTCATATCTCGTGACTTTCCACGACTCGACGTTCTCAACTAATACCTTGGTTCAAATAAGTTAAGTGCTTTGCCTTGATGTAAAGCATAACCCAAGTGGGAAAGGATGCGTTTACGCAAAGTGACCTTTGACTTAGTTTGACCAATAAGGGAGTAAACCCGTTACGTAATTAGAGAAGACGTAAGCACGGGATATGAGCATATGGATGCTTTCACATGATGTTATGTGAAGTATATAAGCTCCCTAAGTTTAGAAACGCCTTGGCTAGAGGCGATAGTTAGAAAACATGAGTTGGCGTGTTCCCATAAATGGGTGCTTTAAAAGTTGGATCTCTCTAATCCCAAAACTCGTTTCGAGTGTTCTCAATTAAGCACATAACATATTCATACCTGTATTGAAAGATCCACATTTTTCGGGTAAGGGGAAAGCCGACTTTCAAATTTCGCCCGAAGCCATACAGTGGCCTGGCGCGTCACTGATACGTGGGAATCGCACCAGGCTTTACCTCTCGAGGGATCTCTAGAAGCTTACAACACCCACTAGGCAGTGTACCTGATCGTTGTAGTATAGTATAGTGACAAGTACTGGGGGATTGATCGTTCAACTCAGGAATAGTGTCGCTAGGATTAGAAAGTCTCTTAAACTAAGTTTAGAGGTGAGGGATGATTCTTTTTGTATTTTTATATTTTATAAAAGAAAGTAAAATCTCGAGTTTTGGAAGAATGGGCGGAATTAGTTGCTAGCCAACTAACCCAATTAACTAAAGATGCAATCAAAATAAAATAACAAAAATGAAATGAAACTAATTATACTAGTGGTGTAAACAATGATGGGGAAAGTTGTGTTTACTTAGGTTTCATTACTCCCTAGATATCTTTTACAGGTTGATAGCTTGTTACAATTGCATGGATGACGGGTCATATTCCTTAATACTAGTCGTAGGGCCGTGTACAATATTCCCTAACTCTATAAGATCCTACTTCACTCCTATGTCGAGCCGTTAGAAGCTCCTAACATGGGATCATTAGAATTCTCCTACGCATTAAATACAACCAAATATCGTAGTACACCTCCGATCATGTTTCTTAAGAGGTTCAAGCAAGTTACCAATAGAAGTCTGCCAGTTTTCTTAAGCCTAACATCGAATACAATCATCCGTAACAACTAAAAACAAACAATCAACCCATAATTAACATCTAGGTTTCACTACATCTAAGCAAACACAAATGAAATCTAGCCGAGCATGTTAAATTGAAGACAAGTGTAAGATATATTCAAAGAGTACTTATCTCAATTAGAACATGAAAGATTCAAAGGGTAACCCTTGAAAAAGCTGTAAAAATCAGCCTAGGGTTTTTCCCTCAAAGTTGCACACTAATGAATGAAATTTGGAAAACTATATATAGATTTTACAGGGTGACGACGTCATGTATTGAGTTGTGACGCCATCAACTCGCCGCCATAATAGAAATCGTATTTCCTAGATCCAATTGTGACGCCGTCATGTGTAAAACTGTTCTGGGCCGTCACTAATACTTGGACCATGACGGTCTTGGGTGACGCCGTCATCTCCTATGCACAAAACTCTTCTAGACTTACTGTTGACATCCACCTCTTGATTTACTGTTGACGCCGTCATGTAGAAGCTCTTGATGCCGTCAGGTACTGTTCCCAGCAAGGAAAATTAAGACTTTGCCATTTTCTTCACTTTTATGCTCCAAAAACATCCAAAATGCTTCCTTTTCTAGATTTCACTCCAAAAGTACATAAAATGACAAAAGGAACGATTTAGGCAATATTTGATCAAATAAATTCGAATTCAGGCTTAAATGACCCCTTAAAAGTGGTTCACTTTTCGCCTCATCAAATACCCTTACACTTGAGATTTGCTTGTCCTCAAGCAAATGCGCTTTTATTCTAATCAAAATACAAGTTAGGGGTCATTTAACATTAATATACAAGTAATTACAACAAATAATCGTTCTACTAAAGACCAAAGACAAGAACGGAGGTCATATACTAGCACCTCACAAATAGTGTTTAGATACTCACATCTCTCGGGTGTAATAAAGTATATATCACAATATGGAAATGGAAAACATCTCTCACTACCTGTCATAGCAAAATAGATTACCATAGGCTTGGGAAAGGATCAAACCTCCACCACTTGGTGTAAGCACCTAGGATAAACTATCAAAGAGGTCTTTTAAAGGGTTATAACATTAGGTGTAGGGATATGGAATACACGATTTTGTTGGATAAAGGCAATATTTACTGGTGGCGAGTAATCATCTTGGTTAATTACATATACAATATGGCGTTGCTAAGCCAAGACTAGACTCGACTTAAGCTAATAAATAAAAAATAACAAAAACATAAAACGAACATAGAATGAAATGGGATGGTAGTCCGTATGTTTTTCTCTTCTTTTTCTATATTTTTTTTTTTCTTTTTCTTAATTTTTTCGATTTTTTTTTTTTTTTTTTTATACACTCTTACCCTACCATCCAAAATAATACATCATAGGGAATGTACATTCCCTTACACTTGAATTTTTACATACTTTACAATAGACTAATCTAATGACTCGAATCAAGATAATCAAAACACTTGGAGTACTTTTTAAGATTAACGCACATATGGGGGTAATATATGATGTTCTTCCCCATTACTCCATAACACAAGTACTTTACCCATGAGTCCCAATCGTCCCAAAACAATATGTACAAGATATGACTCGACTTAGGAACCATGTAATCAATTAGATAATTAACTAAGGGTTTAAACATGTAACTATAATGCACTAAAGATGAGTGCATACACGGAAGGCTAAGGCGATTTGGTTGCACATTTGGGTGGGTTGTAACAAATTCTTCCTTTAAGTAAGATGATTAAAGTTAGAAACGAAAAGATAGGCTCGGAGGGGTGTACTAGGGATTTCGTGTACTAAAAATGAGTACAACGCTAAGGTGTGGGAAAAATTAATTGACTTTACTAGCCAAGTAATATGACTTAAATGGTCAAGTAATTATGATACGGGTTTAAACACAAGGGTGATCCTAATGCCTCTTATCATGTAGTAAATCCTACTACACGAATATAGTCTCACTAGCGGTCTCGGGATGCATCACTAAAGCAAGTTCTAGAATCTAAATGCTACCGGTACACTCATAAGCATTAATAATGAATGCTTTTCCTATCAAATCTAAAGGCGAACCTCCCATATTTGGGTGGAAAATTTTTCTGAATAGTACGGTTTTGTGCTAGTCATACAACTGTTATCCATGAGACGCTTGCTAAGGCTAAAGTTTCACTCCTAAATGTTGTAAAAAATTTTAAGTTTGGTGCTAAAATTACACTAACAAGTATTTCTCGTAGTTTTATTGCACACCTACCATCAAACAAACAAACTCAAGTGCAATTGTATCCTATAAGGTATTATCATTTACCCTCCCCATACACTTAGGATGAACATTGTCCCCAATGTTCAATTAAAGAATGTAAAAGTAAAATAGGTAAAAGAATGAAAACAAATACTCCCCTGATTCGTTCGGTGTGGATAGTGTGTCAACAAGGTTAGATCTTCCTCCAAGAAAATGAACATTCAAAGCTTCCCTTCCAGAAAAATAAATCATCTTCTTGTCATATATAACCTGTTAAACTTGAGAAAACAAACAAGGCAACCTCGCATAAAATCGGCGGCAATCTATATATACTAACAAGTCCTAGAAAACAATGTAAAATATAATGCTTGTGGAATGAATGTTTGCAGATTTCCTGGAGTTTATAAAACTAAGGAATTAACAAAAACTTTAAGACTCCGTTAGAAAAACAAAACTCGCAAAATTTCCAAAATTTTACACATGACGCCGTCAGAAGTGACCTGCAGAAATCTTAACGTTAATTTTCCGAAAAATTTCTGGAAAAACTTATGTCCTACTTCTTGGAAAATCCTGCAAAACATCATTATGACTCGTGATGAGTGTGTAAATACTCATCATTTTAGTCAAATCTGAACTGCAAAACGATTAAAAACACTCAAAAACGCACCAAAATACGAAAATAATCCCAAAGATCATGTTTTATATGTTTCTGATGCAAAACGAGTGAAAACAAACGAAAAACGAACAAAATTTGCATATTTGGCAGTTTCAGTCCCCCAACTTTCAAAATTTGACAAAACTAGTCCCTGAGCATTTATTTCAAAGAAAAGTCAACCCTTGCTCTTTAAAAGTCAAAATAAATCATAAATGATCTTTGGGTAAAAAGATTTGGAAAATTACACAATTGGTCCCTGTACTTTGGCAAATTGGCAGTTTTAGTCCCTAGTGCTTCAAATTTGGAAAATTGCATTTTTGGTCCTATGGTTTATCTAACTTGACAGGTTTGGTCCTTTTGATGACTTGAGGATATTTGTAAAACCAGTCCTCAAAGCTTCAGCAAGTTTGCACATTTGGTCCTTGGGATTTTATAAGCTACATCACCAAACAGATCCTTAATTGGTGAAATATCAATCCACAAACAAACCATCAGCCCACCACATCCTTTAACATAATTCCCTTAGCCCAAAACCATCCCTAAGCCCAAAACCCTTTTTGATACGTTTTAATAATAAAAATGGCAATTGACTTAGTCAAACCACAAACAGATAACACCATCCATCTCTTTCACTTCAAATATACCCCGTGAACCTGCAACTCACATCCCTACAATACAACCATCACCATCCTCCCATCACCCTCAAACACCAACCCCAATCCCACTATTATCTTCCCCACTCACAAACCCCTACCTAACAATCCATGTCACCTATCCACCCAAACTGTTTTGGCACCAAAAAGTGATTCAAAGGCATGGATGATATTTCTATAAAATGGATGGCTGGGATTTAATGTCAAAGAAGATGAGAGGAAGCTGATGACCTAATTCCAGAGTATGAAGACAAGAGCTGCAATTGTGTACCTAACTCTCAATTCATAGTATAAATAGGGACTTAATTGTAGCCTCAAAAGGCATCCAACCTTAGTGTTAAATCTGTTTTCCTTCTATTTCAAGTATTGTAATTCTAAAATTTCAGTTTAAATGAAGTTCCTTTCAAGTTTATTTTAAATTTGAATTTAGCTTAAGTTTCTTGATTGCTCTTATTTCATTTAAAAGTTGTCAATCTTGATTGATCAATGGTTCTTGCAAGTTTTTAAAGTATTCTGAATTTAAGGGAAAGTAAAAAATCAGTTAAGAAAAGAAAAAGATTTTGTTATAAAAAAAAAGAAGAAAGAAAAATCCAGAAAGAAAAAAAAAAGAAGAAAACATGAAAAAGTGTTGAAGAAAGGGGTAGCAGATGTAGAAGAAATAATGGAAGATTTGGGTTAGAGTTCCAAGGGGAACATTAGGTTGATCTTGGTTCCTTATTCTCAGTCAGTATTAGCTTGGGACTCCAAGTAAGATTTTTTTTGCACCGTACTTTACTATAACATATGTGGGGTGATAATTGTTGTTATTTAGCATTATAATTTGTCTATTAAGGTTTAATTGGATTTAGTATAACGAAATAAGTAGAGTTTAGGAATTAATTTGCTCATTAGCTTTAAAATTCTTCAAAACAGCCACCTTTAGGAGTGTTTGGTACTGTTGATTTAGTTGGGTTAGGGTTGTTATCTGAGGTTCCATACTGATTAGATATCTCACTTAGGCTATATATAGCTCAGTCAAGGGTCTAGATTGGTAGTCTTTAGTTAAAAAGTCAAAAATCTCTCTTGTACCACCCTACTGCTTAACTGTTGATAAAATGGACATGCACAATCTTTAGTTGAGTTCAGACTTTGTTAAACTTGTTGGAATAAATCTCATTTTACCATAACACAACAGTTTTAGTAAATTTTGTTCATTGGAAACTCACCAAAGTCAAAGAATTGTCAAAAACTCAAAAGTCAAAACTTGTTCATTTGCAGAAAATCCAAATCTTCTAGAATTTTTGGTGATTTTTGTACTTAGCATTAGGTCTTGAAAATTTTAGGAGTTAAAGCATGTCAGCTTAGGTATAGGAATCCATGGTCTGATTGTTTTTTAGATTTTTCTAGGTAGCTTAACCATTGGGGCAAAGTAACCTACAGGGAGAGTTTTCCCTGGTGTCCAGTTTGACCCACATTTCAATTGACCACATCTTGGTCAACTTTGGGTGATTATGGGTGTTTGTTGTTAATTTAGGGAGCCCCCTAGGTAGTTATTAAGTAGCTACCTTTACCTTTCCATAAGTGCTTATTAGATAGTCTAGTTGTGCCCTTAAAGTTGCCATTTGGCAACTGCTTATGCTGGGTACCTCAGTCTTAATCCGAGCTTGTTGATTTTTACCCTCTGATTGATCCTGCTTGCTGGGTGTGTAGTTTGTTTGTTGTTAGTTGCTATGGTTAGTTTTTAAATTGAGCTTGTTATTGGCTTGTTGATTTATTTGGTTAAGTTGTGGTGCGTTGAATCAAAAAGTTTCAAAAGCTCATTAAACTATTATATGTGGACATTTTAAGCTTGCAGAAGCTAGTTTCAAGCTTTTTAGAAAAATATCAATCATAAAAGTTGGTTAATTTTGTTGTTCAAATCAGTTGCAAAAAGAAAAATTGAAAAAGAAAATATTTGCAAAAATTTGGGGGTTTGTGGGAATCGAACCTGGGACCTCAGACTCTCAACTGACACAACACACAACACCAATACCAGCTCGCCCTTGGGACTTTTTCAGTTATCACATGCACAATCAAATACTTAATATGATTCTGTATATTAGCTCAATTTAGCTTATCAACTCTTATTAGCTTATTCCCTGCTTATTTACTACTGTACCACCACTTTTCTTATTTTTCATAGGTAAACATTAACTCATTTGATTTTTCTCAAAAGGTTTCAGATTTTTAAACTTTGTAGTTTATTTATTATAATTTAATTAGTATTAATTAGTTTTTAATTCATAATAAATAGAGTTTTAATTGAAAAATTAGTTTTCTTTTTTCCAAAATTTTCTTTTGTCATTTAGTGCGTAAGAAAATTAATTGGAAACCCGTAGGACTTTCGTAGCTTAAAATTCACGTTTTATTTTGCGCACTCATGTAATTTTTAAATAAACGTCACGTTTCTAATTTAGTTTACGTTTTAGGATTCCCGATACCTAATTATGATCTCTCGTAGTGTTTTAGGTTTTTCCTAGTTTATTAGTTGTCTTAGGTTAATTTATTTTTACCTTCGTTCGTAAATTTTCAATTTCGTTAATTTAAGGTATCGTAAAACCAAATAACCTTTCCAATCATACAAGATTTTAATCCCAATCTCATTCGAAGCTTTCCATTCACACCTCGTTGGGGTACGACCCGGGAAATCACTTCCCGGTCTCACAATTTGAATATCACTTTCACAAGTTTTGCGAGGTAATCGTTTTCCTAAACGGTTTACTCGTATTACTTCACGTCTATTTGTCTCACGATAAATTAGACCTCACGTTTGTTGATATTTTGATAAATTGTTTTTGCACACACCAAAACACAACGAATCAACTCGATACAAGCATTTGACTCTAACAAATACTAATACACATGTTCATTTAATATTGTGGGGAATCATGATGAATTTCGTTCTTAAAAACAAATTTGGGGTTTCCTCTTACACTTAGCTTTTGCAAAATACCTTTATATGAAGTTAAGACGAAGTTAAATGACAAAATAAAGCATTTTCACAATTTAGTTTGAAACATGATCTACCAACAATAAAAATAAAGCATGCATACGGAAGCAAATAACAATCAAACAAATAAAAATCATACAAAACATGGGTTGCCTCCCAAGAAGCGCTTTTCTTTATTTTACGAGTCTTGTAGCTAGACTCAAGGTCATGGGGAATTACGTGACCTCATCGTTGGTCTCATTCTCTAGGTCATCTCCAATCTTAGTTTTATATTCCGGACCTAGTTGCAAACATTCCTTGTAGAAACCAAGTATTCTATTCATGACATAATCTATTCCTCTACGTCTATCCTCATCATTCCTATAATAAATCGCTTGCTTGTGTTCCTTTTCTATGTTTGATAGAAGGCGGTATTGTTCAATCTTATAGGGCATTTGGTAAGCAATCTCATCGTTCTTTTCCTTGAATCTAACTATTCCTAGGGTCGGGTCATAACTATCTTAGAGGCCTCAACAAACGGTTTTCCGAACACTACTTGACTTAGGCAATCATCTATTACTGGACGAGTATCCTCTATTATCACAAAGTCAGTAACATAAGTGAACTTTCCTACAAAGATGTGCAATCCCTTCACTCTTCCTACAAAGTTGCTCATCTAATTTGTGTTAGGCATCATCCTATACCCAAGTTGCTTCTTCATTGCCCAATTATAATAGGTCCTAGTCATGATGTTTATAGGAGACCTAGGATCGATATAAGCTTTCCATACATGCATACGTCCAATGTTGCATGGTATGTTGATGTTAGAGGGATCACCTACTTTAATAAGGGGTGAACCAAGGATATATGGTGTCTCGGGGTCATCGAATAAATCCTTGTGATATTCCCGTTCTTCCTTGGTGGGCAACTTATCAAAGTACTCTTCTACGTTTTCTACTTCCTCTAACTTTTCTTCCTTAGTATTCTCAACTTCCTTAATCTCATCCCTAGTCTCGGTTTCTATTCCAACTTCATCCTTGTCACTTTCTTCTATATTCTTATCTATTGGCATAATGGTGACAACATTGACAAAGTGGACGTGTTTGGATGATGAAGGGTCCTTAATTTGGATTCCGCTATTAGTGTCCCTAGTATCCTCCCTAGGTGCAGTTAGCACTTGGTTGTTGAGGGCTTTCAACAAGTTGTCAATCTTATTGGTCATCTCCGTTTGTTGTTGATTGAATTCAGTCTCAAACTTAGCTATACGAGCTTCTTGAGATGCCATGAACTTAGACATCAATCCTTCAAGATTATTGGTACTACCATAGTTATTGGAAGGTGTTAGCATTAAAAAGATGTATTATGAAGTGATGGTCATTCTCATATTGTAACTTTGTGTCGTTTGTTAAGATTAGTAATAGTTTAGCCATTGGGCCTTGGACTTGGCAAGCTAATATGTTATGTGCTATGTTTCATAAGCCTAGTTATCCAACCAAGTAACCAAGTCCAAGCCCAAGCCCATAGAAAGCCCATAGGGCATCTCATGTATTTTACTATTTAAACACCTCAAAGGCTCATTTGAGGTGTGTGCTTGTGTGTGTATTGTGTGTGTTTTTAATAAAAGTTCTCTTCATCTTATTACTCTTTTTCTCTCATTAACGCCACACATATATTGCATCAAGTCACCATCTTTCTTCTTCTAATCTTCTATATTTGTGATAAAGTTGTAATATTTATGGTCCTACAGAAGGATTGTTGTTGAAAGTACGGTTAGCGGGTGGACCATTTGGTTGGTAACGATTAGGTGGATTGGAAGAATTGTTTTGGTTTTGTTTCCACCTAAGATTCGGGTGATTTTTCCAAGAAGGGTTGTAGGAATCACCGTAAGGGTTTGGCTCGGGTTTGAAAGTGTACCACTTATCTCCCGCTTCGTCGGTACGCAAGGATGCGTAATCCGCAAAAGCTTGTCCGGGGAGTTCCACGCAATCACGAGTGTCATGGGGACCACTACATAATTCGCATGAAGAAGTAATTTTGTTCACTTGGCTTGAAGGCTTAGGAGCTTCGTAGGATTTCATGAGAAACTTGACTTGGTCCTCAAGTTCTATGATCCTACGGTCGGGAGTGCTAGAATTGTTCGAAGGCAAAGATATTCCCTTGACCGTTTTGTTCAAATCACGGGGATCATTCCAACTTTCGTTGTCATATAGAGCAAGATCTTCTATGAGTTCCCATGATTCTTCCACACTTAGATCACGTAGCTTGCCACCGACCGATTGGTCAATGGTTCGCCTTGTGGAGAGGTCGATATGGTCATAGAAGATTTGGACTTGGAGCCAAATATCTATGGCATGATGAGGGACTTTTTGAAGTAAGTCCTTGAAACGAGTCCATGCTTCATATAAGGTTTCACCTTGATGTTGTTGGAACATCAAGATATCATTTCTAAGCTTGGTAGTTCTCCCCGGTGGGAAAAATTGAGCAAGGAGACGAGTAGTGAGATCATCCCATGAGGTGATGGATCCCGCGGGTAAATGTTCAAGCCATTGACTAGCTTGATCACGTAGAGAGAATTGGAATAGGTGTAATCGGGTCGACTCTCTAGTTACAACATCAAGGTCTATGGAATCTACGATTTTAAGGAAATCCTTAAGATGTTGATTAGGATCTTCGGAACAAAGTCCATGGAATGCACATCCGATTTGCACCAACCGGATGGTGTCAGATCACAAGGGGGACACATTGGCTCCTTGAGTGAGCTTAATAGTGTTTCGATAGCCTTGGTGGCTAGGACGGGAATACTCTCCTAAAGTTCGGGGCCTAGGAGGTTGGTTTGCTAGTGGTGGGTTTTGTGGGTGGTTTGGTTGTAGTGGGTTGATGGGTTCAAAGATGTTACCACCTTCCATGATGTCGGATGGTAAAGGTTACGAACAAAGACACGAAGAAATAAGATAGACTAAAGAAAACCTAAAAAATAAAAATAAAATCTTACTAGAAAGGAATCTAGCAAGTAGACCTAATAAAAAGAAATCCTAACCTAGAAAATAACTATTCCCCGGCAGCGGCGCCAAAAACTTGATACGTGGGAATTGCACCAGGCTTTACCTTTCGAGGGATCTCGAGAAGCTTACAACCCCCACCAGGCAGTGTACCTGATCGTTGTAGTATAGTATAGTGACAAGTACCGGGGGATTGATTGTTCAACTCAAGAATAATGTCGCTAGGATTAGAAAGTCTCTTAAACTAAGTCTAGAGGTGAGGGATGATTTTTTTTGTATTTTTATATTTTATAAAAGCAAGTAAAATCTCGGGTTTTGGAAGAATCGGCGGAATTAGTTGCTAGCCAACTAACCCAATTAACTAAAGATGCAATCAAAATAAAATAACAAAAATGAAATGAAACTAATTATACTAGTGGTGTAAACAATGATGGGGAAAGTTGTGTTTACTTAGGTTTTATTACTCCCTAGATGTCTTTTACAGGTTGATAGCTTGTTACAATTGCATGGATGATGGGTCATATTCCTTAATACTAGTCGTAGGGCCGTGTACAATATTCCCTAACTCTATAGGATCCTACTTCACTCCTATGTCGAGCCGTTAGAAGCTCCTAACATGGGATCATTCAAATTCTCCTACACATTAAATACAACCAAATGTCATAGTAAACCTCCGATCATGTTTCTTAAGACGTTCAAGCAAGTTACCAATGGAAGTCTGCCAGTTTTCTTAAGCCTAACATCGAATATAATCATCCGTAACAACTAAAAACAAACAATCAACCCATAATTAACATCTAGGTTTCACTACATCTAAGCAAACACAAATGAAATCTAGCCGAGCATGTTAAATTGAAGACAAGTGTAAGATATATTCAAACAACACATAGACCTATTGAATGAATTGAAAGAGTACTTATCTATATTAGAACATGAAAGATTCAAAGGGTTGAAACCCTTGAAAAATTGGCCTAGGGTTTTTCCCTCAAAGTTGCACACTAATGAATGAAATTTGGAAAACTATATATAGATTTTACAGGGTGACGACGTCATGTATTGAGTTGTGACGCCGTCAACTCGCCTCCATAATAGAAATCGTATTGCCTAGATCTAATTGTGACGCCGTCATGTGTAAAACTGTTCTGGGCCGTCACTAATACTTGGACCATGACGGCCTTGGGTGACGCCGTCATCTCTTATGTACAAAACTCTTCTGGATCGTCACGTGTATTGTCCACATCCACCTCTTGTGTTACTCTTGATGCCGTCATGTAGAAGTTCTTGACATCGTCAGGTACTGTTCCCAACAAGGAAAATTAAGACTTTGCCGTAATCTTCACTTTTATGCTCCAAAAATGTCCAAAATGCTTCCTTTTCCAGATTTCACTCCAAAAGTATCTAAAATGACAAAAAGAACAATTTAGGGCAATATTTGATCAAATAAATTCGAATTCGTGCTTAAATGACCCCTTAAAAGTGGTTCACTTTTCGCCTCATCAGTCACTCGCGCATTGACGCATGGGCAGCGCGCTAGGAGCAGATATGGGCTCCGGGTAATTTGGCTACCTTTTGATATTTTATGTGTTTCGTATGTTTATTTGTCATCATTAAAACTGTGGAAAACTAGAAGGGGGGGTTGAATAGTTTTACGTCGTTTTAATTGTTATAAAACAAATTGTTTAAAAGTTTTCGTTGATTTATAAAATATAGATTCGATGGTATATGAAATCTAGTTATACACAATATGAACAACACTAAGTATATATACTATGAAGCAATAATTATGTAAGTAATGAAATAAGTAAAAGATGGAAAGATCAAACCGAGAGACAAGCGATTTATAGTGGTTCGGCTACAAGGCACCTTCCTTGCCCTACTCCACTCCCCGAGCACCTAACTCGAGAATTTTCTTCACTATATCAACAAGCTCCCTTATGGCGGAGAAAACCGTACACACCAATATACACACCAATCTACACACCAATCTACACACCAATCTTCACACCAATCTTCACACCAATCTTCTTCACACCTAGCTTTTACACACCAATCTTCTACACACCTTCTTCTACACACCAATCTTCACAACTATCCTACTTCAATACTAATCAACTTCTACTATCTACACAACTATTCTCTAAGAAATATTCACAACTAATCACACTATGAAATAATAATCAATGATGATGCACAAACAACTTAGATGTGGAGATCACAACTAGTTGTAATACTTCTTGTCTTGAGGGATAGAAGTATTCTTCTCTTGCACTTGAATGGATTATGTATGGATCACTTTGAAACAAAGATTTAAGAATGTATGATCAAAGGATTTATAGATTGGAAATGGAGATCTAGAACAGAAAGTTCTGGAGTGCAAAAGGTGGGGAAAAAATCCAGGTTTAAGGTGGTATTTATAGGCAAACGTTTCTGACAGAGGAGCGTGGCCGGTCCCCTTAAAGCATGGCCGGCCCCCTTAAAATTAAGGGGGCCGCCCCTTATAATTAAGGGGGCCGCCCAACTGTAACGGCCAGAAACTTTGTCTTTTAGTGGGGAAAGTTTATTTGGTGAAAAACTAACTGATTTTGGTTAAATATTTGAAATCATATATTTAGTATGATTAAAACATTTTTCCTTATTACCAAAAGTGTTTTTCAAAAATATATAATAAGATTATATAATTTAATAAACTTTGTATTAGTTAATTAAATACCCCTTTGATCATACATTGCACTAAACACTTTGTTTATTCATACCTTAAGTGATTTGGATGTAAAGAGAAATATTAATCACCAAATACTTGTTTATGTCATAAGTTTTAGTTCTTTGAGGTTATATTTTGTAATGATCAAAACATAGAGATATTGATAAAAACTTAATAATGTTTTTAAGGCATTATTTATGTCAACAATCTCCCTCTTTTTGATTATTACAAAACCTTAAACTCAAAAGATTTAAAACTTGTTATTAGACAAGTATTATAGAGTTTACCATTTCTCTTCTCCCCCTTTTTGTAAAATCAAAAAGGTTAGGCCGAATAATCTTCGTGAAAGAAGTTTAAACGGGTAGAGAACTCCCCCTTGATGTATGCTCCCCCTCGTTTGAGAGCACAAAGGGAACGAGCAATTGGAATCTTGGCTAAAAATATTTTGAAGAGAGCAACACACATATATATGCAAAAGCAACAATTATGCAAATAAAAATAGATTCATTCAAGCATGATAGAAATAATTAGCATAACAACATTCAATATGCTTGTAGCATATTGATTACACTAAAACAAAAGAAAAGATATAGTCCTATATTGCCTAAGAGAGCACTTGGACTTGCTTGCAACCCATGGTTGATTTGTTTTATTTGCTTGAAGGAAAACAAATGCATGGAGCTTAGATATTTGATTGTGGTGGATATGGGGTGTTGCATGGAGCGGAAGAAGTGGATCTCACGTTGTTGTATCGTGTTAAGGGTGGTATTGGATGATTACGAGTGAGAAGATATTCAATCCAAGAAATATCTTCACTCAAGTAGAGGATTTGTTTTTGAAGGAATATGCAACAAGGGCAAAAGTGAGTGTGATTTGTAACTTGATCCAAGTTAAGAGAGTGGGGAAGGCAATTTGCATAGGGTGATGATGGAGGTAGCCCTTTGTTGCGTTGTGCAAGATGCATAGCAAGGAGATCACTAAGATCATGGATTTGGTTTATTTCATCACGGAACCTTTGTTTTTCCGTGGCAATGTGGAGGGGATCATAGGTTTGGTATGGATGAGTTGGGTTTGAGTAGTTGGAATTGTAGTTTGATGGTTCATCAAACTTGCATGGATCATTATAAGTTGTTGGAGGTTGAGAGGTGTAGTTTGGCTTGAAGGAAGATGTTTGGCCAATGTTGTATGGTTTGTAAAGTGGATCAAATGAATGCCTTTGTTGGTTTGATGCAAAGTTTGGGAAATAAGAGGTTGGTGGTGAGGAATGATTTCCAACAACATTTGTGATGATAGATTTGTTTCGAGGACTTTTTCGTCGCCAAACGGGTTTTTCCGTCATCCTTGCTAGCCTTGAGGCTTTTGATTTTGGTTTGTTTGGAGAGTTCATGATGGGATGAATGGAGAGCTTTGAGGATTGGGGATATTTATAGTGTAAGATTTGTGTGTTTAAGGATGGATAAAGTTTGTTTGGAGGATTAGGACAAAATGTGTTGGTGAAAAATGGGAAATGTAGGTTGTAATGGGCTAAAAATCAGAAAAGATTCTGTAAACCCGACCATCAGATGGCCGGTCCCCTTAATTAGGGGGCGGTCCCCTTAAAATTAAGGGGGCCGCCTTACATAATTAAGGGGGGCCGCCCATCTGGTGATTTCCAGATTGCCAGAATTGGGTTTTTGGCAGAAAATTTGCAGAAAGGTTGTGTTTTTGGACTTGGATTCAAGCAAGTTCAATTCCTTTAGGCAATATAGCATCTAATCTAATCAAGATATAGCATACATGCAAAAACACATAAGCAAAGGAGCAAATAATCAACACATAATAAGCAATAGGAGGTAAACAAAGGCAAGCACACTTAATCTTCCTAAGGCACCTATCTTAGATTGAAGGCAAGGATCTTAGTGAGTGGAAAAACTAGTGATGGATCAAGATGACACCATTATTAGTGAATTTGTTCTAGTGAGTGTCTATATGCAACAAATGTGGAGTTGTGATTGTTTCGACTCCTAGAAGCAAAAAGAAATAGCGATCCTAAGAAACAATCCAAATAATCTCCTTGATTCAATTTTTGCTCGATCATGAATGTCAAAGACATATATTAGATTATATACCTTGACAATTTATGTGAGAGTTTATGCATGATTTTGAAATATAATGTTTTTTTTTTTTTTTTTTTTTTTTTTTTTTTTTTTTTTTTTTTTTAGAATTAGTCAACAATGCAAGGAAAATGGTTTTCATGGGGTTCCTAGATTGTGAGAATAATTTTTAGAGAAAATTGATTGAGTTTTAAAAAAAAATTTATGCAAAGAAAATAAATTTTCCCAATCTTTAGTTTTGTGCGAAATAGATTCCTAGACTCAGAAAAGATGAAATGGGAGAAAAATAAATTTCATGCAAGTATTAATTTGAAATATTTCAATATAATTTAGTCAACTTGTTCCATCATTCCTAATCCTAAACGCAAGTGGTTGAATAATTCACGCTTAAGGGGTTTTGTGAATATATCCGCAATGTTATCTTCCGATGCAACCTTTTCTATAGATATATTTCCTTTTTGTACATTATCCCTAAGAAAATGGTGACGTATTTCTATGTGTTTAGTCCTAGAGTGTTGCACCGGATTTTTACTTAAATCTATCGCACCTTTGTTATCACACATAATGGGGACATTTTCTAACCTAATGCCATAGTCTATGAGAGCTTGTTTCATCCATAGTGCTTGTTGACATGCCTTTCCGGCGCTTACATATTCGGCTTCGGTGGTAGAAATAGAAAGAGCGGTTTGCTTCTTCGAAAACCAAGACGTTAGACAACATCCCATAAACGTGCAAATACCGCTAGTGCTCTTTCTATCTACGTAGTCTCCCGCATGATCCGAATCCGCATATACAATGGTTTCTATGCCGGATTCCTTAGGATACCATAATCCTAAGTGTATAGTGCCTTTAATGTATCGGAAGATACGCTTAACCGCTTCTAGGTGAGAGGTTTTGGGATCCTCTTGAAAACGGGCACAAAGGCAGACACTAAACATGATATCGGGTCTACTTGCCGTCAAGTATAGTAAACTACCTATCATTCCTCTATACTTGGAGTTATCTACGGACTCACCTTCATCGTCCTTTGTGAGCTTTACCTCCATAGACATGGGTGTTTTTATGGGTTTTGAGTCTTCTAGGCCAAATTTCTTAAGCATTTCCTTAATGTACTTAGATTGGTTAAAGAATATTCCATCTTCTAATTGTTTTATTTGTAATCCTAGGAAGAAGTTAAGTTCACCCATCATACTCATCTCAAACTTATCATGCATGATTTTGGCAAATTCATCACACATGTCTTGACAAGTCGATCCAAATATAATGTCATCAACATATATTTGAACAATGATGAGATTAGGGTCTTTCCTTTTAGTGAAAAGAGTGTTATCTACCATTCCCATGGAATAATCATGTTTAATAAGAAAAGCTTTTAATCGATCATACCAAGCTTTGGGAGCTTGTTTGAGTCCATACAAAGCTTTCTTTAACTTATAAACATAATCAGGTTTTGCGAAGTCAATGAATCCTGGAGGTTGTGCCACATATACCTCCTCATTGATAAAACCGTTAAGGAATGCACTTTTCACATCCATTTGGAATAACTTAAAATCTAGGGCGCAAGCATAGGCAAGTAATATCCTAATTGATTCTAGTCTAGCTACGGGGGCATAAGTTTCATCATAATCAATTCCTTCTTGTTGATTATAACCTTGGGCAACTAACCTAGCTTTATTCCTAGTAACTATTCCATTCTCGTCTAACTTATTTCTATATACCCATTTGGTTCCTATGATGGTCATATCCTTTGGATTTGGGACTAGTTCCCAAACATCATTTGCCTTAAATTGATTTAATTCTTCTTGCATAGCTATAATCCAACTTTCATCCTTTAAAGCCTCACTAATATTCTTAGGTTCTATTGCTGAGAGGAAACAAAAGAAGTTGTTTTTATCTTGGGCTTGTGACCTAAGGGTTCTTTGGTTAAGATGTCCTATTATATTATCTAAAGGATGTGATCTAGATTCTTTAATATTAACGATTTCGTTATTTTCTAACTGAGTTTCTTCATTGTCATTTCCTATGGGTTTTGTTTTACTAACCTCAATAGCTTCTTCTTCGACTAAATTATCATCTTCTAAAGGTAGCGTTTTAGAAGGTGGTGGTGTTTCATCAAATGTTACATTTAGTGATTCCTCTACTTTCATTGAGTGTTTGTTAAGTATTATATATGCTTTACTATTTTGTGAGTATCCTAAAAATATTCCTTCATATGACTTTGGATCAAACTTAGTGAGGTAGTCCTTAGTGTTTAAGATATAGCATTTACTTCCAAATACTCTAAAGTAGCTTAAGTTAGGTTTTCTATTTCTTAATAACTCATAAGGAGTTTTTCCTAGAATTCTTCTAATTGATACCCTATTTAGAATATAAGTCGATGTATCTACGGCGTGACACCAAAATTTTTGTGGAATGGATTGTTCATTTAACATAGTTCTACTCATTTCTTGTAGTGACCTATTTTTTCTTTCTACTACCCCATTTGATTGAGGAGTACGAGGAGCGGAGAAATTATGAGATATTCCATTTAACTCACAATATTTTCCGAATTGTACTTCGTTATCAAATTCCCTTCCATGGTCCGTCCTAATGGCAACTATTGAGCATCCTAACTTATTTTGAATCATTTTGCTAAATATTTCGAATTTTTCAAAGGCTTGGGTTTTGTCACTTAAAAACCTAGTCCACGTGTATCGTGAGTAGTCATCTACTATTACTAAGGTATACTTGTTTCCTCCATAGCTCCGCACAGCGGATGGACCAAAAAGATCCATATGTAATAATTCTAGGCACCTAGTAGTGGATACTATATTCTTAGCTTTGTGGCTAGCATGAGCTTGTTTTCCAACTTTACATGCATCACAAAAATGTTTGTCATATTTTAGATTAGGCAAGTTTCTAACTAATTCCTTAGAGGCCAAAGATTGTATTTGTTGCATGTTAGCATGTCCTAATCTCCTATGCCACAATGTGGAGTTTTCGTCTAGGGTCGTTAGGCATATCCTATCTTCAGGTTTGTTTCCTAGTTTCATAACATATACACCTCCTTTCCTAATACCTCTACCTATAATTTTTTCATTCTTAATTATTTCGCTATCTTCTTCGGAAAAGATAACTTTACATTTATTATCGCATATTTGGCCTACACTAAGTAAGTTATATGTTAAATTATTAACATGTTCAACATTTTCAATAGTAAGTGAGTCTTGAGAAATCGTACCTTTGCCAATAATTTTTCCACGCAAGTCACTACCAAAGATAACGTTACCTCCGTTGTATGCCTTATATGTAGAGAATAGCTTTCGGTTCCCTGTCATGTGCCTTGAGCATCCACTATCCTTGATCCATTCGTCAGGCTCCAAGTCAATTCCAAGGCATATTTCATCGGTTGCTTTTGCCATGAAACACTTTTCTTCTCTTGGTTTTTCCACTTCTTCTTTGTCACTATCACTCCATGTTCTACTAACAAATGCACCTTGATTATCATAACTCGGCGGCTTTAGACATTCACCAACGAGATGATTTGGACTTCCACATCTAAAGCATTTTCTTTTCACGTAATTGTCACTTCTATTTCTTTGGAACGATTTTCTATCGTCATGTGATGATCTAGTGAATCTTCCTCGTCTCTTGAAGAATTTCTTGAATTCTCTTACGGCCATTGCATATTCTTCGTCTTTACTTTCGTCACTTGAATCATCATCATCACTAGGTTCCTTTTTGGCTTTTAGAGCAATGGATTTGATTTGTTCTTTCTTGACTTTGACCGTTTCCGAATCTCTTCTTATGATTTCTTCATGAACCTTCAAGTTGCCAATTAGTTCATCTAGTGATAACGTCATCAAGTTCTTTGATTCTTCAATTGCCGTGACCTTAGCTCGCCATTTTGGATGCAATGCCCTAAGAAATTTCCTAACACAATTTTTACTAGAAAATGTCTCATCAAGTGCTTTTAAACTTGTGATGATAGTGTTAAACTTAGTAAAAGCATTATCAATTGATTCCTCTTCCGGAATCGTAAATTGTTCATATTGTTGTACAAGAAGATCTATTTTATTGTCTTTGACTTGGCTATTACCTTGGTGAGTGATTAGTAAAGAATCCCAAATTTCTTTTGCGGTTTTACACATAAAAATTCTTTCATATTCTTTGCGTGGTAACGCATTATAAATAACCATTTTAGCCTCATTATTTTTTGCTAGTTTCTTTTTCAAATCATCATTTTGTTTTTCAAAAGCTACAATTTCATCCATTTTAGTTTCAACATTATATTGAATAGGGGGAAAATCACCAAAGGTAATAATATGCCAAAGATCAAGATCTTTTGATTTCACATACGTTTCGAATCTATTTTTCCAATATAAAAATCCATCACTTTCAAATAGTGGTGGTCTTTGCATAGATTGCCCTTCTAAATATTTTAAAGATTCCATAGATCGTTACAAGTTTTAAAATACAATATATTTTAAAATTCTTGCTAGACGTGGCTCTTGATACCAGTTGTGGAAAACTAGAAGGGGGGGGGGGGTTGAATAGTTTTACGTCGTTTTAATTGTTATAAAACAAATTGTTTAAAAGTTTTCGTTGATTTATAAAATATAGATTCGATGGTATATGAAATCTAGTTATACACAATATGAACAACACTAAGTATATATACTATGAAGCAATAATTATGTAAGTAATGAAATAAGTAAAAGATGGAAAGATCAAACCGAGAGACAAGCGATTTATAGTGGTTCGGCTACAAGGCACCTTCCTTGCCCTACTCCACTCCCCGAGCACCTAACTCGAGAGTTTTCTTCACTATATCAACAAGCTCCCTTATGGCGGAGAAAACCGTACACACCAATATACACACCAATATACACACCAATCTACACACCAATCTTCACACCAATCTTCTTCACACCTAGCTTTTACACACCAATCTTCTACACACCTTCTTCTACACACCAATCTTCACAACTATCCTACTTCAATACTAATCAACTTCTACTATCTACACAACTATTCTCTAACAAATATTCACAACTAATCACACTATGAAATAATAATCAATGATGATGCACAAACAACTTAGATGTGGAGATCACAACTAGTTGTAATACTTCTTGTCTTGAGGGATAGAAGTATTCTTCTCTTGCACTTGAATGGATTATGTATGGATCACTTTGAAACAAAGATTTAAGAATGTATGATCAAAGGATTTATAGATTGGAAATGGAGATCTAGAACAGAAAGTTCTGGAGTGCAAAAGGTGGGGAAAAAATCCAGGTTTAAGGTGGTATTTATAGGCAAACGTTTCTGACAGAGGAGCGTGGCCGGTCCCCTTAAAGCATGGCCGGCCCCCTTAAAATTAAGAGGGCCGCCCCTTATAATTAAGGGGGCCGCCCAACTGTAACGGCCAGAAACTTTGTCTTTTAGTGGGGAAAGTTTATTTGGTGAAAAACTAACTGATTTTGGTTAAATATTTGAAATCATATATTTAGTATGATTAAAACATTTTTCCTTATTACCAAAAGTGTTTTTCAAAAATATATAATAAGATTATATAATTTAATAAACTTTGTATTAGTTAATTAAATACCCCTTTGATCATACATTGCACTAAACACTTTGTTTATTCATACCTTAAGTGATTTGGATATAAAGAGAAATATTAATCACCAAATACTTGTTTATGTCATAAGTTTTAGTTCTTTGAGGTTATATTTTGTAATGATCAAAACATAGAGATATTGATAAAAACTTAATAATGTTTTTAAGGCATTATTTATGTCAACAAAAACATTAGGAGATCTTGATAAATTTGCCTCAACAATCTCCCCCTTTTTGATGATGACAAATAAAATCCGAAAGCAAATAAAATTACAAAACGTAGCGAAGACAAAGCGAGCCTTTGATGTAGCTTGCGTCTTGACCTTGCCTTGTAATTTGGTGAAGCCTTTGTTTCTTTAGACTTGAATAGGTCTTCACTCTTGCTTTCTTTCTCCCCTTTTTGTCAAATCAAAAAGGTGGGACTACCATTGCATGGGAAAGTAGCTTGTTCCAATAGCACCCGAACGTGCTCCCCCTTGAACATAGCTCCCCCTAGATCGTTGCTCCCCCTTGTTTCAAGGCAGGAATCCATGGGTCAAGAGCCTCACCTTTTCGGTGGTCTAGCTACATAAAAAGCACAACATGCAAAAAACAAGAAATCCTCACATGTGAAAGTTCCAAAAATGGGTTAGGTTACCATTTGGAAACTTGAAACATGGGTTAATCCACAATAATATGACAAATTATATAAGTTCCACAAGATTGCATTTCATCCCAAGCATACATGAACAAAATATGCTACACATTTTATTATACAAGAACTATCCTAGTACTTTATCTAAAAGCACTATACTAGTACTTGATGGCAACATAAAAGTTTGATGTCTAGATTCCTAGGTTTATGCCTAGGTTGAACTCTTCTTTCACCATCTTCCCATTCCATTTCCCTTTCACCTTATCATCTTCCAACTTCCTATTCATCTTTGACATAGTGGTTAGCAATTCCATGATTCCTTCATGGATGGATAAGAGCACCACCCTAAACTCAATCCTTGATTCTTTGAGTGCATTGAGCATGTGTGTGGTGTTTTCACAACAAATGGAGTACTCATCTTCACACAACCTTGGACTTAATGTTTCCTTAATTAAGTCCCATACTTCACTTTCCGCAAAAGTCCTTAACTCCCATACTCAAACTTAATCCTATCATCACCTTCCTTTTACATCATATTCATGAATGACCTTTTCAATCTCTTAGAGCTCTCCGAGTTTTGATTTACTTGATTGTTGTTAACGGACCCTTCCGAAAGAGACATGATTCCTATTGTGAGAGTTATTTTCTAAGGTATGGTGGAGAATTTTATGTGTTTTATGAAAGATCTTTGGAGATTTTAAAGAGGATAAAGATGTGAAGGGAAGGTTGTAAGGTTAATATCCAAATGTTAATATAAAAGGTTGTATGGTTATTTGTGACAAGTATGAGTTGGTGGATCATTAATGAAGATTTGTACATAAGATTTTTCCACTATTTCCAATTTACCATTTACATCCTCATCATCTTCTAGTAATCTCATTCCTAATCCTAATCTTAAATAATTGAATTGATCTTTATCTAAGGGTTTTGCCATGATCTTAGAGATGTTCTCACAACAAGGAATTTTCTCTATGGTGATATGATTCTTAGTGATATTGTCTTTTAGAAAGTGATGTTTAATTTCAATGTGTTTCGTGTGAGGGTAATCAATTAGGCTTGAATTTAGATTGATAGAGCACGTATTGTCACATAGTATAGGTACTTCATTTAACATGACGTCATAATCAACAAACGCTTGCTTCATCCATAACGCTTGTTGGCAAGCCCTTCTGGCCGCAACATAATCGGATTCCATTATGGAGTTGGCAAAGGAAGTTTGTTTCTTAGAGAACCATGATGTTAAACAAGCACCTACAAATGTGCATATTCCACTAGTGCTTTTCATATCAACTCTATCTCCCGCATGATCCGAGTTGGCATAAACCAATAATTTTACCCCCGAATCCTTTGGATATCAAAGACCTAGATGTTGAGTTCCCTTAATATACCTAAATATTCTTTTAACGGCCTCTAAGTGGGAAATTTTAGGATTTTCTTGAAACCTAGCGCAAAGGCAAACACTGAACATAATATCCGGTCTGCTTGCCGTTAGGTAGAGCAAACTTCCTATCATGCCCCTATACTTAGTACTATCAACGGATTTGTTGTCTTTGTCTAGGGTGAGAATTCTTTTTCTAGATATAGGGGTTTTTGTAGCCTTAGAATTTTCAAAGCCAAACTTCTTAAGCATTTCACCAATATACTTAGATTGATTGAAAAATATCCCATCACTCAATTGTTTGATTTGTAATCCTAGAAAGAAACTAAGTTCACCCATCATGCTCATTTCGAATTCATTATGCATTATCTTAGCAAATTCATCGCAAAGCGATTGGCATGTCGACCCAAAAATGATATCATCTACGTAGATTTGAATAATAATAAGATGTTTTCCTTTTGTTTTAGTGAACAAAGTATTATCTACCATACCCATTTTATACTCATTAAACAAGAGAAAAGATTGCAACCTATCATACCAAGCTTTAGGAGCTTGTTTAAGTCCATACAAGGCCTTTTTAAGCTTATAAACGTGATTAGGTTTTTGAAAATCAATAAAACCGGGAGGTTGTGCAACATACACTTCCTCTTCGATGACTCCATTTAAAAATGCACTTTTTACATCCATTTGAAAAAGTTTAAAATTATGACTACAAGCATATGCAAGCAAAATTCTTATAGATTCTAATCGTGCAACGGGTGCGTAGGTTTCATCATAATCAATACCTTCCGTTGGTTATAACCTTGTGCTACTAGCCTAGCCTTGTTCCTACATACTACACCATTTTCATCAAGTTTATTTTTAAAAACCCACTTCGTTCCTATAATAGTGTAACCACTAGGATATGGAACTAAAATCCATACATCGTTTCTTAAAAATTGATCTAGTTCTTTTTGCATTGCCATGACCCAATTTTCATCTTTTATGGCCTCCTTAATATTTTTAGGTTCTATGGTTGATACAAATGCAAAGTCATTGCTTTTGTCTTGGGTATGTGACCTAAGAGTTCTTTCATCTAATTCTCCTATGACTTGATCTATGGGGTGATCTCTAACTTCCTTAATGTTTTCCACTCTAGGTAGTATTTCCTCTAGATCATTATTAGACAATTCTATCTTATTTTGACATGCATCTTCTTCTATGATGTCATCATCAAGTAAAGGCAATGTTCTAGATTTTGGAGGAGTTTCGTCAAAGATTACATTATACGATTCTTCAACTTTTAAAGTTTCTTTGTTAAGCACAATATAAGCCTTTGATGTTAGTGCGTATCCTAGAAAGATCCCATTGTAATTACTAGTATTGTTAGAGTTTTCTAATGAGTTGGAGCTTAAACATTTACAACCAAAAACTCTAAAGTATTCTAGGGATGGTCTTTTACCTCTAAGAATCTCATAAGGTGTTTTATTAATGATTTTTCTAATCAAGACCCTATTAAGTATGTAAGATGCGGTTTCTACAGCATGACACCAAAACTTTTGAGGTATGGATTGTTCATTTAACATAGTGCAACTCATTTCTTGTGACGTCCGGTTCTTCCTTTAAACTACCCCATTAGATTGAGGAGTGCGAGGAGCCAAAAAGTTATGAGATATTCCATGTTTATCACAAAAGACTCCAAATTGAATTTCATTATCAAATTCTCTACCATGATCCGTTCGAATTGAGACAATTGAACATCCGAGTAGGTTTTGAAAATTTTTCCCTAAGACTTTGAACTTATTAAATGCTTCATTTTTAGTTTTTAGAAATAATGTCCAAGTGAATCTTGAGTAGTCATCCACTATTACCAAAGTGTAGAAGTTTCCTCCATAGCTTTGAATAGCGGATGGTCCAAACAAGTCCATATGTAATAGTTTTAAAACTCTTGATGTAGAAATCATGTTTATAAGATTATGGCTTGCATGGACTTGCTTACCTACTTTACATGCATCACAAAAATGATTATCAAATTTTTCTTTGGGTAATTTTCTAACGGCATCACACATTACAATGTGACGCCGTCACTTGCAATTGAGGATGAATTTTTGGCACATAATTAACAAGCGATGCCTCAGTTAAATCTGAAGACCTTATAACCTGATGGTGTCAAGTGTATTTGAAGACCAAGATTTCATGCTAAATTAACAAGAGACAGCCCAAAGCTTTTACTAAGGGACGGCGTCAGAACAACACTTGACGGTGTCAGAGATCCTGAGTAAAGCTGTCACAAGGCAACTTGGAGAAGACAAACCCTAATTGGAGGCGAACTAACAGCGTCACACTTTGCAAGTGACGCCGTCACACGTGTAAATCTATATATACTTTTGCATGTTTTCATTAACTCGTGTAACACTTTGGAGAGGCAAATCCTAAGTGATTTTTACTGCTTTTGTAAGGCTTTTACAGCCTTTAAACTTCAAGTTTCAATAGAGATAAGTTATTCCTTTGATCATTCGATATGTCTATGTATTGTTTGATTTTTTTTTATCTTCCCTTTACTTTAACATGCTACCTTAAGTATATAAGTGTTTGCTTAAATCTAATGAAACCTAGCTATTGAATATTGATTTTTCATCTCTTGTTTAATTGATTGCCTCGCGTTAGGATAAGAAAACGGTCTAAGTTCTTATATGTATTAGCTTGAACGTCTTATAAAACGCAACCATAGAGTACACTATTGGTTTTCCTCGTTGTATTTATTGCGTGAATTGCAGCTTGTAGATCCTAGAAAACTTAAAAGACTTTAAGGGTTTTAGGGGAGAAAATGTTCATAGAGTTGGGGACTTCGGCACCTCCCTACGACCAATATTAAGGAATACAACGCTTCAATTAAAACAAGGACGTGACAATTCGACAAATCAGTAGGAAATAACTAGGGAGTAAAGATGTATAAGTAAACACTGCTTTTCCTATCATAAGAGGTACTACCAATTTACTTTTCCATTAATTTTTTTATTTATTTTAGTTTAATTATTAGTTTTGGGTTAGTTGATTAGCAACTAATTTCGCCCACTCATCCAAAACCCGAGATTTTACCTGCTTTCATAAAATATAAAAATACAAAAGGAATCATCCCTCACCTTTAGACCTATCTCGACATACACTTCAACCTTTCCATAACTATTGCGAGACTATTCCACTAGAGAATGATCAATCCCCTAGACTTTCCTATACTACACTACAACGGTTAGGTACACTGGCTAGAGGATTGGAAAACTTCCTTGTGAGGTCTTGCAAAACACGCATCAAGATCTAGGGAAGTTGAAAGCTAAGGTTGATATTGAAATCTTCATTGGATACTCAGACAACTCGAGGGTGTTTAGCGTGTGTAATAGAAGAACTAAAAAAAATAATGGAGACGATGAATATGAAGTTTGGCGAGATTTCGCAAATGGCTTCTGAGAGACTCGCTCTAAAGTCCGTTCTTAACCTGATGGCTTTGTAGGAAACTAGAAGGGGGTTGAATAGTTTACCGACTTGTTTTCTTTGATTATAAAAATTTCTTTGTGCAAAACTTAGATTCGAGTGTGGATGAAATCAATCAACACCAATATGAACACAATACTATGCTAACACAATCAAATAATAAGTATGTAAAGAAAAGAGATGGAAAGATCAAACCGAGACAACGAGATTTATAGTGGTTTGGTCACAAAGCTTGTAACACCCCAACCCGTCAAGGGTAGAGATATCACAATAAATAGTGTCCAACAGAGCAAAACACAAGCTTTATACTTTAATAATACAATGAGTACAAGGTTACAAATGAATTCCAAAATAAGGGAATTACAATAATAAAACCATGTCCATAATATAAGGGAACTCTAAGTTTGGTCCACACTCTCTCATCCCCAAAGCTAAACCCCGCATCCTAGCTTAAGTACCTGCCGCATGGAAAAGAAAACGCGGCTGAGCATAAAAAGCTCAGTGAACAGATATGATGATAACAAGCACATCAAGTAATAAGATAAGAGAGTATGAATAGAAATTACATATGGTGTCACAAGGTATATCAAAGAATTTTCAAGGTTAAATATGAAAAGTCATCAAGGTTAAGTATCCCGAATCGTCAAGTGTAATAGCAATGATTAACTAGTTTCAAGGATCGTCAAGTATAATGTCAAGGGTTTAAGTGTAGTGTCAAAGGTTACCAAGTTTCAAGGTTTCCAAGAATTAAGCAAGATCAAGTATCAATAGTTTGCAAGGTCAAGTACCAAGAGTCAAGTATCAAGTGTCAAGTATCAAGTATTAGGTATCAAGTATCAAGTGTCAAGTATCAAGTGTCAAGGCTATCAGGTGTCAAGTGTCAAGGGTCAGGGCTATCAGGTGTCAAGTGTCAAGGGTCAAGGCTATCAAGTGTCAAGTGTCAAGGGTCAAGGCTATCAGGTGTCAAGTGTCAAGGGTCAAGGCTATCAGGTGTCAAGGGTCAAGGCTATCAGGTGTCAAGTGTCAAGGCTATCAGGTGTCAAGTGTCAAGGCTATCAGTATTTAACCCCCAGGCACACAAATATCAAGTCAAGTATTTCAAGTCAAGTATCCCAAGATGGAGTGATCAACTCCCAAGATGTGAGGGGCTGTAATGCACATACGCCCAGTCACCAAGTAATATATATCATGTAGTCCATATCATAATCAAGATGGCCGTAGCCCAAGACAAGTCAAGACAAATCTAGGATGCATCCATACGCCCCTGCTGGCCAATAACAATAATCATAATAATCATATCAGCAGTAGATCACAAGAATCAGGGACGGTGTAGTACATCTCTCCAACCACACTAGAGTACATAACATTGGTGCATCAATGCTATGGTTGTGGCTACTCCACAACAAGTAGCTCCTGGGTAAAATACTGATGGGTCAAGGGTTCATAGTTCAATGTCATGTACAAGTGGTCAAGTCATAATCAAGGGTTCAAGTCAAGGTTCAATTATCAAGGTCAATATCAAGGTTTAATATCAAGGGTCAATATCAAGGCTCAATATCAAGGGTTCAATATCAAGGGTTCAATATCAAGCAATATAAGAGAGAGAGAGAGAGAGAGAGAGAGAGAGAGAGAGAGAGAGAGAGAGAGAGAGAGAGAGAGAGAGAAAAGGTCATGAGAGAGAGAGAAAAGGTCATGAGAGAGAAAGAAGTTGTACTCTTGCTGAAAGAGTACGTAATATCTGTACCTTAGTCCAAACGCAAAAGCAAGGTCAAACAATCAAGAAGTAGTGGATCACTCCCGCTTCACCGAACCTAGAAGAGAATGGATACGAATCAAGACGAGTTCATTTCACATAAGTTACCTCTTTTAGTTATCTTCCAATTTTTGGAAACTTTCCATAATTAGCAGATTACCTAATTTAGCATGTTTTCCAATGTTAGAATATTCTTATAGGTTAGTTTTAATACCATATCAAGTTTCATAGCCTCATGCATCACGGATTTCATTTTATAGTCATTTTCTGAGATTAGGGTTTCGTTAGATCACCGAACATGTTTTAGGGCAAAAAGTGTCAATATAACAAGTTAAGGGTCAAGGATGCCAAATATGTCAATTTTACACTTTACACCCTTTAGTTTCCAAAGTTACAATTTAATCCCTTAATTATTCAAGTTACCATAATTAAACCTTTAATTAATAAAATTATCACATAAGCATCACAACTATACAAAAATGACAATTTCAGTCCCTCAAGTTATTTTAGGTCGAGATATGCATAATTACCCATATTTACATTTTTAGTCCCTCTAGTTATCATATTTATAATTTAAACCTTTTAATTATCAAATTAATATATAAATCACATAATTAATCACATAACCACATAAATCCATCAAGTATCATAAAATGTCAATTTTAGTCCCTCCTATATTAATTCAAGTCGAGATTCATTTAATTACAATAATAGTCCCTCCATTTAAATCAAATACAAATTATACTTTTTTAATTATATAAATTACAATAAAATCCTTTTAATTATAAAACTTACACTTTCTACCATTTTTATAATTTATACGAATCACCCTTTATATTTATATAAGTTTCCAAAACAAACCCTTGCATTTATATAATTTCAATTCGCCCCTTTTCATATTTAATTTACAATTTATACCCTTTAAGTATCAAAATCACACAACACACCCCCATACTGATTTTATACAGATTTCCCATGTACTTTTATAATTAACAAAAATAACCCTTAGGTTTAATAAATTACCAAACACCCCCTTATATATCAAAAAGTGCAATCGGTATATATTTAATTTACACACCCTTAACCCTAATTTTTCCAAAACCATAAAACATTAATTTTCAATCAATAATATCATAAATGAAACAGTAAAAATAAGAAACCCTAGTTTAATAGGCAAATCGATCCCTTTTCAATTTTTCTTCAAATTGGTAAAAACAAAATAATTCCCACAACGATTTAAAAGCTTCAAATAATTTTTAATCTATTTTATATGAGTAATATAAACATGTATAAGCATCGAAAAAATATGAACAAGGCCCAGAAAAATATATGTAGCCGATTATCAATTTTCCTTGTTTTTAGGGTTTTTGATTGTGTTTTAATTCAAACGATTTTTCTGGAGTGCATGGATATTTTTCCCACGTCTAATATTAATCTTAGAACATATAAAAATTACCTTGTTGAAGAATTAACGAGTGAAAAGGAGCAGAACAATTCTTTCTTCTCGGTTTGGAATAATCGAACAACTAAAACTCCAACCTTCGAACAAAGCTATCCCAGCCACACCCACTATTTTTCTAACCTTCCTTGGGTATGATAGAACCCACGAAAATTATTCAAGAACCCCAAAGAGGTATGAGCCGTCGTTTGGGATTTTTGTGGTGCTTTTAGGGTTTTGAAAAATGTATAAAGTGTGGAAATTAAATTGAATCCGTGTATAGGGAGGGAGGTTGAGTGATTTTCGGCCCATAAACTGATTTGCAAACCATTTCCAAGTATATCATGATATTATCTTTAATTTATGCATTTAAATTATTAAAATGTGTACACAAAAATGTATTTCGGCCCAATTCCAACAAAATAAATGTGTCAAGTATTTTTATGGCATCTATAATATTATAATGTTCATATAAAAATTATCATATGTCATAGGCTGTCAATTATTAAGTGTTTGTGATTTATTTGGTGTTTATAAGTGTTTTATTAAAATTTTTAAATATCAAGGGCATTTTAGTAATTTCACTTATTATGGAATTTGTGGGTTTTATAAAGCTCTTCTTCGCCCTACTTCACTCCCCGAGTAGCACACTCGAGAGTTCTAAGCACTATGTCAACAAAGCTCCCTTCAGGCGGAGAAAACCGTACAACGTCGCTTACGTTATTTTCCGACACTAAGCTAAATGTCGAGTACTAATCTTAGCTAGTACGAATCTACTACGATCCACACAATCCTAATTTTTCACACGATCCACACGATCCTAACTTTCCACACGAGCCACACGATCCTAACTTTTCACACGATCCATATGATCCTCACACAATATTCACGATCCTCATAAGATCCACACAATCCTCACAATCTACTCTTGATCCACTTGATCAATACTAAATGGCTCAACACTCAAGAGATCCCCAAGATCTCAACAAGATCACAATGATCAACACAACAACTAAGAGATACTAAAACACTTGTTGTATATCAAGATACAATCAAGTAGACAACTAGTAATGCAAGTGCACTACTCTATGTGATGAGGCGAAAAATGATCCGTTTTTAGGGGGTCATTTAAGCCGAAATTTGAATTTATTTGATCAAATATTGCCCTAAATCGTTCCTTTTGTGATTTTTGGTACTTTGGGAGTGAATTCTGGAAAATGAAGCATTTTGGTCGTTTTTGGAGCATGAAAGTGAAGAAAACGGCAAAGTCTTAACTTTCCTTGCTGGGAACAGTACCTGACGGCGTCAAGAGCAATTTTATGATGGCTTCATGAGCAAAAATGATGACGGCCCAGTGAAAACGTGACGACGTCAAATCAAGGCCGTCAAGAGTAAAAGTGGTGACGGCCCAGAACAGAAATAGACATGACGGCGTCAGATCTGGATCTAGGCAATCCGATTATATTTTTGGCGGCGGGTTGACGGCGTCAGAAGTTTCTTCTTGACGCCGTCACCTTAGGAAATCTATATATAGTCTTTGTAATTTTCATTCTAAAAGGGAGGAGAATTTTAGGGTCGAATTGCATAAACCCTAACACGACTTTTACAGTATTTTCAAGGGTTTTCACCCCTTGAAACCCTTCATGTTCAATTAAGATAAGTATCCTTTCAATTCATTCAATATGTCTATGTGTTGTTTGAATATATCTTAAACTTGTCTTAATTTTAACATGCTAGGCTAGATCTCTTGTGTGTTTGCTTAGATGTAATGAAACCTAGATGTTGATTATAGGTTGATTGCTTGTTTATAGTTGTAATGGATGAATGATTTCGATATTAGGCTTAAGAAAACTGGCAGACTTCCTTTGTGTAACATGCTTGAACGTCTTAAGAAACATGAACCAATGCGTACTAAGGTTTTTATGGTTGTATTTAATGCATGAACGAATTCTAGTGATCCCATGTTAGGAGCTTCTTGCAGGTTCGACATAGGAGTGAAGTAGGAGCTTATAGAGTTGGGGAAGTACGTACGCCACCCCACGATTGGTATTAAGGAATATAACCCGTCATCCACGCAACTGTAACAAACAATTAACCTGTAAAAGATATCTAGGGAGTAGTGAAATCTAAGTAAACACAATTCTCCCATTTATTGTTCACACCACTAGTTTAATTAGCTTTATTTTTATTTTTGTTATTTTATTTTGATTGCATCTTAGTTATTGGGTTAGTTGATTAGTAACTAATTCCGCCCACTCCTATAAAACCCGAGATTTTTACTTGCTTTTATAAAATATAAAAATACAAAAAGAATCATCCCTCACCTCTAGACCTAGTTTTTAGGTTTTCTAATCCTAGCGACACTAGTCCTGAGTTGAACGATTAATCCCCCGGTACTTGTCACTATACTATACTACAACGATCAGGTACACTGCCTGGTGGGGATTGTAAGCTTCTCGAGATCCCTCGAGAGGTAAAGCCTGGTGCAATTCCCACGCATCAAGTTTTTGGTGCCACAGCCCGGGGAATAGTTATTGTCTAGGTTAAAATTTCTTTTTATTAGGTCTACTTGCTAGATTCCTTTCTAGTAAGATTTTATTTTTATTTTTAGGTTTTCTTTAGTCTATCTTATCTCTTCATGCCTTTGTTCGTAATCTTTACCATCCGACATCATGGAAGGTGGTAACATCTTTGAACCCATCAACCCACCACAACAAGACCACCCACAAAACCCACCACTAGCTAACCAACCTCTTTGGCCCCGAACCCTAGGAGAGTATTCCCGACCTAGCCACCAAGGCTATCGAAACACCATTGAGCTCACCCAAGGAGCCAATGTGTCTCCCTTGCGATCCGACACCATCCGGTTGGTGCATTCCATGGACTTCGTTCCGAAGATCCTAATCAACATCTCAAGGACTTCCTTAAAATCGTAGATTCTATAGACCTTGATGTTACAACTAGAGAGTCAACCCAATTACGCCTATTCCAATTCTCTCTACGTGATCAAGCTAGTCAATGGCTTGAACGTTTACCCACGGGATCCATCACCTCATGGGATGATCTCACCACTCGTTTCCTTGCTCAATTTTTCCCACCGGGGAGAACTACCAAGCTTAGAAATGATATCTTGATGTTCCAACAACGTCAAGGTGAAACTTTATATGAAGCATGGACTCGTTTCAAGGACTTACTCCAAAAAGTCCCTCATCATGGCATAGATCTTTGGCTCCAAGTCCAAATCTTCTATGACCATATCGATCTCTCCACGAGGCGAACCATTGACCAATCGGCCGGTGGTAAGCTACGTGATCTAAGTGCGGAAGAATCATGGGAACTCATAGAAGATCTTGCTCTCTATGACAACAAAAGTTGAAATGATCCCCGTGATTTGAACAAAACGGTCAAGGCAATATCTTTGCCTTCGAACAACTCTAGCACTCCCGACTGTAGGATCATCGAACTTGAAGACCAAGTCAAGTTTCTCATGAAATCTTACGAAGCTCCTAAGCCTTCAAGCCAAGTGAATAAAATCACTTCTTCATGCGAATTATGTAGTGGTCCCCATGACACTCGTGATTGCGTGGAACTCCCCGGAACAGCTTTTGCGGACTACGCATCCTCGCGTACCGACGAAGCGGGGGATAAGTGGTACACTTTAAAACCCGAGCCAATCCCTTACAGTGATTCCTACAACCCTTCTTGGAAAAATCACCCGAACCTTAGGTGGAAACAAAACCAAAACAATTCTTCCAATCCGCCTAATCGTTACCAACCAAACGGTCCACCCTCCAACCGTACTTTCAACAACAATCCTTCTAACAACTATGGTAGTACCAACAATCTTGAAGGATTGATGTCCAAGTTTATGGCATCTCAAGAAGCTCACATAGTTAAGTTTGAAACCGAATTCAATCAACAACAAACGGAGATGACCAATAAAATGGACAACTTGTTGAAAGCCCTGAACAACCAAGCGTTAATTACACCTAGGAAGGACACTAGGGACGCCAATAGCGGGATCCAAACTAAGGACCCCTCGTCATCCAAACACGTCCACTTTGTCAATGTTGTCACCATTAAGCTAATTGATAAGGAGATAGAAGAAAGTGACAAGGATGAAGGTGGAGTAGAAACCGAGACTAGGGATGAAATTGAGGAAGTTGAGGTTAATAAGGGAGAAAAGTTAGAGGAAGTAGAGACTGTAGAAGAGTACTTTGATAAGTCGCCCACCAAGGAAGAACGGGAATATCACAAGGATTTGTTCAATGATCTCGAGACACCGTATCCTTGGTTCACCCCTTATTAAAGTGGGAGATCCCTCTAACATTAACATACCATGCAACATTGGGCATATGCATGTATGGAAAGCTTATATCGATCCTAGGTCTCCTATAAACATCATGTCTAGGACTTACTATAATTGGGTAATGAAGAAGCAACTTGGTTATAGGATGATGCCCAGCAAGAATTTGATAAGTAATTTTGTAGGTAGAGTGAAAGGATTGCATGCGATTGTCAGAAATTTCACCTATGAGACCGATTTTATGATAGTGGAGGATTGATGAGGTGAAAAATGAACCGTTTTTAGGGGGTCATTTAAGCTGGAATTGGAATTTATTTGATCAAATATTGCCCTAAATCGTTCCTTTTGTGATTTTAGGTACTTTGGGAGTGAATTCTGGAAAAGGAAGCATTTTGGACGTTTTTGGAGCATAAAAGTGAAGAAAACGACAAAGTCTTAATTTTCCTTGCTGGGAACAGTACCTGACGGCGTCAAGAAGGATTTTATGACGGCGTCAGGAGCAAAATGGATGACGGCCCAGAGAAAACGTGACGGCGTCAGAACAAGGCGTCAAGAGTAAAAGTGGTGACGGCCCAGAGCAGAATTACACATGACGGCGTCAGCTTTGGATCTAGGCAGTCCGAGAACTTTATTGGCGGCGAGATGACGGCGTTAGAATTTTCCTCTTGACGCCGTCACCTCCTAAAATCTATATATACTTTTCTAATTTTCATTCATAAAAGAGGAACTTGTGTGGAGAATTTTAGGGCCGAACTTTATAAACCCTAGCTCGTTTGTAACAGTATTTTCAAGGGTTTGCACCCCTTGAAACCCTTCATGTTCAATTGAGATAAGTATTCTTCCAATTCATTCAATATGTCTATGTGTTGTTTGAATATATCTTACACTTGTCTTGATTTTAACATGATAGGCCAGATCTATTGTGTGCTTGCTTAGATGTAATGAAACCTAGATGTTGATTATAGGTTGATTGCTTGTTTATAGTTGTAATGGATGAATGATTTCAATGTTAGGCTTAAGAAAACTGGCAGATCTCCATTGTGTAACTTGCTTGAACGTCTTAAGAAACATGAACCGATGTGTACTAGGTTTTTATGGTTATATTTAATGCATGAGCGAATTCTAATGATCCCATGTTAGGAGCTTCTTAGCCGGCTCGACATAGGAGTGAAGTAGGAGCTTATAGAATTGGGGAAGTAAGTACGCTACCCCATGAATGGTATTAAGGAATACAATCCGTCATCCACGCAACTATAACAAGTAATTAACCTGTAAAAGATATCTAGGGAGTAGTGAAATCTAAGTAAACAGAATTCTCCCATTTATTGTTCACACCACACTAGTTTAATTTAGTTTATTTATATTTTTGTTATTTTATTTTGATTGCATCGTAGTTATTGGGTTAGTTGACTAGCAACTAATTCCGCCCACTCTTCCAAAACCCGAGATTTTAATTTCTTTTCATAAAATATAAAAAATACAAAAAGAATCATCCCTCACCTCTAGACCTAGTTTTTAGGCTTTCTAATCCTAGGGACACTATTCCTGAGTTGAACAATCAATCCCCCGGTACTTGTTACTATACTATACTACAACGATCAGGTACACTGCCTGGTGGGGGTTGTAAGCTTCTCGAGATCCCTTGAGAGGTAAAGCCTGGTGCAATTCCCACACATCAAGTTTTTGGCGCCGTTGCCGAGGAATAGTTATTGTCTAGGTTAGGATTTCTTTTTATTAGGTCTACTTGCTAGATTCCTTAATGTAAGGTTTTATTTTTATTTTTAGGTTTCCTTTAGTCTATCTTTTTCTTCGTTCCTTTGTTAGTAAATTAAATTCATGGACTATTCCGTTCACCATTATGGAGAACACGAATCCACCATGTCCGACACTAGAGTTTTACCAGTAAAAATATAATTACACCAGTTTGGATATACCAAGATGGAGGAATGAAATGACGAGGACAGGATCTTATATTGATTTTATTGAGTACCTTGAGAAAAGAGGCCAAGTGCATAAGACTTTTAAAGAATTCACCTTAGGAGCTCCATCAACCCCTCAAAATGCCTCACTTAGTGAAACCTATGCACCATATGAGCCTTCACCTAGGATAGTTTTGTATGAGCCACCTAGCTGCATGTCATGGTTAGGCACTACCATAATACAGGATGAACACATAGGTGACCTTGATGTGATGGAGGATGTAGCCGAACATGATCACATTGATCAAAAGGACCTAGGTTTTATGATCGATGATGATGAATCTCAAGAAACACATGATGAATCTTTTGGTCAATTTTTATATAGCAGCCAGAATATTGAGGATGATCCTTATGATTCGGATATAGAAGTTGAGATGCCTAGAGAATCACTTGGGATACTTGGAAAAATGTTAGGGTTAGATTATAATGAAACACATGTTGAGGATATAGGTGATCTTGACACAAGGAATGATGAAGTAAATAACATAAGCTCACTAAGTACCCCACAAGTCCTACCATCATTTGAGGCACACACACCACCCGTGTCTTACCCGAAAGAAGTAGAAGAGACTATAGGAATCCTGATAGAGGTAGAGCCCTTGGACCAAACACAACTAGAGGATATAGGTTTGAATACATATAATGATAACCTTACTCTTAGTTCTGGGGAAGTTCCTAGTTTTGATGAACTAGAGCCTCAACAAAATCTGTTACCTAATCTTCCATCCTTGGATGAAAAGTTAGGAATTGAAAAAGGTCCCGATCCACCCATCAAACCATATAGTCCGGGTAGTCTTCGGATAAAGGTAGTAGACTCAAAGCCTTGTAGAGAGGAAGCTGACATAGGAGTGGAACATGACCTTACATACTTACATCACCCATTCATGATTCATCATAAGAAACATTATGGGTTTAAACAGGGTTTATTAGGTCAAGATGGATCCCCAACTAGTAGTCTCTTGAAGTTGATAGAAAATGATCCCTTTCTAGGAGAAAATCTTAATCCACCCATTAACCCGATTGAATTAGGTAAGGTTATGATGATAGGAGCACACCCCTTTGAGCATATAATTCATCCACCACTCTTTCCTCACTTGGCATATTTCCACCCTAAGGGTGTGTATCGCTACTTCCACCCGCACTTAATCCTAAGTGTAGGGAAAACCTCCCCTATTTCTTTTAAATAAGGGTAGAGTCAGGCTCGTGACTCGAACAAAAACAAGCGCTTATTGGGAGGCAACCCAAGCTTTATTTATTTATTTGTTTGTTTGTTTATTTGATTTTATTTGCTTCCGTATGCATGCTTTGTTTTTATTGTTGGTAGATCATGTTTCAAACTAAAATTGTGAAAATGCTTTATTTTGTTGTTTGACTTCGTCTTAACTTCATACAAAGGTATTTCACAAAAGATAAGTGTAAGGGGAAACCCCAAATATGTTTTTAAGAAACAAAATTGATCATGGTTCTCCACAATATTAAATGGACATGTATATTCGTATTTGTTAGAGTCAAATGCTTGTATCGAGTCATAATGATGTTTTGCAGGATTTTCCAGGTAATAGGACATAAGTTTTCCAGAAATTTTCCGGAAACTTAACGTAAAGATTTCTGCAGGTCACTTCTGACGGCGTCAGGAAGAAATTCCTGACGGCGTCACGTGTAAAAATCTGGAATTTTTTTTAGTTTTGTTTTTCTAACGGAGTCTTAAAGTTTTTGTTGAATCTTTAGTTTTATAATCTCCAGGAAATCTGCAAACACTCATTCCACAAGCATTATATCTTACTTTGTTTTCTAGGATTTATTATCATATATAGATTGCCGCCGATTTTACGCAAGGTTGCCTTGTTTGTTTTCTCAGGTTTAACAGGTTATGTTTGCCAAGAAGATGATTTATATTCTGGAAGGGAAGCTTTGATTGTTCATTTTCTTGGAGGAAGATCTAACCTTGTTACCGTACTATCCATACCGAGCGAATCAGGGGAGTATTTGATTTCATTCTTTTACCTATTTCACTTTTACATTTTTTAATTGAACATTGGGGACAATGTTCATCCTAAGTGTAAGGGGAGGGTAAATGATGATACCTTATAGGATACACTTTCGCTTGAGTTTGTTTGTTTGATGGTAGATGTGTAATAAAACTATGAGAAATACTTGTTAGTGTAATTTTAGCGCTAAATTTAAAATTGTTTACAACATTCAGGAGTGAAACTTTAGCCATAGCAAGCGTCTCATGGAATGGAGATTGTATGACTAGCACAAAACCGTACCATTCAGAAAAATTTTCCACCCAAATATGTGAGGTTCGCCTTTAGATTTGATAGGAAAATCATTTATTATTAGTGCTTATGAGTGTACCAGTAGCATTTAGATTCTAGAACTTGCGTTAGTGATGCATCCCGAGACCGCTAGTGAGACTACATTCGTGTAGTAGGATTTACTACATGATAAGAGGAATTAGGATCACCCTTGTGTTAAACCCGTATCATAATTACTTGACCATTTAAGTCATATTACTTGGCTAGTTAAGTCAACTAGTTTTTCCCACACCTTAGCGTTGTACTCATTTTTAGTACACGAAACCCCTAGTACACCCCTCCGAGCCTATCTTTTCGTTTCTAACTTTAAGCATCTTACTTAAAGGAAGAATTTTATACACCCCACTTAAATGTACAACCAAATCGCCTTAGCCTTCCGTGTATGCACTCATCTTTAGTGCATTATTGTTATTTGTTAAACCTTTAGTTAATTATCTAATTGATTACATGGTTGGTAAGTTGAGTCATATCCTTGTACATATTGTTTTGGGAAGATTGGGACTCATGGGTAAAGTACTAATGTTATGGAGTAATGGGGAAGAACATCATTTTATTACCCCATATGTGCGTTAATCTTAAAAGTACTCCAAGTGTTTTGATTATCCTGATTCGAGTCATTAGATTAGTTTATTGTAAAATATGTAAAAGTTCAAGTGTAAGGGGAATGTTCATTCCCTATGATGTATTATTTTGGATGGTAGGGTAAGAGTGTATGCAAAAAAAAAAAAAAAAAAAAAAAAAAAAAAAAGAAAGAAATCGAAAAAACTGAGAAAAAGAAAAAAAAAATAGAAAAAGAAAAAGAGAAAAAACATGCGGACTACCATCCCGTTTTATTCTATGTTTATTTTATGTTTTTGTTATTTTTCATTTATTAGCTTAAGTCGAGTCTAGTCTTGGCTTAGCAACGCCATATTGTACATGTAATTAACCAAGATGATTAGCTCGCCACCAGTAAAGATAGCCTATATCCAACAAAACCGTGTATTCCATATCCCTACACCTAACATTACAACCCTTTTAAAAGACCTCTTTGATAGTTTATCCTAGGTGCTTACGCCATGTGGTGGAGGTTTGATCCTTTCCCAAGCCTATGGCAATCTATTTTGTTATGACAGGTAGTGAGAGATGTTTTCCATTTCCATATTGTGATATATACTTTATTACACCCGAGAGATGTGAGTATCTAAACACTATTTGTGAGGTGCTAGTGTATGACCTCCGTGCTTGTCTTTGGTCTTTAGTGGAACGATTATTTGTTGTAATTACTTTTATATTAGTGTTAAATGACCCACTAACTTGTATTTTGACTAGAATAAAAGCGCATTTGCTTGAGGACAAGCAAATCTCAAGTATAAGGGTATATGATGAGGCGAAAAATGAACCGTTTTTAGGGGGTGATTTAAGCCGGAATTGGAATTTATTTGATCAAATATTGCCCTAAATCGCTCCTTTTGTGATTTTAGGTAATTTGGGAGTGAATTCTGGAAAAGGAAGCATTTTGGACGTTTTTGGAGCATAAAACTGAAGAAAACGGCAAGGTCTTAATTTTCCTTGCTGGGAACAGTACCTAACGGCGTCAAGAAGGATTTTATGACGGCGTCAGGAGCAAAATGGATGACGGCCCAGAGAAAACGTGACGGCGTCAGAACAAGGGCGTCAAGAGTAAAAGTGGTGACGGCCCAGAGCAGAATTACACATGACGGCGTCAGCTTTGGATCTAGGCAGTCCGAGAACTTTATTGGCGGCGAGATGACGGCGTCAAAATTTTCCTCTTGACGCCGTCACCTCCTAAAATCTATATATACTTTTCTAATTTTCATTCATAAAAGAGGAACTTGTGTGGAGAATTTTAGGGCCGAACTTTAAAAACCCTATCTCGTTTGTAACAGTATTTTCAAGGGTTTTCACCCCTTGAAACCCTTCATGTTCAACTGAGGTAAGTATTCTTCCAATTCATTCAATATGTCTATGTGTTGTTTGAATATATCTTACACTTGTCTTGATTTTAACATGCTAGGCTAGATCTATTGTGTGTTTGCTTAGATGTAATGAAACCTAGATGTTGATTATAGGTTGATTGCTTGTTTATAGTTGTAATGGATGAATGATTTCAATGTTAGGCTTAAGAAAACTGGCAGATCTCCATTGTGTAACTTGCTTGAACATCTTAGGAAACATGAACCGATGTGTACTAGGTTATTATGGTTGTATTTAATGCATGAGCGAATTCTAATGATCCCATGTTAGGAGCTTCTTAGCCGGCTCGACATAGGAGTGAAGTAGGAGCTTATAGAATTGGGGAAGTAAGTACGCCACCCCATGAATGGTATTAAGGAATACAATCCGTCATCCACGCAACTATAACAAGTAATTAACCTGTAAAAGATATCTAGGGAGTAGTGAAATCTAAGTAAACACAATTCTCCCATTTATTGTTCACACCACACTAGTTTAATTTAGTTTATTTACATTTTTGTTATTTTGTTTTGATTGGAACGTAGTTATTGGGTTAGTTGACTAGCAACTAATTCCGCCCACTCTTCCAAAACCCGAGATTTTAATTGCTTTTCATAAAATATAAAAAATACAAAAATAATCATCCCTCACCTCTAGACCTAGTTTTTAGGCTTTCTAATCCTAGCGATACTATTTCTGAGTTGAACGATCAATCTCTCGGTACTTGTCACTATACTATACTACAACGATCAGGTAACTGCCTGGTGGGGGTTGTAAGCTTCTCGAGATCCTTGAGAGGTAAAGCCTGGTGCAATTCCCACGCATCAAGGATACTCGTCCGGTGATAGATGATTGCCTAAGTCAAGTAGTGTTCGGAAAACCGTTCGTTGAGGCAACTAAGATGAGTTATGATCCGACTCTAGGGATAGTTAGGTTCAAGGAAGAGAATGATGAGATTTCCTACCAAATGCCCTATAAGATTGAACAATACCGCCTCCTATCGAACATAGAAAAGGAATACAAACAAGCGGCTTACTATAAGAATGATGAGAATAGACGTAGAGGAGTAGAGTATTTGATGAATAGGATACTTCGTTTCTACAATGAATGCTTGCAACTTGGTTCGGAATACAAAACTAATATAGGAGATGACCTAGAGAGTGAAACCAACGATGAGGTCACGTAGTAACCCATGACCTTGAGTTTAGCTACAAGACTCGTAAATAAAGAAAAGCGCTTCTTGGGAGGCAACCCATGCTTTGTGTGATTTTTATTTTGTTTGATTGTTATTTGTTTCCGTATGCGTGCTTTATTTTTATTGTTGGTAGATCATGTTTCAAACTAAAATGGTGAAAATACTTTATTTTGTCGCTTGGCTTATTCTTAACTTCATCCAAAGGTATTTCGCAAAAGATAAGTGTAAGGGGAAACCCCAAATATGTTTTTTAGAAACAAAATTGATCATGGTTCTCCACAATATTAAATGGACATGTATATTCGTATTTGTTAGAGTCAAATGCTTGTATCGAGTCATAATGATGTTTTGCAGGATTTTCCAGGAAGTAGGACATAAGTTTTCCAGATATTTTCCGGAAACCTAACGTAAGAATTTCTGCAGGTTACTTCTGACGGCGTAAGGAAGAAAATCCTGACGGCGTCATGTGTAAAATTCTGGAAATTTTGCTAGTTTTGTTTTTCTAACGGAGTCTTAAAGTTTTTGTTGAATCTTTAGTTTTATAAACTCCAGGAAATCTGCAAACATCATTCCACAAGCATTATATCTTATTTTGTTTTCTAGGATTTGTTATCATATATAGATTGCCGCCGATTTTACGCGAGGTTGCCTTGTTTGTTTTCTCAGGTTTAACAGGTTATGTATGACAAGAAGATGATTTATATTCTGGAAGGGAAGCTTTGATTGTTCATTTTCTTGGAGTAAAATCTAACCTTGTTACCACACTATCCATACCGAACGAATCAGGGGAGTATTTGATTTCATTCTTTTACCTATTTCACTTTTACATTCTTTAATTGAATATTGGGGACAATGTTCATCCTAAGTGTAAGGGGAGGGTAAATGATGACACCTTATAGGATACTATTGCACTTGAGTTTGTTTGTTTGATGGTAGGTGTGTAATAAAACTAAGAGAAATATTTGTTAGTGTAATTTTAGCGCCAAATTTAAAATTTTTTACAACATTTAGGAGCGAAACTTTAGCCTTAGCAAGCGTCTCATGGATAGGAGATTGTATGAGTAGCACAAAACTGTACTATTCAGAAAAATTTTCCACCCAAATATGTGAGGTTCACCTTTAGATTTGATAGGAAAAGCATTCATTATTAGTGCTTATGAGTGTACCGGTAGCATTTAGATTCTAGAACTTGCGTTAGTGATGCATCCCGAGACCGCTAGTGAGACTACATTCGTGTAGTAGGATTTACTACATGATAAGAGGCATTAGGATCACCCTTGTGTTAAACCCGTATCATAATTACTTGACCATTTAAGTCATATTACTTGGCTAGTAATGTCAACTAATTTTTCCCGCACCTTAGCGTTGTACTCGTTTTTAGTACACGAAACCCATAGTACAGCCCTCCGAGCCTATCTTTTCGTTTCTAACTTTAAGCATCTTACTTAAAGGAAGAATTTGTTACAACCCACTTAAATGTACACCCAAATCGCCTTAGCCTTCCGTGTATGCACTCATCTTTAGTGCATTATTGTTATTTGTTTAAACCCTTAGTTAATTATCTAATTGATTACATGGTTGCTAAGTCGAGTCATATCCTTGTACATATTGTTTTGGGACGATTGGGACTCATGGGTAAAGTACTTGTGTTATGGAGTAATGGGGAAGAACATCATATTATTACCCCCATATGTGCATTAATCTTAAAAGTACTCCAAGTGTTTTGGTTATCTTGATTCGAGTCATTAGATTAGTTTATTGTAAAGTATGTAAAAATTCAAGTGTAAAGGGAATGTACATTCCCTATGATGTATTATTTTGGATGGTAGGGTAAAAGTGTATGCAAAAAAAAAAAAAAAAATCGAAAAAAAAAATAGAAATAAAGAAAAAAAAAATAGAAAAAAAGAAAGGAAAAAAAAACATACGGACTACCATCCCGTTTCATTCAATGTTTATTTTATGTTTTTGCTATTTTTCATTTATTAGCTTAAGTCGAGTCTAGTCTTGGCTTAGCAATGCCATATTGTACATGTAATTAACCAAGATGATTAACTCGTCACCAGTAAAGATTGCCTATATCCAACAAAACCGTGTATTCCATATCCCTACACCTAACGTTATAACCCTTTAAAAGACCTCTTTAATAGTTTATCGTAGGTGCTTACGTCATGTGGTGGAGGTTTGATCCTTTCCCAAGCCTATGGTAATCTATTTTACTATGACAGGTAGTGAGAGATGTTTACCATTTCCATATTGTGATATATACTTTATTACACCCGAGAGATGTGAGTATCTAAACACTATTTGTGAGGTGCTAGTGTATGACCTCCGTGCTTGTCTTTGGTCTTTAGTGGAACGATTATTTGTTGTAATTACTTTTATATTAGTGTTAAATGACCCATAACTTGTATTTTGATTAGAATAAAAGCGCATTTGCTAGAGGACAAGCAAATCTCAAGTGTAAGGGTATATGATGAGGCGAAAAATGATCCAATTTTAGGGGGTCATTTAAACCGGAATTTGAATTTATTTGATCAAATATTGCCCTAAATCGTTCCTTTTGTGATTTTAGGTACTTTGGGAGTGAATTCTGGAAAAGGAACCATTTTTGTCGTTTTTGGAGCATAAAAGTGAAGAAAACGGCAAAGTTTTAATTTTCCTTGCTGGGAACAGTACCTGACGGCGTCAAGAGCAATTTTATGACGGCGTCAAGAGCAAAAATGGTGACGGCCCAGTGAAAACGTGACGGCGTCAAATCAAGGCCGTCAAGAGTAAAAGTGGTGATGGCCCAGAACCGAAATACACATGACGGCGTCAGATCTGGATCTAAGCAATCCGATTATATTTTTGGCGGCGGGTTGACGGCGTCAGAAGTTTCTTCTTGACGCCGTCACCTTAGGAAATCTATATATAGTCTTTGTAATTTTCATTCTAAAAGGGAGGAGAATTTGAGGGTCGAATTGCATAAACCCTAACACGACTTTTACAGTATTTTCAAGGGTTTTCACCCCTTAAAACCCTTCATGTTCAATTAAGATAAGTATCCTTTCAATTCATTCAATATGTCTATGTGTTGTTTGAATATATCTTACACTTGTCTTAATTTTAACATGCTAGGCTAGATCTCTTGTGTGTTTGCTTAGATGTAATGAAACCTAGATGTTGATTATAGATTGATTGCTTGTTTATAGTTGTAATGGATGAATAATTTCGATGTTAGGATTAAGAAAACTGGCAGACTTCCATTGTGTAACATGCTTGAACGTCTTAAGAAACATGAACCAATGCGTACTAAGGTTTTTATGGTTGTATTTAATGCATGAGGGAATTCTAGTGATCCCATGTTAGGAGATTCTTGCAGGCTCGACATAGGAGTGAAGTAGGAGCTTATAGAGTTGGGGAAGTACGTACGCCACCCCACGATTGGTACTAAGGAATATAACCCGTCATCCACGCAACTGTAACAAACAATTAACCTGTAAAAGATATCTAGGGAGTAGTGAAATCTAAGTAAACACAATTCTCCCATTTATTGTTCACACCACTAGTTTAATTAGCTTTATTTTTATTTTTGTTATTTTATTTTGATTGCATCTTAGTTATTGGGTTAGTTGATTAGCAACTAATTCCGCCCACTCCTCTAAAACCCGAGATTTTTACTTGCTTTTATAAAATATAAAAATACAAAAAGAATCATCCCTCACCTCTAGACCTAGTTTTTAGGTTTTCTAATCCTAGCGACACTATTCCTGAGTTGAATGATCAATCCCCCGGTACTTGTCACTGTACTATACTACAACGATTAGGTACACTGCCTGGTGGGGGTTGTAAGCTTGTCGAGATCCCTCGATAGGTAAAGCCTGGTGCAATTCCCACGCATCACTATGACACCAACACTTTGTATCTTCTTGATACTTTGTGTTCTTCTCTTGACTAGTAGAGATATGTAGATGATTCTTGGTTGGAAGAAAGAATCACTCTTGACTAGTAGAGGTATGTAGATGATTCTTGGTTGGATGAAAGAATCACTTTTTAAACAAAAGAAAACTAACTAATGATCTAAGAAGTGAAGAGAGAAAAAGAGGATGGAAATCAGAAAGTTATGTATGTGAAAGGATGACCAAAATCTGGGAAATGAAGTGGTATTTATAGAATCTACAAATTTGACCGTTTTATAGGGGACGACACCACTAAATGTCACACGGTACCACTAAATTTAGTGGTACCGTGCCAGACAAAAACGCTCCCATTTTTGTCTTTAGTGATGAAAGTTTATTTGGGGGAGTTTGGAGCTGGTTTGGGTAAAATATAGCTGTTAGGAATGTTTTTAAAATGATTTTTCCTAAATAAAACATTTCTTTATAATTCAAAAATAATTTGTAAAATGTATTTTTGAAAATTTGCTCATACCTAGAGTGATTGACGTAGAAATCGGATGTTTCGACTTAAAATTTGTTTACGTTAATTTTGACGTAAGATGTTTTCACATTTTGTTATCATCAAAACATAGAGATATCGAAAGATGAGAATAACGTTTTTAGACATTATTTAAATCAACAATCTCCCCCTTCTTGATGATGACAAAACATAAACTCATTTTATGTGAAAAACTAGTTTCGACAAGTTTTTAGAGTTAGGTTATATCCACTTCTCCTCCTTTTTGTCGAAGCAAAATGACTACGAAGGCTCCCCCTTGATGTATACTCCCCCTCATTTGGAGCATACCAAAGAATCAAGCAATGGTTGTTGCTACAAAACAAAGTTAGATGAAATGAGAAACATATCTAACACGCAGCAACTACGACGAATATCCAACCTTGAGTGAACAACTAAGATAATAAAATAAGCTCATGCATTGAAAGGAAATCCACACGTAAAGTGTGAGTACATTAAAGAAGCACATATTAATCTTTAGTGACTTGAGAGGTCCTAAGATTTGCTTCTAGTCCAAGATGAAATCCTAAGAGTTATCATGATAACTAAACATAAGCATGTTTAGTTGAATGGGCTAAGAGATGGTGATGGTGACATGATTGGTGGTTGTGGTGGTTTCAAGAGTTGTTCCACATAAGAGAACATGTAGTAGAGTTCATCTCTTAAAGAGGAAATGAGGTTACGGTTGTGAAGACAACATAGGCAATTAGCACTATGAATATCAACCGGATTGAGTTGAATAGGAGGGCCCATGATTGGTGATGGAGGTGGTGGTGAGTATGTTAGTGATGGAGTAGGCATAGCATAGTCCAATTGTGTGATAGGTGAGAGTGTGTAGTCCATGGATGATGGCATGGTGTTGAAAGAGGAGGATGATGAAGATGTCCTAGTAGATGATCATTTTGAAGGAGCATTAGGTGGAGGTGGTGAGTTTTGATTGCTTTGGGAAGGTGGTGTTGTGACTTCATCATCTTTGGTGAGATCAACAATGAGAGGTTTAGACAAAGGCCTTATGGTGATTTTAGGTTTCTTGGAGATATGGGATGTGGATCCTTGTGTGGAAGCCATGGTGAATGAAGGGTGTAAGGATGATGATGAGTTGCAAGAAATGCTTGCAGTAGTGAAGCCTTATATAGGCAAGAGTAGTGTAATTTGAATTAAAGGTGATAAGGATGTCCTATGGGGGTCTAGAGGAATCTTAAGGTGTGTGAGAGTGTGCAAAATTTTGCAGGTTTGGAGGATAGGGATACAAAATTCTAGAGGAAACAGTAGATTTCGTCTTAGCATGGGACGGTACCACTAAATAGCATACAGTACCACTAAATTTAATGGTACCGTGGCATGTTTAGTGGTGCCGTGTCCTGGGAAGAGTGAAATTTTTCTGTGATACCTATGTTTTAGCAGTTAGAGGGAGTTTCCTAAGTGGACTATTTTCAGGAAATGATAGTGCCTCAAGTTGCTAAGGATTAATTTACCAAATAAGTTCAATAATACTCTACATCTAGCAATCAAAGAGGGTCAAACATGTATCTATGAAGAACTAAGCATGCACCCAAATGGACAAAATAATCTATCATCCATCATTATCTAAGAATTAAATAATCCAAGAAGTTAGGGAGATAGTTAAGCATGCAATAAGTTAAGTCAAATATTATTAGTTCCTAAAAAAAGATAAATCTACTAATCCCTTCCTAACTACTCAAGTCCATGCTTCTCAAGGATCATTTCAACTTCATTTAGTTCCATCACATTCTCGAGTTGAGCTCGCACCACTCCCACATCCGTAGGGTCGTCATAGATGTAGTAGTCGGCAAAGGAGGCCGAAATGAAAATGGAAGAGATATGAAACTAATTAATGGGTTCCATGACGGGTTTGACAAGTGAGTATTGTGGACCACGAAGGTATGGGTGGAAGTTCATGATGAAGTGATAAAGACGAGTTAGGAACATCCCATAAGGTATCAACTTAGTTTTGTTACCTTTGAGATGTACAATTCGCATTGCGAAGAAGTAGGCAAGGTTGTATGGTTGATGAGTGAGGACACAAAATAACATATGAGCACAACACGCGGGAAGTTGCTCACGGACACCTTGTAGACTAAGAACGTTTTCCTTAAGGATGATTGCTCGGGAGAGCAATTCTTGACGAATCTCTGCCAAACGAATTTTCGTTTGATCGAGAAAAGGAATGTACTTGTGAGTACGAAGGAGTTTAGTGAGTTCGCTTGGATTGGGTATATAGGAACAATAAGGACTATTCACTTCCCTATAGTTGAAGAGTGACTCAAGACACCAATCTTTGGTGTAGGCACATTGCCCATGATTGGGAATTCGAAGAATTTATGCAAATTACTCAAGAGTAAGGACAAACTTGAAGTTACGAATCCAAAACCAAAGTGACAAAGATTGATCTTCGTTATGTACGAGTTCAACATGTCAAAAGAATTCCACCACAAAGCGAGGACAAATGTACTCATTAATGTGTAGAAGACAATCGAGATCTATAGCCCTAAATGACATGTTGATATCTCTATCATAGATTAGAGAGGGATCAATGACACGACCTTCATGAAATCGACGGGTTTCAAGATTTATATAAGGACGAATGTGATTTTCGAGTGTTGTAGGTTCATGAGAGATATCGGGCATGTAGTTGTCGGTTGAGAGGTGATCAAAATCATAGAGGTGAGACATGGTTGGAACCTATAAAAGATAAGTTGTATTTAATCATCAAGGATGTTTATCATGAAGATATGTGCCTAGTGTGTGCCTATATCCAAACTATGTGGAGATGCGATAATCTCGACTCTAAAATAAACTTAATAAGATAATCCAAACACTCCTAATTTTGCTTTTGATCAATTGAATATTTCGAAGAGTACATATTAGTTATGTAATTCGATTGATATTCATGAGATCATGTATACATGAGAAAACATTTTGAATTTGGATCAACAATGCACAAAAATAATATTTCATGATCCTAGATTTGTGAGGTTTTGGAAATTATGAAATTGGGTTTTAAGTTTGAAAGATTTATGTGTAATTTGCTAATCTAATCTCTTAAATGGGATTCTATGTTGGGAGAATTTAAAATTGACTTATTAAGAGATCCCCAATTTCAATTCTTTGTGTAAAAGTAACCCTAGACTCAAGATTAAAGAAAGATTAGAATGAAATAACTTACAATTGATGATAAGAGATTAGTAATGATTGATTTTCTTGAAGAATAATGCCTCCAATATGATTTTGAGATGGTGTAATTGAGGTTTGGTTGTGAGGTTCGACTTTGACAGCAATGGAAGAAATTGGGAAAGTTCAAATGTGAATTGTGAGGGATAAGAGACTGATATACGACAATGTCAGACCTACGGTACCGCAATACCACTAAAGTTAGTGGTGCCGTGCCCACTTTAGTGGGGCCGTGATCTGCTGGAACAAAATTTTGTCCCTTTTTGATTTTTAACGACTAGTCTTGCTGACTTAGTGAGATTCTTTGACACAAGGAAAGAATTTATACATAATAAATTCTTCTAACGAGAGATAGATCGAGCTAAACTAGACAATACAGGATGACTTCAATAGTCATTAGAGAGATGCGAGGGATGACCTTAATATTTCAAGTTAAATATTCAAATAGTCATAAGAGGGGGTTTATGGGATGTTTTCCATCATTCCTAGACCTATACGGAGATAGTTAAAGGATTCCCATTTGAGAGGTTTCGTTAGGATGTCGGCGATATTGTCTTGAGAGGGAACTTTCTCAATAGAAATATTTCCCTTTTAGACTTTATCGCGAAGGAAGTGGTGGCGAATCTCAATGTGTTTAGTACGAGAATGTTGGACGGGATTCTTGATCAAGTCGATGGCGCCTTTGTTGTCGCACATAATTGGTATGTCGTCTAGATGGATGTCGTAGTCGATAAGAGCTTGCTTCATCCATAGTGCTTGTTGACATGCCTTTCCGGCACTTACGTATTCGGCTTCGGTCGTTGAGATAGAAAGAGCCATTTGTTTCTTGGAGAACCAAGAAGTTAGACATCAACCCATGAAGGTATAAACGCCACTCGTACTTTTTTGATCCACATAATCTCTTGCATGATCAGAGTCGGCATAGACAATAGTTTCTATGCCAGTCCCCTTGGGATAATATAATCCCAAGTGTGTAGTGCCTTTAACGTATCAGAAGATACGTTTAACCACTTCAAGATGAGAGGTTTTAGGATCCTCTTGGAAGCGTGCACAAAGGAAGACACTAAACATGATATCGGGCCTACTTGCCGTTAAATATAATAGACTACCTAGCATGCCCCTATACTTAGTGTTATCTACGGACTCACCTTCTTCATCTTTCGTGAGTTTCACTTTCGTAGACACTGGAGTTTTCATGGGCTTAGACTCTTCTAGACCGAATTTCTTAAGCATCTCTTTAATATACTTAGATTGATTAAAGAAGATACCATCTTCCATTTGTTTTATTTGTAGACCAAGGAAGAAATTCAATTCACCCATCATGCTCATCTCAAACTTGTCATGCATGATTTTAGAGAAATCATCACGCAATTTAGGACAAGTTGAGGTCGTCGACATATATTTGAACAATGAAGAGATGTGAATCATGTTTCTTCGTGAAGAGTGTGTTATCAACCATTCCCATGGTATATTCATGTTTAATCAAAAATTCCTTTAGTCTATCATACCAAGCTTTAGGAGCTTGTTTAAGTCTGTAAAGAGATTTCTTGAGTTTATAAACATGATTCGGTTTTTCGAAATCAACGAATCCCGAAGGTTGTGCTACGTATACCTCCTCGTTGATAATACCATTTAGGAATGCAATTTTCACGTCCATTTGATATAGTTTAAAGTCTAAGGCACAAGCATAGGCAAGGAGTATTCTAATAGACTCTAATCTAGCTACGGGTGCATAAGTTTCATCGTAATCAATTCCCTCTTGTTGATTGTAGCCTTGTGATACTAATCTAGCCTTGTTCCTAGTCACGATGCCATTTTCGTCGAGCTTATTTCGAAATACCCACTTAGTACCTATGATAGTTTGATTCTTAGGAGGAGGTATTAAATCCCATACTTCATTTGCGGTGAATTGGTTTAACTCTTCTTGCATAGCAACTCTCCAACTCTCATCCTTAATCGCTTCACCGACATTCTTAGGTTCTACGGTAGATATGAAACAAATGAAATTACTTTTGTTTTGTGCTTGTGACCTAAGTGTTCTTTGGTTAAGATTTTCTATTGGATGATTTTTGGATTCCTTAATGTTAATGACTTTGTCAACTTCGATTATTTCATCCTCAATGTCATTTTCTAGAACTTTCTTGCTATTAATCTTAGTGGCTTCTTCCTCATCTAGATCATCATCCAACAAGGGTGATGTTTTCATGGGAGGAGGACTTTCATCGAATGTCATGTTAAGTGATTCTTCGACTTTCATAGTCTCCTTGTTTAGAACTACATAGGTTTTACTATTTTGGGAGTAACCTAGGAATACACCTTCGTAAGACTTTGGGTCAAACTTGGTGAGGTAGTTTCCTCCGTAGCTCCGTACGGTGGATGGACCGAATAGGTCCATGTGAAGGAGTTCTAGGCATCTAGTGGTAGAAGCCATGTTCTTGCCCTTGTGATTAGAATGAGCTTGTTTACCAACTTTACAAGCATCACAAAAGTGTTTATCGAACTTAAGTTTAGGAAGGTTTCTAACCAAATATTTTGATGTTAATGATTGTATTAAGCTCATATTGGCATGACCTAGTCTCCTGTGGCATAATGTGGAATTGTCATCTATGGTTGCTAGGCAAATCTTATCCTGAGGTGTATTTCCTATCTTCATAACGAATAGGCCATTTTTCCTAACTCCTTTGCCTATGGTCTTGCCATACTTAGTTATCTCACTACCTTCTTACACGAAGATTACTCTACACTTATTGTCAACGATTTGACTAATACTTAGCAAATTAAATCCTAGGTTATCTACATGCTCAACATTTCTAATAGTAAGGGAGTCTTGAGTAATTGTATCTTTGCCAATAATGTTGCCCTTAAGTTTGCTACCGAACGTAACATTTCCTCCATTGTATGCTTTGTATGAAGAGAATAGACTTCGGTTTCCCGTCATGTGATTAGCACATCCACTATCTTAGATCCATTCATCCGGCTCCAAGTTAATTCCCAAGCATATCTCACTTGAAGCTTGAGCCATAAGACACGTTTCGTCATTGGGCTTTTTCTCCTCATTATCATCACTGTCACTCCAAGATCCTCCTACTAAGGCTCTTTGGTAGTTGTTTCTTGGTGGCTTAGGACAATCTCCAATGAGGTGATTTTGGTCTCCACATCTAAAGCATTTTATATCATTCTTTCCTTTCTTATCGTCTTGGTTCTTTGGAAATGACTTCTTCTCGTCACGAGGTTATCTAATGAATCTACCCTTTCTTCTAAAGAACTTTTTAAAGTCTCTAACCGCTAATGCATATTCTTCATCTTCACTATCGAAGTTAGAACCTTCCTCGTCACTAGACTCTTTCTTAGCTTTCAATGTTAGAGATCTAACTCTCTCACTTTTGCCTTTGACTATGTCGGAGTCTTTCTTGATTATCATTTCATGAACTTTCAAGTTTCCTATGAGTTCATCAAGTGATAACGTTGCAAAGTTCTTTGATTCTTCAATGGCGGTGACCTTTGCTCTCCATTTGGGATGTAGAGCCCTAAGAAACTTCCTAACATAGTTCTTGCTAGAATAACCTTCATCAAGAGCTTTAAGACTAGTAATAATAGTATTCAATCTAGCAAAAGCACTATCTATGGTTTCATCTTCCAGAATGGAAAATTGTTCATATTGTTGAACAAGAAGATCAATCTTGTTCTCTTTGACTTGATTATTACCTTGATGGGTGACTAATAAAGTTTTCCAAATTTCCTTTTCCGTATTGCAAATAAAAATTCTTTCAAATTCCTTTTTCGGCAAAGCATTGTAAATTACCATTTTAGCCTCATCATTTTTGGCTAGCTTTCTTTTAAGATTATCACTTTGTTGATCATAAGGAATAATTTGACCATTTTCAATAGGTTTAAAGTCACCATCGGTAATTACATGCCAAAGATCAATGTCTTTTGATTTCACATACGTTTTGAATCTTGTTTTCCAATAAATAAAACAATTGGTCTCAAAAAGTGGTGGTCTTTGCATAGATTGCCCTTCTTAATATTTGTCAAAATCCATTGATCGATTCAAGTTTTAAAATACAGTTTACTTTAAAAACTTGCCTGACGTGGCTCTGATGCCAATTGTGGGAAAGTAGAAGGGAGGTTGAATAGCTTACCGACTTGTTTCTTTGATTATAAAAATTTCTTTGTGCAAAACTTAGACTCGAGTGTGGATGAAATCAATCAACACCAATATGAACACAATACTATGCTAACACAATCAAATAATAAGTATGTAAAGAAAAGAGATGGAAAGATCAAACCGAGACAACGAGATTTATAGTGGTTCGGTCACGAAACTCTTCTTCGCCCTACTCCACTCCCCGAGTAGCACACTCGAGTGTTCTAAGCACTATGTCAACAAAGCTACCTTCAGGCGGAGAAAACCGTACAACATCGCTTACGTTATTTTCTGACACTAAGCTAAATGTCGAGTACTAATCTTAGCTAGTATCAATCTACCTCGATCCACACGATCCTAATTTTTCACACGATCCTAACTTTTCACATGATCCACACGATCCTCACACAATATTCACGATCCTCACAAGATCCACACAATCCTCAGAGTCTACTCTTGATCCACTTGATCAATACTAAATCACTGAACACTCAAGAGATCCCCAAGATCTCAACAAGATCATAATGATCAACACAACAACTAAGAGATATTAAGACACTTGATGTATATCAAGATACAATCAAGTAGACAACTAGTAATGCAAGTGCACTACTCTATGACACCAACACTTTGTATCTTCTTGATACTTTGTGTTCTTCTCTTGACTAGTAAAGATATGTAGATAATTCTTGGTTGGATGAAAGAATCACTCTTGACTAGTAGAGGTATATAGATGATTCTTGGTTGGATGAAAGAATCACTCTTTAAAAAAAAGAAAACTAACTAATGATCTAAGAAGTGTAGAGAGAAAAAGATGATGGAAACCAGAAAGTTATGTGTGTGAAATGACCAAAATCTGGGAAATGAAGTGGTATTTATAGAATCTGCAAATTTGACTGTTTTACAGGGGACGGCACCACTAAATGTCACACGGTACCACTAAATTTAGTGGTACCGTGCCAAAAAAAATGCTCCCATTTTTGTCTTTAGTGGTGAAAGTTTAGTTGGGGGAGTTTGGAGCTAGTTTGGGTAAAATATATCTGTTGAAATGATTTTTCCTAAATAAAACATTTCTTTATAATTCAAAAATAATTTGTAAAATGTTTTTTTGAAAAGAAAGTTTTGTTAAGCTAAAAATGTGAAGTTCAAAACACAAATTCACTTCTTTGATCATTTGTCAAGTTGTAAATTTGTTTGTTCATACCTTAGAGTGATTGACGTAGAAATCAGATATTTCGACTAAAAACTTGTTAATTTTGACGTAAGATGTTTTCACATTTTGTTATCATCAAAACATAGAGATATCAAAAGATGAGAATAACGTTTTTAGACATTATTTACATCAACAGGCTTCTAATCAAAACAGATTAGCACTCGCACCAAACCCGCAGTTTCTGGACACATCAGTTCAGGACTCGTACCTCAAGTAGCTCCATCAACAACACCAAAAAAACCTTCATAACAAGAACTGGATAATTTCTTTGAGTTTATGTTTGATGAATACTATTGTGGATCTTCAAAAAATGCATCACAACATCATTCCGCTGCACCCGCTCAAAATCATCAACCACCACCACCAACACGGAGTTTTGTGGTATAAATTTATGTAGAATTCGTAATAATGGTTTTCTATATATTGTCTCTGGAATTCAGTCGGTACGGCATATTGGGCTCCTCCAATACGGAGTATCGGGCATAAATACTGTAGGCTCCACGATTAAAATATTTTAGAACCTGTACGAACCGCCTATGAATACGGCGTATTGCCCATTCTGGATATGCCGTATTGAAGTACCTTGTCGACTTAGTGGATTTGATGAAGTCTTGATTGGATACGCCGTATTGCTTAGGCTGAATACGGCGTATTGAGTCTCTGTTTAGTGGACTTTGCTTGATTTCTTCGTTTAAGCTCAAAATCACATCCATATCCTTAACTTTAATCAATTGCTCCGTTATTTACTGAAATTAACAAAAGCAAGCAATTAAGTACCAATTCATACATAAATAACATAAAATAAGCTATATAAATGAGATAAATGATGCATATATTTAGTCCTTATTTGATGTTATCAAAAATTCCCCCCCCCCCCTCTTGAATTCTACTTGTCCTCAAGTAGACTCTATATTTTTACTTATGAAAACATATCCCAAACAAAAGTTTTGGAATAATTTTAAGTTTATTGCTCAATCAAAAGCGCACAACCAAACACCTCACGAAATAGAAAATGAAAACACTTAAATTACTCAACTTGTAGAAACATAGAGGGGGGGGGGGGGGTGAATACGTTCCTCTTTAAAACTTAAAATGTTTTGTATCAAATTTCTGATCAAACGTGACTAAATATGAATAGTGGTTATGTCACTCATGACAATCATATATGTCACTTAAGAACAAGTATGCAATCAAACACATAAACTTAAACGTAACACTAGGTTCAAATGTTTTTAGCTAATTATGATTACACTGTGGACGATCCCTAATATACACCGACGGTCCCTTAAATATTTGGGGACCATCCCAATATAGAGGACCGCCACTAGTGGGCATGTCTATTACGTCTGATTGAGTTTTCTTATGTTTTGCATTTCTAAGTCAAATAGTTAATATCACAAGCATACACACAACAAACCACACAAACATAAATGTAATGCAAGCATAGAAAAGATAGAGATAAGAGAAAACGCAAACCGGACACGATGACTTATAGTGGTTCGGCACAAAGCACCTCTTCGTCCTACTCTACTACCCGAGTACCACACTCGAGAGTTACTTCACTAATCAACACGCTCTAGTATAGCAGAACAAACCGTACACAAGGTTTATCGACACTGAGCGGAATGTCGAGTTCTAATCCTAGCTAGAACCAATCTACACCAAGGCCCACGTGGCCACACGAACAAGCACTCTTGTCCCACTTAGATCGACACACGATCTAAGCCTTCACACGAATTGTTGGATCGATATACTCTGACCAAACTACTTTGTAGCTTGTAAGGTTTTAACAATATTGAGTAAACTCAACACTATTAATATTGAAACACTGTTTTGACCTTGTAAAGTATGCGGAATCTACTAACACAAAGCTTAAGAAGAACTTTTATATTAAACCAAACTTGAACCTGCTTTGTTACACAGATTCACTAACAATCCCTAACTTCACTAATATCAACTTGTAAAGCTCTAAGACTCTTAGAAACTTCGACTAAAACTTATATCCCTAATACCATCATAAGGCTCCTTATATAGATAACCTTAAGTCGGTTTACATTATCTACTTGAACGACAAGTAATTATCCCTAACTAATTCTAGAATATTCATACAATATTACATATTAATCCTTTAATCAATATTGCACTTAAGTCCTTATTCTCTTCGAAGTACTTTGAATAATCTTCAATATATAGCAGTACTTTCACCATGTTTGACTTTGATCTTCAAGCAGCACTTTGACACAGCAGTACTTTGAAATACAGAAGTACCTTGATCTTTTATATCCCAACAATCCCCCCTAACTTGAACTCCACTTGCTTGATTTCAAGTTTCTTTGTTATCTTTGATCTTCAATATCTTAATCATTCAGAAAGATTGTTTCTTTATCTCTTTATCTTTTATCTGTCATGTGTGTCAAAGTACCCTTTATCAGCATCAGATGATATCTTCTTAGCAATAAACCTTCACAGCTACTCAGCAACATTTTAGCAAAATATTCATCAAATCTTTTAAAGTTTCATACTATTCTCATCACTTCCAAGTGTGTAAACTCCTGTGAGAGGTGAATCATTGAAAATTAATGGATTTTGATGTCTCTTTACCAAAGCCATTAACTCTGGAGTAGCCAATGTTTAGGTTAGAACAACCATGGTACATTGATAACCATATGATTTTTAGCAAATCATCAGCTATCAACGGATTTGAATAGTCTATACCAAGAGCCGTTTGCTTTTGGACTGGTTAGTTCTTTGATCTCAACCATGATGAACTAATTACCATAAATGGATTTTCCACAGCCTTTACCACAAGCCATTTTCTTGTGGGCTAGCCAACTCTTCACTTTTACAGATTTGGTGAGTTGAAGACCATACAATTTTTAGTAAATTGTCAACTAAAAACGGATTTGATTATCACATCAGAGCCGTACCCTCATGATGAGTCAAACTCTTTCTTGTCTGTTAAACATGGTGAGTTGATTACCATTTGCTGTGCAGTATTAATACTAACACCATGTGTTTCTCTTCAAATCCTTTTATTTCCTTCACTTTAAACATCAAAAACTTTTTATTTTATTTTACAAAGGACTTATACTGGTTTTATGCAGCAAGCAGTACTTTGATAAAGTACTGTTTGTCTTGCAGTACTTTGAAAAAAAATACTTATTATACAAAACAAATCATACCAGTACTTTGCAATATTATTCTTCAGATTTAGTCCATCTGATAAATAGCTTAATCACATCCAAAGCTACATCAGATTCATCTTCAAGCTCCATTCCATGATCCAACATCCTGAGCATAATTTCTCTTATCAATGGATATCTTCTCTCAACAAGCATGTGAATCAAGGTACCATCTTCCATCTCAAGTGAATGAACTCCTGATGACTCAAAAAATCTCCATCTTGTAATTTCCCAATTTTCTTGATCATTCCACAGAGTATCAACACTTGTTTCTTCTGTTTCCCATATGGTTATCAAATCTCCAAGCAAGATTAATCCCACTCCTGTTGCTTCAATATCCTCATAGTATGTCTGCACTTGCAAGTATAAATCATATAGATCTTCTCTGGTAATAGAATGCATAACATCCCATAACATATTAAATACTGTGAAGCTTCCATCTTCTCTGTTGAACATAAGATAATTCCCTTCTTTTGATTCAACCACAGAGAATGAGATAATCTTTGATTTCTTTCCAGAGTCTTCTGTTTTCTTATTCTCAAAATAAACCACTTTGAAATAATTTCTTAGTTCATCAATTGTATCTTCATGTATCATCTTAAGTCTCTTTGACAATTGATCATCTTGAACTGCTTTCTTCCTCTTCAATTTTCTTTGCTCAACTTGTTCTTTCCTTATATCTTCTAACTTCTTCTCCTTATCAGCATCCATGGGTACAAAACTTTCTAACTCTTTCTTGATAGACTCTTGTACTTCATCCCATAGAGCTTTCACTTCTGGATATCTCAATTTTTGTAAATTCTTGTATCCTCTTCCTTTCAAGAAACTAATCATCTATTTTCTTTCTTGAGCAATTGTCATTGGCTTTCTTGTAATTGGCTTACTTATCTCTTCCAAATACTCTGCATCATACTCAGCTTGTTGCTTTCTAGCAACCTCTGCATCCTCTGCTATCTTTATTTCTCTAAGCTGTGCAAGATTAAATTTCTTCTTTTTCTTCTTAATATTCTTTTGCTTCATGATCCCTTTACCTTTGTCTTTGGGATCTAGTTCTTCAGATTCAGAAGAAGATTCAGAAACTTGTTGTGCAGGCTCAGAAATATGTATACCTCCTGAAGGTCTATCCAAATTAAGCATAATCTGAGCTATAGTTTCATCATCACTTGCTGTATGCACCTTGACTTCTTCTTGCTGTATAGGATTGGATGGACCAGCTTCATCTTCAAAATTCTTTGTAGAAGGTCCAATTCCATCAATATTTATAGCAGCAGTACCTTGCTCATCAGTACCTCGCAGATCAGTACTTTCATCAACAGTACTTTGAACAGCAGTACTTTGATTGTGAGTGCTTTGAATATTTTGTGCTTCAGCATCTTGCTCAATAACTTCTTCTTGTGCAATATTTACATCTTCTTCAACCTTTTCCTCTAGCACAAAATTCTTTGGATCTTCTAGATAGTGCCAAAGGTGAGCATCTTCTGAATATTGAATCCCAGCATCATCTTTATTCAAATTATCATCTTGATTCCTCCCCAATTTGATAAATGATGACTTCTTATGCTTCTTCTTGGATTTAGAAGCTTTCTTGGATGATTTAGACTTTTGCTTTTGAGATTGTTTCTTGTCCTTCACATAAAGCCTAAAATTTTGTAAAAGAGGCCATACAAACTTCTTTAACCTTATGAACTTCTTTCTTAAACTCTTAATTTCTGCAGTCTGATCAGCCATAGCTTTCTTCATCCTCTCCAACTCTCTAGTCAAAGCATAATTATTCAAAGGACCTTCAAATCCCTCATCTCCTCCAGGTGTTTGAAACCCACCTGTGGGAGTGTAATCATTGGGAGAAGGTACTGGAGTATGCTCTGAAGCAGTACCTTGTAAAGAAGTACTTTGTGGAGAAGTACCTTTAACAGAAATAGGTTTTTCCATAGAAACTGAAACTGAGGGAGTTCTCTCACTTAAGTCATCAGGCTGAGGTGAAACAATAGGTGGTGTAGGTGTATGTACTGATGCAGAATGCTCAGAATGATTAGATTGACCAGCATCATCAGATTTAGCAGAACCACTAGCATTATCAACATCATCCCTAATAGCCTGTGCTACCTCTAACATATAAGCGTTGAGAGGGGTATTGTTACCAGAAAAATTAACTCCCTTGTGAGACATAAAGGTAAACACCTTAGGTGGCATCCTAATAGTAGGTACATAATCCTAAGGTTTTTGGATCCCATCAAGTGGATTCTCTAAGATAAGTTGAACAAATCTAGGATACATCAGAAAAAGGTGATCCAGCCTTAATATGTGTGATCATACCATCAAGGATCATGCAGGAAAAGTTGAATGGCTGATTGGTAATGAGGCCAACTAATGCAGAAGCTATAGCATGTCCAAATTGATCCCAAGCAGTACTTTTTGGACTTAAGCAATGAAGTAAAACATGAATAAGATACTTCCAATGAGGACTTACCATTGCTTTCTGAAAAGTAAGCTTGTCCAAAGGTCCTTCATACCCAATATCTCTCAGTGCATCCCAAATAGCTTGTTTAGCAAACAAAACAGAGCCTCCTTCATCTTCAAACAACAAAACCTCCCTGATTGTTGCTTTAGTAACACGAATAGCTCTTCCAGCAACTGTAGCATGAATAACATCCTCTCCATCTTCAATCTCAGCCCTTGCCGTAGCCCAAAACGCCTATATCCAAGGTCCAATAATCTCTGGGTTGACTAAGAGTGAATAATTGATGGTAGTGCCGGTGAGAAAATCAATAATTCCATGAAAGTCAATATTCCTCTGCGTTTTCTCAAGATTTGCAATCGTGTTGTGTTTGTTGATGGTTGGTCGGTGTGCCATTGTGATAAGGATTTGAGAAAAGAGTAGTAATCGTTGATAATATTGATGGGTTTGATGAATGAGAATGGCGAATCAATATGGGTGTATAAATAAGAAAAAGATATGAGTTATAAAGGGATAATATACAAAAAATCACGGGTAATTAATTATTTTACCGTTATTTTTGGAAGTTATCTTCCCCATATCTTTCGAAAGTTTGTTACCCGCATTTTTGACCGTTGGAACAGTATTCTGACACGTCAGCGTAGCCTTCATATCACCAAACAGTACTTTCTATAGAATATGGAGCACTACTTTCAGTTGTAAAACCAAGTAGTACGTTGAACAAAGTACTTTCCAATCAAAATATCTTTAGTGTTGACTGTTTGACCAAAATATCTTTGAAAGTCAACCCGAGGTAATTAATACCTTCCCAAATTTATTCCCAAAGCTACCAAGGCAAGTAGAATTCAATGAACTTCATTAATTACCCTTATACCTTTTCTTGCCTATAAAAGTAACTTTCCACCAACATACTTCTTTCATCAACACTTGCAATATACCACAAAAACCCTAGTGATAACCATGAGTCACCTCCCATTGGTGTACATCTCTTCTGATTCAGATGGCTCCACAGACTCAGAGATCAGCTACTATTCTGACTCTGACTTTGAGGATGCAGGATGGAGTGGGTACTTTCCTCCTAATGTATCATCCTCATTAATGAGTGTAGCAACCTCTACCATTACTGATGCAACAAGCACTACTAATCCAATGCCCAAGAAGAAAAAGTCTGTCCCTGCTCCTGGTTCATCTTTGGCCAATGAACTTCCACATGCTTTGACCCAAGCCCTTGAATCAGCCATAAAGAATATGAAGTGGCCTGCTCCAAGAAAAGAGAGACCTCCCAAGCAAGTTCTTTGTTGACATAAATAATGCATAAAAACATTATTTATATTTTTCGATATCTCTATGTTTTGACAATCACAAAATGTAAAATCATCAAACGTAAGATTACTACGTAAACAAGTATTAAGCTAGTTTATATCATTATATCCAACTTAATCACTAAGGTATGAATAAACAAGTGCTTAATACATCTCATGATCAAATGGGTATTTAATTAATTATTACAAAGTTTATTTAATTATATAAACATATTATATATTTTTGAAAAACACTTTTGGTAATAAAGAAAAATGTTTTAATCATACTAAATATATGAATTCAAAATTTTAACTAAAATCAGTTAGTTTTTCACCAAATAAACTTTCCCCAATAAATGACAGATTTTCTGGCCGTTACAGCTGGGCGGCCCCCTTAATTATAAGGGGCGGTCCCTTTAAAATTAATGGGGCCGGCCATGAATTAAGGGGACCGGCCAGGCTCCTGTGTCAGAATTTTCTCCTATAAATACCACCTTAAATCTGGCATTTTTCCCTACCTTTTGCACGAAAATTTCAGATCTAAAACTCTCTAAACATCTTCCAAAACCCTTTGATCATTAGATTACTAATCCTTGTTTCAAGTGATTCAATCCCTTCTCATCCATCCTCATCTAAAGTGCAAAAGAAGAATACTCCTTCTACAACTAAGTTCAAGAAGTATTGTAGAGTAGTTGTGTATATTGTGTATATTATTTGTGAAGTTGTGTTGTGCTTGTAATAAGTAGTTTAGGAGAAGTAGAAGTTGTGTAGGGAGAAGAAGTTGTGTAGTAGTGAAGTAGTGTGAAGTTGTAAAGAAGATTGGTGTGAAGAGGTTGTGTAGAAGTTGTGATTAAGGTGTGACGAAATTGTGGTGTGTACATTGGTGTGTAAGGTTTTCTCCGCCATAAGGGAGTTTGTTGACATAGTGAAGAAAACTCTCGAGTAGGTGACTCGGGGAGTGGAGTAGGAACAAGGAAGGTGACCTTGTAGCCGAACCACTATAAATCCTTGTGTTGTGGTTTGATCTTTCCAACTCTTTTCATTACTTACTTATTTACTTATACAATATTAGCTTAGTTAGATAGTAACTATATAATTGTTCATATAGTGCAAGTATTGAAATCACGTAAACTAGAATCGAAGTTTTTAAAACAAACTTGTTTTTATAATTTTTTTTAAAACGGACGTAAAACTATTCAACCCCCCCTTCTAGTTTTCCACAATTGGTATCAGGAGCCACGTCTTGCAATATCTTTAAAATATATTGTATTTTAAAACTTGTAACGATCTATGGAATCTGAAAAATATCTAGAAGGGCAATCTATGCAAAGACCACCACTATTTGAAAGTGATGGATTTTTATATTGGAAAAATCGATTCGAAACTTATGTGAAATCAAAAGATCTAGATCTTTGGCATGTTATTACCAATGGTGACTTTTTACCTATTCAAAATAACCCCGAAACAAAGAAAGATGAAATCGTACATTTTGAAAAACAAAATGATGATTTAAAAAGAAAACTTGCTAAAAATAATGAAGCAAAAATGGTTATTTATAATGCGCTACCACGTAAAGAGTACGAAAGGATCTTTATGTGTGAAACCGCAAAAAGAAATTTGGAACTCTTTATTAATAACTCACCAAGATAATAGTCAAGTCAAAGATAATAAAATAGATCTACTTGTTCAACAATATGAGCAATTCATGATTCCGGAAGAGGAATCAATTGATAATGCTTTCGCTAGATTTAACACTATCATCACAAGTTTAAAAGCACTTGATGAGAATTTTTCTAGTAAGAATTTTGTTAGGAAGATTATTAGGGCTCTTCACCCAAAATGGAGAGCTAAAGTGACGGCTATTGAAGAATCAAAGAATTTGTCAACGTTGCAACTTGATGAATTAATTGAAAATTTGAAAGTCTACGAAGCAATTATAAAGAAGGATTCCGAAATAGTCAAAGGAAAACGAGAGCAAAGCAAGTCAATCGCCTTGAAAGCTAGAAAGGAATCTAGTAACGAAGATAGCTCATCTTCCGAAAGTGATGACGAAAAATACGCCATGGCCGTAAGAGATTTCAAGAAATTCTTCAAAAGGCAAGGAAGATTCGTTAGACAACCACACGATGAAAGGAGAGCATCTCAAAAGAATAAAGATGACAAGTATAGCAAGAATGAGAGAAAGTGTTTCAAGTGTGGTGATCCGAATCACCTCATTAGAAAATGTCCAATGATGACAAGAGATTAAGATCAAAGAGCATTTGTTGGAGGAGCTTGGAGTGATAGTGATGAAGATGAGAAAGAAACGACAAAGGAAGAGAAGTGTCTCATGGCGAAAACATCAAGTGAGGTACGTTCCGAAACCGAATACTTTAGTGATGAAAATTTATCATTAGATGAAAAAGATTTAGATAGTGAATACAATAGATTATGCAAACTAGGACAACAAGTAATGGCTAAAAACAAATCACTAAAATGCATAAACAACCAATTAGAAAATGAAGTACTAGAACTAAAAATTAAAATACATCAACTTGAAAAAGGTAAGGAAATTTTTGAAGAATGTAAATCATGTCAAGAGCTTAAAGGTGAAAATGAAAAACTCAGGGAAGAAATTTGCAAACTTGATAAATTTGAAAATAGTAGTCATTCACTTAGTAAAATAATAAGTATTCAAAGAGTATCCGGAGATAAAACCGGTTTAGGATTTAACTCAACCGAAGCTTCAACAAGTGAAATTAAAAATGTCAAATTTGAAAGTGGACTCAATGAACTAAAACCTATAAAATCTAATCCTAAGTATATACTCATAAATGATAAGAAAATACCTCTTGCTAGTGATGAAGAAATAAAACCGTTTTATAAACCATCTTTAAAGACGGATGTAGGATCGTCTAAACCTAAAACAAGATCTAAAACTCCACCACCTAGGAAACCAAATAATTCTTATCCTAGATCTAAAACACCTCAACCAAGAAGAATCCAAAATAAACAAAACTACAACAATCCTAGTTATCAAATGTGGAACTATCAACCAAGTTACAACCCTTGGGGAATACTACCACCTTTCATGCATCCTAGCCAAATGTTGAACATGTTTGGACCAAAAAACATTGGACCAAAGAGGCAATGGGGACCAAATAGCTAGATCAACATTCCTTATCACTATCTTGGAGCTCTATCGCCATAGACTTTTGCATAGTCTATTTATCATCTTGAAGATTTAAAAGATTTTCTTTTTGAAAACCGCCGGGTACGCCATTCTTTCTCTACTCATTGCCATGCGTAGATAATCTTCTCTTTCTTGCTTTGATTGCATAGGTATAATTTATTTCCTTTTTCTTCTTGAACATACACACACACACACACACACACACACACACACACACACTATATATATATATATATATATATATATATATATATATATATATATATATATATATATATATATATATATACTTATAATACTATATAAATAATACATATGCGTGCACATAACCTAGATACGTCATTAGTTGACTTTCTAGAACTTCGGGAAATTGTTCATTTACGAACCTTTTCTTTCCCCCGTTTGCCTTCTTGAACTTCAATGTTCAACGACACTCATATTGATGTAGAGAAATGAGTTGAAAAATCTATGGATGAAACAAACTCCCGTCTTCCGTTGCATACGTCTCTCTCCTATATTCTCGTCTTATAAGCCCATACTATATATATATATATATATATATATATATATATATATATATATATATATATATATATATATATATATATATATATATATATATATATATATATATATATATAAACCTTCCACAACTCTCTCGTCCACTTGACAACTTGATAAATTTCATCCGAAATGATCAACAAATTTTAATTGACGAAATGTCAAGTAAAAGTGTCAAGTAATTCCTTCCGTGCGAATACTCTCCAACGTATTTTTGATTAAATATAAATCTAATATATAAATAAATATTTTCTTATTCTTTCCAGAAACCAAAACCATGAAATATCAAGTTTTGGAGGGCGGACCCCTTAATGTTTAAGGGGACGGGCAGCCAAATAAAGGGCGACCCCGTTAATGTTTAAGGGGGCCGGCCATCTTATTGTTCCAATACGTTTTCCCTCTTATTTCTTTTGCCAAACACTCCTCTTTCTCATTACCCCCATTTTCTGCTACTGCTGTGACGAAAATCCAAACCCCAAAACATCTAAAACCACTTCCAAATCACATAATTCGGGATATTTCGCAAAGGGCAAATTCATCTAACGCGATCACCATTACATATTGTAAGTTTTTCATAACACATTTCATCTAATTTCATCTAATTTGGTCTAACTCAAGATTATGCATGTTTTAATAATTTTTTCAAATTCATAATTTCTTTCGAATTGGGTCCAAAATTTCCATAACTAAATGCTTCCCTTAGGATTAGGATGCTTAATTAACACTAGAAACTAATAATTACAAACCCTCTTGTCGAAAATTTTTTAAAAATTTCATACACTCCTTTTCAAAAATTTTGGTAAACACATTGTTGAATAATGCTATAAAAACTTGTTAAAACTAATCATACTATGTTTTTATAACCTGTAAAACATGAAACTATATTTTTCGACTAAGTAAAAATATTTGTGTAAACGATAAGAGGGTGTTTGGATTATGTCCAAATAATGTCAAAATTAAGTCGTTGTAATTGTTATAAAACGTTGTCAAGATTATAAACCTAAAATTAGTAATTCGGACTTGTCAAGATATATAATTCATATATATATTGACATACGTGTAGTGTAAGTGTCTAGGTAAGGAAGAGTTTGGTTTAGTACGAAAAAATGGCATTTTTGAGTCAAAACATAAACCATCCTTTTCGAAAACAAATCACATGCATAAGAAACTCGTAAGAAATGGCTAGTTTTATAACATAAAGTAAATCTAGTAAATTTCATTATATATTAAGATGTTTAAAAGGGCATTTAGATTTGTCCATAACCACTTGCTAAGCATCGTAAAATATATCTAGAACGAGTTAAAAATAAAATTAAGGAACATGGTAAACTACTTCTTAGGATTATCGTCTGAGAGTCGAAGTATGTTTACGTTCCAACATACGTCTTATTAATATATACATTTTTATTCTTCTTTATATTTATTTTGGTCTTTTGTATTGTTGTTGTGTTTAGGTGAAAATGCCAAGAGCGACTACCGAAGATCTTTCCCTCACTAAAAACTACATTCCTAAAGTTTGCCAACTCCATACTACATCTCCTTCCATTGGACGTATATATCGTCAAATTGAAGATAGAAACGTTCATGAGGGATGTGTAGTAGATCTAGCTTATGCTCAATCCTACTACATTGATCGTTTGTTTACAAGCATCAACTTTAATTGCCTCTTTGAAATCAATGAACCCATCGTTCCTCGTTTCATAGTTGATTTCTATAGCCAAGTCACGGTTCAAACCAATGATCTTGGTGCCATCACCATCTCCTTCATGATCCAAAATGAATTTATCACCTTAACTCTCGACCAATTCGGTCAAATCCTCCAAATTTCTTTTAGAGGTCAAGCCGTTTTCACGAACGAGTGGGACCTCGAATCTCTACATCGTTGTCGACCAACCTTTGGTCCACATCTCTCCGACATCCCTCATCCCGACGAAATTCATCAAGTCCTTGGTGTGGAGCGTGCCACTACAACCCGAAAAATAAAATCCAAAAATGTCCAAATCTCTTCATACCAAATTCTCCTCAAGGAATTAGGCCCCCACATGAAGCGTTGGGAAGAACTCATTTGTGAGAATGCGTTCGGTACCGGAGGTGACCGGGACCATCTCCCGGCGTGCCTTGCTCACATGTTGTATTGTATCGCTGTTGAAAAGCCATAAAATTTGGCCTACTTCTTTATCAAACGGATTGAGTGTGCTAGAAAAACTCCCAAAGCCAATCTTCCATATGGAATGTTTCTAACTCGTCTCTATCGTCATGTTATCAAGTACTACCCCGATCTTGACAATAGCATCTACGAGTCCATCTATCCCACCTTATGTCCTCTCGCTCTAAAACAAGCTCGACGAACTCGAAGTGACAAGGGAAAATCTCGTTGTCATAGCTTTCACGGTTCATCTTCTCGACAAGACGATGACGATGAGGAGGAAAACACCCATGGTGCTAGTACCCCTTCGTTCTCTGAGTTCGTTGATAATCTAGAGGATCTCGACTATCCCGAGTATACAACCCCATCTCCTAGCGACCAAACCGACAAAGTACTTCATGAACGAACAACCGAGGTGCTTAGACGACAAAAGAGTTTGCATGAAGAAGTTAGAGGTGGCTTTAAATCCATCGGGAAGACGTTGAAGGGTATCTTTGGGAAGAAAAGGAGATGATGGAGATTAGCTTATGACTGTTGAACAATATTTATTTTTATGACTTTTGATCGTGGATATTTATGTGCTATTTGTCCGACTTATATTCGGAAGTACTTTCTCTTAGATAATTGTTTGGATATTTTATTTGGATGATAACTTGCTTAATTATGTTTAATATATGCTTATAATTGCATGTTTTATCACTTAATCTATATATATGCTTGCATGATTAGTTTATGTATATATATATATATATATATATATATATATATATAAAACATGTATGCTTTCTAATAGACCAAAACAAATGTGAAATGTCCAAATAGAGCTTGCTACAAAAACAAAACAGAATATAACGTTTTTCCTGAAAAATTTTGATTTCTGGGTCGTCAGATGGGCGGCCCCCTTAATTCATAAGGGGCGGCCCCCTTAAATTTAAGGGGACCGGCCTGCATTTAAGGGGGCCGGCCACCCATACAGTAATTTTTACTGTTTTCTTTTGCATCTTGTGACTTCTTTTGCTAGTCTCAGCTACCATTTCCCTTTAAATCTAAACTGCTTTTGGTATCTAACCATCTATTTTCAAATTAGTTCCATTTCTAAACATGTTTTCATACTATATAATCCTCATGCATGTTTAATTAACATTTCATCATCCTCAACATTCATCAAACCTCATCCTTTCATCATGTCATCACCAAGAACAACCTACTCAAACAATGCCAAGAAACAAAAACTTGTCATTATTCCACCAAAACAACTCTTCATTGATCTCACCAATGAAGACAACACCACTCCATCACCACCACCTCAATGCTCATCTCCTAATACACCAAATGCACCTTCCAAAACACCATCAACAAATGAAACCTCCACTTCTTCCATACCATCCACTTCATCCATAAATGACTACATAAACACCCACTTGTCTCCTCCACCAATAGTTCAACCACCACAACCTACCATTGAAAACACAACTCTTGCATTAACCCTGTCATTATCACCATTAACACCTCTTGATGCACACTTCTCATCATCCCCTATCAATCCACCAACCTATAACCCCGTCCCATGGAGCTTACTTGAAGCTCATGGTGACACTTGCCTTTGTTGCATCCACAACCGAACAATTGTGTTCGGACTAAGAGATGAGATACAATACATGTTTTCACACATTGAAAACTTGTTGCATCAACTACCAACCACCACTACTACAACTCCACCACCACCAACAACAAACACATCTCCTCCACCACCATCAACAAACACTCCTCCACCATCACCATCTCCATGTTCACCATCAATTCCACCCAATTAAACATGCTTGGTATTTTTCAAATAAAATTGTCTTAAACCATTTTGGATGGCAAGCTCTAGAGAGGACCTTCATGTTAGAGCTTTGGTTTATTTTAGTTATCATTTAGTTTGTTGATGTAATGCTTGTTGTAACCTTTTAATTCTATCAATGATTATGGTTATGTTTAGTTTCTATTCTTGCATGCTATATATATATATATATATATATATATATATATATATATATATATATATATATATATATAACAATTCGCAATTTCAGGTTAATTACTATTCTCGGAAAATTTACTATTCACTTTTACTATTCATTTTTACTATTCATTTCTTTCCGAAATTTTCCCGAAAGTTGATTTTTATTTCATATTCTCGAGTGATAAATCATTTCCATGGCAAATTAAATGTTTGACATTCGTCAGATCATTTTCGTGAAAGTTATTAAGGAATTACACCTTTTAGGGTAAAAAGTCATTCAGAAATTCTACGCACAACGAAATTCGGTCGCGTTAATTTTCCCCGTATCAGAAAAATATTTGACACACTCATGATTTATTTGAGAATAAATCATGACTGAGAAAAACATGACCAGAATAAACCTCGGCCGTGAAAAACTGGAATTTTCAGTTTTAAGCGTTTTTACTCAGCCGTAACCCTATCCTATACCTGCACCATGTTTCTAAGATGATTTGAGTTTCCAACTTATTAGAATAAGTCAACATATTTTTCCCTCCTCCATTGACCAAAAATCATTCCTTGATTTTATAAGTCATTCCTTGATTTTTAGGCTTACGGTTTGATGTCTAAAAGACATTTAATACCAACCGACACTAGACTGAGCCCAGTCTAGACATTATAAGTCATTTTAAATCATTTATAACCTATTAGAAAAGTAACATTTTACTTTTCTCAATTTTACGCAATATTCGTACATTTTACGTATTACGCGTTTTAGACCCGTGTTTCCAGTTTTAGCAGGGTTTTACCACCCAAATGGAACCTACCACCCATTTTATATTTTATTATGGGACATATGGACATGTCTAACAATACTTTAAAGTTTCATAATTTTACGACACCCGGTTTTACGTTTTGAGGCCTAATCATTTACGGTTGGCATTTCTCGGAGTCAAGTTTCATCCAAATAACTTAGGATAATACCAAGCCAAGCCACCTCACCCCTCCTAGGCTTGTGAACCGCCATTAGGGGGGGGGGGAGTCACCCTTGGTGTGGCTTGATCCTAGGCAATGTTGTCTTAGATGTGTTACATGTGTAAATCTTGCCATGAAAGCCATTGACTAATTCAACTTTGTAACCTCCTCATGAGACTATAAAAAGCCCCCTCCCCCCTTCCTTGTGCCGTCCATCACCAACACCAAAACCACTCACACTTAGCTTTATTTCCTTCAAAGTTCTAGCAAGGATCAAGTGCTTCTTCAAGGTAGAAACCCTAGTTAGGTTATCATTCATCAAACACTTCCATAACCTCATATACTTGGTGATTTCTCTTGAGTTTTAATCCACTCAAGTCACCTCAACCTTCATCATCCATCTTTCAAGATTACAAGGGTAGAAAGATTGCATGAAGTGAAGTGGGTTGAAGCAAGTCTATCAAAGTCCTTTTCCTTACTTGTTAACTTCCTTTCATCTTTGAAAGCCAAAAGTTGTAAGCCAAACCTAACATGCTTCTTGTTAAATGATCATACTTATGTTATTTACATATTATTTTTGCTATATTATGTCTTGTATTAATGTCCATGGTGTATAAAAATGACTAAAACATGTTGTTGTAATTGATTGTTAAGATAAGTTACTAAAACAAGCAAACTAGTGACTTTCTTGGTAAGACCTGATCAAAATGGTAAAAATTTGATATTGGATTATTACATATTACAGTAGAGGACTTAACAAGGAAACCATAGCAACTTGAACCACCTAAAACGAGTATACGAGTCAAAAGTTACGCCCATTTGAAGTTACCAGAGATTTCCGGCAAAACTGCCTAAAATGTTTCTGTGACAGAACCTAAAACACGCAAAAAGAGGCCTTTCTGGTCTGTTTCATGAAAAAGTTAAAACACGAAAGTTGTCCGGAATCACGTTTTCGTTCAGAAATAAAGAAGCTCGAGCCTTGAAAATGCTTTCCGAGTGAGATATTTCTCAGTTTCTTAACAGCTATTTACATATATATAAGTCACTATATTATGGTTATACTTTAAAAGGAACAAGAGGTCTTATGACCTATAATCAAGACCACCACCATGGCTAGAGCCAAGGTTGTGTCTCATGACCTCGGAACAAGGACCAAAGGTCATGGCTAGGCCATGACGAAATGACCATACAAGCTTACTTAGGCGAAAACATGAAACAAGGAATTGGCGAGAACTTGAACAAGCAATTTGGATCTACTTCACTTAAAAAGGAACCATGAGATATTACAAAGAGAAAATGGTCATACAAGACTTATGAAACTACCCCTAATAACAATCTTCATGTACTAATAAACTTTCCTAAGTTTATTCAAATATCGGACATGTAACTTTTCGGATAAAAACTTATATCTATATATTTTATCAACTACTACAATAGTAGGGAGCCTCATGTGAGGAGTTCATTATGTAAGCCGTCGAGATGAGTTGTGGATTTACGAGTTAAAGTGTCCTGGCTCCTCGAACACTTACTAACATGACTTCTGAATTATGTCGGCCCGAACGGTAGTAAACGATATACAAAACATACATGTTCATGAATCTTTTCTTTCAAAGACTTACAATATACATCATACCACATCATGGACTATAATGCAAGATATATATATATATATATATATATATATATATATATATATATATATATATATATATATATATATATATATATATATATATATATATATATATATATATATATATAGGCACTACTTCATATTCTTTACACAAATCCTAAGTCGCAACATTCTATTATAGGTTGCTCGTAGAAACCTACACGATCCAACCATCACCTTCATTACTTGCTATCCTACTTAAGGTGAGTTCATAGCCCCACTTTACATTACTTCAATATTTTACAAATCCTTGGGGGAAATACATGCTACTTTTAAACCGAACACAATACTTTGAAACTGTATGCTGCCTGATTGTTTTATTATTACTAAGTACCTACCTTGCCAATCCTAGGCCCCTATCATGAACCATTTAATCACTAGAATTAGTGAGCGCGAGTATTGTGAATAGGCCTATTGGGATTGACGAATCTCATTTGTTTGAGCAGATTAGTTCAAACGAATGCACTATATTTGAACATTAAGTATGACGGCAAAGTACTTACCGGGGCAACAAAACCGCCGATTGATATTGGTACCCGTTAACGTCTTGGTTGCATGAGCTTAGTATATAATAATAACTGTTTTGTTTTCTAACATAAGTATAAGTCTAATTAACTCATTACTACCAACATATTGTGTTCAACCGTTAAACAAACTCTATGAATTTCACTCAACCTTTGTGTTGACCCCTTAAGCATGTATTTCAGGACCATGATAATCAAGAATGGAGCGGAAGGGCATGTACCGAAGGAAGAAGGCTATAAACTATTATGTCATTCGATAAAAACATCAAAGACTTTATATTGATGTATTTTGAAACATGGAACCTTTTTGGGACCTTACTATGTAAACTCTGATATATTTGAATAATATGAATGACAACTCTTTTTATTACGACTCGGTTAGAGATCATTTTTTATTATTATGACTGTTGTGCCGTCGAGTAACACCCAAGTTGAATTCCGCTGCATCATGAATTGGGGGTGTTACAGATTGGTACCAGAGCCATGGTTATAGAGAAATGGGTCTAAGTGAGACCTAAACTATAACTACAATCACAAGCAAAAACATTTTTATAGCCTTCCGCTCTTCGTGCCTTCCATCCTCCAGAAGATTATGGACTTATTACACATGTTATGCTACATGAACATATTTGTATATTGTTATATGCACATTGCCATAGTTTGAGCATTTTCCATAAGCATTTGATTTATTTTGACATCGAAATACTAATTGTAGACATCATGTCCGCACCTCCATCTCCCGATCATCTTCCTGCTATGCTTGAGTATTTACCAATTCTTCCCGGACCTAATGATCCTTACTTTGAAGCAATTGACTACGACGACGAGGAAGAACCTTACAAGGATCTAGATGTAGATTCGGACGAAGATCCTGAAATGGATATGGACATAAACATCGATGATTACGAAGAAGATCCTGAAATGGATGTTGACATCGAAGGCATCAATGAGGAAGCGGAGGAACAAATAGTGGTGCCACATCTATCACCATTAACATCTCCACCTCCTGCTTCACCAATTTCATCCGAATCTAACCGTACCACTCCAGCTCAAGTTCCGAAGTCTACTTACCAAGTCGGCGGAACATCTACATCTACACATATGTTCGTGAACTCTGCTCAATACGAAATCTACTCTTTGAAACAAGCCCACAACCTAACCCAACTCAAAGTTCAAAGAATGGCAAGTCAAATGAACGACTATATATCCAAGGTAAATTCTGCCAGAATGGATGCCATGAATGCTCGAGACGACCTATATTGGTTTAAGCTTGACATGAGCTACGTGAAGAGTGACTCGACTCATGTTGGGGAAGTAGTCTTAAATCCTTTGACTGGCTTGGATAACGTCAAGGATAGACTCACTTTGGTTGAGAGGGCCCAAGAACAGGATGCGGTACAAATTCACAAACTACTTAACCGTCTAAATACCGCAGAAATCCGGTTAGATGTTGCAAACTTTGACAGGTATCAACTTAAGAATGATTTGTGTGGAATGCAAACTCAAATGAGTGCCATACAACAAAGGCTATACCAAAAGGATGTCAAAGAATACCATCCAAATGAAAGTGTAGATGTGTTAGCAACACACGGAATTAATAATCCGTCCGGACTACGACAACCTCCCAACCGACGTTAGACTAGTGTTATAGTACTAGTTATCTTTAGTACAACGTTGTAATTACTAACTGAAAGTATCAGTTAGTAAGTTTTGAAGGAACGTGTAATAGGTTCGATTTTGTAAATCAATCAACGTTATATGAATAAAACTCTTGTTTTATATACTATCATGTGTTATGCTTTTAAGTTTCAAACATTATTATCCTATCATTCTTATCAAAAATTGTGCTCATCTCACAACTCTCTAATTACAATGTATCTTTTGAACAATAGAATCATGGCGCCAAAGAAAAAGACACCACCAACAATGACGCAAGCTGCCATCCGCAAACTGGTAAAGGACAGTGTCAATGCAGCACTTATCACGGAACGAGCAGCCGTAGCTGCAGCAGCTGCCGAAGCCGCCACAGCTGCTGGTGCTGCTGATGCTGCAGCAGCCGCTGATGCTGCAGCAGCCGCTGAAGCCGCCACTGCTGAGGAAGCTGCTATAGCTGCAGAAGCTGCAAGAATTGCCAGCCTTAACCTTGGAGGACCAAACTCAACTACCCCTCCGGTGACAAATGTTGCTACAGTACCAAAGGGTTGCTCGTTCATTTCCTACTTGAAATGTGAACCCATCAAATTCAAGGGTACTGAAGGAGCTGTAGGTCTGACCCGCTGGTTTGGAAAGGCGGAGTCAGTATTCTTGGTCAGTAAATGTACTAAGGGTGACAAAGTTTAGTATGCCACGAGTACTCTATTGAATGAGGCATTGTCATGGTGGAACTCAATTGCTCAACCCATGGGCATTGAGAATGCTTATAAGATTACTTGGGCTAATTTGAAGCAAATGATGATCAAGGAATACTGTCCTCGCAGTGAAATGCAAAAGTTGGAGGTTGAATTCTGGGATCATACGGTTAGGGGAAATGATATCATAACCTACAACCGTCGATTCCAAGAATTGAGGATACTTTGTCCAACAATGGTTTCCACAAAGGAAAAATTGTTGGAAAGGTATATCTGGGGACTTCCATCAAGCATACAAGGGAATGTGACTTCGGCAAATCCCAAGGAACTTGATGAAGCTATGCGGATGTCCCGCAGCCTCATGGACCAAGTGGTACGAATGACAGAAACCCGAAAGCAAAACAACCTCAACACCAACAATAACACCAACAACGCCAGCAATGCCAACAACCCCAACAACTCCAACTACCGTAACAACAACAACAACAACAAGAACAACAACAACAAGCGACCATGGGATGGTAACCGTGGGAGTAACAACAACAACAACAACAACAACAACAACAACAACAACAACAACAACAACCAAACCCGAAACAACAACCATCACAATCAGCAGAACAAAAGACAAGAAGCCGCGACGGCTTATGTTGCTGCACCAGCCGGTGGTAAATATGTTGGTACTCTACCACAATGTACCAAGTGCAACTACCATCATGAAGGTCCTTGCCCGGCCAAGTGCAACAAGTGTTAAAAGCCCGGACATCTTGCCAAGGATTGTAGAGGCATGGGTATAGCTACTGGGGCTAACACACAGCCCATAACTACATGTTTTGGGTATGGTGAAAGGGGACACTTCAAAAACAATTGCCCTCGAAACCAAGGACCCCAAGGCGGAGGTGCTCGTGGTAGAGCCTATGTCATGGGAAATGGAGAACCACACCAAGACCCGAACGTGGTTATCGGTACGTTCTTACTCAATAATATTCCTGTTAAAGTCTTATTCGATTCTGGTGCTGATATGAGCTTTATATCTACTAGAATTGCGCCTTTACTTGATATTCCATCAATCACTTTAACCACTAGTTATAGTATTGAATTAGCTACCGGTGACTTAGTAAATACCAATACCGTAATCCCAAACTGTACCCTTAATCTCTTAGACCACCCCTTTAACATCAATCTTATGCCAATCGAACTCGGAAGTTTTGATGTTGTTATTGGCATGGATTGGTTGTCTAAACATCAAGCTAACATCATTTGTGGTGAAAGAGTTGTGCACATTCCATGTGACAATGAAACTTTGATCATTCGTGGTGATCAAAGTGGAACTCGAATAAAGATCATCTCATGTATCAAAACCATGAAGTACATTGAGAAAGGATGTTATGCTTTCTTAGCCCACGTAACCGAAAAGAAATCCGATGAAAAACGTCTCGAAGATGTTCCTATTGCCCGTGAGTTTCCTGAAGTCTTTCCCGAAGATTTACCCGAACTACCACCAAATCGTCAAATAGAGTTCAGAATTGATTTAATACTAGGAGCGGCGCCAGTTGCCCGCGCACCATACCGGCTAGCACCTTCAGAGATGCAAGAGCTATCAAATCAATTACAAGAACTTTCGGACAAGGGATTTATTCGACCCAGTTCCGCACCTTGGGGAGCTCCAGTTTTGTTCGTGAAAAAGAAAGATGGGTCATTACGAATGTGTATTGACTATCGTGAGCTAAACAAATTAACCATAAAGAACCGATACCCACTACCAAGAATTGATGACTTATTCGATCAATTGCAAGGTTCAACCTATTACTCAAAAATTGACCTACGATCAGGTTACCATCAAGTTAGAGTTCGTGATGAAGACATTCCAAAAACAGCCTTTAGGACACGATATGGTCACCATGAATTCCAAGTGATGCCATTTGGGTTAACTAATGCACCGGCAGTATTCATGGATCTCATGAATCGGGTGTGTAAGCCATATTTGGACAAATTCGTGATCGTATTCATAGACGACATTCTCATATATTCCAAAAACGAAGAGGAACACAAAGAACATCTAAGAACAATTTTAGGACTACTCAAGGAAGAGAAATTATATGCAAAGTTTTCCAAATGTGAATTTTGGATTCAATCAGTACAATTCCTTGGGCATGTGATTGACAAAACTGGTTTACATGTCGATCCCGCTAAAATTGAAGCTATCAAAAATTGGCCAACACCTACCACACCTACAGAAATTCGTCAATTTCTGGGTCTAGCCGGGTATTACCGAAGGTTTATTGAAGGATTTTCCTCAATAGCAAAGTCTTTGACTAAGCTAACTCAGAAAGACAAGAAATACGTGTGGAATGAAGACGAAGAAAAAGCTTTCCAAACCCTCAAACAGAAACTTTGTAGTGCTCCTATCCTAGCATTGCCAGATGGGATAGAAGATTTTGTAGTCTATTGTGATGCTTCGCACCAAGGGTTAGGTGCCGTGTTGATGCAACGCGATAAGGTCATGGCTTATTCATCAAGACAACTCAAGGTTCATGAAGAAAATTACACCGCTCATGACTTAGAGTTAGGAGCTGTGGTCTTTGCACTAAAAATCTGGAGACACTATCTATACGGTACTAGATGTACTGTGTACATCGATCATAAAAGTCTACAACACATTTTGAACCAAAAAGAACTAAACATGAGACAACGTCATTGGTTGGAATTACTAAGTGATTATGACTGCGACATTCGTTACCACCCAGGAAAGGCAAACGTAGTAGCCGACGCCCTGAGCCGAAAGGAACGGGTTAAACCACTACGAGTCCGAGCCTTAGTTTTAACCATAAATTCAAACTTTCCTACTCAAATCCTTCACGCTCAAGCTGAGGCGGTGAAACAAGAAGACATCCAAAAGGAAAAGTTGGATGGCATGATACAGAAGAAATTCGAAACCCATGGAACTCTATGCTTCCAAGGTCGAAGTTGGTTACCACTTTATGGTGGCCTACGAGACTTGATCATGCATGAATCACACAAGTCTAAATACTCCATACATCCAGGATCTGATAAGATGTATCATGATCTTAAGTTACTCTATTGGTGGCCGAACATGAAAGCCGACATTGCAACATACGTTAGCAAATGTCTTACCTGCTCCAAAGTAAAAGCCGAACATCAAAAACCATCCGGTCCATTGCAACAACCAGAGATTCCTACTTGGAAATGGGAAAGAATTACTATGGACTTCATTACCAAGCTCCCAAAGACATCAAGCGGTTATGACTCCATCTGGGTCATAGTTGATCGTCTCACAAAATCCGCACACTTTATACCAATCAAAGAGACTTACAAAATGGAACAACTAACCCGACTGTACGTCAAAGAAATAGTCTCAAGACATGGTGCACCAATATCCATCATATCCGACAGAGATGGTATATTTACTTCCAATTTCTGGCAGTCACTCCAAGACGCCTTTGGAACAAATCTAGACATGAGTACAGTGTATCATCCTCAGACCGATGGTCAGAGTGAACGAACCATCCAAACACTTGAAGACATGCTTCGAGCTTGTATAATAGATTTTGGAAAAGGATGGGATACTCATCTACCATTAGTCGAATTTTCCTACAACAACAGCTATCATGCAAGTATTCAAGCAGCTCCATTTGAAGCACTTTATGGTCGAAAGTGTCGTTCACCTGCTTGTTGGGCTGAAGTGGGAGAAGTTCAACTCACTGGACCAGAACTCATTCGAGAAACAACAGATAAGATTGTACAAATCAGAAATCGACTACAAGCCGCAAGAGATCGACAGAAAAGTTATGCCGACACACGACGCAGACCCCTAGAATTCCAAGTCGGAGATAGGGTTATGCTCAAGGTATCGCCTTGGAAGGGCTTGATACGATTCGGTAAACGAGGAAAACTAAACCCAAGATACATCGGACCATTAAAAATCTTAGCCAGGGTTGGCCCTGTGGCGTACAAACTTGAGCTTCCATCAGAACTCAGTAGTGTACATCCCACTTTCTATGTATCCAACCTAAAGAAATGCTTGTCGGATGAATCACTCGTGATTCCACTAGATGAAATTCAACTCAATGACGATCTTCAATTTATTGAGGAACCCGTAGAAATCATGGACCGAGAGGTCAAACAACTCAAGCAAAGCCGTATTCCAATTGTCAAAGTTCGTTGGAACTCACGACGTGGTCCTGAATACACATGGGAACGAGAGGACCAGATACGTAAGAAATACCCACATCTTTTTACCAACGAAGCTTCTACTCCTAACGCAAATTGATCTCCGGGACGGAGCTCTCATATGGGGTGGAGACTGTAACAATTCGCAATTTCAGGTTAATTACTATTCCCGGAAAATTTACTATTCACTTTTACTATTCATGTTACTATTCATTTTTACTATTCATTTCTTTCCGAAATTTTCCCGAAAGTTGATTTTTATTTCATATTCTCGAGTGATAAATCATTTCTATGGCAAATTAAATGTTTGACATTCGTCAGATCATTTTCGTGAAAGTTATTAAGGAATTACACGTTTTAGGGTAAAAAGTCATTCAGAAATTCTACGCACAACGAAATTCGGTCGCGTTAATTTTCCCCGTATCAGAAAAATGTTTGACACACTCATGATTTATTTGAGAATAAATCATGACTGAGAAAAACATGACCAGAATAAACCTCGGCCGTGAAAAACTGGAATTTTCAGTTTTAAGCGTTTTTACTCAGCCGTAACCCTAGCCTATACCTGCACCGTGTTTCTAAGATGATTTGAGTTTCCAAATTATTAGAATAAGTCAACATATTTTTCCCTCCTCCATTGACCAAAAATCATTCCTTGATTTTATAAGTCATTCCTTGATTTTTAGGCTTACGGTTTGATGTCTAAAAGACATTTAATACCAACCGACACTAGACTGAGCCCAGTCTAGACATTATAAGTCATTTTAAATCATTTATAACCTATTAGAAAAGTAACATTTTACTTTTCTCAATTTTACGCAATATTCGTACATTTTACGTATTACGCGTTTTAGACCCGTGTTTCTAGTTTTAGCAGGGTTTTACCACCCAAATGGAACCTACCACCCATTTTATATTTTATTATGGGACATATGGACATGTCTAATAATACTTTAAAGTTTCATAATTTTATGACACTCGGTTTTACGTTTTGAGGCCTAATCATTTACGGTTGGCATTTCCCGGAGTCAAGTTTCATCCAAATAACTTAGGATAATACCAAGCCAAGCCACCTCACCCCTCCTAGGCTTGTGAACCGCCATTAGGGGGGGGGGAGTCACCCTTGGTGTGGCTTGATCCTAGGCAATGTTGTCTTAGATGTGTTACATGTGTAAATCTTGCCATGAAAGCCATTGACTAATTCAACTTTGTAACCTCCTCATGAGACTATAAAAAGCCCCCTCCCCCTTCCTTGTGCCGTCCATCACCAACACCAAAACCACTCACACTTAGCTTTATTTCCTTCAAAGTTCTAGCAAGGATCAAGTGCTTCTTCAAGGTAGAAACCCTAGTTAGGTTATCATTCATCAAACACTTCCATAACCTCATATACTTGGTGATTTCTCTTGAGTTTTAATCCACTCAAGTCACCTCAACCTTCATCATCCATCTTTCAAGATTACAAGGGTAGAAAGATTGCATGAAGTGAAGTGGGTTGAAGCAAGTCTATCAAAGTCCTTTTCCTTACTTGTTAACTTCCTTTCATCTTTGAAAGCCAAAAGTTGTAAGCCAAACCTAACATGCTTCTTGTTAAATGATCATACTTATGTTATTTACATATTATTCTTGCTATATTATGTCTTGTATTAATGTCCATGGTGTATAAAAATGACTAAAACATGTTGTTGTAATTGATTGTTAAGATAAGTTACTAAAACAAGCAAACTAGTGACTTTCTTGGTAAGACCTGATCAAAATGGTAAAAATTTGATATTGGATTATTACATATTACAGTAGAGGACTTAACAAGGATACCATAGAAACTTGAACCACCTAAAACGAGTATACGAGTCAAAAGTTACGCCCATTTGAAGTTACCAAAGATTTTCGGCAAAACTGCCTAAAATGTTTCTGTGACAGAACCTAAAACACGCAAAAAGAGGCCTTTCTGTTCCGTTTCATGAAAAAGTTAAAACACGAAAGTTGTCCGGAATCACGTTTTCGTTTAGTAATAAAGAAGCTCGAGCCTTGAAAACGCTTTCCGAGTGAGATATTTCTCAGTTTCTTAACAGCTATTTACATATATATAAGTCACTATATTATGGTTATACTTTAAAAGGAACAAGAGGTCTTATGACCTATAATCAAGACCACCACCATGGCTAGAGCCAAGGTTGTGTCTCATGACCTCGGAACAAGGACAAAAGGTCATGGCTAGGCCATGACGAAATGACCATACAAGCTTACTTAGGCGAAAACGTGAAACAAGGAATTGGCGAGAACTTGAACAAGCAATTTGGATCTACTTCACTTAAAAAGGAACCATGAGATATTACAAAGAGAAAATGGTCATACAAGACTTATGAAACTACCCCTAATAACAATCTTCATGTACTAATAAACTTTCCTAAGTTTATTCAAATATCGGACATGTAACTTTTCGGATCAAAACTTATATCTATATATTTTATCAACTACTACAATAGTAGGGAGCCTCATGTGAGGAGTTCATTATGTAAGCCGTCGAGATGAGTTGTGGATTTACGAGTTAAAGTGTTCTGGCTCCTCGAACGCTTACTAACATGACTTCTGAATTATGTCGGCCCGAACGGTAGTAAACGATATACAAAACATACATGTTCATGAATCTTTTCTTTCAAAGACTTACAATATACATCATACCACATCATGGACTATAATGCAAGATATATATATATATAGGCACTACTTCATATTCTTTACACAAATCCTAAGTCGCAACATTCTATTATAGGTTGCTCGTAGAAACCTACACGATCCAACCATCACCTTCATTACTTGCTATCCTACTTAAGGTGAGTTCATAGCCCCACTTTACATTACTTCAATGTTTTACAAATCCTTGGGGGAAATACATGCTACTTTTAAACCGAACACAATGCTTTGAAACTGTATGTTGCCTGATTGTTTTATTATTACTAAGTACCTACCTTGCCAATCCTAGGCCCCTATCATGAACCATTTAATCACTAGAATTAGTGAGAGCGAGTATTGTGAATAGGCCTATTGGGATTGACGAATCTCATTTGTTTGAGCAGATTAGTTCAAACGAATGCACTATATTTGAACATTAAGTATGACGGCAAAGTACTTACCGGGGCAACAAAACCGCCGATTGATATTGGTACCCGTTAACGTCTTGGTTGCTTGAGCTTAGTATATAATAATAACTGTTTTGTTTTCTAACATAAGTATGAGTCTAATTAACTCATTACTACCAACATATTGTGTTCAACCGTTAAACAAACTCTATGAATTTCACTCAACCTTTGTGTTGACCCCTTAAGCATGTATTTCAGGACCATGATAATCAAGAATGGAGCGGAAGGGCATGTACCGAAGGAAGAAGGCTATAAACTATTATGTCATTCGATAAAAACATCAAAGACTTTATATTGATGTATTTTGAAACATGGAACCTTTTTGGGACCTTACTATGTAAACTCTGATATATTTGAATAATATGAATGACAACTCTTTTTATTACGACTCGGTTAGAGATCGTTTTCTATTATTATGACTGTTGTGCCGTCGAGTAACACCCAAGTTGAATTCCGCTGCATCATGAATTGGGGGTGTTACAATATATATATATATATATATATATATATATATATATATATATATATATATATATATATATATATATATATATATATATATATATATATATATATATATATATATATATATATATATATATATATATATATATATCTGTGTGTGTGTGTTGCTTGTCCACTAAATATTTTTTTGCAAGAATTCCATATCTCGATTCCTTTATGACCTCAAAACGAGGGGGAGTATACATCAAGGGGGAGCTCCAATTAAATCGGGATAACCTTTTTGATGCTAACAAAAAGGGGGAGAATTGATATAAACTCACAATAATACTTGTATATATACTAATTTTCGCTTAATGAGTTTAGATTTTGTAATCATCTAAAAGGGGGAGATTGTTGACATAAATAATGCATAAAAACGTTATTTATATTTTTTGATATCTCTATGTTTTGACGATCACAAAATGTAAAATCATCAAACGTAAGATTACTACGTAAACAAGTATTAAGCTAGTTTATATCATTATATCTAATTTAATCACTAAGGTATGAATAAACAAGTGCTTAATACATCTCATGATCAAAGGGGTATTTAATTTATTATTACAAAGTTTATTTAATTATATAAACATATTATATATTTTTGAAAAACACTTTTGGTAATAAAGAAAAATGTTTTAATCATACTAAATATATAAATTCAAATTTTTAACCAAAATCAATTAGTTTTTCACCAAATAAACTTTCCCCACTAAATGATAGATTTTCTGGCTGTTACAGCTGGGCGGCCCCCTTAATTATAAGGGGCGGTCCCCTTAAAATTAAGGGGACTGACCATGAATTAAGGGGACCGGCCAGGCTCCTGTGTCAGAATCTATCAGAATTTTCTCCTATAAATACCACCTTAAATCTGATATTTTTCCCTACCTTTTGCACGAAAATTTCAGATCTAAAACTCTCTAAACATCTTCCAAAACCCTTTGATCATTAGATTACTAATCCTTGTTTCAAGTGATTCAATCCCTTCTCATCCATCCTCATCCAAAGTGCAAAAGAAGAATACTCCTTCTACAACTAAGTTCAAGAAGTATTGTAGAGTAGTTGTGTATATTGTGTATATTATTTGTGAAGTTGTGTAGTGCTTGTAATAAGTAGTTTAAGAGAAGTAGAAGTTGTGTAGGGAGAAGAAGTTGTGTAGTAGTGAAGTAGTGTGAAGTTGTGAAGAAGATTGGTGTGAAGAGGTTGTGTAGAAGTTGTGATTAAGGTGTGACAAAATTGTGGTGTGTACATTGGTGTGTAAGGTTTTCTCCGCCATAAGGGAGTTTGCTGACATAGTGAAGAAAATCCTTGTGTGTAAGGTTTTCTCCGCCATAAGGGAGTTTGAGGAGTGGAGTAGGAACAAGGAAGGTGACCTTGTAGCCGAACCACTATAAATCTTTGTGTTGTGGTTTGATCTTTCCAACTCTTTTCATTATTTACTTATTTACTTATACAATATTAGCTTAGTTAGATAGTAAATATATAATTGTTCATATAGTGCAAGTATTGAAATCACATAAACTAGAATCGAAGTTTTTAAAACAAACTTGTTTTTATAAATTTTTTTAAAACGGACGTAAAACTATTCAACCCCCCTTCTAGTTTTCCACATTCTTGGCCTGGCTTTCCCAAGGAAGCAAGCTTCTTTTGATGACAAAAGAAAGACTGCTCAAAAGGGAAAGCAGAGTTATGAGGGCAAAGGAGAAAGGCCAATGGAGTAGGTTGTGTTGAGTAGGATAAGTAGGTTTGGTGGAGAATGCTTGTGGTAGTTGTCTGTGTGTCTTGTTAGTGTCTGTGTCATGGTTGACTGTTTCTGTTGGAAGTATGAATGTAACTCTTTGAACCATGATGAATAAAAATCTTTATCTTTTGAATGATACATGTAGCCTCCCCTTAACTAATGACTAACTACTAATGCCTCCCCTCAATAATAGCTTAATTATTAATCATACCAATACTCACAACTAAAAAGGTAAATCTTGAAACATCAAAGCCCTTTGTGAGTAGATCTGCTACATTATTATCCGTATGAACTTTAACCACATTGATAAGCCTATGCTCATAGCAATCTCTAATAAAATGATGTCTGATTTGAATGTTCTTTGTTTTGGAATGATAAACTGGATTCTTCACAATACAAATGGTACTCTCATTATCAATGTTGATAGGAGTATTCTTGAAGTTGAATCCATAATCCAAAAGCTGATTTTGCAACCAAAGTACTTGTGCACAACAACTTGCAGCAGCTACATACTCTGCTTCTGTAGAAGATGTTGCTTCAATTGTTTGCTTTTTGCATTGCCATGAGACTAATCTACTTCCAAGGTACTGACACCCTCCAATTGTGGATCTTCTGTCATAGTTATCTCTAGCATAATCACTATCTGAAAAGGCTTGTAGATGGAAAGGGGACTCCCTAGGATACCATAATCCTAGCTTAGGTTGTTGCCTAAGGTACCTAAAAATCCTTTTGACAGCATTCAAATGTGATACCTTGGGCTGAACTTGATGTCTTGCACATAAACAAACAGCAAAAGTAATATCAGGCCTAGATGCAGTTAAGTACATTAGACATCCAATCATAGACCTGTATAATTTGACATCAACATCTTCTCCTTCTTCATCTTTTCCCAAAGGCTTATTAGTATCAACAGGTGTAGAAGCTGGCTTGACAGTTGTGAAGTTGAATCTCTTAAGAATATCTGCAACATACTTATCTTGACTAATAAAGATTCCACTGCTTGATTGTTGCACTTGAAGTCCCAAGAAGAATGTTAATTCTCCCATTGAACTCATCTGAAATTCTTTTTGCATAAGATCTTCAAATTCTTTCACCATAGATTGCTTAGTAGCACCAAAAATAATATCATCTACATAAACTTAGACAAGCATGATATCCTTCTTATCTCTTTTGATGAACAAAGTCTTGTCAATAGCTCCTCTCCTATAATCGTGCTGTAATAGAAAACTAGAGAGTCTTTCATACCATGCTCTTGGAGCTTGATGAAGGCCATACAGAGCCTTGATAACCTTGTAGACTTTGTTTGGATGTGCAGGATCTTCAAAACCAAGAGGCTGTTTGACATAAACTTCTACTATGATAGTGCCATATAGAAAAGCACTTTTAACATCCATTTGATATACAGGAAATCCCATATAAGATGCAAAAGCCAAGAATAGCCTTATGGCTTCAATCCTTGCCACAGGAGCAAAGACTTCATCATAGTCTACTCCTTCTTCCTGTCTATATCCTTGAGCTACTAACCTTGCTTTATTCTTAATGACATTCCCTCTTTCATCTTTTTTTTACCCTGAAGACCCATTTTGTTCCAATAAGTCTCTTACCATCAGGTAAATCACATAATACCCATACTTCTTGAAGTTTAAACTGTAAGAGTTCTTCTTGCATAGCTTCAACCCAACTCTCCTTGGCTAATGCTTGTTTTATATTCTTAGGTTCTTCTTGAGACAGAAAGGAAGCAAATAAACACAATTTCTGATCCTTGTGATTCACCCTGTTTTGCTTGTAAATAAAGCTAAGTAAAGAAGTATGTTGTTGAGACATATTCTTAGCTTTAGTTCGTGTGAGCACTCTTGAAGCTGAGGGTCCAATTATCTTGCTGACAGGATGATCTTTGTGAATTCTTAGAGTAAGAGTTGGTGAGACTTCAAGATTATCTTCCAAATTAGTGAAATCAGGATCTTCATTAGAATCTGAGAAAATGCCTTCTTGTTCCAATTCATCATCAGTATCTTCTAAAGCAGGCATGTTTGGATCATTCAAATCATCAGCATTTACCCAATTTGAAGTGTCTAAAGGTTGAAAAGTACTTTCAAATGGATCAGCAGTACTTTGAGGCAAGGTACTGTCAGTGCCTTTAGCCTTCTTCTTTTCTGCTTCAAAAGCTCTCCTTTGATCATCTTCATAGGACTTACCATTGTTTCTTGAATAAGCATCCTATTAAGTTCATCTTGGATGGCTTGGTCTTCATCAGATACTGTGATCTTTGGTGGAGCAGTACTTTGAGGATCAACAGTACTTTGAGGTTCAACAATACTTTGAGGCTCAGCAGTACTTTTCTTCTCATTATTGACTTTATCAGTAGACTTATCTTCAGATCTTAAATTAACATCATGAATAATGTACTGTGTTGCTTCTTCAGTGGGAGCAACTTGATTTTCTTCCCTAACAGGTACATAATTCATGGATGAAGCCATTAAATCAAGATCAAACATCCAATCAGGATCTTTACCTTTATGATTTTCTTGCTCTTCTAGAAATTCAACATGAAGACATTCTTGAACCTTCTTTGTAGCCCTGTTGTACACTCTGAATCCTTTGCTATTGGTACAATATCCCAATAAGTATCCTTCATCTGACTTCCCATCAAATTTTCCCAAATTATCAGCAGTGTTCAAAATAGTCAGGGGACATCCAAAAGGTTTCATAAACTTGATGCTAGGTCTCTTTCCCATGAGTAACTCATAAGGTGTCTTCATTTGAGGTTTTGTCACTGATACTCTGTTCAACACTGATGCGTGGGAATTGCAACAGGCTTTACCTCTTGAGGGATCTCGAGAAGCTTACAACCTCCACCAGGCAGTGTACCTGATCGTTGTAGTATAGTATAGTGACAAGTACCGGGGGATTGATCGTTCAGCTTAGGAATAGTGTCGCTAGGATTAGAAAGCCTAAATACTAGTTCTAAAGGTGAGGGATGATTATTTTTGTGTTTTTATATTTTATGGAAAGCAAATTAAAATCTCGGGTTTGAAGGATTTGGGCGGAATTAGTTGCTAATCAACTAACCCAATACTAAGATGCAATCAAAATAAAATACTAGAAATGAAAATAAACTAATTTATACTAAGGTTGTGAGCAGTAACTGGAGAAAATGTGTTTACTTAGATTTCACTACTCCCTAGATATCTTTTACACGTTAATTACTTGTTATAATTGCATGGATGACGGATCGTATTCCTTAATACCATTCATGGGGTGGCACACATAACTCCCCAATTCTATGAGCTCTTATCTCCTCCTACACCATGCCCAGTACAACTATAGAGATTGTAAACAGTGGCTCATGCATTAAATACAACCAATAAAGACCTAGTGCGCGTTGGTTCATGTTTCTTAAGACGTTCAAGCATGTTACCAATTGGAGATCTGCCAGTTTTCTTAAGCCTAACATATAAATCATTCATCCAAGACAAGAATAAACAAGTAATCAACACATAATCAATATCTAGGTTTCATTAGATCTAAGAAAACACAAGATAGATCTAGCCTAGCATGATGGAATTAAGACAAGAACAAGATATAGACAACCAACACATAAACATATTGATTGAATTAGAAGAACACTTATCTTGATTAATCATGCTAGGTATCAAGGGGTTGGAACCCTTGAAAAACCTGTAAAGTTACACCAAAATCGTACTTAGGGTTTCTCCCAAAACTTCTCTCTTTAAATGTGAAAAACTAGAAAACTATATATAGAAAAAGGGGTCTGACGGCGTCAAGACCAATTAGGTGACGCCGTCACCTCGCCGCCAAAACAATCCTCGGACTGCCTAGATCTACATTTGATGCCGTAAAAAACAATTCATTTCCAGGCCGTCATGACTTTTACTCTTGACGCCCTACCTTCATGACGCCGTCAAAACTCTTCTGGGTCGTCATGGAATTTTACTCTTGACGCCGTCAGGGAACTCCTCTTGACGCCGTCATGCACTGTTCCCAGCATGGAAAATTAAGACTTTGGCGTTTTCTTCACTTTTATGCTCCAAAAACGTCCGAATTGCTTCCTTTTCCAGATTTCACTCCCAAAGCACCTAAAATCACAAAAGGAACGATTTAGGGCAATATTTGATCAAATAAATTCGGATTCGGGCTTAAATGACCCCCTAAAAACGGATCATTTTTCGCCTCATCATATACCCTTACACTTGAGATTTGCTTGTCCTCAAGCAAATGCGCTTTTATTCTACTCAAAATACAAGTTAGGGGTCATTTAACACTAATATAAAAGTAATTACAACAAATAATCATTCCACTAAAGACCAATAGACAAGCACGGAGGTCATACACAAGCACCTCACAAATAGAGTTTAGATACTCACATCTCTCGGGTGTAATAAAGTGTAAATTACAATATGGAAACGGAAGATATCTCTCACTACCTGTCATAGCAAAATAGATTACCATAGGCTTGGGAAAGGATCAAACCTCCACCACATGGCGTAAGCACCTAGGATAAACTATCAAAGAGGGCTTTTAAAGGGTTGTAACGTTAGGTGTAGGGATATGAAATACACGGTTTTGTTGGATAAAGGAAGTTTTACTGGTGGCGAGTTAACAATCTTGGTTAATTACATGTACAATGTGGCGTTGCTAAGCCAAGACTAGACTCGACTTAAGCTAATAAATGAAAAATAACAAAAACATAAAATGAACATAGAATAAAATGGGATGGTAGTCCGTATGTTTTTTTTTTTTTTTTTTTTTTTTTTTTTTTTTGCATACACTCTTACCCTACCATCCAAAATAATACATCATAGGGAATGAACATTTCCCTTACACTTGAATCTTTACATACTTTACAATTAACTAATCTAGTGACTCGAATTAAGAAAATCAAAACACTTGGAGCACTTTTAAGATTAACGTACATATGGGGGTAATAAATGATGTTCTTCCCCATTACTCCATAAATAAGTACTTACCCATGAGTCCCAATTGTCCCAAAACAATATGTACAAGGATATGACTCGACTTAGAAACCATGTAATCAATTAGAAAGTTAACTTAGGGTTTAACAAATAACAATAATACACTAAAAATGAGCGCATACACGGAAGGCTAAGGAGATTTGGTTGTACATTTAAGTGGGGTGTAACAAATTCTTCCTTTAAGTAAGATGCTTAAAGTTAGAAACGAAAAGATAGGCTCGGAGGGGTGTACTAGGGGTTTCGTGTACTAAAAATGAGTACAACGCTAAGGTGTAGGAAAAATTAGTTGACTTAACTAGCCAAGTAATATGACTTAAATGGTCAAGTAATTATGATACGGGTTTAACACAAGGGTGATCCTAATGCCTCTTATCATGTAGTAAATCCTACCACACGAATGTAGTCTCACTAGCGGTCTCGGGATGCATCACTGACGCAAGTTCTAGAATCTAAATGCTACCGGTACACTCATAAGCACTAATAATGAATGCTTTTCCTATCAAATCTAAAGGCGAACCTCACATATTTGGGTGGAAAATTTTTCTGAATATACGGTTATGTGCTAGTCATACAATCTCCTATCCATGAGACGCTTGCTATGGCTAAAGTTTCACTCCTAAATGTTGTAAAAAATTTTAAATTTGGCGCTAAAATTGCACTAACAAGTATTTCTCATAGTTTTATTACACATCTACCATTAAACAAAACAAACTCAAGCGAAAGTGCATATGTAAGGTATCATCTTTTTACCCTCCCCTTACACTTAATATGAACATTGTCCCCAATGTTCAAGTAAAGAATGTAAAAGTGAAAAAGTAAAGAGAATGAAATCAAATACTCCCCTGATTCGCTCGGTATGGATAATAAGGTGGCCAGGTTAAATCTTCCTCCAAGAAAATGAACAATCAAAGCTTCCCTTCCAGAATATAAATCATCTTCTTGTCATACATAACCTGTAAAACCTGACAAAATAGACAAGACAACCTCGCGTAAAATCGGTGGCATCCTATATAAGTTACTAAATCCTAGAAAACAAGATAAGATATAATGCTTGTGGAATGAAGTTTGCAGATCTCCTGGAGATTATAAAACTTAATAATTCACAAAAAACCATAAGACTCCGTTAGAAAAACAAAACCGGTAAAATTTCCAGATTTTAACTCCTGACGCCGTCAAGAGTAAACTCCTGACGCCGTCAGAATTGACCTGCAGAAATTCTTATGTTAAGTTTCCAGAAAATTTCTGGAAAAACTTGGTCCTACTTCCTGGAAAATCCTACAAAACTTCATTATGACTCAATACAAGCATTTGACTCTAACAAGTACGAATATACATGTTCATTTAATATTGTGGAGAATCATGATCGGTTTGTTTCTCAAAAACATATTTGGGGTTTCCCCTTACACTTATCTTTTGCAAAAATACCTTTAGGTAGAGTTAAGACTAGGCCAAAACAACAAAGTAAAGTATTTAGTTTAGAAACACAATCTACCAACAATAAAAATTAAGCATGCATACGGAAGCAAATAACAAACAAACAGTTAAACAATCAAACAAATAAAAACACACAAAACATGGGTTGCCTCCCAAGAAGCGCTTTTCTTTATTTACGAGTCTTGTAGCTAGACTCAAGGTCATGGGTTACTACGTGACTTCATCATTGGTTTCATTCTCTAGGTCGTTTTCTAAACCAGTTTTGTATTCCGGACCTAGTTGTAGGCATTTTTTATAGAAGCCAAGCATCCTATTCTTTACATATTCTACTCCTCTACGTCTATCCTCCTCATTCCTATAATAAGCCGCTTGCTTGTGTTCTTTTTTGAAATTAGAGAGAAGGCGGTATTGCTCAATCTTGTAGGGCATTTGATAGGCAACCTCATCATTCTCTTCCTTAAATCTAACTATCCCTAAAGTCGGATCATAACTCATCCTAGTGGCCTCAACAAATGGTTTTCCGAATATTACTTGGCTTAGGCAAGCATCTATCACCGGACGAATGTCTTCCACTATCATAAAATCGATCTCATAGGTGAGATTCCCAATAATTACATGCAATCCCTTCACCCTTCCCGCAAAATTACTTAGCAGATTCTTGTTGGGCATCATCCTAAAGTTAAGTTGCATCTTCATTACCCAATTGTAATAAGTCCTAGTCATGATGTTAACGGGGGATCTAGGGTCGATGTAAGCTTTCCATATATGCATGTGCCCGATATTTCATGGGATGTTAATGTTAGAGGGGTCTCCCATTTTGATAAGGGGTATGCCGAAGACATATGGCCTCTCGGGACTATCGAATAAATCCTTATGGTACTCCCGTTCTTCCTCGGTGGGCAACTTATCAAAGTATTTTTCTATAGGCTCTACCTCCTCTAATTCCTCTTCCTTGTTATTCTCAACTTCCCTACTCTCATCCTTAATCTTGGATTCTACACTAACTTCATCCTTGTCACTCCTCTCTATCTCCTTATCTATCGGCTTAATGGTGACAACATTGACAAAGTGGACATGTTTGGATGATGAGGGGTCCTTAATTTGGATTCCACTATTGGTGTCCCTAGTGTCCTTCCTAGGTGTGATTAACGCTTCGTTGTTGAGGGCTTTCAACAAGTTGTCAATCTTGTTGGTCATCTCCATTTGTTGTTGGTTGAATTCGGTTTCAAGCCTAGCTATGCGAGCTTCTTGAGATGCCATGAACTTTGACATCAATCCTTCAAGATTGTTGGTACTACCATAGTTGTTAGAAGGATTGTTGTTGAAAGTACGGTTGGATGGTGGACCATTTGGTTGGTAATGATTTGGTGGGTTGGATGAATTGGGTTGATTTTGTTTCCACCTAAGGTTTGGGTGATTTTTCCATGAGAGGTTATATGAATCACCGTAAGTGTTTGGATCGGGCTTGAAAGTGTACCACTTATCTCCCGCTTCGTCGGTACGCGTGGATGCGTAGTCCGCAAAAGCTGTTCCGGGGAGTTCCACACAATCACGAGTGTCATGGGGACCACTACATAATTCGCATGAAGAAGTGATTTTGTTCACTTGGCTTGAAGGCTTCGGAGCTTCGTAAGATTTCATGAGAAACTTGACTTGGTCCTCAAGTTCCATGATCCTACGGTCGGGAGTGCTAGAATTGTTCGAAGGCAAAGATATTGCCTTAACCGTTTTGTTCAAATCACGGGGATCATTCCAACTTTCGTTGTCATAGAGAGCAAGATCTTCTATGAGTTCCCATGATTGTTCCGCACTAAGATCACGTAGCTTACCACCGGCCGATTGGTCAATGGCTCGCCTCGTGGAGATGTCGATATGGTCATAAAAAAATTTGGACTTGGAGCCAAAGATCTATGCCATGATGAGGGACTTTTTGGAGTAAGTCCTTGAAACGAGTCCATGCTTCATAAAGAGATTCATTTTGACGCTGTTGGAACATCAAGATGTCATTTCTAAGCTTAGTAGTTCTCCCCGGTGGGAAAAATTAAGCAAGGAAACGAGTAGTGAGACCATCCCATGTGGTGATGGATCCCGCGGGTAAACGCTCAAGCCATTGACTAGCTTGATCCCGTAGAGAGAATTGGAATAGTCGTAAACGGGTGGTCTCTCTAGTTTCAACACCTAGGTCTATGGAATCTACGATTTTGAGAAAGTCCTTAAGATGTTGGTTTGGATCTTTGGAACGAAGTCCATGGAATGCACATCCGCTTTGCATCAACCGGATGGTGTCGGATCGTAAGGGGGTCACATTGGCTCCGGTGAGCTCAATGGTGTTTCGGTAGCCTTGGTTGCTAGGTTGGGAATACTCTCCTAAGGTTCGGGGCCTAAGGGGTTCTAATGGTGGGTTTTGTTGTGGTGGGATGACGGGTTCAAAGATGTTACCACCTTCCATGATGTCGGATGGTAAAGAGTTACGAACAAAAGCACAAAGAAATGAGATAGACTAAAGAAAACCTAAAAAATAAAAATAAAATCATACTAGAAAGGAATCTAGCAAGTAGACCTAATAAAAAGAAATTCTAACCTAGACAATAACTATTCCCTGGCAACGGCGCCAAAAACTTGATGCGTGGGAATCGCAACAGGCTTTACCTCTCGAGGGATCTCGAGAAGCCTAGAACCCCCACCAGGCAGTGTACCTGATCGTTGTAGTATAGTATAGTGACAAGTACCGGGGGATTGATCGTTCAGCTTAGGAATAGTGTCGCTAGGATTAGAAAGCCTAAATACTAGTTCTAAAGGTGAGGGATGATTATTTTTGTGTTTTTATATTTTATGGAAAGCAAATTAAAATCTCGGGTTTGAAGGATTTGGGCGGAATTAGTTGCTAATCAACTAACCCAATACTAAGATGCAATCAAAATAAAATACTAGAAATGAAAATAAACTAATTTATACTAAGGTTGTGAGCAGTAATTGGAGAAAATGTGTTTACTTAGATTTCACTACTCCCTAGATATCTTTTACACGTTAATTACTTGTTATAATTGCATGGATGACGGATCGTATTCCTTAATACCATTCATGGGGTGGCACACATAACTCCCCAATTCTATGAGCTCTTATCTCCTCCTACACCATGCCCAGCACAACTATAGGGATTGTAAACAGTGGCTCGTGCATTAAATACAACCAATAAAGACCTAGTGCGCGTTGGTTCATGTTTCTTAAGACGTTCAAGCATGTTACCAATTGGAGATCTGCCAGTTTTCTTAAGCCTAACATATAAATCATTCATCCAAGATAAGAATAAACAAGTAATCAACACATAATCAATATCTAGGTTTCATTAGATCTAAGCAAACACAAGATAGATCTAGCCTAGCATAATGGAATTAAGACAAGAACAAGATATAGACAACCAACACAGACATATTGATTGAATTAGAAGAACACTTATCTTGATTAATCATGCTAGATATCAAGGGGTTGGAACCCTTGAAAAACCTGTAAAGTTACACCAAAATCATACTTAGGGTTTCTCCCAAAACTTCTCTCTTTAAATGTGAAAAACTAGAAAACTATATATAGAAAAAGGGGTCTGACGGCGTCAAGACCAATTAGGTGACGCCGTCACCTCGCCGCCAAAACAATCCTCGGACTGCCTGGATCTACATTTGACGCCGTCAAGAACAATTCATTTCCAGGCCGTCATGACTTTTACTCTTGACGCCCTACCTTCATGACGCCGTCAAAACTCTTCTGGGTCGTCATGGAATTTTACTCTTGACGCCATCAGGGAACTCCTCTTGACGCCGTCATGCACTGTTCCCAGCATGGAAAATTAAGACTTTGGCGTTTTCTTCACTTTTATGCTCCAAAAACGTCCGAATTGCTTCCTTTTCCAGATTTCACTCCCAAAGCACCTAAAATCACAAAAGGAACGATTTAGGGCAATATTTGATCAAATAAATTCGGATTCGGGCATAAATGACCCCCTAAAAACGGATCATTTTTCGCCTCATCAAACACATAACAAGCAGCACTTACAGCTTCAGCCCAGAATGGAACAGGTAATTGGGAGTCTACAAGCATTGTCCTTGCTGCTTCTATCAGAGTTCTATTCTTTCTTTCTGCAACTCCATTTTGCTGAGGAGTTCTGGCAATACTGAATTCTCTTTTAATTCCTTTCTTGGCACAAAAGTCATCCATTAGCTGATTCTTGAACTCAGTCCCATTATCACATCTAATGCCTCTAACCTTAAGTCTTAACTGATTTTCAAGTGCTATTATAAGATCATGAATAACATCAAAAGTTTCATCTTTGAAACATAAGAAAAAGACCCAACTAAATCTGCTACGGTCATCTGTCACAACCAAACAGTACTTCTTCTTGTTCAAACTAACAACTGAAATAGGTCCAAACAGATCCATATGCAGCAATTCCAAAGGCTCTCTAATGGTTTTCTCTTTAATCTTCTTACAGGAAGCCTTGTGTTGTTTACCCTTTTTGCAAGCAAGACATGAGTGATCATTCTTGAATGTTTTAGAAGGTAAACCTCTAACTAAATTTCCTTTGACCAGCTTGTTTATGTTCTTGAAATTCACATGTCCTAATCTTCTGTGCCATTGATGTGCTTCCTCCATTGTTGCCCTTGCAATCAAGCATGTTGCTCTTTCAGCAGAATTGATGTTCTTCAAGTCTATGCTATACACATCATTAGTTCTTGGTGCTCTCAGCATCACCAAGTTTCTATCTTCTAACTTAAACTCAGGAGAGAGTATAAGACATTCTGTGTCAAAGAATAACACAGGATACTTCTTATCACAAATCTGAGAAACTGACAAAAGATTGAATTTAAGCTCCTTCACATATCTAACATTCTCAAAATCAATGTTTCCAGCCTTGATAGTTCCTTTGCCAGTGATTCTTCCTCCATCAGGATCATTCCCAAATGCAACTTTTCCTCCAAAATAAGCTTTAAAATCTGACAAGAGCTCCTTTTCTCCTGTCATACTCCCAGAGCAACCACTATCAACAATAAGATGATCTTTAAGCTCCTCTTCTGGGTTGCCCTGCATACACATGAAAAAGGTTAGTTTCTTTTAGGAACCCAAGCCATTACTGACTTGTGTTCCCCTTGTGGAGTGACATACTCAAATTCTTTGAGTATGTAATCACCACTTTCTTTAAAAACATGATCAAGAATTAATGTTTTTGTTTCCAAAACTTTTGGTTCATTCTTATCAATATTCCTTTCACCCTTAGCGTCTGAAAGTACTAGTTTTTCCCCAGCAGTACTTTCTTTCTTAACCCATTTAGTTGTAACTTTTGGAGTTGGGTTTTGTGTTCTAGCATCTTTTCTTGTGTTGTAAGACCTTCTAGGTTTGTAGTAATTGAATCTCCTAGGTCTTACACTTGAGTTTTTGCTATCAGCACCTTGGTTAGGGGACTTTCTATCAGTACTTTGAGAAGGTACTGTGGGTTTGGAGAATGGTCTTTTCTGATGAGGGTACCTATAGTCTTTTGAGAAATTACTATGGTTAACCTTATTTGTGTAATTCCAAACTGGTTTGTTATCCCTTGGCTTATTCTCTCTGTGATTTTGATTTGCAAATCTGGTCTTTGGGTATTTGCTTAAGTATTCTGAGTGATAATCACAGTCCTTAATCAAATGGTGAGGACTATAACATACATAACTGACCTTTGGACCAATATTCCAAAATCATTTTCAAAAAGGTTTTCTAAAATTAGCAGTATTTTGAAAATATTTTCTTGGAGGCACTGCTGAGTGATCAACAGTACTTTGAGAAGTGTTTGAAGGTACTGCATGTTTTGAAAACTTTTTCTCATCAACCCTAGGTGCTTCAACAGATTCTCCTAAAGTCTCAGGATTTAATTGACCTTTAAGCTTTTTCCTAAACTCTAGGTTATCTACCCCATAACAAGATACATCTGTCCTAGGTGGTTGAAAACTACCTGGGGGATTAGGAACTGCATTGTATCCCTTGTCATTCTTATATTCAGGAGGTGTTGGACTAGGGGATTCCTAATCACTAGAAGTGTTTTCATCCAAACTTGTGAATTGTTCATCACTAGTTGAGGTATCTACTATAAGATTTAGTTCCTTACTCTTAAAAGGAATACCTTCTGTGCTATCATTATCATAACCTAGGCCAGTTTTAATGTTTGATGTTCTTTGTTTTTCAACAAATTGAACATGTGACAGACCTGATTCATTCCAAACAACAAGTTTTTCTAACAACTTATTCCTCTCATTAGTAACTTTCTCTAGTTCAAACACCTTACATCCTAGTTTCCATTCACTTAACTTTACTTGGTACTCTTGTTGCTTATATCTTTCAGGCCATGCTACTTCATTGTTTTCATGAGTTATTATTTTGGCTTCCATTGACTCTAAAGTCAATTGATAGCCAGCTATCTCAGACCTAGCCCTTTGAAATTTATCTCTTTAAGTTACATATTCACTAAGTAACTTTTGATACATATCATTACACTTAGAGCATACCTCAGAGATAGTGGATGAACTTGGTGAAGTAGCTACCATAGCAAGCTGAACAGGATCTTCTTCAAATTCCATGCTCCAATCAAAGCTTCCTAGACCATCTCTTGACTCTAAAGCAGCATATCCAGGTTCTTCATCAAAAGCTGTGCTCCAATCATCCAATGCAACCATTGAGTAGGTTACAGGTTCATCATCAAACTCATTAGACCAATCAATCTCTGATAGATTCTATTGAGTAACCAAAGCTTTTGGTTTTGGTTCAGTAATAGGAACCTCTTTTCTTTCAGTCTTGGGCTGTTTAATCATCTTGTTTGCTTGATACTTTGCAAATTTGCATTCCCTTGCAAAGTGACCAGTCCTTTGACAATTGAAGCACTCAATTTTGGACTTATCAAATGTTATTCCCTGCTTAGCTGTGAAATTAATGCCTCTTCCTGTCTTATTCATAAACTTTTTGATCCTTGCAGTGATCATGGCAACTTGCCATCTGATATCAATCTCTTCCATAGCATCATCATCAATTTGCAAGACATCTTCTTGATAGGTTATAGGTAGAGTTGCTTGTTGAGCAAAGAATGAACTTAGAACATCATCTGAGGTGGGGGTGTTTGATGGAGATGAAGTGGTAGTGACCATAGTTGTACATGGAAGCTGAGTTTCATTCACAGTACTTTGAACAGGATAAGCAGTACCTTTATTGGAAGTACTGCTTCTGTTTTCAGAAGATACAAAAGCAATGTTTTGGGGTTTCTGATGTGTGCTTGAACCTGTAGTACCATTCATCTCATGCTCATACACCTTCAGATTGTTGTAGAGATCATCAAAGTCCATTGTGTCCAAACCTGGTTGTCCTCTGATCATAGTAGCAACTACATGCCATGCGGATGGTAAGCTTCTCAAGAACTTCAAGTTAGCATCTTCAACTGATGCCTCAGCTCCATATAGTTCTAGCATACTCAGAAGATTTTGGAATCTTTCATAAGCAGAATCAAGACCTTCTCTTTCACCAACAGTGAAAGTTTCAAATTGTTGCTTCAACAAGTTCCTGTGCATCTTCTTGGAAGCATCATTACCTACAAACTTTTTCTTAATTGCAGCCCATAATTGTTTTGCATCCTGAGCATCATGAAACTTCAATAGGTGTCCATTAGGAATAGCAGACAGTAATATGTTGAGAGCTTTGTCTTGATTTCTCTTTGTAGCAGCTGGGATGGTTGGTTTAGGTGGTTTAGGTTGTCCAGGGAGCTCTACTGGTTCATCAAGTACCATATTGCCATTGACAATCACGTCCCATAAAGCATGGTCTGTGATGGCAATGTACTGCCTCATCTTCATGGCCTATAAATCATATTCTCCCTTCTTGACAATAGGAATTCTAACAGCAGTGATGGATGGAGCAGGTGCACCCTCTGTCGACATCATGAAGGGTATGTAGTAGAATCGGTTTAAAAGATTATCTTCTTAATCAGAGTTTCCAACACAAGCTCTGATACCACTTGTTGGATCGATATACTCTGACCAAACTACTTTGTAGCTTGTAAGGTTTTAACAATATTGAGTAAACTCAACACTATTAATATTGAAACACTGTTTTGACCTTGTAAAGTATGCGGAATCTACAAACACAAAGCTTAAGAAGAACTTTTATATTAAACCAAACTTGAACCTGCTTTGTTACACAGATTCACTAACAATCCCTAACTTCACTAATATCGACTTGTAAAGCTCTAAGACTCTTAGAAACTTCGACTAAAACTTATATCCCTAATACCATCATAGGGCTCCTTATATAGATAACCTTAAGTCGGTTTACATTATCTACTTGAACGACAAGTAATTATCCCTAACTAATTCTAGAATATTAATACAATATTACATATTAATCCTTTAATCAATATTGCACTTAAGTCCTTATTCTCTTCGAAGTACTTTGAATAATCTTCAATATATAGCAGTACTTTGACCATGTTTGACTTTGATCTTCAAGCAGCACTTTGACACAGCAGTACTTTGAAATACAGAAGTACCTTGATCTTTTATATCCCAACACGAATGAGCACTCCCATTTACTTGAATCTTCACCCGACTCAAGCCTTAACACATGGACTTCACTAAATCCTAATCTTCACACTAGAACTTCACTAAGTCCTAGTCTTCACTTCTTGAACTCACACTTGAATCCAAGTCTTCACTTCTTTGAACTTACACATGAGTCCAAGTCTTCACACACTGACGCACGAACTTACATAAAGACCTAATCTACACACAATCACCTACGGATGTACACACCGTCCTAGTCTACACAACCACCTACGGACTTATACATCGTTCGAATATTCCCTATTACAATTGAGACTCTAGACTTACATTTTCCTAGTCTAGTTACATGATGAAATTATTTGTGTGTGTTTTTCTTTCTTGGATGTGCAAAACTTGAATGGTGGAGATATACTTGGTATTTATAGGCTCAACCCTTGGAGACCAAATAAGGAATATGCCAAAAAATATTCCATAGCATAAGGAATATGCCAAAGAATATTCCATCCATTTCCCTCTTAATTCAAAATTTGAGTTTTGAATTTTCCATTTCTCTCCATGTTCTAGAAGCTTCTAGAAACAATGTTGGGTCTTGATGGGCCTTGTTGGGCCGATTACTATTAGGCCCCGAATGAGCTTGTTTGTTTGCTTGGCCCGGTCTATTAAGCTAAGTCCATATGCATGCTTGGCCAGATCCAATTAACTATGTCCATTTGTAGAATTCTTGTATGCTTGGCCCAATCTGAAGTGATGTTGAGAGACGTTGATGTGTGAACGAGTTACTTGTGCACTTTACGTTATGTATAACAAGTTACACGTTTGTCATCATTAAAACATGGAGACGTTGTATAGATTAAACGTCGTAACGTTTGCACTAACACAACTAATCTATGTGGTAACATTTAGTAATTCACTCAATAGCTCGATCTTGATAAATATTCTTTTTAATCTCTATCGATACCAATGTTCTAGAAAAGGCAATAAAACCACAAATGCAAGCCGAAATCCATGACCACGACACTTGTGATTGCTTACTCACTAACTTGAATAAGATAAAGTATAGGATTAAGTAATATCTTCCAACTGTATCACACCAATGAAGGCAAAAGAACCACACATACACATTCAAATCCATGAATGAGACATATGTGATTGCTCAATTCCCTCGTTCGAGTAATCTAAAGGTCAAGATGAAAAACAATATAGGGTAGGAAATAGGCGTGGGAAACATTTATAATTGGTGTAAAATAAAAACAGCAAAACAAATAGAATAAGACACACAACCAATGCTACTAGTTACTTATCAAACTACAATCTTGAAAAAGGCACAAATCATAGACTAACTCATGCTTTAACACGAAAAACGCACGCTTTATTTGGTAAACACGAATTTTGACTCAAAGATATCTTGATCATTCATCATCGACATTCTACAAAAAAAAAATCCCTAGTTGGAGTTCCTATAAAAACTAACTCATAATCATTCTATAAAAATACAACAAATAGTGGTGATATCTACCACTAATACATAGTTGGTTAATTTACGACCAACTTAACTAATATACAACAATACTTTACATCATTGGTTTATAACATGTACCAATGAATAATTGACTAGCTCATAAAATAAAATCGGTTAAGTTTAGACGAATCGATTGTCACATAATCCTCTTGTTTTCTTCTCTCTTTCATTTTTTTTGTATTTTTGTATTTTTTCATTTTTTGTATTAAAAAAAATAAACTTGCAATACTAATAAAGATATAAAATTCACCATCTTACGTTCATAATAAATCCAGAAAATAATATCGAATTCTCGGATCTCAGAAATAAAAATAATAGTGAAAGTAGTAAACACCAGAAAATAAAATAACTTTCACATTCCCATTGCAATGTGAAATTCCCGACCTAACCAAAGATTAAGAAAAATGCATATGAACATAGGAAATACACCTCTTTGCACATAAGTAACTAGCAACCAACCAAGGATTTAAATCTATAGGGTAGGCTCAGGTGTAAGGGTGTAACAAAACATATATTTATTGGTGTAACAAATGAAAGGAATAGCTCAGAAAGTTTATCCAGGGGTATCTTACTCTAAAGATGAGAGTAACAAACGGTTTTATACGGGGGTTAACTAACCAATGTACTTAGTTAATATCACAATGCATATGTAAACGGCATAGGCAATTTGGGTGTATCCTAAGAATTTACCTATCTAGATAAATTACTCCAATAATACTCATTATTGTGGTATCGAATAGTATACTGGCGACGCTCGAATTATACATATTTTATATAGTGTTATTTGTTAGTTTCTTAATATATTCTATAGACTTTCGATACTTAATTCCATGAAAATACATTTTAAGTCCAATCGGCAAAGAACTTCAAGAACCAAGATAAATTGTAAGCATCTAAGCCAAGTCGATGCTAGAGCAAAGATATGCCTGATTAAGTGGAGAAGCACGCCGGCCCTCCTCCGAAAGTACGTCGTTATGGGAGGTGAAATAAGTCATACAATCTGAGTCAACATCGTAAAGTACGGTGATCTCAAGAATAAAGTGTTCAATTAATGACCCTTTGGCGCCAAGAAAACTATTGAAGCCCGCCGGTGTTAGTAGCCAAATCCGCTGGTATCGCAAGTGAAGCCCGCCAATCCTCTTTCAAGTACGGCGTACTTCATTATATGATCAGTCACAGTTAACCTATAAATAGAGCTTCAATCCGTCTCAATCAACACACCTCTCATTCCAACTATTACAAAAGCTTTGTAAATCCTTACCATTCAAATTACATCAATTGGATTAAAGTGAAGCAAAAGTTCTAAATACATTAGAGTACTACCTCGGTATTGTTATAGTGATCGCTAGCGACGGTAGCTCAATCATTGTAACTAATTCAGTAAGTATGTCTCTCTTTGCAAACGAATCAATCACTGCAAGCATGATTACTAAAGCCATGTTAGGCTAAACTCCTTCCCATGTGTTGATGGTTCCAGTGGGCAACCTATCAACCCATCTTTTAGCGACTCCTGTGAGTGTCATTGGAAATACTCGGAGCATTATAGGATCGTGAGAAACACCTGGAATGTTGAAAAGGCTCATGATATACAATAAATTTTGAACATGCTCGTAAGCATCCTCAGTCTTGTTTCCAGAAAAGGATTTTTCACGCAACTCCCTCATGAACTGATTCTTGATCTCAAACTAAACATCAGCTCCAATAACCGGCCTAACAAGCCCCTCCCCTTGCTCTTCTCAAGTCATAGCAAGGTGCTCCTCAAGGGTGAGGTTATCAATATACACAACTGACATGGTTCCTGAAACTTAAAGAAAGATGTGAGAAAATAGAAAAATTAACAAAAATTTAAAAACTTAAAAAAAAAATTCCTAAAATAGCTCCCCGGCGGCGGTGCCAAAAACTTGATGCTAGATATCTGACCAAGTTTTAATATTTATATTTTCTCGTCTATCTAATGCACTAACGGGCAGTGTACCCGGTCGTGTAAAGTGTAGTAATCGTTAAAGCCGAGGTCGTCCCTAGAGCTATGAGTGTGGATCCTAATTTAAGTTTAATGTCACATATTTTAAAGGGTTTTAAGTTGATTAATATTTAAACTAAAGAAATGAAAATAACAAAACGTGAAATTAAATAAGATGAAATAAGTAGGGAGAAATGTGCTAGCCTAGTTACTAATCTTATTATGCAATGATTGATATGCTGCTCCAACTTGCCCCTTGGAAACCCTTTTTTGTCCTCTGAAGTGGTGTGGTGTAAAAGTTATATGAAATGCGGATTTAGGGTTGTATTTATAAGGCTTGACTAATTAACGACGTAACCTTGAGATTTGGTTACGCCGTAACTATCATATCTCCGACTATCTTATCGAAAATAAATGTTTACATCATAACCTTATAAATTGGGTACGACCTTAATCTCCATGAAGTGCAATTTATGTCGTAACATTGAAATGGGTTACGACGTAATCTTCTTGATGACATTTACTTCGTAACCTTGTGAATGGGTTACGGCGTAATCTTCTGGACCATGAAATTCTTCTAAGTCATTTGATTACTACAACATAACTATAAGTGTGAGGTTATGCCATAACCTTGAGCTACGTTGACTTTGATCTTCTAGTGTAATTTCTAGTTACGGCGTAAGTGAGAGGGGATGTTACGCCTTAACTTCTTTTGGTCAGCATACTTGTATATATCATTGTTAATAATCTTCCAATTCCACGTCTCTTCGTACCTATGCTCACATATAACTTGGAAATGAAATATAAAGAAATAAAAACATATATCCAAGTAAAATGATACAAATGATGAGCATAACAGGGGGAAATTGATACTAAAATATTAGGACTATTTGATATTACCGGGTAGGCTAAGGTGATAGGTGTTAGCAAAACAACATATAATTGGGTTATGAAACGAAAGGATGGCTTGGAAAGGTGTATCTAAGGGTATCTTGCACTAAATATGAGTGCAACAAATGGGTTTATCCTGGGAGGTCGACAACTCGAGGCGACTAGTCGATAAACGCACATAATGTAACACATATGGGCTATTTTGGTGAAAATCCTATAATATTGCCTTCTCGAACTATCTATCCCAAATGCATCAAGAAAAATTAGTGCCCTACTCATCTATGATCTCGAAATGATGTAAAGGTCAAGTTCAAAAGTACACAATACTACCAACACACTCAATATTTTGGTGGATTTAAGTCATATGATAAAATGGATAATAGGCTAACCATCACCAATGGAATCAAGGGTTATTGTATGCTTGGCAAAGATCTACTCTAGTAAGGTTCGAAAAAACATGTCAAAATTTAAAAAATGACATAACTTTTCAAAATAAACTAGAAAAAATCCCCCCACTTGAAATGTACAATGTCCCTATTATACGCAAATATTGAAATTAAGGAGATATTAGTAGAATTGGAATGAGAACTTCCCTGAAATTTGCTCTAAAAATTGTAGAAAGATCACATGAATAAAGTGCCTTGATTTCGCCTTTATGAGCAAACTTCTTTTTGCTGAAATCATAAGACCACCAAAAGCATAATTCTAAACATACAAAAAAAAAAATCCTAACTCACTTTCGTAGGAATCACAGTTGCATTTAGCGTATGCAACAAGCCTTTTAAACCACTCGGTGTACCGAGTTGACTAGTGTAATCTCGTGAGGGTTTACAGGGAAAACACCCACAAAGTTTGTTTAGCCACTATTACAAGGTTATGGAATGCATGTTACTTGAAAAATAAGTTTTATTACACGGAGGTTCGACGGCGTAAACTCATAAATTGAGTTACGCCGTATAAGAGTTGACCTGACAATTTTGCAAAAGTCTAGGGAAGGCTATCGCGTAACCTCATCGTTAGGTCTACATCATAGAAGATGTCTGATGTCGTTTCCCCACTTGTATGCAACTCCATGGCTTGATCCGAGCCATCACACGTCCTCCAATGCTATAGGAACCTGCTAAAAGAAATAACAAGCAAACCAAACCAATCCAGACTATTGAAAGGGAAAGAAAATGGAAAAGACGGTTGTCTCTCGACAAGAACTTTTATTTATTAACGAGTCTTTAAGTTAGAATCGAACCCCATAAGGATCAAGATGGTGCCCTATGGACACCTATGGTAGAGTCCATTTCATCACGTATCATGTTCTTAAATTTCTCCCCATTCATCCTACTAATCGGTAGTTGTAGTTCTTTCGTCTTATTTGTGCATATGAAATTCTCTAATCCTTCAAATGTATGCTTCCTCACTTCAAAATTTCAACCTTAACCCTTTGTGGGTCGTAATTTATCTCTTCCAAGTCACAAGTATTCTTTTATAATTCTTCCAGTCCATCCTCATACCAATATACTCGTGTCTCATGGCAGATATTCTGGCATTTTTCCCAGACGTCTTGTAAGCGATACCTCTTCTTACCCATATTGAGTTCATATTCATCTAGTAGTTGCAAGATCTCCCCTTCAAATTTCTATTTAAACTTCTGAAAACTTCGATTATAGGGGTTGTTATCTTCTTCCGTTGTATCAGTTCCCTCCGAATAATTGTCGATCATCCATTCAATAAAAACCTTCTTCTTAACCATCTTGTCAACCTTAGTGGTACCCAATTTGGTTCACAGCCAGCTGTCAAATGAAATATCACATGCCCTAGGGCCTTTTTCTTGATTAGTAGTGGCATTCTTAAAGTTACTAATTCGCATATGGTTATTTTCTTTGAAGGTAAGGTTAAGTGATGTAGGTTTTTTTCTTTCTGACCCTTCTCCAACTTCTTCAACTGAATGTGGAAAATAGTTACGTTTGCTGAAATGTTCGATTGTAGCATCATTATCTTTATTTACGTCTTCAGTCCTTGTTACAACACAATCCCCTTCCTAAGATTAGGCCGTAACTTCCTTCTGTGCTTGGTGGTACCGTTCGAAATCACGTTAGAATCTTCTCACACACTCATTAATGACTGCATTGCCATACCTTATTATATACCAATCTTGAAAAGATAGATTACGGAACTCTATATATTGCCTCTTTATTCCACGGAAGCAAACCCACTCCTTGGAGACCGTCTTGCTAGCATTCATCTCTCTTGATTCTCCACCGTTTCATTCTTCCCGAAAGGAGTTACAAGATGGCCATGCTATTCCTAAGAGGTCAAAAGACTCTTCCATTTGAGATGCTTCAAGAATACAAACTCTTTCTATAGTATTAGGTGGAGGTTTTAAAGTTGCATTCTTATCGAGTGTTATTCTTTCCTCGCCTACTCCTAAAGAAATTTTCCTCTCAAAAACCTTTATGTACGCATGTGATGTTGCTAGATATGGTCTTCCTAGAATCATACTAATGCTGGGGTGTCCTATCATTTCTAGAACTACAAAATCTGCTGGGAATATGAATTTATCAATTTTGACTAACACATTTTCAACTATCTCCCTAGGCGCTTTCTTAGTCATGTCGGCCATTTCAACAAATATTATTGTTTCCTTAAGATTAGTTAAGTTTAATTATTCAAATAATGAAAATGACATTAAATTAATGTTTGCACCTAAATCAGCTAAAGCAAACATATTAAAGTTACCAATTGTGCATGGGAGCATAAAGCTTCCTGGATTAGACTCCTTCTCGGGCAGTTAGCAGGGAGCCCATTGCCTTCTATTTTCTTCATTCTCTTGTATGTAATTCACTCCAAAAAGTTTATTAGTACCATCAAAAATAGGATGAGTTTCATTTACCTCGCTTTGCGTGAAAATGGCCTTGCATGTGCCAATTGCCATATCCGTACCTTTGGCTTGGACATCTTCCGCTAATTGTCCGATATGATTTTCTAGGTTCTTGATGGCGGCATCTTGATTTCGCAGGTTATTCTCCGTATTTTCCTTTAGCTTGTTCATTCATCCCTGGAATTCCTCGTTTTTTTTATGACTCCTCGATGTGTTTTTTTTACTATTTCTTCAAAGTTAGGTTTCTTCTCCCGATAAAGAGCTCTGTTGTCAACTTTTGAATAATATCATGGTGGGCCTACATGGTATCTTGCACCATTTCCTCCATATCCTTGAAATGATTTACTAGCTTCTCCATACTTAACTTCTTCCACCGCTTTTGCTTTTTCCAGTCTTTATCCAAGTGCGATCCACCACATGTGTTACATCCTACCTGTATAGCATGCACATCTTCTTTTTTAACTTCCTCATTTCTCTAATCATCCCATCAAGCTTGCTTGCCTTCACTGAAGTCCCATCTGAATTCCCATGCATACTCCTACTGCTTGCCCCATCATGCCCATTATGAGAATGGTCATCCATGCCTTGAATTGACTCTAGGGCTCTAATGGGTGTCATTCGAGGGATCGAACCATGAGAATCAAGCATTTCTCTAGTTGAAATATTAAGACATTTGTTGAATATATTTACTGTTTACTGCTTGTTGAGATCGTTGGTTTAGCCCTTGTAAAGGAGGTCATTGTACCTATCACATGCTTGGTACAAAGTTTCGTCTCCGTCTTGTTTGAAGTTATGGATTTCCTCAAGTTGCTTTGTCGTCTTTGATGGAGGGCAATATCTTTGGATGAAGGCTTTCTTGAGGAGGTCCCAGGTGTTGATTGTTTTAGTTGGTAACCTATCAATCTATCTCTTTGCGGCTCCAGTGAGTGTCATCGAAAACACTCACAGCATGACCACATTGTGAGAAACACCCTGTGTGTTAAAAAAGACTCGCGATGTACAAGACCTTGCCCACATGCTTGTGGGCATCATCGGCCTTGCTACCAGAAAAGGGAGCTTCTCTCAACACTCGCATAAACTGATTCTTAATGTCAAACTGAATGTCATTACCAATGGCTTGCCTAACAACCCCCGGCCCTTGCTCTTCTCTTATCATGGGAAAATACTCCTCGAGAGTAAGCGTATCTATGTCAAAGTCTACCATTGGTACCTGAAAATTATAAACTTAAACAGTGAGATGACGAAAATTAACAATTTACAAAAACTTAAATTATATCCTATTTAGCTCCTCGGCAGTGGTGCCAAAACTTGATGCTAATTTTACCTATATCACGTTATAATATTTATAAGTCTCGTTTACCTATGATCTACATGTGCACTAACAGGCAGTGTACCGGATCGTGAGTAGTCTAGAAATGGTAAAGCCGAGGTCGTCCCAAGAGCTATGAGGTGGATTTTAATCTAAGTCCTATGTTGTTACTAAAAAGGGGTTTTTGATTAGATTTAATAAACTAATGAAATAAACGAAAATGAAATGAGATTTAATTTGTGGGAGAAAGATGTGCTAGCCTAGTTACAACTATTATCATTCCATAACTTAGTTTTTCTCCAAGTATTTACTTTCGCTTTACATGGTGGTTAAATGTCACTAGGATCAGTTGGTCAAATTACCTAGCCTATAATTCCATACCCGTTCCTCCTTTCGTCAATTCGGCCGTTCAGTCCAGTTTTAGTCATTAAGCGCCAGCTATCTATCTAGACCAATTTTGTACCAAGGTTGTGTGGTCTTTTGGTTAATTCTCACACATACTAGCAAGGTCCCGCATTTCTTACACATTTCTATTAGGATAGGTAGTCCTTTGGTCAATTCTTATGCAACGGTTGTACAATTATTTGGTCAATTCTTACACAGCCTCGCAACCTACTCGACTAGGGTCCTTTGGTCAATTCAAGCTAGCCTAGTAAAACTAATAATTAATGGGAAAACATACATTATCGCATTAATAATTTCATAACTAGGCTAACACATGAAGTGTGTAGCCTCGCATATTTAATAGTGTAGTAAAACAATGTAATAAGTCATAATGAAAGAAACATTGGATTCGATACAATTACTCAATATGATACTAAAGCTAATGAATTAATGATACGATTTCTCCCTTGGAATGTGGTTCGGAGCTGCTAAGATTCGTCCTTGATGAAGCCCTAATTCGTTCCTTCAGATTTGTGGTAAAGAGTGTTATGAAAATGCAGATTTAGGGCTTGTTTATATAGCCACGACATAGTTACGACGTAACCTTAAGTAAAGGGTTACACCGTAACCCCCGTATCTTTGACGATCTTATCCTTATAATAATATCTACGGTGTAACCTCAAGAAGAGTTTACGATCGCATGACCCTCATTAACATTTTTGGCATTTCTACGCCGTAACCTTGTGAAGATGTTATGGTGTAACCTTCTTGATCATTGAAATTGGATAAGTCCTTGGATATCTACGACGTAACCATGTCGATGGAATTATGCCGTAACCTTCATCTGCACTGACTTTAGTCTTTTAGTGATATAATATATTACAGCGTAGGGCGAATTATCCTTCTACGCTGTAACCTTCTCTTGGTCAGCAAACTCTTGTATAACTTCGTTAGTTTTCCTTCCAAATCCTCGTTTCTTTATTCTGATGCTCATCTATACCTTGAACTAAAATAATAAGTAATGAGAGTATATATCCATGCAAAACTATACAAAATGGTGAGCATTTTTTAGTGGATATTGATAATTAGATATGTATAAACTATGCTATGGGATAAAGATAGAGAGACACAACCACAACACAGGTATTTATAGTGGTTCGGCTAAAAGGTCACCTTCCTTTCCCTACTTCACTCCCCGAGTACCCAACTCGAGAGTTCGTAATCACTACACACCACAAGCTCCTTAATTTGATCTTTTTGTTCACCTAAGGAACTCACTGAACCAATTGGTTCAACGGATGGAACCCTTGATTTTGTTCCGTCTGGTCCGTGACTTCCTGAATTGGTTGGAGTAGTTTCTTGCTGCTTTTCGGCTTGCTCCTTTAGACTACTTAAATCTCCTAATTTCATAAATCCTAGTCCAGTTTTATCGTATGGTAAATTCTGGATTTTCATTATTTCATCCGCACAACACATATTTTTATCACACTTTTTGAATTTAGAGTTTTGTTTGATAAGTGCATCTTGTGTGATTTTAAGCTTTTCCAATTCAAGTCTAAGCTCTTGACATGATATAAATACCTCGTCAATAGCTTTACTCTTTTCTAAACATTTTGCTTTTTCTTTTCATAAACTTCATTTACCAAAAACTCTTTTTTAGTTTTTAAAAACTTGTTTTTGCTTATGATTTTTAAACTAAAGTCACACGGTTTGTTATATTTTTTTTGTGATGTATCATAATCAATAAAAGAGTAAGATGAATCAGGATGTACCTCATTTGAGTCTTGAGCCATGAGAGCAATTTCATCATTCTTTGGTTCTTCGTTTTCATCTTCGCTGTCACTCCAAGTACCACTCACAAAAGCTCTTTGAGTTTTGTTTTTAGGTTGCTTTGGACAATCTCCTATGAGATAGCCTGTGTCACCACATCTAAAGCATTTTCTTTCCACCTTTCCTTTCTTATCATCACGATCTTTTCAGAAAGGTTTATTGTCATCTCTAGGTTGGCTTACAAACTTTCCTCGTCTTTGAAAGAACTTTTTGAAATCTCTTACGGCCATGGCATATTCTTCATCTTCACTACCCGAGCTAGATTCTTCATCATCACTTGACTCCGTTCTTGCTTAAGGGCAATTGACTTGATCTTTTCCTCTTGCCTTTAACAATCTCAGAATCATTTACCATCACCATTTCATGAACTTTGAGGTTTTCAATTAGCTCATCAATTCCAAACTTTGAGAGATCTTTCGATTCTTTAATAGCCGTAACTTTTGCTCTTCATTTTGGATGAAGTGCTCAAAGAAATTTCCTGACGAAGTTCCTACTACAAAAGGACTTATCAAGTGCTTTGAGGGAAGTAATAATAGTATTAAAACGAGCAAATTCACTATCAATGATTTCATCTTCAGGAATACTAAATTGTTCATATTGTTGAACAAGAAGAACAATTTTGTTATTTTTGACTTGTGAATTTCCTTGACGAGTGATTATTAGAGATTGAAATTTCTTTAGCGGTTTTGTACATAAAGACTCTTTCAAACTTCTTTTTAGTTATTGTAAAGCATCATTTTTGCTTCATTATTTTTTGCAATTAACTTCTTTTGCTCATCACTATGACGAGTAAGTGAAGTATCCTCATCCCGACCACTTGCAATATCTTTTATAATAGCTTTCTGATCACCTTCTATAATTATATACCATAAATCTATATCTTTTGATTTCACATATGTTTCAAAATGGCTTTTCCAATAAATAAATCCATTTGGTTCAAAAAGTGGTGGTCTTTGCATAGATTGGCCTTCTTTAAAGTTTTCAAAATTCATGGATCTTTTCAAGTTTTAAAATACAATAAATTTTAAAAATCTTCAGTAACATAGATCTTGATGCCAATTGTGAAAACTAGAAGGGGGGTTGAATAGTTTTACCATTTTTAATTTTTTTTCTTTGTTATGTTTGTGTGAAATGACTTGATGTATGCAAACAAAATAACAAATAAGTAAACTGCAAGAAAGAAACGATCAAAACACAACACGAGTGTTTATAGTGGTTCGGTCTACAATGACTCTTTTTCCTTGCCTTACTCCACTCCCCGAGTATCCAACTCGAGAGTTTTCTTCACTAGTCAACAAGATCCTTTATCCGGTGGAGAAAACCTTTACATGTCGCTTACATAATATTTCTGACACAAAGCTAGATGTTGAGTTCTTTTACAAGGGTACAACCACTCCCGTCACACTATGTATTTTGAGGACAAAAATACTAACCGATCACTATCATAGGTTTATGATTGTTTGGTGCAAACAATGATATATGAATAAATACAATTCACACAATGACAAACAAACAAGCTTTGCAATGTTTTGTTGAAGCTTGTAATTCTTTGATCTTCTTGCTACAAAGAAGTTCACTAAAATGAAATAATAATGAGTTAGATATATAGAATGATGAATGACATAATGTATGTTGTTTTATGTATGTAAGTGATGATCAAATAACATGGAGTGGCTTGCTATTTATAGCCAAAATGGCTCAGCAAACCACGGATTTGACGGAACCAAAATGTGGGTTCCGTCCGTGTATTACTTTGGTTCAGCGGAGACCTGATAGAGAATCATCAAAATTTTAATCAAATCCAACCAAAATATTTACCATATCTTTCCATGATTCTAGAGTGACAATATAAACAAGATATTCATCATATATTCCAAAGATCTCAAAGATGATGCATGCCATGATGTAAAAATACATTTCCATTTTTAGATTAACATGTTTAAGAAAGTATACTTGTAAAATGTATATACTACCTAAGTGATGTTTAATTTGTGTTAATAAAAGACATGTGACTTTACATGTGAAAGACTTAACTATATTTATGTTTTTCTAAAATAAAGTTTATAATTGTTGTTAACAAAATATAGCAAAGAGCGTAAAATATAAATAACGTTTTTTAGATGATATTTACATTAACAGGTCTCTTGCTCTAAAAGCTAAGAAGGAGTCTAGTGATGAGGAAAGTTCGGCTTCCGATAGTGAAGACGAAGAATATGCACTAGTGGTTAGAGATTATAACAAGTTCTTTAGAAAAAGAAGTAGATTTGTTAGACAACCTCGTGACGAGAAGAAGTCGTTCCCAAAGAACCAAGATGCAAATCACCTCATCGGAGAATGTCCCAAACCACTAAGAACCGAGAACCAAAGAGAATTTGTGAGAGGTTCTTAGAGCGATAGCGGTGAGGAAGAAGAGGAAAAGCCCAATGATGAAACATGTCTTATGGCTCACACTCTAAATGAGGTACACTCCGATTCCTCTTACTATAGTGATGATAATTTGTCAATAGTTGATAATATATTATATGATGAATATAATAAATTATGCGATGTAAGTTCTAATATAATAAATAGAAACATGACACTAAAAGCAACTTTGCATAAACTTGAAACATAAATTTTAGAACTAAAAGACAAAGTCAAAAGACTTGAGAAAAACAAAGAAGTAGATATTGTAGGTAGGTCATGCATATGTCTTCGAGTTGAGAATGAAAAACTCAAAGAAAATGCTCTTAAAATCATTAAGTTTGAAAAGGGAACAAAGGCACTTAATGATATGCTAGAAAATATTAGGTATAGTGAACATGCCGGAGCGGGCTAAGGTTTTGATCTAGATAAAGCATTAACAAGTGAAACTAAACAAATAAAATTTGTAAAATCTAGAGAATCTAAAATAGCAGAGGACGGCACCACTAAAGTTGGGAATGGCACCACTAAATTTAGTGGTACCGTGGTACCATCAACTGCTAAATTCAGAACATAGTCGATTATGAAAAATAACTTAAGTCCTAAACCAAGTCACATAGTAGTTAACAATGTTGAAATACATGTTGCTAGTAAAGAGGAGGTCGAAAGTTTTTACAAACCTTTGTCAACCCATGGGCTTGGCTTTGTAAAACCGAAACCTAGATAAAAAAACTCCTCCACCAAGAAAAACAAATGTTCCTAAACCTCGGTCAAGAACTCCTTAACCGAGAAGTAACTTTGGAAGGCAAACTTATCCAAGTAACTATCCCGTAACTTGGTCTTCAACAACGAAGTTACTTGCCTTGGGAAATTTTGTTCTCTATTCCAACATCCAAACTAAATGTAACAAATGTATGGGATGTTCAGCGCTAACAACTTTGGACCCATGAGATATTGGGGACCAAATGTTTGAGTCTTTGTCTTACTCAATAGATATGCTTGGGAATCGACTTAGAGTCTGATGAATGGATCAAGGACAGTGGATGCACTAATCATATGATAGGGAATCGAAGTCTATTCTCATCTTAAAAAGCATACAATGGAGGTAACATCACTTTCGGTAGTAAATTAAAAGGCAACATCATAGGAAAGGTACGATCTCTCAAAACTCCCTCACTATTAGAAATGTTGAGCATGTAGATAACTTAGGATTTAACTTGCTTAGTATTAGTCAAATGGTTGATAATAAGTGTAGAGTAATATTCTTCAAAGAGGGTTATAAGACTACTAAGGATGGCAAGACCATAGGCAAGGGAGTTAGGAAGAATGGGTTATTTGTTATGAAAGTAGAAAATGAGCCTTAGGATAAGATTTGTCTAGCAACCATAGATGAGAATTCCACTCTATGGCATAGGAGACGAGGTCACGCTAATATGCGTTTAATACAATCTTTAGTGTCTAAGGAACTAGTTAGAAACCTACCTAAGCTTAAGTTTGATAAACACTTTTGTGATGCTTGTAAATTTGGAAAACAAGCTCATTCTAGACATAAAGCTAAGAACATGGTCTCGACCTCTAGATTCCTAGAACTCCTTCACATGGATCTATTCAGTCCATCCGTCGTACGAAGTTACGGAGGAAACTACTACACCTTAGTAATAGTAGATGATTATTCTAGGTATACTTGGACTAGAATTATGAATGATAAGACACAAGCTTTCGGAGAATTCGAAATCTTTAGTAAGAAGGTCCAAAATCAACTAGGTTGTTGATGAGGCAAAAAGTGTACCGCTTTTAAGGGGTTATTTAAGCCCGAATTCGAGATTATTTGATCAATTATTGCCCTAAATCGTTCCTTTTGTCATTTTAGGTACTTTTGGAGAGAAATCTGGAAAAGGAAGCATTTTGGACGTTTTTGGAGCATAAAAGTGAAGAAAACGGCAAAGTCTCAAATTTCCTTGCTGGAACAGTACCTGACGACGTCAAGCTTTTACACGTGACGGCGTCAAGAGTGACAAAAGCGGTGGATACGAAACTTATAACATGATGGCCCAGAGAGTTTTCAAGCTTATTGGCCTGACGGCGTCACCAAGGCCGTCAGGGTCCAATTACACATGACGGCCCAGAGTGTTTTCTACATGACGGCATCACAAATGGATCTAGGCAATACGATTTTTATCATGGCGGCGAGTTGACCGCGTCACAAGTTAATACATGACGCCGTCAAGGTGTAAAATCTATATATAGTTTTCCAATTTTCATTCATTAGTGTGCAACTTTGAGGGAATAACCCTAGATGAATTTTAACAACTTTTCAAGGATTTTAACCCCTTGATTCTTCCATGTTCAATTGAAGATAAGTACTTATCCAAATCATTCAATATATCTATGTGTCGTGTGATTATATCTTACGCTTGTCTTCTCTTTAACATGATAGGCTAGATTTTCATTGTATTTGCTTAGATGTAGTGAAACCTAGATGTTGATTATGGGTTGATTGTTTGTTTATAATTGTTACGGATGATTGTATTCGATGTTAGGCTTAAGAAAACTGGCAGACTTCCATTGGTAACTTGCTTGAACGTCTTAAGAAATATGATCGGAGGTGTACTATGATTTTTGGTTGTATTTAATGCGTAAGAGAATTCTAATGATCCCATGTTAGGAGCTTCTAACGGCTCGACATAGGAGTGAAGTAGGATCTTATAGAGTTAGGGAATATTGTACACGGCCGTACGACTAGTATTAAGGAATATGACCCATCATCCATGCAATTGTAACAAGCTAATCAACCTGTAAAAGATATCTAGGGAGTAATGAAATCTAAGTAAACACAAATTTCCTCATTATTGTTTCCACCACATTAGTATAATAGTTTAATTTTTATTTCTGTTATTTTATTTTGTTTGCATCTTAGTTAATTGGGTTAGTTGGCTAGCAACTAATTCCGCCCACTCCTTCAAAACCCGAGATTTTACTTGCTTTCCATAAAATATAAAAATACAAAAAGAATCATCCCTCACCTCTAGACCTAGTTTAGTATGCTTTCTAATACTAGCGACACTATTCTTGAGTTGAACGATCAATCCCCCGGTACTTGTCACTATACTATACTACAACGATCAGGTACACTGCCTGGTGGGGGTTGTAAGCTTTTCAAGATCCCTTGAGAGGTAAAACCTGTTGCGAGGGCGCAATTCCCACGTATCAAATTCCTTTCTAGTAAGGTTTTATTTTTAGGTTTTCTTTAGTCTATCTTGTTTCTTCGTTTCGTTGTTCGTAACTATCACCATCTGCCATCATGGCAAATGAAGATCTCTCTAACCTTAGAATCACTAGGAGTCGTAGTTCCGTAAGAAATCTCGTTTTACCATATGCAGAACCTGAAAGGGAAATGCATAAGCTAAAGCAATCTCTCTCAACACCCGAACCGTCTAGCATAGCCATTAACTTTGATGAGGCCCTTTCTGAAGAAGATTTAGATAATCACCTCACACCCTCTAGCCCCTAATCCAACAACGATATGAGCACCCCTGAAACTCCCACCCCTAAGCGCCTTAAGGACTACTCCTCCCCGAATTCTCGTGGCTTCTCAAATGCCATTGTTTTCCCAAACGAACACACCGATGAGGTCTTGCGTGCAAACGATGTTTGGCTTGTCCAAAGTGTATGCAAGTTTCGTGGACTAGATACTGATGACCCAATTCAACATATCAGGGATTTCTTGAAGATAGTGGACACCCTCCATACGGATGGGGCCACTAGAAACACGTCCTGATTACGATTCTTCCCTTTCACTCTTTATGAAAAAGCCAAAGAGTGGTATGATAGACTTCCCTCCGAATCTATTTTTACATGGGAGCAACTTATATCCAAGTTTTATGAGAAGTTCTTCCCAGCAGGGAAAACCTCAGCATTTAGTGATAGGATCATCCGTTTCCGAAAGGGAAAGGACGAACCCATCCATAAATCATAAATTAAATTCAAGGATTTAATAAGACAAGTTTGTAACACCCGCAATTCATGCATGCAGCGGAATTCAAACTGGGTGTTACTTGACGGCACAATAGTCACAATAATAGAAAACGAACTCCAATTGAGTCGTTTTAAGAGATTTATCATTCAAATTGTATAAATATCAGAGGTTACAAAATGAGGTCCCAAATGGTTCCATGTTTACAATGTATAATAAAGGAGTTTTTGAATGATAATAAAATTTATAGCCCTCTTGAGTATCCGTGTCCTTCCGTGCCATCCTTGATCATCATGAACCTGAAATACATGCTTGAGAGGTCAACACAAAGGTTGAGTGATATTCATAGAGTTTGTTTAATGTTTTGAACACAATATGTTGGTAGTGTGAGTTATATACTCACACCAATGTTTGGAAAACAAATATGGGCCACGTTGTTACACGCCCGGAACAGTTATTATCAAATACTAAGCTTATGACACCAAAACGTTAACGGGTACCAATATCAATCGGCGGAGTTATCCCGGTAGGTACTTTGCCGTCATACCTAATGTCTCAAATATTAATGCATTTGTTTGAACTTAGTCAATACAAATGGGATTCGTCAATCCCAATAGGCCTATTCACAATATTCGCGCTCACTATTTCTAGTGATTAAATGGTTCATAATAAGGGATCTCGGTTTGGCAAGGATGGTACTTAGTGATAATTGTGGAAAACTAGAAGGGGGGGTTGAATAGTTTTACGTCGTTTTAATTGTTATAAAACAAATTGTTTAAAAGTTTTCGTTGATTTATAAAATATAGATTCGATGGTATATGAAATCTAGTTATACACAATATGAACAACACTAAGTATATATACTATGAAGCAATAATTATGTAAGTAATGAAATAAGTAAAAGATGGAAAGATCAAACCGAGAGACAAGCGATTTATAGTGGTTCGGCTACAAGGCACCTTCCTTGCCCTACTCCACTCCCCGAGCACCTAACTCGAGAGTTTTCTTCACTATATCAACAAGCTCCCTTATGGCGGAGAAAACCGTACACACCAATATACACACCAATCTACACACCAATCTTCACACCAATCTTCACACCAATCTTCTTCACACCTAGCTTTTACACACCAATCTTCTACACACCTTCTTCTACACACCAATCTTCACAACTATCCTACTTCACTACTAATCAACTTCTACTATCTACACAACTATTCTCTAACAAATATTCACAACTAATCACACTATGAAATAATAATCAATGATGATGCACAAACAACTTAGATGTGGAGATCACAACTAGTTGTAATACTTCTTGTCTTGAGGGATAGAAGTATTCTTCTCTTGCACTTGAATGGATTATATATGGATCACTTTGAAACAAAGATTTAAGAATGTATGATCAAAGGATTTATAGATTGGAAATGGAGATCTAGAACAGAAAGTTCTGGAGTGCAAAAGGTGGGGAAAAAATCCAGGTTTAAGGTGGTATTTATAGGCAAACGTTTCTGACAGAGGAGCGTGGTCGGTCCCCTTAAAGCATGGCCGACCCCCTTAAAATTAAGGGGGCCGCCCCTTATAATTAAGGGGGCCGCCCAACTGTAACGGCCAGAAACTTTGTCTTTTAGTGGGGAAAGTTTATTTGGTGAAAAACTAACTGATTTTGGTTAAATATTTGAAATCATATATTTAGTATGATTAAAACATTTTTCCTTATTACCAAAAGTGTTTTTCAAAAATATATAATAAGATTATATAATTAAATAAACTTTGTATTAGTTAATTAAATACCCCTTTGATCATACATTGCACTAAACACTTTGTTTATTCATACCTTAAGTGATTTGGATGTAAAGAGAAATATTAATCACCAAATACTTGTTTATGTCATAAGTTTTAGTTCTTTGAGGTTATATTTTGTAATGATCAAAACATAGAGATATTGATAAAAACTTAATAATGTTTTTAAGGCATTATTTATGTCAACAATCTCCCCCTTTTTGATTATTACAAAACCTTAAACTCAAAAGATTTAAAACTTGTTATTAGACAAGTATTATAGAGTTTACCATTTCTCTTCTCCCCCTTTTTGTAAAATCAAAAAGGTTAGGCCGAATAATCTTCGTGAAAGAAGTTTAAACGGGTAGAGAACTCCCCCTTGATGTATGCTCCCCCTCGTTTGAGAGCACAAAGGGAACGAGCAATTGGAATCTTGGCTACAAAAATATTTTGAAGAGAGCAACACACATATATATGCAAAAGCAATAATTATGCAAATAAAAATAGATTCATTCAAGCATGATAGAAATAATTAGCATAACAACATTCAATATGCTTGTAGCATATTGATTACACTAAAACAAAAGAAAAGATATAGTCCTATATTGCCTAAGAGAGCACTTGGACTTGCTTGCAACCCATGGTTGATTTGTTTTATTTGCTTGAAGGAAAACAAAAGCATGGAGCTTAGATATTTGATTGAGGTGGATATGGGGTGTTGCATGGAGCAGAAGAAGTGGATCTCACGATGTTGTATCGTGTTAAGGGTGGTATTGGATGATTACGAGTGAGAAGATATTCAATCCAAGAAATATCTTCACTCAAGTAGAGGATTTGTTTTTGAAGGAATATGCAACAAGGGCAAAAGTGAGTGTGATTTGTAACTTGATCCAAGTTAAGAGAGTGGGGAAGGCAATTTGCATAGGGTGATGATGGAGGTAGCCCTTTGTTGCGTTGTGCAAGATGCATAGCAAGGAGATCACTAAGATCATGGATTTGGTTTATTTCATCACGGAACCTTTGTTTTTCCGTGGCAATGTGGAGGGGATCATAGGTTTGGTATGGATGAGTTGGGTTTGAGTAGTTGGAATTGTAGTTTGATGGTTCATCAAACTTGCATGGATCATTATAAGTTGTTGGAGGTTGAGAGGTGTAGTTTAGCTTGAAGGAAGATGTTTGGCCAATGTTGTATGGTTTGTAAAGTGGATCAAATGAATGCCTTTGTTGGTTTGATGCAAAGTTTGGGAAATATGAGGTTGGTGGTGAGGAATGATTTCCAACTACATTTGTGATGATAGATTTGTTTCGAGGACTTTTTCGTCGCCAAACGGGTTTTTCCGTCATCCTTGCTAGCCTTGAGGCTTTTGATTTTGGTTTGTTTGGAGAGTTCATGATGGGATGAATGGAGAGCTTTGAGGATTGGGGATATTTATAGTGTAAGATTTGTGTGTTTAAGGATGGATAAAGTTTGTTTGGAGGATTAGGACAAAATGTGTTGGTGAAAAATGGGAAATGTAGGTTTAAATGGGCTAAAAAGCAGAAAAGATTCTGTAAACCCGACCATCAGATGGCCGGTCCCCTTAATTAGGGGGCGGTCCCCTTAAAATTAAGGGGGCCGCCTTACATAATTAAGGGGGCCGCCCATCTGGTGATTTCCAGATTGCCAGAATTGGGTTTTTGGCAGAAAATTTGCAGAAAGGTTGTGTTTTTGGACTTGGATTCAAGCAAGTTCAATTCCTTTAGGCAATATAGCATCTAATCTAATCAAGATATAGCATACATGCAAAAACACATAAGCAAAGGAGCAAATAATCAACACATAATAAGCAATAGGAGGTAAACAAAGGCAAGCACACTTAATCTTCCTAAGGCACCTATCTTAGATTGAAGGCAAGGATCTTAGTGAGTGGAAAAACTAGTGATGGATCAAGATGACACCATTATTAGTGAATTTGTTCTAGTGAGTGTCTATATGCAACAAATGTGGAGTTGTGATTGTTTCGACTCCTAGAAGCAAAAAGAAATAGCGATCCTAAGAAACAATCCAAATAATCTCCTTGATTCAATTTTTGCTCGATCATGAGTGTCAAAGACATATATTAGATTATATACCTTGACAATTTATGTGAGAGTTTATGCATGATTTTGAAATATAATGTTTTTTTTTTTTTTTTTTTTTTTTTTTTTTTTTTTTTTTTTTTTTTTTTAGAATTAGTCAACAATGCAAGGAAAATGGTTTTCATGGGGTTCCTAGATTGTGAGAATAATTTTTAGAGAAAATTGATTGAGTTTTAAAAAAAAATTTACGCAAAGAAAATAAATTTTCCCAATCTTTAGTTTTGTGCGAAATAGATTCCTAGACTCAGAAAAGATGAAATGAGAGAAAAATAAATTTCATGCAAGTATTAATTTGAAATATTTCAATATAATTTAGTCAACTTGTTCCATCATTCCTAATCCTAAACGCAAGTAGTTGAATAATTCACGCTTAAGGGGTTTTGTGAATATATCCGCAATGTTATCTTCCGATGCAACCTTTTCTATAGATATATTTCCTTTTTGTACATTATCCCTAAGAAAATGGTGACGTATTTCTATGTGTTTAGTCTTAGAGTGTTGCACAGGATTTTTACTTAAATCTATCGCACCTTTGTTATCGCACATAATGGGGACATTTTCTAACCTAATGACATAGTCTATGAGAGCTTGTTTCATCCATAGTGCTTGTTGACATGCCTTTCCGGCGCTTACATATTCGGCTTCGGTGGTAGAAATAGCAAGAGCGGTTTGCTTCTTCGAAAACCAAGACGTTAGACAACATCCCATAAACGTGCAAATACCGCTAGTGCTCTTTCTATCTACGTAGTCTCCCGCATGATCCGAATCCGCATATACAATGGTTTCTATGCCGGATTCCTTAGGATACCATAATCCTAAGTGTATAGTGCCTTTAATGTATCGGAAGATACGCTTAACCGCTTCTAGGTGAGAGGTTTTGGGATCCTCTTGAAAACGGGCACAAAGGCAGACACTAAACATGATATCGGGTCTACTTGCCGTCAAGTATAGTAAACTACCTATCATTCCTCTATACTTGGAGTTATCTACGGACTCACCTTCATCGTCCTTTGTGAGCTTTACCTCCGTAGACATGGGTGTTTTTATGGGTTTTGAGTCTTCTAGGCCAAATTTCTTAAGCATTTCCTTAATGTACTTAGATTGGTTAAAGAATATTCCATCTTCTAATTGTTTTATTTGTAATCCTAGGAAGAAGTTAAGTTCACCCATCATACTCATCTCAAACTCATCATGCATAATTTTGGCAAATTCATCACACATGTCTTGACAAGTCGATCCAAATATAATGTCATCAACATATATTTGAACAATGATGAGATTAGGGTCTTTCCTTTTAGTGAAAAGAGTGTTATCTACCATTCCCATGGAATAATCATGTTTAATAAGAAAAGCTTTTAATCGATCATACCAAGCTTTGGGAGCTTGTTTGAGTCCATACAAAGCTTTCTTTAACTTATAAACATAATCAGGTTTTGCGAAGTCAATGAATCCTGGAGGTTGTGCCACATATACCTCCTCATTGATAAAACCGTTAAGGAATGCACTTTTCACATCCATTTGGAATAACTTAAAATCTAGGGCGCAAGCATAGGCAAGTAATATCCTAATTGATTCTAGTCTAGCTACGGGGGCATAAGTTTCATCATAATCAATTCCTTCTTGTTGATTATAACCTTGGGCAACTAACCTAGCTTTATTCCTAGTAACTATTCCATTCTCGTCTAACTTATTTCTATATACCCATTTGGTTCCTATGATGGTCATATCCTTTGGATTTGGGACTAGTTCCCAAACATCATTTGCCTTAAATTGATTTAATTCTTCTTGCATAGCTATAATCCAACTTTCATCCTTTAAAGCCTCACTAATATTCTTAGGTTCTATTGCTGAGAGGAAACAAAAGAAGTTGTTTTTATCTTGGGCTTGTGACCTAAGGGTTCTTTGGTTAAGATGTCCTATTATATTATCTAAAGGATGTGATCTAGATTCTTTAATATTAACGATTTCGTTATTTTCTAACTGAGTTTCTTCATTGTCATTTCCTATGGGTTTTGTTTTACTAACCCCAATAGCTTCTTCTTCGACTAAATTATCATCTTCTAAAGGTAGCGTTTTAGAAGGTGGTGGTGTTTCATCAAATGTTACATTTAGTGATTCCTCTACTTTCATTGAGTGTTTGTTAAGTATTATATATGCTTTACTATTTTGTGAGTATCCTAAAAATATTCCTTCATATGACTTTGGATCAAACTTAGTGAGGTAGTCCTTAGTGTTTAAGATATAGCATTTACTTCCAAATACTCTAAAGTAGCTTAAGTTAGGTTTTCTATTTCTTAATAACTCATAAGGAGTTTTTCCTAGAATTCTTCTAATTGATACCCTATTTAGAATATAAGTCGATGTATCTACGGCGTGACACCAAAATTTTTGTGGAATGGATTGTTCATTTAACATAGTTCTACTCATTTCTTGTAGTGACCTATTTTTTCTTTCTACTACCCCATTTGATTGAGGAGTACGAGGAGCGGAGAAATTATGAGATATTCCATCTAACTCACAATATTTTCCGAATTGTACTTCGTTATCAAATTCCCTTCCATGGTCCGTCCTAACGGCAACTATTGAGCATCCTAACTTATTTTGAATCATTTTGCTAAATATTTCGAATTTTTCAAAGGCTTGGGTTTTGTCACTTAAAAACCTAGTCCACGTGTATCGTGAGTAGTCATCTACTATTACTAAGGTATACTTGTTTCCTCCATAGCTCCGCACAGCGAATGGACCAAAAAGATCCATATGTAATAATTCTAGGCACCTAGTAGTGGATACTATATTCTTAGCTTTGTGGCTAGCATGAGCTTGTTTTCCAACTTTACATGCATCACAAAAATGTTTGTCATATTTTAGATTAGGCAAGTTTCTAACTAATTCCTTAGAGGCCAAAGATTGTATTTGTTGCATGTTAGCATGTCCTAATCTCCTATGCCACAATGTGGAGTTTTCGTCTAGGGTCGTTAGGCATATCCTATCTTCAGGTTTGTTTCCTAGTTTCATAACATATACACCTCCTTTCCTAATACCTCTACCTATAATTTTTCCATTCTTAATTATTTCGCTATCTTCTTCGGAAAAGATAACTTTACATTTATTATCGCATATTTGGCCTACACTAAGTAAGTTATATGTTAAATTATTAACATGTTCAACATTTTCAATAGTAAGTGAGTCTTGAGAAATCGTACCTTTGCCAATAATTTTTCCATGCAAGTCACTACCAAAGATAACGTTACCTCCGTTGTATGCCTTATATGTAGAGAATAGCTTTCGGTTCCCTGTCATGTGCCTTGAGCATCCACTATCCTTGATCCATTCGTCAGGCTCCAAGTCAATTCCAAGGCATATTTCGTCGGTTGCTTTTGCCATGAAACACTTTTCTTCTCTTGGTTTTTCCACTTCTTCTTTGTCACTATCACTCCATGTTCTACTAACAAATGCACCTTGATTATTATAACTCGGCGGCTTTAGACATTCACCAACGAGATGATTTGGACTTCCACATCTAAAGCATTTTCTTTTCACGTAATTGTCACTTCTATTTCTTTGGAACGATTTTCTATCGTCATGTGATGATCTAGTGAATCTTCCTCGTCTCTTGAAGAATTTCTTGAATTCTCTTACGGCCATTGTATATTCTTCGTCTTCACTTTCGTCACTTGAATCATCATCATCACTAGGTTCCTTTTTGGCTTTTAGAGCAATGGATTTGATTTGTTCTTTCTTGACTTTGACCGTTTCCGAATCTCTTCTTATGATTTCTTCATGAACCTTCAAGTTGCCAATTAGTTCATCTAGTGATAACGTCATCAAGTTCTTTGATTCTTCAATTGCCGTGACCTTAGCTCGCCATTTTGGATGCAATGCCCTAAGAAATTTCCTAACACAATTTTTACTAGAAAATGTCTCATCAAGTGCTTTTAAACTTGTGATGATAGTGTTAAACTTAGTAAAAGCATTATCAATTGATTCCTCTTCCGGAATCGTAAATTGTTCATATTGTTGTACAAGAAGATCTATTTTATTGTCTTTGACTTGGCTATTACCTTGGTGAGTGATTAGTAAAGAATCCCAAATTTCTTTTGCGGTTTTACACATAAAAATTCTTTCATATTCTTTGCGTGGTAACGCATTATAAATAACCATTTTAGCCTCATTATTTTTTGCTAGTTTCTTTTTCAAATCATCATTTTGTTTTTCAAAAGCTACAATTTCATCTATTTTAGTTTCAACATTATATTGAATAGGGGGAAAATCACCAAAGGTAATAATATGCCAAAGATCAAGATCTTTTAATTTCACATACATTTCGAATCTATTTTTCCAATATAAAAATCCATCACTTTCAAATAGTGGTGGTCTTTGCATAGATTGCCCTTCTAAATATTTTAAAGATTCCATAGATCGTTACAAGTTTTAAAATACAATATATTTTAAAATTCTTGCTAGACGTGGCTCTTGATACCAATTGTGGAAAACTAGAAGGGGGGGTTGAATAGTTTTACGTCGTTTTAATTGTTATAAAACAAATTGTTTAAAAGTTTTCGTTGATTTATAAAATATAGATTCGATGGTATATGAAATCTAGTTATACACAATATGAACAACACTAAGTATATATACTATGAAGCAATAATTATGTAAGTAATGAAATAAGTAAAAGATGGAAAGATCAAACCGAGAGACAAGCGATTTATAGTGGTTCGGCTACAAGGCACCTTCCTTGCCCTACTCCACTCCCCGAGCACCTAACTCGAGAGTTTTCTTCACTATATCAACAAGCTCCCTTATGGCGGAGAAAACCGTACACACCAATATACACACCAATCTACACACCAATCTACACACCAATCTTCACACCAATCTTCACACCAATCTTCACACCAATCTTCTTCACACCTAGCTTTTACACACCAATCTTCTACACACCTTCTTCTACACACCAATCTTCACAACTATCCTACTTCACTACTAATCAACTTCTACTATCTACACAACTATTCTCTAACAAATATTCACAACTAATCACACTATGAAATAATAATCAATGATGATGCACAAACAACTTAGATGTGGAGATCACAACTAGTTGTAATACTTCTTGTCTTGAGGGATAGAAGTATTCTTCTCTTGCACTTGAATGGATTATATATGGATCACTTTGAAACAAAGATTTAAGAATGTATGATCAAAGGATTTATAGATTGGAAATGGAGATCTAGAACAGAAAGTTCTGGAGTGCAAAAGGTGGGGAAAAAATCCAGGTTTAAGGTGGTATTTATAGGCAAACGTTTCTGACAGAGGAGCGTGGCCGGTCCCCTTAAAGCATGGCCGGCCCCCTTAAAATTAAGGGGGCCGCCCCTTATAATTAAGGGGGCCGCCCAACTGTAACGGCCAGAAACTTTGTCTTTTAGTGGGGAAAGTTTATTTGGTGAAAAACTAACTGATTTTGGTTAAATATTTGAAATCATATATTTAGTATGATTAAAACATTTTTCCTTATTACCAAAAGTGTTTTTCAAAAATATATAATAAGATTATATAATTAAATAAACTTTGTATTAGTTAATTAAATACCCCTTTGATCATACATTGCACTAAACACTTTGTTTATTCATACCTTAAGTGATTTGGATGTAAAGAGAAATATTAATCACCAAATACTTGTTTATGTCATAAGTTTTAGTTCTTTGAGGTTATATTTTGTAATGATCAAAACATAGAGATATTGATAAAAACTTAATAATGTTTTTAAGGCATTATTTATGTCAACAATAATAAAACAATCAGGTAAGCATACAATTTAAAAACATTGTGCTCGGTTATAAATAGCATGTATTCCCCCCAAGGGTTTGTAAAACAATTAAGTAATCGAAAGTGGGGCTATGAACTCACCTTAAGTAAGATAGCAAGTAATGAATGTAACAGTTGAATCGTGAAGGTTTCTACGAGCAACCTATAATCGAATGTTGCGACTTAGGATCGGAGTAAAGAATATGAAGTAGTGCCTATATATATATCTTGCATTTAGTCCATGATGTGGTATGATGTATATTGTAAGTCTTTGAAAGAAAAGATTTATGAACATATATGTTTTGTATATCGTTTACTACCGTTCGGGCCGACATAATTCAGAAGTCATGTTAGTAAGCGTTCGAGGAGCCAGGACACTTTAACTCGTAAATCCACAACTCAACTCGACGGCTTACATAATGAACTCCTCACATGAGGCTCCCTACTATTGTAGTAGTTGATGAAATATATAGATATAAGTTTTGATCCGAAAGGTTACATGTCCAATACTTGAATAAACTTAGGAAAGTTTATTTGTACATGAAGATTGTTATTAGGGGTAGTTTCATAAGTCTTGTATGACCATTTTCTCTTTGTAATATCTCATGGTTCCTTTTTAAGTGAAGTAGATCCAAATTGCTTGTTCAAGTTCTCGCCAATTCCTTGTTTCATGTTTACGCCTATGTAAGTTGGTATGGTCATTTCGTCATGGCCTAGCCATGACCTTTGGTCCTTGTTCCAAGGTCATGAGACACAACCTTGGCTCTAGCCATGGTTGTGGTCTTGATTATAGGTCATAAGACCTCTTGTTCCTTTCAAAGTATAACCATAATCTTGTGACTTTCGCCTAAAAATGGGCTGTTTAGAATTTGAAGAATTTTATCACTCGGAAAGTGTTTTTAGGTCTCGAGCTTCTTTGTACCTAAACGAAAACGTCGTTCCGGACAACTTTCGTGTTTTAACTTTTTGATGAATCAGAGCAGAAGTGTGACTTTCAAAACCCAAATTTGATCAGAATGGTATTTGGCAGTTTTGCCGGAAATCTTGGGTAACTTCAAATGGGCGTAACTTTTGACTCGTATACTCGTTTTGGGTGGTTCAAGTTGCTACGGTTTCCTTGTTAAGTCCTCTACTGTAATATGTAATGATCAAATATCATATTTTTACCATTTTGATCAGGTCTTACTAAGAAAGTCACTAGTTTACTTGTTTTAGTAACTTGTTGTAACAATCAATAACAATAACTTGTTTTAATCATTTTTATACATCATGGACATAACTACAAGACATAATATAGCAAGAATAACATGTAAATAACATGAACATGATTATTTAACAAGAATCAAGTTAGGGTTTGGCTCACAACTTTTGGCTTTCAAAGATGAAAGGAAGTTAACATGTAAGGATAGGACTTTGATAGACTTGCTTCAACCCACTTCTCTTCATGCAATCTTTCTACCCTTGGTATTCTTGAAAGATGGATGATGAAGGTTTAGGTGACTTGAGTGGATTCAAACTCAAGAGAAATCACCAAGTATATTAGGGATTGGAAGAGTTTTGGTGAATGATAATCTAGCTAGGGTTTCTATCTTGAAGAATCACTTGAACCATGCATGAAACTAGAAGGAAATGAGCAAAGGATGGTGTGGTTTGTGTGTGTGATATCCACGGCAAAGGGAAGGGGAGGAAGGGAGTATTTATAGTCCCAAAATGAGGAGGTTAGGAAAGTGCTAGGAAATTACTAAAACTTGGTGACCAAGTTGTAAATAAGTGTTGATTTAAGGGTAAATTCATGAAATTTAGCCACATAGTGTGAATCCCCCCTCCTAGGGCGGTTCACATGGATAAGGGGGGGGGGGGGGTGAGGTGTGCCTTGGATGATATTATCCAAGTTACTAGATGAGTTTTGACTCCGGGAAATGCCAATCGTAAATGATTAAGCCTCAAAACGTAAAACCGGGTGTCGTAAAATTATGGAATTTGAAAGTATTGTTAAACATGTCCATATAGTCCATAATAAAATATAAAATGAGTGGTAGGATCTATCGGGTGCTAAAACCCTGCTAAAAACTGGAAACACGGGTCTAAAACGCGTAATACGTAAAACGTACGAATATTGCGTAAAATTGAGAAAAGTAAAATGTTACTTTTCTAATGTGATAAAAATGATTTAAAATGACTTATAATGTCTAGACTGGGCTCAGTCTAGTGTCGGTTGGTATTAAATGTCTTTTAGACATCAAACCGTAAGCCTAAAAATCAAGGAATGACTTATAACATCAAGGGATGATTTTTGGTCAATGGAGGAGGGAAAAAATATGTTGACTTTTTCTAATAATTTGAAAACTCAAATCGTCTTAGAAACGCGTTTTGTGGTCTAACGGTTAATTGCCCATACGGTTAAGCGTGCTTATGTGAAAATAGTACTGGCTTGGGTGACCTGCCGGGAAGTCTTTGGTCATGTTTTTCTCAGTCACGATTAATTCTCAAATAAATCATGAGTGTGTCAAACATTTTTCTGATGCGGGGTCACTTAACGCGGTCGAGTTTCGTTGTACGTAGAATTTCTGAATGACGTTTTACCCTAAAACGTGTAATTCCCTGTAATTCCTTAATAACTTTCACGAAAATGAGCTTATGAATGTCAAACTTTTAATTTGCCATGGAAATTATTTATCACTTGAGCCCAAGAAATAAAAATCAAATTTCGGGAAAATTTTCGGGAAAAATGAATAGTAAAAGTGAATAGTGAAATTTTCCGGGAATAGTAATTATCCTGAAAAATGTGAATTGTTACAAAGTTCCCCATCATGGCATTGAACTTTGGCTTCTGGTCCAAATCTTCTACGACAATGTCTCCCCAAACTACCAGAACGGAATCAATAATTCAAGAAAAGGGAAAATAGCTAATCTGAGCGCCGAGGAAGGGTGGAATAAGATTGAGGAATATGCTCAAGACTAGGACGATACTTGGGATGAACTCGATTCGACTATGAGCACATCCGAAATCACACAAACACCCTCAGATCAGCTAAGGAAAATTCACAAAAGGGTTGAATACCTTGCAGGGTCGCGAACAACTAGACAACTTTCAAATCCTTACTTGATCTGCGACTACTGTGGGGGCCCGCACGAGGTAGAGGAATGCGGAAGAGAAACCACGACCGAACATGCGTGTTTGTCGGGACATGACATCTACGCTGACCCCTCCTTTTTACCTTTTTACCAAAACGATGATTATACCCTTTGGGGGAATCTGGTGAAAAGAAAAGAAGGAGAGGAAGGCCCTGAATACAAAATCAGGAGCACTTTTGAGGATGACCTTGGGCACTTTACTCAGGAAAAAGGCTTACAATTGAAAGGGCTTGACGAGCTCATCGCTGAGCAACAGAATGACATGGAAAAATGGTTCAACAAGCTTAATGCCACCCCTGATGGCCATAACATGCCCCCAGTAAGCCAAAAAGATCCCCTGCTTGTGGTTACTACTCGAGCTGGAACAACAACCAAGGACCCTCCTTATCTGAGCCAACATCCTATCACCATTGAGCCAAACGATCCCAGTGAGAAGGAAGGTAATGTGAGCAACGAGGCTCTTGAACAACCTCCTCTGGTGACCCCATTTCCACCAACTTCACCTAACCAACCTGTGAGAATCCCATTTCCATCCCGCCTAAAAAACCAGAAGATTGAAAACGATAATAAGAGATTCTTGTCATATCTAAAAGATTCAGTGGTCACCATACCTCTCCTTGATGCTTGCTATCACATGCCCAAGTATAGCTCATACTTCAAAAGATGGCTTGCCAACCGAAAGAAACTCGAGGGTCTTGTGACTCTGGGAGAAGAATGTTCGGTGGTGACCCAACAAGGGCTACCAAAAAAGGTAGACGACCCAGGCAGTTTCACCTTGCCCTGTTCCATAGGATCTCCATCGATAAAGAATGCTCTTGCCGATTTAGGGGCAAGCATCAACCTCATGCCCTACTCCATGTTCCTCAAACTAGGATATTTCGGACTAAAACCTACCCGTATGAACATCCAGCTAGCCGATAGATCGGTCAAATATCCTTTGGGGATATGCGAGAATGTGCTAGTCAAAGTAGGGAAGTTCAAATTTCCACTCGTGTAGTCATTGATGTTCACGACGGCAAGTTAACCTTACGAGTAGGGACCGATAGCTTGACCTTTGATATTAAAGACACTATGAATCTATCTCTCGAAGCAGCTAACCGGCTCTATTTCATCGGAGAGGTCGATGAACTAACTGATGTCATTGACAACTGTGTTGATGAACAAATCGAATAAGGCTGGTTACGGGATGAGAGTTTCCTCCCCATAATGGAGGAGGAGAAGACGGAGGGCGCTAGCGCAGTCACCTTCTACCCCAGACAAGAGACCACTGAACAGCTCGAACTCCGTAAACCCAAAAACAAGCTAAAGCCCTCCATTATCGAACCACCTAAGCTAGAACTTAAAGAACTCCCAAACCACTTGGAGTATGCCTTCCTCCAGGGAGAGGATCAACTGCCAGTAATCATAAACTCTTCCCTTGAACATGAGCAAAAGGATAGAGTCTTAGGAGTTCTAAAGAAATATAAAGGAGTCCTTGCATGGAGTGTAGCCGACATTAAGGGGATTCACTCAACCTTTTGCATGCATAAGATTCTTATGAAAGAAGACTATAAACCAGCCGTGCAACCCCAGAGGCGGGTGAATCCCAACATTAAGGAGGTGGTGAAAAAAGAAGTTATCAAACTCTTGGATATAGGGCTGATATACCCGATTTCGGATAGCCAGTGGGTTAGTCCTGTACATGTTGTACCAAAGAAAGGAGGAATGACTGTGGTGAAAAATGACAACGGTGAGATGGTACCCTAGAGAACGGTTACTGGTTGGCGGGTATGCATCGATTATAGAAAGCTCAATGATGCAACCAGAAAGGATCACTTTCCCCTCCCATTCATTGACCAAATGTTGGAAAGATTATCCGGGCACGAGTACTACTGTTTCTTGGATGGATTCTCAGGATATTTTCAAATCCCCATAGCCCCTGAGGACCAAGAATAAACCACATTTACTTGCCCTTATGGAACATTCGCCTATAAGAGGATGCCTTTTGGGCTGTGTAACGCTCCCGCCACTTTTCAACGATGCATGACCGCAATCTTTCACGAGGTAATGGAAGACAGCATGGAAGTTTTCATGGATGATTTCTCAGTCTTCGGGGACTCTTTCGACCGCTGTCTCACTAACCTCAAAAAAATGCACAAACGTTGCGAGGAAACCAACTTGGTCCTAAATTGGGAGAAATGCCATTTTATGGTAAAAGAAGGGATTGTGCTTGGGCATAAGGTCTCAGGAAATGGGATTGAGGTGGACCAAGCAAAGGTTGAAGCTATATCTAAACTACCTTATCCCACGACTGTTAAAGCAATATGTAGCTTCTTGGGTCATTCCGTGTTCTACAGGAGGTTCATTAAGGACTTCTCTAAAATAGCTCGGCCAATGACTCAATTACTTGTAAAGGATGCCCCTTTCGATTTCTCTCAAGAATGCAAGGATGCATTCAATCTCCTGAAAAAGGAACTCATGCAAGCCCCAATCATGGTTACACCCAACTGGGAGTTACCTTTTGAGATCATGTGTGACGCTAGCGACTATGCTGTTGGGGCAGTATTAGGCCAAAGGTGTAATAAACAATTCCAACCAATATACTACGCTATCAAAACTATGAATCCCGCTCAAGAGAATTATTCTACCATCGAAAAAGAACTATTAGCCGTGGTGTTCGCTTTCGACAAATTCCGCCAATATCTTGTCTTTTCAAAGACGGTCGTTTTTACTGATCATTCGGCTCTCCGATACCTTTTTGTAAGGAATTATTGAAGATACTGCTGGTTGATACTGCTGACAGGTTCCTGCGGAAGGATTAGTGATTTTCTGCTGATAACTGGTTCCTGCGGACGAATATAGATCCAACGGATAGAGTTTAACCGTGGATATAACTTATGTATTTTAGGACAAGATATGTAGAATATCTTTTATTGTTTTATTATTATTCGTTTCTTGTAAGAAAGGTTAGGGTTTCCACTAGTATATAAGGAACCCTAGGTCATTGTAATAGGAACAAGTTTCTAGTACGAGTTTCATTAATATTATTAGTTTATTGATCCATAGAGGATCAAGTTTAGTATAAGTTTGTTTTTATATTCCGCATAATTACTAGCTCACAGAGATTATCTAACTTAGTTTAACTAGTGATTACATTAGTTAGCTAACGATCTATTGGCTCGTGGTCTATCAAGATATAGATCCCTACAAGTGGTATCAGAGCCACTAGATACTCTCTATAACCTCTACACAATCACATAACTATTCAATCAGTAAAAATGGGAGACAAACCAGGTGGTGATGTTGCTCTCTTAGAAGCAGGCTCTCTTACTCAACAACTACAACAGGTGGCCTTCTCCAACAGCAATGCAAAACTTCCTTTTCTTAGGAAGGATGAGTATGAAATCTGGGCCATGAAGATGCAGAACTGGATTGCAAGTGTTGACTATTACCTCTGGAATGTTATACTCAATGGTTGTCATCCTAAAAAGCAAAGTGTTGATGCTAATGGTAAAGTTACAATTTTGGAACCTGTTTCTGCTGAAGAAATTCTTGCTATTCAAAGGGAGAACAAAGCAAGAACCATATTACTGCAGGCAATCCCTGATGGCCACATGGGAGATTTTCATTCCATGACTGATCCAAGAGAAATCTGGTGGGCCATAAAAGCAAGATTTGGTGGGAATGAAGAATCAAAGAGGATGAGAAAAAGTATGTTGAAGATGGAGTTCCAAGAATTCAAGATTACTGAAGAGGAAGGTCTCCACAAAGGTTATGACAGGTTTCAAAAGATTCTGAGTCACTTAAATCAGCTTCTAGTCAGACTTGATAATGAAGAGGTGAATTCTAGGTTTTTAAGAGCCTTACCTCCCCATGGTCTCAAGTGAGTATATCATTGAAAACCAAAGGTGGCTTGGATTACCTCAGCTTTGATGACTTGTACAACAAACTCAAAGCTTTGGAAGGTGACATAAAGGGATTCTCTCCATATGCAACAACTCCTTCACAATCTGCATTTGTCAGTTCTAACTCAAACTACATGCCACATACCTATACCAGTCCATCTCCAGCACCACAGGTTTACTCAAGTCCATCCACTCCAAGCCATAGTCTTCCAATGACCACATTGTCTTTTTCAAGTGCTAATCCTATAACTCATCCAAAGATTAGCAATGTGATGGAAGATGTACTTCATTCGTTTGTTGCTGAAGTTGATAAACAGCAACAAATAGCTTATGAAGATTTTGAGCAGATTGATGAACTTGCTTTAGAAGAGTTGGACTTAAAGTGGCAAATGGCTATGCTATCTCTCAAGGTTAGAAGATTTGAGCAAAAGGTTGGTAAAAAGCTCAATGTTGAAGGAAGAGATGCAGCTAGGTTTGATAGAAGGAAGGTGAAGTGTTATGGTTGTGGAGAAATTGGTCACTTTGCAAGAGAATGCACAGCCAAGAAGGGTGAAGCCAGTACCAGATATTCAGCATACAAGAAGAAAGAAGTGGAAGCTGGAGAATCAAAGGCCTTGATCACTGCTATAGATACTAGTGTAGACTGGAATGAGCATGATGATGTTGATACAAGCAGCTCTCCTCAAATCTCCTGCATGGCTAGTTGTAATGATAGCTTTGGACTCATGGGAATCTCTCCTCAGGTATCTACTTGTGCTTCTGATTGTGATTCTAAATATACAACTCTAAAAGAAGCTTATGATGATATGAAACCAAAATATAATGCTTGTTTTATTGAAGCTGCAACTTATAAAGAAGCTTTTAAAACTTTAGAACAACAAAAGGTGTGGTTTCAATAGAATCAATTAGCTTATGAGGAAAAGATTAGAGTTTTAAGTAGAGATTTAGAATGTGCTAGCAATGAATTAAAATTTTCTGAAAAAGAAAAAGCTAGAATTGAGTCTGAGAAAAATGTTTTTCAAGAGAAACTAGATAAAGAAATAGCTTTACATAAAAATTGGTTGATTTCAGGAGATAATTTAGCTAGTTATCTTTATGGTAGTCAAGCTGTAAACTCTGGGATAGGTTTAGGGTTTAAAAAATATGTTGGCTTAGAGGCAAGGAATGATGTAGGTAAATCTACACCAGGAGGCTTAGCAAATTATGTTAAAGAAGGAGCTTTGCATGCTGTACCAGGACCCATCAGAGGTGTATTTATGCCTACTACCAAAACCTCTGACTTTGATGGTTCACACCATCTCTTTGGCAAAAAGTCTAAAGACTTGCCAAATAAGTCTGAAGTCCCTCCAACCATAGGAACCCCTAAGCCCACATCCCATAAGGTTGACTTACCAGCATCAATGGAAACCACTGGCATTAGGATCAATGACTCCCCTGACACTAGAAGTATATCTAGTAATGATTCTAAAAATTATGTCTCTTGTTCTTCCAGGGACAAGACCTCAGAGACCTCTAGTTATGCCAGCTGTGATTCCAAGACCAAGTCAGACTCACCCAAGTCCTCAATAAAGATTTCTGACAAGTCATCTTACAAGTCTGTAGACTCTGAAGTTGCTGCTGATGAAGTTCTTTATCAACCAGCCTCTTCTGAAGACTTGTTATTTACTTCTTATGAAAACAATTCCTTTCAGTGTTTACAAAACAATTCTGTTTCTGATGTTTGTTTGAATAATTCTATGTTTAATAAGACATCTTTTGGATTTAATAAATCTTATAAGAAAAAGAAGTGTTTTGTTTGTGGTAGCAAGTTGCATTTAATTAAGGATTGTGATTTTCATGAAAAGAGGATGGGTGTTTCTGTTTTTAATAATAGACCTAGACAAAAGTGGACTAATACCTGTACCAAACCCTCACTAGCTCCACAGGCTAAGTATCATGTCAGCAGAATGTATTCCACTCCTGCTGATTGGCCTGTTTATTCCAATAGGTCTGTTTTTAATAATAGATATATGAATACCAATAGAAATAGACATGGATCTCAACCATTTAATGGTGTTAATCATTGGTATGAATATACTGACCAAATGTATATGGGAAGGGGTAATTGGGATTTTGCTGAAAAGTCCTCAGCAGATTGTTCTTGGACATATAAAAGACCATTTAACTACAGGGAATCCAGGAACAACTATGGATCTAACTCATCATCTTGGGTTCATCAGAATGATCCACAGGGCAGGCTCAAGTCTTTCATGACTTAAGTCTCTTAAAACATGTTGTTGTTGTATATTAACTTTCTTTGTTGTAGGAACATCCTCTTCTTAATAAAGACTTAGGTATTGTTGATAGTGGCTGTTCAAGAAACATGTCTGGTAACGAAGAGAAGCTGCATGACTTTGTGCCTATTAATGGAGGCATAGTGAGGTTTGGAAGTGGAGTAGGAAGGATCACTGGCAAAGGTACCATTAGAACTCCAAAGGTGGATTTTGAGAATGTCTACTTTGTGAAGGAGCTTCAAGGATTCCATTTGTTCTCAGTCTCACAAATTTGTGACAAAAAGCTTCCTGTGCTTTTCACTGAAGATGGTTGTTTCATTCTTTCACCTGATTTCCAAATGCCTGATGACAATCAAGTATTACTAAAGGCTCCAAGAAACCATAATCTTTATACCTTTGACTTGAATGATGTCAAGCCAGAAGGTGATCTAACATGCTTGGTGGCTAAAGCATCCTTGGATGAATCTACAAAATGGCATAGAAGGATGGCACATGTTAATTTTAAAGTCATCAACAAACTTGCTAAAGATGGACTAGTTCATGGCATAGAAGGATGGCACATGTTAATTTTATAAGACCATTACTAATGTGAGCACAATCTCAGAACCATTGCAGCTGCTTCACATGGATCTTTTTGGTCCTACATCCATCAGGAGTATTGATCATAAGTACTTCTATTTGGTAATCACTGATGCTTTCAACAGATTCAGTTGGACATTTTTCTTAGTGACTAAAGATCAAACCTTTCAGGCACTCAAAGAATTTATGGCTCTAGCTGAAAATCAACTTAACAAGAAGATTAAAGGTATAAGGTGTGACAATGGGACATAATTCAAAAATGCCAATCTCAGTGAACTTTGTGGTTTAAAGGGTATTAAAAGAGATTATAGCACTCCTAGGACTCCACAACAAAATGGAGTTGCTGAAAGGAAGAATAGAACCCTTATAGAGGCTGCAAGATCTATGCTTGCTGACTCTAAGCTTCCCACTATGTTTTGGACTGAGGCAGTTGGTACTGCCTGTTATGTATTGAATAGGGTGTTGATCACTAGACCACACAATAAGACACCCTATGAACTATTGACAGGGAAGAAGCCTACCATTGAACACTTGAAACCTTTTGGTTGTCAGGTGATGTCACAACTCGTAATTTCATGTCCTGTTTCAAACGTCGAAATTCCAAATTTTATCTCGGAAAGTTACTATTCACAAAACACTATTCATGTCCGAAATTTTTATTTCATATTCTCATAAGTTAAACTATTTTAACGGTAATCCGAGAGTTTGGCGCTCGTCGGATCATTTCTGCAAAAATCACGAAGCCGTGTCCGAGATTTACTTTTAGGTTTAAACGTCCTTCCGGCATCCCGATATGTCCATAAAACAATATAAACGATAGAAATATGATTTTCTCTCATTCTACGACAATTCTAAAAGTTTTGAAATTTTACGTTTTTCAGTTCAGCGTTTTACGCAAATTACGCGTTTTTAACCCGCGTTTCCAGTTTTAACAGCGTTTAAGCAACCCGATGGAACTTACCATTCATTTTATATTTTCTTATGGAGTATTTTGACAAGTTTAGTCATTCTTTCAAGTTTCATATTTTTACGATACCCGAATTTACGTTTCGCGATTTAAAACTTTACGGTTTGCGATTAACGGAACCAAAACCGACTCCGTGACCCAGATAACACCAAGCTTCTTACATACTCATCCCAAAACTCACCATGTGCAGCCCCCCTCTCATTAGTCTTCACATTGACCATATAATTACAAGTATGCCATTGAAAATACATAAATATCTACCAAAAACACCTAAAACACTTAACATACATATTCTTAGAATCATAAAACTCATTTCTCATCTCCTACATCATGAAACCCACGACTTTTTCCAAGATCCATGATCAATCCATGATTTTCCAAAGTACAAAGCATCAAAGTTGTTCATTTCATCATCCTAATCAAGAATCATAACACAAAAACACAAGTAATCCAAGGTTTCTCATCATCTCACCACCTATTATTTCAAAGTGAGTTATCAAATTTATTTTCATGTTTTCATCTAATTAACATATGTATCTTATGGTATTCATGCTTAATTTCATGCACAAACTAGTTATACCACTTTATTTTTGTATACTTTTTGAACATACAAACCCTAGATTGTGATTTAGGTGTTCCTTTGTTAAATTAACTTGATTACTAGTGATTAGGAACCCATGGCACCCTAAGAAGGTGTATGGTAAGATTAGACTAGCTTTGTGGTGTTTGCAAGAGATTTGGTGATGTTAGAAACTAGTTTAGAACCTTGGAAATGGTTTTGGAACATATATTTATACCTACTGTCCCAAAAATGAAAATACAGAAAACTCAGTAACTCAGGGGAACTTTTCAACCAAAGATTTAGAAAATACTTTCAAAAACGAAGCCGTAGGCGAAAGAACGGGTTAAAACGAGTTTATAACGAAGGAGATATGATTTTTGCAAGTTTATTGACGAAAACTATTTTTCTGAAAATTGTTGCTGTTGGACGTTTTTCGTCGGACAAAACGAGGCTTTAGACGTAACCCGGAGGAGTCTAGCTTTCCAAAAGATATTACTACATACTAAGACGTAACCGTGGATATAAAGAACAAGTAAAACGGGCTTATAACGACAAAGATATTCACGTTTGAATATCGGCAAAACTCATTTCATTTTGACAGCTTTTATTAATATTGACGCCAAAACTACGTAGTAACTCTAGATTTATAAAAATAATGCCAAGTACCCAATTTTATAACTAATGAAGTATTAGTTATTACAAGTATATTTTTATCACTACAAGGCGTTATTTCAAGGATTTCAAACCGAGGATTTCAACACGAACATTGATACATACGATATATATATAAGTATATATATTGCAACTAGCTTTATTTTTCTAATAGCCATATTTTTCTAAGTTTTGGAAAATGTATATTTTTGATAACAAGTATTTTTCAAAGAGTAGAGTGGTATAGGAAACATGTGCATGGACATTCATAACATCATTTCATGATCTAAAGTAGATCGTTCATCATTCATATTAGGTTGCGGTTAGAGATCGAACCTCATTTCTGTGTATACACTTTTGTCATCGTAGCTGTTGCATCAGGTGAGTCATAGCCCCTACTCTTTTAATTGTTCTATCAACTCTTTGGGGGAGATACATGCTACTACTTGCTTACTTGTACAAATTCACATAACATTTATACTTGGAAACATTATACTTGATTACATTATACTTGATGTCATATATACGTGATTGTACTATACTTAACTGTGTTATACTAAACTGTGATGGTGTACTCTTGAGACTTCCAATGGCCCCAGATTAAGTTGCTGGGCACAACCATGGAGACATACATACTTCCAATGGCCCCAGATTAAGTTGCTGGGCACAACCATGGAGACATACATACTTCCAATGGCCCCAGATTTAGTTGCTGGGCACAACCATGGAGACATACATACAAACGTGAGGTCTTCGGAGATGAAGTGTAGACTCACTACTAATTGCTTAACTGTTATGATGAACTTATACATGTTTTACTCATACTATATATTGTAGCAGTGGGTTGTAAACACACAGGTTACAAGGCTCTTATGGCGGGACTTGTAACTGAGTGGATTTACGATGCCTTTGCTGGGAAACCTCCATACATATGCATTACATTCTTTTTCAACAAACTCTATGAACTCACCAACCATTGTGTTGACACTTTAGCATGTATTTTCAGGTTTTAAGCTATGGCACACTACTGGAGGTTTTGGCAGGGCATGGCATGGTCATAGAAGACTATGATTTAATCATTTGGGGACCGTTTTAAACTACTTTAAGGGTCTACTTCCGCATTACTTTTAACGATGTAAATTCACACTTTTGGTTAAACAATTTTATTTTAAATGATTCAAGTGCAAACTATTTTTGAACTAGTGTTGTGATATCAATTGAGTTACACCCCAGCTACATGTATGCTTCCGCTGGACCCGATTTTGGGGGTGTGACAGATTGGTACCAGAGCTTTGGCTATAGCGAACTAAGTGTTTTTAAAACCTAGACTATAGCTACTTTCAACAAAACTTAACCCTATGACCGTCACGTGCCTGCCTGCAAAGCTGAAGCCTCATTTGTGGTTAGTTGCTGACATAGGTGATGAGATTTGTGTCTCATTATCTGATATATTATATTCATTTATTATAGTTGATTACTATAATTGTCTTTCATATAAGCATGTTCACGTATCATATATATCACAGCGTTATGTTTTTCTTTGCATAGTTTCATCATTTGACCTCGAGTTTGGTCACCTGCCTTAGTCTTTCTAAACACCTTAGTATTTGTGAAGGACATAGTATTAGTATAACTAAGCTGAGTATTTCAAAATTCATGGAACCTCGGTGGAATATAGACTGGTCATTTATATTCAACCCGGGATAGTAAGACATAGGCTGACCACCTATATCCGACTCAGAAATGAATTTTGCAACACTGAGAATAGTTATAATGATATTTTGTCTGGATTGTGTGTAAGCAATTCCAAAGTCGAGCCAATCTTTCAAAAGACCTTTTTCAAGGACGTTGAATCCAGACCTTGATTTTTAGCTTGGTTCTAGTGACTGTTCTTGTTTGATTGGGTTGCGAAAATCAAGCTAAAAGTTAAAGTCATCACTCAAACCGATTTAGCCTAACCTCATGACTGTTCTTGTTTGATTGGGTTGTGGGATTAAGTAAAAATCGGTTACCTAAAGGATTAACCTAAAGGAGGTCTTTTGAGGACTAAGCTCGGGATTGGGAAGGTTTGCCTCATCAAGTCTGACCACGAGAACGTACCTAGTTGGATAGGAAACCCACATACATAAGCTTTGACATATTTTCTTACACACACACTTAACTGATTAACATCAACTGAACTTCGGGACGAAGTTCCATTTAGAGGGGAAGAATGTCACAACTCGTAATTTCATGTCCTGTTTCAAACGTCGAAATTCCAAATTTTATCTCGGAAAGTTACTATTCACTTTTACTATTCACAAAACACTATTCATGTCCAAAATTTTTATTTCATATTCTCATAAGTTAAACTATTTTAATGGTAATCCGAGAGTTTGGCGCTCGTCGGATCATTTCTGCAAAAATCACGAAGCCGTGTCCGAGATTTACTTTTAGGTTTAAACGTCCTTCCGGCATCCCGATATGTCCATAAAACAATATAAACGATAGAAATATGATTTTCTCTCATTCTACGACAATTCTAAAAGTTTTGAAATTTTACGTTTTTCAGTTCAGCGTTTTACGCAAATTACGCGTTTTTAACCCGCGTTTCCAGTTTTAACAGCGTTTAAGCAACCCGATGGAACTTACCATTCATTTTATATTTTCTTATGGAGTATTTTGACAAGTTTAGTCATTCTTTCAAGTTTCATATTTTTACGATACCCGAATTTACGTTTCGCGATTTAAAACTTTACGGTTTGCGATTAACGGAACCAAAACCGACTCCGTGACCCAAATAACACCAAGCTTCTTACATACTCATCCCAAAACTCACCATGTGCAGCCCCCCTCTCATTAGTCTTCACATTGACCATATAATTACAAGTATGCCATTGAAAATACATAAATATCTACCAAAAACACCTAAAACACTTAACATACATATTCTTAGAATCATAAAACTCATTTCTCATCTCCTACATCATGAAACCCACGACTTTTTCCAAGATCCATGATCAATCCATGATTTTCCAAAGTACAAAGCATCAAAGTTGTTCATTTCATCATCCTAATCAAGAATCATAACACAAAAACACAAGTAATCCAAGGTTTCTCATCATCTCACCACCTATTATTTCAAAGTGAGTTATCAAATTTATTTTCATGTTTTCATCTAATTAACATATGTATCTTATGGTATTCATGCTTAATTTCATGCACAAACTAGTTATACCACTTTATTTTTGTATACTTTTTGAACATACAAACCCTAGATTGTGATTTAGGTGTTCCTTTGTTAAATTAACTTGATTACTAGTGATTAGGAACCCATGGCACCCTAAGAAGGTGTATGGTAAGATTAGACTAGCTTTGTGGTGTTTGCAAGAGATTTGGTGATGTTAGAAACTAGTTTAGAACCTTGGAAATGGTTTTGGAACATATATTTATACCTACTGTCCCAAAAATGAAAATACAGAAAACTCAGTAACTCAGGGGAACTTTTCAACCAAAGCTTTAGAAAATACTTTCAAAAACGAAGCCGTAGGCGAAAGAACGAGTTAAAACGAGTTTATAACGAAGGAGATATGATTTTTGCAAGTTTATTGACGAAAACTATTTTTCTGAAAATTGTTGCTGTTGGACGTTTTTCGTCGGACAAAACGAGGCTTTAGACGTAACCCGGAGGAGTCTAGCTTTCCAAAAGATATTACTACATACTAAGACGTAACCGTGGATATAAAGAACAAGTAAAACGGGCTTATAACGACAAAGATATTCACGTTTGAATATCGGCAAAACTCATTTCATTTTGACAGCTTTTATTAATATTGACGCCAAAACTACATAGTAACTCTAGATTTATAAAAATAATGCCAAGTACCCAATTTTATAACTAATGAAGTATTAGTTATTACAAGTATATTTTTATCACTACAAGGCGTTATTTCAAGGATTTCAAACCGAGGATTTCAACACGGACATTGATACATACGATATATATATAAGTATATATATTGCAACTAGCTTTATTTTTCTAATAGCCATATTTTTCTAAGTTTTGGAAAATGTATATTTTTGATAACAACAAGTATTTTTCAAAGAGTAGAGTGGTATAGGAAACATGTGCATGGACATTCATAACATCATTTCATGATCTAAAGTAGATCGTTCATCATTCATATTAGGTTGCGGTTAGAGATCGAACCTCATTTCTGTGTATACACTTTTGTCATCGTAGCTGTTGCATCAGGTGAGTCATAGCCCCTACTCTTTTAATTGTTCTATCAACTCTTTGGGGGAGATACATGCTACTACTTGCTTACTTGTACAAATTCACATAACATTTATACTTGGAAACATTATACTTGATTACATTATACTTGATGTCATATATACGTGATTGTACTATACTTAACTGTGTTATACTAAACTGTGATGGTGTACTCTTGAGACTTCCAATGGCCCCAGATTAAGTTGCTGGGCACAACCATGGAGACATACATACTTCCAATGGCCCCAGATTTAGTTGCTGGGCACAACCATGGAGACATACATACAAACGTGAGGTCTTCGGAGATGAAGTGTAGACTCACTACTAATTGCTTAACTGTTATGATGAACTTATACATGTTTTACTCATACTATATATTGTAGCAGTGGGTTGTAAACACACAGGTTACAAGGATCTTATGGCGGGACTTGTAACTGAGTGGATTTACGATGCCTTTGCTGGGAAACCTCCATACATATGCATTACATTCTTTTTCAACAAACTCTATGAACTCACCAACCATTGTGTTGACACTTTAGCATGTATTTTCAGGTTTTAAGCTATGGCACACTACTGGAGGTTTTGGCAGGGCATGGCATGGTCATAGAAGACTATGATTTAATCATTTGGGGACCGTTTTAAACTACTTTAAGGGCCTACTTCCGCATTACTTTTAACGATGTAAATTCATACTTTTGGTTAAACAATTTTATTTTAAATGATTCAAGTGCAAACTATTTTTGAACTAGTGTTGTGATATCAATTGAGTTACACCCCAGCTACATGTATGCTTCCGCTGGACCCGATTTTGGGGGTGTGACAGGTGACCATTCTGAATACAAGTGATCACCTAGGCAAATTTGAAGCTAAAGCTGCTGAAGGATATATTGTTGGTTACTCAGCTCATAGCAAGGCTTATAGGGTCTATAATTTGACTACAAAGAAGATAGAAGAGACTCTTAACCTAAAATTTCTGGAGGAGAATGTTAATGTTCAAGGAAAAGGTCATGAATGGTATTTTGACCTTGATTATCTTACAGATTATTTGGGTTATGCTAGACATAAAACTAACCCCTCTGTAGGTATACAAGTGTCATCTTCTAACAATGCATGTACCCTACAGGATGATTCAGACAATGATTCAGAATGTGATGAACCCACTATTGTTGTAACAACTCTACCACTCCAGATAGCAGATCCTCCTACCAAAGAAGCCTCTGATGCTAAATCTGCTGATGATGTGGAAAATTCAACTTATGCAGAAGATCTTGCTAGACTCAAAAAGCAAGAACATGCAGCTGCTGAGGAAGCTAAAAGACTTGGTCTTGAATTTGCTCAAGACACTGAAGCCCTCTTAAAACAAGCTGCTATTGAAGAAAGCAGAAAACCTAGTTCTGCCGATGCATCAGCTGATGCAGCTGTTGATTCTGCTGATGGAGATTCTGCTGAAGGCAATTCAGCTGCAGTTCCTATTTCCACTGATGTTTCCACAAGTTTAGATGAACCTTATGGCAGGTTTCCTACTCCCTCAGATCTTGCTAATGTTGAGCAAAGTGCTGGCATTTTTCAATCAGCTTCTTATGATGAAGACTTTGCTCCTACTTTAACCAATCTTGATACCTCAATTGATGTTAATCCTGTTACAATTAAAAGGATCAACACCATACATCCACAAGATAATATACTTAGTGATCCAAATGCTATGGTACTCACCAGGAGTGCCATTAAGAATACCAAGTTTGGACAATGTGCATTTTTGACTTATGTATCACTCAGAAGAGAGACAATCACACAGATCAGAAGCATTGTTTGTTTGCTTGTTTCTTGTCTCAAGTTGAACCCACAAGCATTAAACAGGCTTTGAGTAAGCCTAGTTGGGTTGAAGCTATGCAGGAAGAGATGCAACAATTCAAGAATCAAGATGTTTGGGTACTTGTGGATCTGCCTGTAGGGAAATTTGCAATTGGGACCAAGTGGATCTTAAAATGCAAGAGGGATGCCAGAGGTATTGTGGTCAGAAATAAAGCAAGATTGGTGGCACAAGGTTTCAGACAAGAAGAAGGGATTGACTACACTGAGGTCTTTGCACCTGTTGCTAGGGTTGAAGCCATTAGACTGTTTTTAGCCTTTGCCTCATATATGGGGTTTAAGGTCTATCAGATGGATGTCAAGAGTGCCTTTCTCTATGGCAAAATTGAAGAGGAAGTTTATGTTACCCAACCACAGGGCTTTGAAGACCCTCATCATCCCAAGAAGGTGTACAAAGTTGTCAAGGCACTTTATGGACTTCACCAAGCACCAAGAGCATAGTACGCTAGACTGTCTACATTTCTTTTAGAGCATGGCTACAGAAGAGGAGCTATTGATAAGACCTTCTTTATTAAGAAAAACTCCAGGGACATTATTCTAGTACAAGTATATGTGGATGACATTATCTTTGGATCCACAAAGGAGGCATGGTGCTGGGAATTTGAAGAATTGATGAAAGGTGAATTTCAAATAAGTGCAATGGGGGAGTTAACCTTTTTCTTAGGGCTGCAAGTCAAACAACAACCTGAAGGGATCTTTATTCATCAGGAGAAGTATGTTAAAGATATTTTGAAAAAGTTTGACTTTGAACTTTTGAGGACTGCTACCACTCCATATGAACCACCCAAGCTTAAGAATCCAAATGAGCAAGATGAGGCTGTGAATGCTCATCTTTATAGGTCCATGATTGGATCCCTCATGTATCTAACAGCTTCTAGGCCTGATATTACCTTTGTTGTCAGTGCTTGCTCAAGACATCAAGTCACTCCACTGACTTCCCATCTAAATGCTGTGAAGAAAATTTTCAAGTACATCAAGGGCCAACCCAAACTAGGCCTTTGGTACCCAAGGGATTCACCATTTATGTTGGAGGCTTACAGTGATAGTGATTATGCTGGAGCTAATTTGGATAGGAAATCCACAACAGGAGGTTTTCAATTTCTTGGTAGAAGACTCATCTCTTTGCAGTGCAAGAAACAAACCATAGTGGCTACTTCTACTACTGAAGCAGAATATGTGGCTGTTGCCAATTGCTGTGGTCAGGTACTTTGGATTCAAAATCAGATGTTGGATTATGGGTTTAACTTTATGAACACTAAAATCTACATTGACAATCAAAGTACTATTTCTATTGTTAAAAATCATGTTTTTCATCAGAGAACTAAACACATAGAAATTAGGCACCATTTTATAAGAGATGCAAATGAGAAGCATCTAATTCAAGTGCTTAAAATTCACATTGATGATAATGTGGCTGATTTGTTAACAAAAGCTTTTGATGGACCTAGGTTTAATCACCTAGTTGTCAACATTGGGATGGTTAACCCTTGAATGCTATGTTTGAGGGGAGGCATAAGCCTCAGGGGAGGCATATGCCTCAGGGGAGGATTGTACATGTTGTATTTATGTAGATTATTATGTTTTCTAGAATTATGTTTACTAACTTTGTTTTGCAGGTTATTACTAATCTTGTATATTATTCTGTTTTGTTGTGTTTTTGTGTTTTGTGTGAATGTCTGGTTTCAGGTCATGTTTCTGCTGATGTTCAAAGATCTACATTCAGTGGCATTAAATGTAAAGACATTAAAGTAAAATATTATTCATCAGTGGAAAGTTTGGTACATCCATTACAAGATCTGTCATCAGAAGAAACACAAAATACATCATTCAACAACAACCAACCACCATCATACCATCACATCCCTAAGTAACAACCTAATCCATCTTCCTCTTCCCTTTGCCCAAGTCCTTTGGGTTTGGCATCTTCTTGTGGATTCCTCTGGATTGCATGTCCTTGTTCCAGAGTTTGGGAGCTGCAAGACCAAGCACCACCTTCAATGGACCCTTCTTTCTACTTGAGGACTTCGGCTCTTCAGGGACAGAGATTCTTCTCATATCTACATAGACTCTTTCCATTTCACTAGTTAAGAATGCAGTGACAGGAGTGAAATCAGGGACAACCATAGCTAGAGGAGTTGGTGTTTCCTCAGCTTCAGTGGTTTCTTCTGATGAGGTTGGAGATGGATAAAACTCTGAAGGACCTTCACCCAAGTAGTAGTATGATCTTTGTATTGGAGGTATGTCAAAGGTAGAGTCTGATGAATCAGATGAGATTTCAATGACTTTGGGGGATGGCTTCATGTTTTGAATGTGTGAAAGACTTTGGGATATGTTATTTGTGGAATGGTGAGTTGATTATGACTTGAAGACTTCTTTTAAAGACTTGATTTGAGTTTACTGGGAGTTAATGTAAGTTAATGGGAGGTAGTTGAGTCAGTAGCAATTACTAAGTGTGCAAGTTGTCCACTTAATTGGATTCTTCGGATGAAAGTCAATGGTTTGACCAACATGCTGCTGATACTATTTATCATGTTGATTACGTATGTTCCTGCTGATGGCTTATTCAAGTTCAATTTATTCAGGGGAATGCTAATCAGAAGAATTAAAACAAGCAATAATTAACAAGGCAAATTTTATTGATTCTTCAGAAGTACAATATAAGATAGTGAACATGAAAGATTAACAACAAAATTCCTATTCTATTTTGCCTTTGCCCTTGCCTTCCACAGTCTTCTCCTTGCCTTTGTTGTTGATGTTGAAGATTCCTTGCCACTGAGGACAGGGTAAACCTAACACAACCTTTCTGATCTTTGGCAATGGTGGATTTACTTTTCTTTTTCTTGGACGAGAGGACTGCGGCTTATCAGAGGTTGTAGGGGTGTAAAGTTCATCATTCTCATCATCCTCTTCATCAGAAGATATAAAGATGATGAGAGACTCATCAGGATTGGGAACTCTGTTTGCCCTTTCCAATTCATTCCACTTTCTCTCCATCTCTCTCTGGTACTCAGGATCATCAATTTCAGAGGGATATGGTGGAAGATCTTCAGATGATTATGAACTTGGTGCAGGTACATCATGTTTCTTCTTCTTGGCTTGTTCTTTTGTGAGACCACGGGGAAGTGTTGGCATTCTGAGTGGAGGTGGACATGTTAGTGAATCAGAAGTATCTGATGAGTCAGAAGAAAGGTTGATGATGTGTTGATTGGAAGCCATGGATGTGTTGTTGACTAGAGGTATGATAATTAGTGATTTGATTTGAAGTGGAGAGATTTAGGGATAATTAGCCTTTATTTATAAGATCACCCAAACGCGTGTCTTTATTACCATTAATGCGAGGCAGTTTGGAGATAATTAAGGGTTCTTTGAAATTTGAATTAGGAGATCTTTTTCAAAGATATTTGGTTTCCACTGACGGGTAGATACTGCTGACAGATTCTACGGATGGTTCTGTTGACCATAGTCAACATTTGACTATTTTCTTCGGATTGACCATTTGCTTTCAGCCGTTTGATTTGGTTTCTTCAGATGAATCAGTTAATTGGGATTTGCCTTAGTTGATTATTGGTCAAAGATTTCTTTCCAATAATTCATATCAGTTTCATTCCACGTTTGGTAACTTCCATAATTAACCAAGATGTGCATATCCTACTCCCAAATTAACCGATTCCCTCTCGCTATAAAATTTCAAAAACCATTTCAACATTCCTCAGAAATCCCAACCCTAATTTCTTATTCTCAATCAATAACAAACATGCCTTTTTTGGTGGTGGTAAGGGTGATGAAGATTATGTGGGCATGATGGAATTTCTTCAAAGGTCCAAGATTTGTTAAGCTCTGCTCCAATACCCAAGTGTTATTCATGAGTCTCTTGTTGTACAATTTTGGGAAACAGCACAAACAAGGACTGTTGAAGATGGACCAATAGAGATTGTTGCTGTCATAGATGGGGAAGAATATGTGGTTACTGAGTCTTTGGTCAGGACCAAACTACAGTTGGATGATGAAGAAGGGGTGACTGATTTGCCTAAGAGTGAGATACTTAGAGGGATTCAGGCTGCTGGTTATAGTGGTGATGGGAAAGTATGGTACAAGAATCTGTTTTGTCCAAAATGGAGGTTTTTGACACACACCTTGCTTCAGTGCATGGGTTCTAAGTCTGGTGGATGGGATAAATTCTCTACAGACATTGCTCTTGCCATTGTGTGTCTCTCTCAGGGAAGAACATTTAACCTTTCTAGGTATATCTTTAATGCTATGCTTGAAAATGTTAAGGATACCAAACTTAAATATTTATTGTATCCTAGGTTTCTTCAAATCATTTTAGACATTGAGACCAATGACCCCACTCACTTGCCTGTTAAGGGTTTATCTAAAAAGTTGTTTACCCAAATGAAATTTAAATTTACTGGTGAACAAAGACCCTTACTTCCAACCATGTTGCCTGGTGGCCATGCTCCTGATGGAGCAGCTGCTGATGTAGCTGCTGATGCCCTAGTGGGCAATCCACCTGTTGGAGAAGCAGCTAATGTAGCTGCTGGTGGTCAGGATTCTCCTGATGCTCAAGCACCAGCGGATTCTCTAGAAAAAACTGAAGATGCTCCTAATGCAAATGCATCAGTTGCTCTTGATGTTCAGCCACCACCCTCTCCTGTACCTTCACCAATGGATATCAATTCTCCTGAGCATGAGCTCAATGAGGATTTAGGCTTTGACCAACATGTACACTCACCAAAATTTACAAGACTTTCTTCACCCAGTCCTTTGAGACCTCACTTTGAGGATCATGTAGATGTAGATGTAAATTTAGATTATTCTACTCACACGACCAATGATGCTTCAAATGCCACAGATATCCCTGTTGGTGGAGCTGAAGGTCCTGTTACTCTCACTTTTGTATCAGATTTGTTGAACAGGTATGTATCTAAGGTGGACAAATTGGAGAATGATCTGAACTTCACCAAAAAGAATCTCAGCAATGCTGTTCTGACTCTAATTGGAAGAGTTAAGAAGTTGGAGGGTAAGCTCAAGCAAAGGAAGAAACAAGGTGTGGTGTATGATTCAGATTAGGACTCTACTAAAGCATCTGACAACATTGACTTGGAAGGCCTTGAACTTCTTGCTGCTACCACTTTGGAGAGTGTTCAGAAGAATGCTGACACTAGACCTGAATCTGTTGCTCCAACTGCTGATGTTGCTCCAACTGCTGATGTTGCTCATTCTACTGATGCAAGTGTACCAAAGGACTTCAGAGTCATTTATGTCAGAAGAAAGCATTCTGCTGATAGGAAGTCTGCTAATGCTCCTAGAAAGAAGACTTCTGCTGATGTTCATAGGAAAGAATCTTTTCCTACTACTATGCCAGAAGTGAGCACTCATGGTCCATCAGTAGATATTCCAGCTGATCTTCCTCATGATTCTCCTAATAAGACTTTTGTCCCTCCTAAGAAGAAAGATAAAGGAAAATCTACATTGATTGATCAAGACATTCCTTCCAGAGTGAAAACCAAGGTGGAACTTACTAATGAAAAACTTAGTGAGAATGTTGCTGCACATTTGCAAGCTCAAGAAGATGATGCAGTTACTAAAGTTCAGTTGGATTTGAAAGCATCAGAAGCATTGGCTAGGAAAATTCAAGCTGATTTGGATAAGATGGGACCTCAATTCACTACTACCTTGCCTGCTGAAAGACAAAAGGAGCTTGATGAAATAGCTCAGAATCTTACTGCTGAACAATGGGAGAATCTGGCTGAACAGGCTGCTTCCAAGCCTAATTTGGGTGAATCTGAGCTTGGAGTTGATAATCCTGCTTTTGTTTAGATGATGGTTGAAAGAGGAAGATTGAAGAGACAACAGGAGGCAGAGATTAAAGCTAAGTATCAAAAGGAAAGACCTTGGACAAAGAATGAAATAAAGAAATATATGAGGAATTTTGTAAAGAATCAGGGATGTTCTATGTTTGGGTCAGGCTGGAATCAAAGGAAGGTTTGGGGACTTTCAGATAAGCAGCTCACCTTCTACTATGACAAGATCATTTCCAATCTTCATTCTTCTGGTATACATGTTCAAGATGTTTTGGAGTTTAGAGGAAGACTTTTGGATGAGCCTCAAGCTAAGAAAGCAAAGCTTCATGATCCTACTGCTCAACCTGCTGAGTCTATTGGGTCTTTTCATGGTGGTCAGGAGAATGTGCAATTTCCTTCAGTCTTGTCTCAGAAGGATGATACTCCTGATGCTCAGAAGGATGATACTCCTGATGCTCAGATAGATGATATTCCTGCTGCTTCTCATCATGATACTACTGAATCTCATCCTGATACCACTGAAGCTCCACATGATGTTACCAATGATGCTTCAGAAGATACTCCAATCGAAGTAGCTGATGATGATGATGGTTCTGCAGTGGTTCCTGCTGATACTTCCAAACAGGTGCCTAAAGAAGAACCTGCTGATGGTCCTTCTATTCCTGTTACTACTGGCACTAGGAGAAAGACTAAAGCTATCAAGAGGAAGGCTCCAAAAGATATTCCATTAGAGGATAGTACTACTTTTCTTGATTATGCTTCTGATGATGGTCAAGACCCTGTTGTATGGGAGAAAATTGTGAAGTGGGAACTTGTTGATTCTGAGCTTGGTCAAGGAAAAGTGAATGTCATAACTAGACAAGATGGAACTACCAAGACATTCTTGTTTCTAAGCCAGATCTTACATATGGTGGACAAGCATGATCTTCTCTCACTTTATGATTGGGTTACCAAGTACTATCAAACTCATTCCCTTGATGACATTGGAATGTATTTGATGGGTGATTTGCAGATTCTGTGTGATTCTTATAAAGGTGATTCAGGTGTAAGATTTCAAGTATGGCAAGGTCAAAAGACATGGGTGGTTGACTATTGGAAGTTCTTTCCACTTCCTAATGTTCATATGATTGTCACAACCACTGGTAAAACCTTATATTGCTGGGCTGATGTTCTTTACCCCATCACAAAGGAAGTCATGAATCTTATGCTGGAGACAAAGCTATCTGTTCCTTTGGATATGACTGCAAATGATCTTCATCTTGCTGAACAATTAGTAAGGTTCATCAGAAGAAGTATCTTGACTAAGAAGGAACTAGCAACCAAGCATGGCATTCAAATGGATTCATATCTGCAATGAGTTGATCTTGGTATTGTATTTTGTTGTATAATTGTTTATTTTTATTTTTAGTTTAAAAAAAAATAAAAAAAAAATAATAAAAAAAAACCTAACATATTTGTATAGTTTTGTGTATGTTGTATGCAGGCTTGGTGTTGATTCTTATCACACTCTTTCTGGTCATCAACTTGCCTGATGTTGACTATTCCATCAAAAAGTTGGCTAGTCCAAAGGGTACAGCTTTGGTAAAGACTCATCAAATCTGTTGATAGCTGTAATGGTTTGCTCAAAATCATAGGGTTTTCAACTCACCCATGCTTTGTTGCTGAGTAGTTGAAATGGTTGTCAATTGACCATGGATTTTTCCTTTATGGATTCCAAATAATTGGCTAGCCCACATGTATATGGCTTGTGGTAAAGGCAGTGGAAAACCATATTTGGTATTCAATTGACCAAGATGATTATTCATCAATAATGAAATAGTCCTGAGCAAACGGCTACAGGTAAAGACATCTCAAATCCGTTTATAGCTGATGATTTGCTAAAAAATCATGTGGTTATCAGTGTACCTTTGAACACTTGGCTACTCAAGTAGTGATGGCTATTGGTAAAGAGACATCAAATCCATTATTTTCAATGATTCACCTCTCACAGGAGTTAACAAACCTGGATGTGATGAGAATAGTATGAAACTTATCTGTTTTGATGTACATTTAGTCTTGTGTTGCTGCAAAGAATGGTGATTTTCAATTGTTTTATGATCATAGAGATTCTACTTATGAAGATTCTTTGCTGCTGATGTTTATTCTCAATCCTCTGGTTTCTGTTATTAGTGGTCTATCAAGAAATCTTGAACTTAAATGTGTCAAATTCAAGATTAGGGGAGGATTGTAAGAAATTATTGAAGATACTGCTGGTTGATACTGCTGACAGGTTCCTGCGGAAGGCTTAGTGACTTTCTGTTGATGACTAGTTCCTGCGGACGAATATAGATCCTACGGATAGAGTTTAACCATGGATATAACTTATGTATTTTAGGACAAGATATGTAGAATATCTTTTATTGTTTTATTATTATTCGTTTCTTGTAAAAAAGGTTAGGGTTTCCACTAGTATATAAGGAACCCTAGGTCATTGTAATAGGAACAAGTTTCTAGTACGAGTTTCATTAATATTATTAGTTTATCGATCCATAGAGGATCAAGTTTAGTATAAGTTTGTTTTTATATTCCGCATAATTACAAGCTCACAGAGATTATCTAACTTAGTTTAACTAGTGATTACATTAGTTGGCTAACGCTCTATTGGCTCGTGGTCTATCAAGATATAGATCCCTACACTTTTTGCTAAGCAAGACGCTAAACCACGACTAATTCGGTGGATCTTGTTGTTACAGGAATTTGATGTTGAAATTCGTGATAAGAGGGGGGCAGAGAATTTGGCTGCTGATCACCTCTCTCATCTCGAAAATCCCCTCCTTAGTGAGCTTGACAAAAGTAAGATTCGGGATTCATTCCCTGGCGAACAGCTCATGTCAATAACAGATTTTGAACCATGATACACTGATTATGCTAATTATCTTGCAAGCAGGCTCATTCCGGAACACATGACTAGACACGAAAAGAAAAGGTTCTTTGCCCAACTAAAATACTACTTCTGGGACGAACCCTTCTTATTCCGAAGATGTCCTGATCAAATAATCAGGCGTTGTGTTTCGGGAAAAGAGGCGATGAAGATTATGAAAGAATTTCATTCGGGCCCTTCTGGGGGCCATCATGGGATAAACACCACCGCACGAAAGATTTTCGATGCAGGATTCTATTGGCCCACAATATTTCGTGATGTAAAGGAGATGATACAAGCATGTGATGCATGTCAACGAGCCGGGAATATATCAAGTAAAGATGAAGCGCCTCAGAATTTTATACAAGTTTGTGAGGTTTTCGATGTTTGGGGAATTGATTTCGTGGGACCCTTTCCATCTTTAGGGGGAACGAATACATTTTAGTGGCCATTGATTATGTTTCAAAATGGGTAGAGGCACAAGCCCTTAGGACCAACGATGCTAGGGTAGTTATTCATTTTCTGAAAGAGCTGTTTGCTAGGTTCGGCATTCCTAAAGCTCTCATTAGTGATAGGGGGACCCACTTTTGCAATGCGCAAATGGAAAAGGTCATGAAGAGGTATGGAGTTTCCCACCGGTTCTCCACCGCTTATCACCCACAAACCAACGGTCAAGTCGAAAACACCAACAGGGCAATTAAGAGAATATTGGAAAAGGCGGTTAATTAAAACAGAAAGGACTGATCATTTAAACTCGATGAGGCCTTATGGGCATTCCGAACGGCCTACAAGACACCTATTGGAACGACCCCGTTCCGCATGGTTTATGGCAAGGCGTGTCACCTTCCGGTGGAACTTGAACACAAGGCTTATTGGGCACTTAAGGCATGTAATTTGGATTATACGGTCGCTGGAACGAATAGGTTCTTGCAACTCCATGAGCTTGATGAGTTAAGGCTAGAAGCATATGAATCCTCCGTTACATATATAGAAAGGGCAAAAAGATGGCATGACCAGCGAATTAAGAAACCTAAGGAGTTCTCAGAAGGAGACAATGTTCTATTGTCTAATTCTCGGTTAAGGTTATTTCCCGGGAAACTTAAGTCTAGATGGTATGGGCCCTTTACAGTGAAAAGTTCCTCTAAAACAGGTGCTGATGTGTTAATAGACGATGAAAATAGAGAGTTCACTATCAACATACAACGCGTAAAACATTATCAAGAAAGTAGTAATGAGATGATTAGTGAGGAGGATGTAACATTTGAAGATGAGGTCACGTAATTGCCCATGACCTTGAGTCTAGCTAGAAGGCTCGTTAATAAAGAAAAGCGCTTCTTGGGAGGTAACCCATGTTTTGTGTGATTTTTATTTGTTTGATGTTATTTGATTCCGTATGCATGTTTTATTTTATTGTTGGTAGATCATGTTTCAAATTAAATTGTGAAAATGCTTTATTTTGTTGTTTAACTTCGTCCTAACTTCATATAAAGGTATTTTGCAAAAGCTAAGTGTAAGGGGAAACCCCAAATTTGTTTATAAGAACGAAAATGATCTTGATTCGCCACAATATTAAATGAACATGTATATTAGTAATTGTTAGAGTCAAATGCTTGTATCGAGTCATAATGATGTTTTGCAGGATTTTCCAGGAAAAAGGACATAAGTTTTTCCACAAATTTTTCGAAAACTTAACATAAAGATTTCTGCAAGTCACTTCTGACAGCGTCTGGGTTTAACACCTGACCACGTCACGTGTAAAATTCTGGAAATTTTGTGAGTTTTTTTTTCTAACGGGATCTTAAAAGTTTTTGTTGATTCTTTAGTTTTATAAACTCCAGGAAATCTGCAAACATTCATTCCACAAGCATTATATCTTAAATTGCTTTCTAGGATTTGTTAGTATATATAGATTGCCGTCGATTTTACGCGAGGTTGCCTTGATTGTTTTCTCGGGTTTAACAGGTTATATATGACAAGAAGATGATTTATATTTCTGGAAGGGAAGCTTTGAATGTTCATTTTCTTGGAGGAAGATCTAACCTTGTTAACACACTATCCACACCGAACGAATCAGGGGAGTACTTGTTTTCATTCTTTTACCTATTTTACTTTTACATTCTTTAATTGAACATTGGGGACAATGTTTATCCTAAGTGTAAGGGGAGGGTAAATGATGATACCATATAGGATACTATTACACTTGAGTTTGTTTGTTTGATGGTAGGTGTGTAATAAAACTAAGAGAAATACTTGTTAGTGTAATTTTAGCGCCAAATTTAAATTTTTTTTACAACATTTAGGAGTGAAACTTTAGCCTTAACAAGCGTCTCATGCATAGGAGTTGTATGACTAGCACAAAACCGTACCATTCAGAAAAATTTTCCACCCAAATATGTGAGGTTCGCCTTTAGATTTGATAGGAAAAGCATTCATTATTAGTGCTTATGAGTGTACCGGTAGCATTTAGATTCTAGAACTTGCGTTAGTGATGCATCCCGAGACCGCTAGTGAGACTACATTCGTGTAGTAGGATTAACTACATGATAAGAGGCATTAGGAGCACCCTTGTGTTAAACCCGTAGTATAATTACTTGACCATTTAAGTCATATTACTTGGCTAGTTAAGTCAACTAATTTTTTCCACACCCTTAGCGTTGTACTCATTTTTAGTAAACGAAACCCCTAGTACACCCCTCCGAGCCTATCTTTTCATTTCTAACTTTAAGCATTTTACTTAAAGGAAGAATTTGTTACAACCCACCCAAATGTGCAACCAAATTGCCTTAGCCTTCCGTGTATGCACTCATCTTTAGTGCATTATTGTTACATGTTTAAACCCTTAGTTAATTATCTAATTGATTACATGGTTGCTAAGTCGAGTCATATCTTGTACATATTGTTTTGGGACGATTGGGGCTCATGGGTAAAGTACTTGTGTTATGGAGTAATGGGGAAGAACATCATTTATTACCCCCATATGTGCATTAATCTTTAAAAGTACTCCAAGTGTTTTGATTATCTTGATTCGAGTCATTAGATTAGTTTATTGTAAAGTATGTGCATTAATCTTAAAATGTACATTCCCTATGATGTATTATTTTGGATGGTAGGGTAAGAGTGTATGAAAAAAAAATCGAAAAAATTAAGAAAAAAAGAAAAAGAAAAAGAGAAAAAACATGTGGACTACCATCACGTTTCATTCTATGTTTATTTTATGTTTTTGTTATTTTTGATTCATTAGCTTAAGTCGAGTCTAGTCTTGGCTTAGCAACGCCATATTGTACATGTAATTAACCAAGATGATTAACTCGCCACCAGTATATATTGCATTTATCCAACGAAACTGTGTTTTCCATATCCCTACACCTAACGTTATAACCCTTTAAAAGACCTCTTTGATAGTTTATCCTAGGTGCTTACGCCAAGTGGTGGAGGTTTGATCCTTTCCCAAGCCTTTGGTAATCTATTTGCTATGACAGGTAGTGAGAGATGTTTTCCATTTCCATATTGTGATATATACTTTATTACACCCGAGATATGTGAGTATCTAAACACTATTTGTGAGGTGCTAGTGTATGACCTCCGTGCTTGTTTTTGGTTTTTAGTGGAACGATTATTTGTTGTAATTACTTTTATATTAGTGTTAAATGACCCCTAACTTGTATTTTGATTAGAATAAAAGCGCATTTGCTTGAGGACAAGCAAATCTCAAGTGTAAGGGTATTTGATGAGGCGAAAAGTGTACCGCTTTTAAGGGGTCATTTAAGCCCGAATTCGAGATTATTTGATCAATTATTGCCCTAAATCATTCCTTTTGTCATTTTAGGTAATTTTGGAGAGAAATCTGGAAAAGGAAGCATTTTGGACGTTTTCAAGCATAATAGTGAAGAAATCGGCAAAGTCTCAAATTTCCTTGCTGGAACAGTACCTGACGACGTCAAGCTTTTACACGTGACGGCGTCAAGAGTGACAAAAGAGGTGGATATGGAACTTATAACGTGACGGCCCAGAGAGTTTTCAAGCTTATTGGCCTGATTACGCCACCAAGGCTGTCAGGGTCCAATTACACGTGAGGGCCCAGAGTGATTTTCTACATGACGGCGTCACAAATGGATCTACGCAATACGATTTTTATCATGGCGGTGAGTTGACGGCGTCACAAGTTAATACATGACGCCGTCAAGGTGTAAAATCTATATATAGTTTTCCAATTTTCATTCATTAGTGTGCAACTTTGAGGGAATAAACCCTAGACGAATTTTAACAGCTTTTCAAGGGTCCCCTTGATTCTTCCATGTTCAATTCAAGATAAGTACTTATCCAAATCATTCAATATGTCTATGTGTTGTGTGATTATATCTTACGCTTGTCTTTTCTTTAACATGCTAGGCTAGATTTTCATTGTGTTTGCTTAGATGTAGTGAAACCTATATGTTGATTATGGGTTGATTGTTTGTTTATAATTGTTACGGATGATTGTATTTGATGTTAGGCTTAAGAAAACTGGCAGACTTCTATTGGTAACTTGTTTGAACGTCTTAAGAAACATGATCGGAGGTGTACTACGATTTTTGGTTGTATTTAATGCGTAAGAGAATTCTAATGATCCCATGTTAGGAGCTTCTAACGGCTCGACATAGGAGTGAAGTAGGATCTTATAGAGTTAGGGAATATTGTATACGGCCCTACAACTAGTATTAAGGAATATGACCCGTCATCCATGCAATTGTAACAAGCTAATCAACCTGTAAAAGATATCTAGGGAGTAATGAAATCTAAGTAAACACAACTGTAGCATACTCTAATATGAGAACATGGATGGTTTAGTGATTAGGATGATTATAGGTTAGGTTTTCTAGTAAGAGAAGTTAGAGAGAGAAAGAGATAGGAGCCTTTGAGAGAAAATATTGAAATGTTAGATTGCAAATGAAGGTCCAACCCTTTCCCTTGGGTGGGAAAGGGTATATATAGTTACAATAGAAACGCCCCTTGAAACGGGCTGTGGAGCGGGCTGACAGTGGGTAAAGACCCGACGCGACTCCACAAATACTAACTAATACTACACTATGTACTAACTAATATGATAACTACTACGAGCTACAATATGCTAAACTACACTCGGGGTGACCGAGTCTTCATATGAATAAACGTATTCCTAACAATCTCCCCCTAAGGGAGGTCACCCCGGAAAATAAATATTGAATCATAGCATTCAGGTCTTTGACGACATCTTTGTAGCTCGTAGCCTTTTGATTCTTCATTGTTGAGATCTTTGTGCATTAAGTGGTGGACTCTAGATGACACCTTCAATGTGATGGATGATCTTTGGAAATAGTATCAGCTTCATCATCCAAATGAATGTCAGAGGGTCATCTTCGAGCAGTAACGTCTCCATGTGATATGAATATCTTTATGTTGGCATGCTCACACTTTTTCAGGATCATGATCTTCTGCCTCAGAGTTGTGGAAGCATATGTGAGGCCCAATCAATGATCATGATTTCATAGATTGTGATGTTGAAGTGTGAGTATGTTTTGATGGATCAGCATCCTTTCAGCAATCAACAGCAACTGTCAGAAATTCCTGCAAGTAGACAGTTAGCAACAAATCATCCGGTACTTATAGGTTTGGAATTAGAGACCGTCAACAGCATAGTGTGGAGACTCCTTCTAACCCTTACCATGACCGTTCCCAATCGGCAAACCCTGAAAGGATTTACACGAACTACCTAAGTAGATCAACGAATGGGTGAGTCGCTGGAGATCACTCCACGACTGTTGACCGTTTGTAACTATCGCGACCACTAAGCGTAATCCACAAGGAATTACCTAAGTGACATGCTTTCAGGGCTGCTTGATGTTTACCCTGGCAGGAATTTCCATTCAATCACTGGGAGTTACTATAGCAACATCCCTCATAAATGTTCTGGCAGATTGCTAAGATCTGCGTAGGACTCATAGTTTACCACTGGTGTCCTTAATGTTGAACAACCAGGGTAGAAGTAGCACGTGTTCCTATGAGATCTTTTTATGTATCTCAAGGCTCTAGACTCAATAAGTGCATTTGGTTTTCCTATGCGGAGATTAGGGAGAGGTCTCCTGCTTCAATATCAACTATCTCTAAAAGATAAGTCGATAGATTACATCGGTTCCCCGTGAGAATGAAACAAGTTCTTTTAAGAGAACTTGAGTGGCTAGAAGGTTTATTGCATTGCGTCACTGGGTCCATGACGTCTTGTCTTCAATACCGATGTTGCCTTAGTAACCATCAGTAGATTATTAATTGAACCCGGTTTCTGCCCTAAGGTTGAATAGTTGGAGGGCTATTTCTTTTCACCCTTTCTCATTTCATTTCTTTTTAATTCTTCAACCCCTTCTTTCTCCATTCTCACATTTCTCCTTTTTTCATAATCATACCTATGGACTTTCTAATACTATCTATTTGGTATTATCCATGGGTAGATCCCTCCGGCTCTGGCGGATCATAGGACGGTTTTCCTAACCTTAGCCACCTTATAACTTCATGACTATTGATTGGCTCCAAACGGTCAACCTAAATTGACCAGGTGAATGGTCAACAAGGTCAAACAGCTCAGAGTCAATGCTCTGCGGAATATAGTGTTTCCCCGGGTCGTTAAGTCCCGACAAGGTGTGGATTGTTATTAAACAGGTTTGTGATCGGGTGAATTTGGACAGGAAAAGGTTTGAGATTGATTATACTACTGATTTATACAATGAAATAGCTTAGAAAAGCTATATGAACAAGACTTGAAATTAGGAAAAACCAGAAACGTTTAAAACTTAAAACGCGTACGTTTACGTTTAAATAAAACGTAAACGTACAAAATAAAAAGTGAAAACGGAAATCTGAAAACACCCAGGGGGTGAAAATGACTTTTTTACAAACTAAAAGATAAAAGAAAATTTTTAGAAAAAGAAAATAAATTTTAACACTAATTAATTATTTAATATTAATTAAATACTATTTAATACTTATTATTAATATTTAAAATACTTAAATATAATTTAATACTAATTAAATACTAGAAAAATGGAAATAAAATTTCTAAAATTATAAAATGACTAAAAACTAATTTTAAAATTAAAAATAAGTATTTTTGTCTTTTTGTGATTTTTATATTAATTAATTACTAATTAATCATTAATTACCTAATTAAACTATTTTAAATTAAGAAAAATAGCAAATGAACAGTAAAAATTCTAATAAAATTTCTAAAAATGTTTTATAACATATAAAAGCTATAAAAATATAAAAACTAGGTTTCACTTAATAAAAACTAATTATGCTATTTAAAACTAATTATTAATTAATAATTAATAAAACTAAGATTAATTCTAATAAATACTAAATGATAAAATAAAAATCTGAAAAAATTATTATAAATACTTTAATATAAGAAGAATTTAATAAAAATATAAAATAGCTAAGTACTTAATAAAAATTTAAAAATTAAAATTAAAATTTAAATAAAATTAAATAGAAACTATCACTTAAAAATAAATTGGATTTTCTGGATTTTTATTTTAGAAAACTATTTTATAACTAAAAACATGAACTTTTTATAAAAACAACTTTTTTGTAACTCAAAATTAAGCAAATTACAAGCTTATAGGGTCAACAGTTGACTTTTGTTGACCACAACAAGAAATAAGCTCAAATGAGCTTCAGTGGGACCCACTATGGGTAAAACTGATACAAATAAGCTATTTGCACTAGAATAAGCTGTAAAATTCACTTGAGGTCCACAGAATAAGCTATAAGCTTCAAAATAAGCACTCCAAAATCCAAATTTCACACAGAATAGGGACAAAGTTGAGGGCAGTCTAGGGGGCACACTAGGAGGATTGGGGGCACAAACTTGGTTGCAATGGTGAGCCACCCACCTAGGGAGTTCAAAGAACTAGGATGTGAGCACTGGGACCCACTATGGTAGGCTGCAGCCACCACCAAAGGTGGTGGAGTGGTGGGGATGCTGCTGATGCAGGGCAAGGCTCAGCCCTGCAGCTGTCTTTGGAGCTAAGTGGGGCCCACACAAAAATTGGTAAAAATCAAAGGAAGTTGGGATCTCAAAGACAAGCTAGTAGACTATAAGTAGAAATAGGTTTCAAGTCTTGAGAGCAATTACAAAAATCAAATTAATTCTGTGAATTTTTGGAAAACTATGAAAGGCACAATTTGACTTTTTATACTAAACTCCTACTTTGACTAAATTGAAGTTTGAATGATCCTAGATAACTAGTTATGATGCATTAACCTAAGTTATGATTGAAATAAGCTAAATTAACAACTTCTATAACTGAAATGTAGATTACTCAAACCTGAACCCAAACAGTTTTGTAAATTAAAAATGAACAAACTAATTTTGACTTTTTAAACTATACCTACTGAATTTTATGTTTAAACTACACTATATAGACCTAATTAAGGCTATCTAAACTGTTTTTAACCAATAAAAGCCACAAGATCCCAGCTAAGCTTTGCTCATCCAAACACCCTATTTGCTAACAGTTATGGTGATTTTCCATACGAATGAGTGTAATATGCCATGTTGCTGATTTCTACACACCAGTAATGATCCAAGAATATGAAATAGCCACAGAAACATGGGTTTAAACCACAACCACTTACTTTCTATACTTATGCTAAAATAAAGGCAGTGGGATAACCAATGTTGTTTAGATCATGCACAAACCACTAAAATCACTTAAGCAACTATAATAAGCAGTATTAAACACAAGTAAGCAATAAACTATAACTAAAAACCACTATAGAGAGAAATCAAAAGAATGAGACAGAGCCTTACTTGAAAATGAAGCTCATAAGAGCTTGCTAGCTGAAATGATCAGATAAGCTCACATAAGCTATCACAGAGCTTACTGAGCTTATTTGGAATATAATTAAGCTAATACACACCAGGAACAACAACTTTTATCACTTATAACAAGAATTTGAACTTTTAACTGAAATTGTAAATTTGAAAGTTAAGTCTGAAAATCTTAGATTAATGAGTACAATGAGTTTTAAAAACACTAATAACACTTGTTACAAGGATTTTAAGCAAAGAGTTACAACTGAATTTGGAAATTAAATTAAAACATAAAAACTAAATTACACCAAGTCTAAGCTACACTAACTGCTACCCTAATGCCTTTTTTCTTCATTTTTTTTTCACTTTTATAGACCCTTGAGGGTTCCTTGAACTTTCCCACCTCATTTATGGCCGTTGGATGGCTTTGGTTGATCATGGTCGTTTAATTTTTTTATTGGCGGGAAAAGAATTTTTGGCAGTTGGTGGGATTACTTGGAGGTTTTTATGGGCAATTAATGGTTTTTGTGGTTTAGTGGAGGCTAGGGGGACAAGGAATGGGAAGAGGATGAGCTGGAGGAGGGGGGTTGGAGTGTTGGGGTGGTTTAGCAGGTTCAAGTGGGGGAGAAGGGTGTGGTCAAAGGAAGTTGACTGGGGTGGTTTATATTAAACGGGGGAGAATATAATTTTGGTGGTGGGCCGGGTTAAGTGGTGGTGGGCTGGGATTATATTGGACCAGGCTTGGGGTGAAGGGTTAAAAAGGTTTAGGTTTAGTTTTGTTTTGGGTGGGCTTATGGAATAATAAAAGGGTCCGTTTGATAATAGTAACAACAAGGACCAATTGTGTAAAATACCAAAGGTTGAGGGCTGATGTTGTCATATTCCCAAAGTACTCACAAGGACCAATTATGCAAAGAACCAAATGAACCAAGAACCAAATTTGCATTTTTCCATTTTTCAAATTCCCGGGGACCAAAACTGACAAATTGCCAAACTTAAGGGACCAAAAATGTAATTTCCACAAAAATTTCACCCAGGGACCCATTTTGATAACTTTTGATTTCCCAAGGTCCAAGAATGATTTTTCATTCAAAAATATCCCACCAGGGACTAAATCTGCCAAAATCTGAAACTTCAGGGGCTAAATTGTAAATTTCCAAAACTTTTCTAATTTTTCACCAAAGGACAAAATATGACAACTTATGATTGTAAAAGGAGCTTTGGTGATAATTTTCCATATTTTGAATATCCAGGGACTAGTTTTGTAATTTTATGAAAGTTGGGGGACTGAAACTGCCAATTTTGCAAACTTTATACGTTTTTCATCTGTTTTTGCTCATTTTGCATCTAAAACATATAAAACACAATTTTGAAATATTTTCAGTATTTTGATGCATTTCTGAGTGTTTTTGTATGTTTTGCAGTTCAGATTAGACCAAAAATGATGAGTGTTTGAGCACTCATCACTATCCTATGTTGCCATACACCAAATCACTGAAAATTCTCTCAACATGTTTATGATTAAGAAACACATTTTGTTAACACATTGAGAGTTTTGTCATTTTCAAATGCTCCCCCTTAACATGTGCTCATATGTATTGATTTGAAAATTTGCACATGTCGGGAAGAGTTGCACTTTTTGAATTGATCCACCTTAAGTGAACATGAACGGGCATTCGAGACACGCTTACATCACTAGTTAGACTAGCTTGAAGTTATTACCCGGCCCGATCAGATTCACCAAAGGTTTCTCGAAACGGTACATTCTACTCAGACAAGTCCTTTTCGAGACACGCTTACATCACTGGTTAAACCAGCTTGAAGTTATTACCCGTCCAGGACTAGTCCTTTCGATTCAAGACAGTTGTGTTTCGTCAATTCATGAGTCAAGACTGAGATGCACTCATAAGAGATGCAAGGATCCTTTTATATAAACCATTTTGCTCCCCCTCAATATGTGCATTGATATACGAAAGAGTTTGGCACATAGGAAAGAGCATATTTTTGTTTTCGAGTTCAAAACATCACGTTTTAATCAGTTTTTCGTATTTAAATCACATCTTCTCCCCCGATCAAAAATTTCAAACCAATTGAGATTTGTGATCCCAAATGATTTAAATAAGTTTAAAGTGTTTGGAGAAAGAGGTGACATTTTTAAGAATGACTAATTTTGAGAGGACATTTTAGCTCCCCCTCAAATCTTGAGGGAGTATGTTATGTATTAGGGATGATGAGTTTATAAATAATTTTGAGTTTAGCGAGAAACTCATGAAAGATTCATATACTAACACATAACAGTTACACTTAATCCACTGTAATTATGCCTAAAGATCTCGTTTTAATGATATATAGTTTTTGAAATAGTTCTCCCCCTCAATCGATGACACGTTTAAAATTAAACATTTTGCATAAAGTATTAATTCTTTTAGCATCGATTGAGTGGTAAATTTTACACCACATTTCGAGTTTGTTTGATCTTTAAAAACCATGGTACCACCAAGTTTGGATCAAATATTTTCCCGAAGAATCATTGAAGGAAAAATATTTGAGATGCAAAGAAGACTTCTCTTCTTTTACCAGAAATGATGCATTTAAGCGTACATCAGATTGGAAAGGCACGAATATAAAGTAATTCATGCCTTTGATAGGAATAGTCGTCTTTTTGGCGACGAACTTTCCCCAATATAAAGACCGGGTTGCTATCTGAAGTAATAGCAAACCATTTTGAAATTAACTAAGTCAAGAACGCAACCACACACAAGTTCACATGATAATATAGTTACAGACCAACAAAGTACAGAAACAATTGTTACATATCATAATGACACATGATTAGATGGTACGTTCCATGAGCCTGTAGTCCCCTTCACGAATTCTCCCACCAACAAAGCATTCCAAACTTCGAAAAATTCGTCTTTCAAGCAAGAGTTTCCTGATGGCATGAAGAAAGTGCTTGTTTCTTTGGAACACCTCTGCAGTCCCGAAGGCAGTGTACTTCCCATCATTTGCAATTCTGTATTCTTTATCCCTGACATCCAAAGCAGCTTCCACCTGTGTAAGCGTTCCATCACTGAAGTGGTGAATTTCATCAAGTCTCATAAGCATTCGAGTGTTGAAGCAATCAGTAAAGACCACTGCTCTAGGTGACTCAACGATCGAGTAATCTTTCTTGTATTCCATGTCTCTGGCTTCCCATCGAGGTCTAGTAAGATTGAGTTGAGTCTGATAGCTTTCAATACCTAGCTGGAAATCTTTAACTCTTTGTCTGATGACAAGCCCACGGATCCATTGAGTGACAGCAGAAACAAGAGTTTTTCTCTCAAGTGCAGGAAGGTGATCCAGTTTACCCTGGAGATGTAGCAAGTACAGATCTTCAAAGTCATTAGGGTGTAGATGCTTGAAGTCACCTTCGGATATGACATGTTCCCAGTAGCGTGAACGTCTAAGAACAATATTTTTCAAGTAATTGTATCCACATGCGGGGAAGATCTCAACTTGAATTACACTTAGAATCCTTTTCTTGGAGTAGGCGGATTTGGGATCACCAGCTGCAGTGTGTCTTGCAATGTTGAACTCACGCTTTTTGAACCACCAGTGGGAGATACCAAAGGATGCAGCAATATCATATTTGCACTCTTCATCACACCACATTGTGTCCGGTACCATCTGTTCTAGGCCAACATTGGTATAGCGAGCAGCTTTCATCTTGGTGATGGATAGTGCAATTTTCTTTCCAAAACGAAGATACTTAAGGTCTTTGTTGAAGAAGAAATCAGCTTGCAGAATGAGATGACCTAGAGATCCTCCAAGAGGGAGTGGTTTTCTGAGATTGTAGTCCAGGATGTCGTCTTCAACTCGATCAGTAAGCATCTTGTGACATTCTTCCATTTGATACTGAAGATGCACTATATCAGGATGAAAAGCTTTGACAATCTCGTAAGCGGGTCCCTCCAGGTCCTTTTTGGTGAGTCTGGAGATTCCTTGTTTCTTGCAATACCATTGAATGAACGCACCCATGTCTCCTGTCTGAGCTAGTAGTGAGTTTGTGGGAGGTGGAACATAATGATCAGCTACAGCATAAGCCCAGTTGTTGTCGGGGATAGATAGATCATCGGAGGTGATCATCCATTCAGGTTCAGGGGTATGAGACTCTTTATCTGCTTCATCTGGTTTCCACCATGTGTTGATGACATCCTCAGTAATGGTTACAGGAGTACTAGGAGACCCATCACTGCGTGTGAACGATTTCCACCATTGATCCCATTTAGACTTGTGAGGGACATTGTCATCATCGTCGTCATCTTCCTCCTCAGCAGACGAAAGGTCATTGTCGGGTAATTCAGTATCATGGCCCGTATCAGGTTCCTCTGTGTCTGCTGATGCATGTCTCATTTCTGTTGTCATCCATGCTTTGTAGGTGATATGTTGGGAAGATTGGGATGACTGGATTCAGTTGTAGGGTCAGGCTGACTCTACTGTGACGATGGTTGTTGTGCATGAGGTGGTTGCATAGATTGGAGTGAACCAATTCCACTAGATGACCCCGGTGCTCCAGCAGATCCTGATGGAGGTGGAGGAGGAGGAGGTTTAGGAGGATCTCCTGAGGGTGGTTTAGGGATGTTCGGCTTATGCTTCTTTCTCCTTCGTTCCTCAGCCAAGTCTTTCTCAAGTTCATTGGCATTGTCAATCATCATAGAGCGATCCAGTGACTTATACAGCTGTTGGTGTGCCTCATGTTCTTTGTAATGTTCTGTTTCAAACATTCGTTGAAGTAGTAGATCTTTCATGTCAAAAGTGGACAGGTCTCTGAATCTAGCTTTGAGTGGTGCATCCATGGCTCGTTTAACAACATCTGACACTTGATCTTCAACAGCTTCACTTACCAATGTATTAATATTGAGATTTTCGAGCTTAGAGATTCTGGACGGTTGATGGTTAATGACTTGGTGCAGATTGAGCTGTTGGAGGTCTTTAAGTACATCTCGGTGCTTCTCAAGTGTAGACCGGATGTCAAGAATTTCAACATGAGCTTTTTCAGCAGTAGACAAGGCCCTTTCGACTTGAGATGACATATTTTCATGAGTACTTGGAGGGATAGTGGTAGTTGGTGCAGCAGTGGAAGTATCTCTTGGAGATGCGGTGGTAGGAATCGGTATAGTCATTGTGGGAACAGTAGACACATCTTGTTCTATGGGAACATTTACCATAGAGATAACTTCACTCTCATTGGTGGGTTAAGAAGCTTCCTTCCCCTCAGGATTATCATCAACATCGAGATCCCCATAGGTGAAATCCTGATCTAACTGTTTGAGTGAGGAAAGAGTTCCCGCTGAAGTGTCAGGTTCTACAAGCAGCTTTTGTTCGTCTGATTTCATCTTTAAGTTCACTTGAACCCCAGGATAAATAGATGCCACAAAGTCATCTTGTAATGTTGGGTGAGGTTCATCAGTGGGTACGAATTCACGAGGAGGAGAGTCCTTAGATGACTTATCAATGGTGGCAGTTACAGGAGCTTTTTCTTCATTCTTGGAAACATTCAAATCGGACTCTGAATCACTGGATTCAATAAAGAGTTCATGGCTTTGAGGCTGCTCCTGTGTGTCTTCTGAGTACACCTCCTTAGGCTTAGACGGTTCGGGGGATCGTTTCTTGAATTCGTACTGAGGTACCTTAGACTTAGAGGCAGGTGATGAGATGTGAAGGAGCGTATGTGCAGCTTGTACTTCTGTTACTACACTCTTTCCTTTCCCGATAGTTTCCGGTAATTTCTCAAGTTTCCCAGACTCCGGCTCTTTAATGCTGACTCCTGTCAATGGGGGACTAGGATGTGTCTCACTGTGCCTGAGACTTTCTTCAACAGCCTTCTGAATGTCAGCAGCTTCTGTAGGTGATATAGTATCAAGTGGATTGTCGTTGGTAGCTGTAGCTTGTGCTATCTTGATTTTCTTGGATCCGGATTTACTGGTGGTTTTGCTGCGTTTGTGTTTCTTAGTTCCACTAGATGCCACTTCAGTAGTAGAGACCTCTTTGCGTTTCTTAGATGCCGGTTTACCTGTAAAGATCTTTGTAGTTGATTGTTTGCGATATGCAGCAACTTTATTCAGATAACTCTTGTAGTATGGTGCATCAAGTATATTGCTGGTGATGAGAGCATCCGGTATATCCATTCCAAACATTTCCCGATCCGTACCTTTAGCAACAAATTTGAGGTTACCCACACAATGTTCATCGGATGCCAGATGCACTGAGGATTCCGGTCTGGGGTGTATATTATGCGATTGTTGAAGGTAAAGAATAATGAGCTCGGTGAATCTGATACTTGGAATTAAAGATTTGGATTTCCATTTCTTGCTTTCTTTGTGAGTTTCCAGCTTCATCCAGTCTTCTAAGAAGGTATTAATGGAGTGAGCAAATTCTTCCCAGATTCGTTCAGCAAAATCTATATTTTTCCCTTTCACAATACCCCATAGTATCTGCAGTGCAGGGGCCCGCAGCCTCTCATGTCCAGATGTCTTCCCAGTGAGACATAAGTTGATAAGCGTGATCAGCACTCTCCATGGTTGATACATTTCATTGGTGGACATAGATGATAGTGTGGTGACCTCCTTAGGATATCCTAGATCGTTGACGAACTTTAGGAGGGCCTCAGGATTTGGTGGAGATGAGAATGGTTTGTCTGGAAGGATTAGGTTGATCTAGAGAGCATTCCTGAGCGTTTCTTTATTGATTTCAAACCATTGTTCATCAAGTTGACAACGATACGTGTTGTTATCCTTGTTATGGGTGATAGTGTTCCAAAATTGCTGGATGTAGATGGATGGAATAGATGATGAAACAGTGAAAGCCTTAAAGAAAGATGTGTTTCTCAAAATATCCACTGCAATCTTGTAGGTGGGGTTATTCTGAGGTTTATCTACGTCAATGTACAGATTGCTCTTCCAAGTAGAGACCCATTCATTGTATGGTAATATCTCATCATCTGTGCGTGTGGGTGGTGGTGTAACTAACCCCAATTCAGTTGGTATATTAGCATCCGCCATTTATCTGCACAATCACCATAACACACCACGATAGGCACACATGTATAGTTAGTAGTTAGACAGCTCATCAGTTAGAGATATACACTCAATGACATAGGGAGCAGCTAAGCATAGAATGTGACTTGCAAGTAGTGCATACAACAAGTGATAACAGTAAGCACACATCCCAAATTGATGACACGTGAGTCACATTACACATTCATGCCAATAAACAACACACATCTATTAAATACTACACATACATACAATGTATAACCACACAACAATGAGACATATATTAGTGCACAACAGATAGCTACACATGAACCTGGACAGCATGCAATTTGGAGTTACACACAACTCGCTACCAAGAGTTTCAGTCAACACGCTAACTGGAATTCCTGTCAACTCGCTAACAAGAGCATTAGTTAAACTCTAATCAACTCGCTAGCAGTCAACTCGCTATTAACAAAATTTCCATCAACTCGCTAATATGAAAGTTAGTCAACTCGCTATCGGGAATGTCTGTCAACACGCTACTAAGAGTTACATCAACTCGCTAACAAGAATTATATCAACTCGCTATAATGATGAGTAAGTCAACTCGCTACCAGAAGATTGATCAACTCGCTATAAAGTAAATCAATCAACTCGCTATAAAGTAACTCAATCAACTCGCTAAATGATGAGTCAGTCTACTCGCTACCAGAAATTTGATTAACTCGCTACCAAGAAATTCTATCAACTCGCTATCATGAACATTGGTCAACACGCTAGAAAGACCACTCATCAACCCGCCAACAGGAACAACGATCAACTCGCTATGACGAATATAGTCAACCCCCAATCTAGAGACCACCTAAGCAGGTAATCTAGCCAACAAGATCATCACTAATCACGCTAACAAACGCATACACCACAACATTAACAACGTTTCAACCACTATGCAAGTTAACGGTATTGACAAACTCGCTAACATGATTAATACCCAACTCGCTATCATGAGAGAAACTTTAATAATCATCCCGATATAATCAATCCAAACAATAGACGCCACATAACACATACGACAATAAAAACAAAGAGGAACAACCAAATAAGTTCCAGATTATACACGGGTTTGCAGAAAAGCGTTGAATCAACGAGATCATAAGAACCAAAGGAGAGATATCGACATACCATTCAAATAGATTACAGTCCAATAAACGAGATGAATCGACAAACACTTCACACAAAACCACAAGTGATGATGTAGCGAGACCTAGACAAGATCAAATAATGACTAAGCCTATTACAACGCAAATTAAACCAGACCACGTGGTGATGATCAAGAAGCAAATGAAGAATTTAAACCTGGATTGTTGGAATGAAAAGAGCAATCATAGGGAATCACAATGGTAGGAGCAGCGAGTTGAGTAATGTTGGGAGAGATAACATATGTGATCAACTCGCTAGTCATGACAAATATATTTGTTATAGAACTATCAAAAAATGACATAATGGCCCCTCTATTAGGTACTCCCTATACGACTATGGAAAACTGGCCAAACTGGTCCCTCTCTTTAGTAACAAGATAGATATTTACACATTAACCACATAAAACATAGATATATGCACATTAAACATATCAGGCAGTCATGATCCACAAACAAGTATCCCACACAGCCGATACACATAAAATGCATAATCTATACAGACATGATCAACATTCCTGAAACCTACTCATAAACCATCAGAGATGCATGCATATATCAGAATACACTTCATGATCAACATTCCTGAAACCTACTCATAAACCATCAGATATGCATGCATATATCAGAATACACTCTCCCCCTCAATCAATGACCATAGTGTGAGAACAAAACAAAAATAGTGGTTTTTGATTGACTGAGAAATGCATGAGTAAGCAGTGAGAGAGCGGGTTGCTATCAGAACTAATAGCAAGCCATGATGGCAAGTTTTAAACTTCTGTTCGAACTTCATTTAAGGACCCGTGCCATTATTGAATGACATTTCTAGGACCGTAAATGTTATTGATGCCAGAAGACTTGCCAATGCAAAAAAAATTGTGATAGCATAAGGATTTATGATTAACCTGCTTCTACATTTAACTGTATATGTATATATATATATATATACAAAGGATAACGAATGAACGAACACAGTCGTTCTTACACATCACCATCACTGAAGTCCGAGTCCTGATGAGAGAGTAACCAGGAGTAATCATGCACTGTTCAACATTGTCTGTTCGCCTGAATCCCTGTCTCTGTAGAGAGATAGCATTTTGATGAGGCGAAAAATGAATCGTTTTTAGGAGGTCATTTAAGCCCGGAATTGAATTTATTTTATCAAATATTGCCCTAAATCGTTCCTTTTGTGATTTTAGGTACTTTGGGAGAGAAATCTGGAAAAGGAAGCAATTCGGACGTTTTTGGAGCATAAAAGTGAAGAAAACGCCAAAGTCCTAATTTTCCTTGCTGGGAACAGTAGGTGACGGCGTCAAGAGCAACATCCTGACGGCGTCAAGAGTAATTTGCATGACGGCCCAGTACAGATTTGACGGCGTCACAAGGTAAGGCGTCAAGAGGAAAATGCATGACGGCCTGGAAGACCATAACACATGACGGCGTCAGATGAAGATTAAGGCAGTCCGAGAAGTATTTTGGCGGCGAGATGACGGCGTCACCTATTTGGTCTTGACGCCGTCAGACCCTATTTCCTATATATAGTTTTCTAGTTTTCACATTAAAGAGAGAGAAGTTTTGGAGAAACCCTAAGTACGAACTTGGTACGAATTTTGCAGGTTTTTCAAAGGTTCTTAGCCCTTGATCCCTTTCATATGTAATTGAGATAAGTATTCTTTTAATTCAATCAATATGTCTATGTGTTGGTTGTCTATATCTTGTTCTTCTCTTAATTCCATCATGCTAGGCTAGATCTATCTTGTGTTTGCTTGGATCTAATGAAACCTAGATGTTAATTATGTGTTGATTACTTGTTTATGGTTGTATTGGATGAATGAATTCGATGTTAGGCTTAAGAAAACTGGCAGATCTCCAAATGGTAACATGCTTGAACGTCTTAGGAAACATGAACTGATGTGCACTAGGTTTTATTGGTTGTATTTAATGCATGAGCCACTGTTTATAATCCCTATGGTTGTGTCGGGCATGGCATATGAGGAGATAAGAGCTCATAGGATTGGGGAATTAAGTGCGTCACCCCATGAATGGTATTAAGGAATACAATCCGTCATCCACGCAACTATAACAAGCAATTAACGTGTAAAAGATATCTAGGGAGTAGTGAAATCTAAGTAAACACATTTTCTCCACTTATTGCTCACAACCTTAGTATAATTTAGTTTATTTTCATTTTTAGTATTTTATTTTGATTGCATCTTAGTATTGGGTTAGTTGACTAGCAACTAATTCCGCCCAAATCCTTCAAACCCGAGAATTTTACTTGCTTTCTAAAAAATATAAAAATACAAAACTAATCATCCCTCACCTTTAGAACTAGTATTTAGGTTTTCTAATCCTAGCGACACTATTCCTAGCTGAACGATCAATCCCCCAGTACTTGTCACTATACTATACTACAACGATCAGGTACACTGCCTGGTGGGGGTTGTAAGCTTCTCAAGATCCCTTGAGAGGTAAAGCCTGGTGCGATTCCCACGTATCAAGTTTTTGGCGCCGCAGCCTGGGGAATAGTTATTGTCTAGGTTAGAATCTCTTTTTATTAGGTCTACTTGCTAGATTCCTTTCTAGTAAAATTTTATTTTTATTTTTAGGATTTCTTTAGTCTATCTTTTTCTTTGTGCCTTTGTTAGTAAATTAAAATTGATTGACTATTCCGTTGACCATTATGGAAAACGTGAATCCACCCCTTTCCCCTAGAGAAGTGGCTGTGTTACGTGAACAAATTGAGAGTGAGATTAGGGAACTTAGGGAGCTTAATAGGTTGATTAAGGTTGAGCTCGAACATGCATTTAGTGACCTAGCGACCGCCTTGTATTCAAATGAGGACCTAGGGCCTAATGACTTTGTGAATGTTACTGAGGGACTAGAAGAGGGGGAAATAGATCCGAAGCTTAATGACCATTTTAATCTATACCCCACTAAGGAGGAGATTGCATATTATAATAATCTTATTGATAACCCGCGATCTCCGTTCACTATAATTGAACCTAATATAAAGAAAGGCGATCCTAAGAATGCTAAGATACCATGTATGATTGGGTATTGGCACATTAACAATGCTTACATTGACTTTAAATCTCCAATCAACATTATGTCCTCAACTGTTTATAATGATATAGTGAAAACAAGACTTGAACCTAGAAAAGATCCAAAATACCCCGGTGGAGTTTGTAACTTTGTCGGGAGAGTCAAAGGTCTACATGTCTTTGTTGGTAATATCACTTTTGTCACCGACTTTATGATTGTGGAAGATCTTGCTAATGTTATTGATTGTCGATTATCCAATGTTGTGTTTGGCAAACCGTTTGTTGAGGAATCTAAGTTGGAATATGATGAGATAGAAGGAACGATCCGATTCGCAAGTAGCACCGATAGTATCACTTATAGGATGCCTAATAGGATGAAAGAATTTCGCTTTATATCCCGTTTGATAAGGATAACGTTGGTGTTTTTGAGGACATCAATGAAGAGGATAAGAAAAAGGGCATGGATTATGTATGGAAAAAAAGGAGTCTTTATTACAAAGATTGCTTGGCCCTAGGACCAAGGTATAAAGTCGATAAAGAATTTGCCCAAATGATTATGGGGGCGGTTGAGAAAAAGGTGATTGGTTTCTACAAAGAATATCTACAATCGGAGAGTGGAACCAACGATGAGGTCACGTAGTAACCTACGACCTTGAGTCTAGCTACAAGACTCGTAAATAAAGAAAAGCGCTTCTTGGGAGGCAACCCATGCTTTGTGTGATTTTATTTTGTTTGTTTGTTATTTGCTTCCGTGTGCATGCTTTGTTTTTATTGTTGGTAGATCATGTTTCTCAACTAAATAGTGGAAATACTTTACTTTGTTGTTTTGGCCTAGTCTTAACTCCACCTAAAAGTATTTTTGCAAAAGATAAGTGAAAGGGGAAACCCCAAATATGTTTTTAAGAAACAAACCGATCATGATTCTCCACAATATTAAATGAACATGTATATTCGTATTTGTTAGAGTCAAATGCTTGTATTCAGTCATAATGAAGTTTTGAAGGATTTTCCAGGAAGTAGGACCAAGTTTTTCCATAAATTTTCCGGAAACTTAACATAAGAATTTCTGCAGGTCAATCCTGACGGCGTCAAGAATTAATTCTTGATGGCGTCACGTGTAAAAAATCTGGAAATTTTACCGGTTTTGTTTTTATAACGGAGTCTTATGGTTTTTGTGAATTATTAAGTTTTATAATCTCCAGGAGATCTGCAAACTTCATTCCACAAGCATTATATCTTATTTTGTTTTCTAGGATTTAGTAACTTATATAGGATGCCGCCGATTTTACGCGAGGTTGTCTTGTTTGTTTTCTCAGGATTTACAGGTTATGTATGACAAGAAGATGATTTATATTCTGGAAGGGAAGCTTTGATTGTTCGTTTTCTTGGAAGAAGATTTAACCTGGCCACCTTATTATCCATACCGAGCGAATCAGGGGAGTATTTGATTTCATTTTTTTTACTTATTTCACTTTTACATTCTTTACTTGAACATTGGGGACAATGTTCATCTTAAGTGTAAGGGGAGGGTAAAAAGATGATACCTTACATATGTACTTTCGCTTGAGTTTGTTTTGTTTAATGGTAGATGTGTAATAAAACTATGAGAAATACTTGTTAGTGCAATTTTAGCGCCAAATTTAAAATTTTTTACAACATTTAGGAGTGAAACTTTAGCCATAGCAAGCGTCTCATGGATAGGAGATTGTATGACTAGCACATAACCGTATATTCAGAAAAATTTTCCACCCAAATATGTGAGGTTCGCCTTTAGATTTGATAGGAAAAGCATTTACTATTAATGCTTATGAGTGTGCCGGTAGCATTTAGATTCTAGAACTTGCGTTAGTGATGCATCCCGAGACCGCTAGTGAAACTACATTCGTGTAGTAGGATTTACTACATGATAAGAGGCATTAGGATCACCCTTGGGTTAAACCCGTAGTATAATTACTTGACCATTTAAGTCATATTACTTGGCTAGTTAAGTCAACTAATTTTTCCCACACCCTTAGCGTTGTACTCATTTTTAGTACACGAAACCCCTAGTACACCCCTCCGAGCCTATCTTTTCGTTTCTAACTTTATGCATTTTACTTAAAGGAAGAATTTGTTACACCCCACTTAAATGTACAACCAAATCGCCTTAGCCTTCCATGTATGCACTCATCTTTAGTGCATTATTGTTATTTGTTAAACCCTAAGTTAATTATCTAATTGATTACATGGTTGCTAAGTCGAGTCATATCCTTGTACATATTGTTTTGGGACGATTGGGACTCATGGGTAAGTACTTATTTTAGGGAGTAATGGGGAAGAACATCATTTATTACCCCCATATGTACGTTAATCTTAAAAAGTGCTCCAAGTGTTTTGATTTTCTTAATTCGAGTCATTAGACTAGTTCATTGTAAAGTATGTAAAAATTCAAGTGTAAGGGGAATTTTACATTCCCTATGATGTATTATTTTAGATGGTAGGGCAAGAGTGTATGCAAAAAAAAAAAAAAAAAAAAAAAAAAAAAAAAAAAAATCGAAAAAATCAAGAAAAGAAAAGAAAAAAATAGAAAAAGAAAAAAAAAAAACATACGGACTACCATCCCTTTTCATTCTATGTTCATTTTATGTTTTTGTTATTTTTCATTTATTAGCTTAAGTGGAGTCTAGTCTTGGCTTAGCAACGCCATATTGTATATGTAATTAACTAAGATTGTTAACTCGCCACCAGTAAAACTTCCTTTATCCAACAAAACCGTGTATTTCATATCCCTACACCTAACGTTACAACCCTTTAAGAGACCTCTTTGATAGTTTATCCTAGGTGCTTACGCCATGTCGTGGAGGTTTGATCCTTTCCCAAGCCTATGGTAATCTATTTTGCTATGACAGGTAGTGAGAGATATTTTCCGTTTCCATATTGTAATTTATACTTTATTACACCCAAGAGATGTGAGTATCTAAACACTATTTGTGAGGTGCTTGTGTATGACCTCCGTGCTTGTCTATTGGTCTTTAGTGGAACGATTATTTGTTGTAATTACTTTTATATTAGTGTTAAATGACCCCTAACTTGTATTTTGAGTAGAATAAAAGCGCATTTGCTTGAGGACAAGCAAATCTCAAGTGTAAGGGTATATGATGAGGCGAAAATGAACCGTTTTTAGGGGGTCATTTAAGCCCGGAATTGAATTTATTTGATCAAATATTGCCCTAAATCGTTCCTTTTGTGATTTTAGGTACTTTGGGAGAGAAATCTGGAAAAGGAAGCAATTCGGACGTTTTTGGAGCATAAAAGTGAAGAAAACGCCAAAGTCTTAATTTTCCTTGCTGGGAACAGTAGGTGACGGCGTCAAAAGCAACATCCTGACGGCGTCAAGAGTAATTTGCATGACGGCCCAGTACAGATTTGACGGCGTCACAAGGTAGGGCGTCAAGAGGAAAATGCATGACGGCCTGGAAGACCATAACACATGACGGCGTCAGATGAAGATTAAGGCAGTCCGAGAAGTATTTTGGCGGCGAGATGACGGCGTCACCTATTTGGTCTTGACGCCGTCAGACCCTATTTCCTATATATAGTTTTCTAATTTTCACATTAAAGAGAGAGAAGTTTTGGAGAAACCCTAAGTACGAACTTGGTACGAATTTTACAGGTTTTTCAAGGGTTCTTAGCCCTTGATCCCTTTCATGTGTAATTGAGATAAGTATTCTTTTAATTCAATCAATATGTCTATGTGTTGGTTGTCTATATATTGTTCTTCTCTTAATTCCATCATGCTAGGCTAGATCTATCTTGTGTTTGCTTGGATCTAATGAAACCTAGATGTTAATTATGTGTTGATTACTTGTTTATGGTTGTATTGGATGAATGAATTCGATGTTAGGCTTAAGAAAACTGGCAGATCTCCAAATGGTAACATGCTTGAACATCTTAGGAAACATGAACTGATGTGCACTAGGTTTTATTGGTTGTATTTAATGCATAAGCCACTGTTTATAATCCCTATGGTTGTGCCGGGCATGGCATAGGAGGAGATAAGAGCTCATAGGATTGGGGAATTAAGTGCGTCACCCCATGAATGGTATTAAGGAATACAATCCGTCATCCACGCAACTATAACAAGTAATTAACGTGTAAAAGATATCTAGGGAGTAGTGAAATCTAAGTAAACACATTTTCTCCACTTATTGCTCACAACCTTAGTATAATTTAGTTTATTTTCATTTTTAGTATTTTATTTTGATTGCATCTTAGTATTGGGTTAGCTGACTAGCAACTAATTCCGCCCAAATCCTTCAAACCCGAGATTTTTACTTGCTTTCTAAAAAATATAAAAATACAAAAATAATCATCCCTCACCTTTAGAACTAGTATTTAGGTTTTCTAATCCTAGCGACACTATTCCTAGCTGAACGATCAATCCCCCGGTACTTGTCACTATACTATACTACAACGATCAGGTACACTGCCTGGTGGGGGTTGTAAGCTTCTCAAGATCCCTTGAGAGGTAAAGCCTGGTGCGATTCCCACGTATCACATTTAGGTCGCCAAACTTTGAGGTTCTCTGAAGGAGATCCTGCACATAAACCAGAAGACCCTACACCAACATGAAGATAGTGCTTGTTTTGATATGCGTTAATGTTATTAGAGTCCCATACAGTGGTGGTCACGCAGTTAACATTGGGGTTTTCAGTAAACCTCATTGGTATCCAACTACGACCAATCAACTTAAAGATTCTACCAGTAGGGACCCACTTAAGGCAAGTTTTGGAGTGCTTATAGTCTGACCTTCCAAGTCAACTGGAGGACTGCCTTATAGATAGTGAACTAAGCCCAATGAGATGTTTGTTCTTATGGAATGGTATTCTATCCACAGTTGGGATTCCTACATTGGCTACACAGTCTTTCCTGATGGGGTTCTTATGATACGGTACAACCTTATGATGACGTTGTGAGGTGACTGGTTTTGATAATTCTTGTTTAGTATCAGTTTGGGGATCACACCTTGATTTATTAACCTTGGATCTATTAGTACGAAAAGCAGACAATTGCCTAGTAGATCTGGATTTTTTATGTGACAGGTCCAAATGTGCTCCCACAGTGCAAGATTTATCAAACTTAGTGTTCACATCTTTCATGGTCAGTTTGCACAATTCATGTTTTAATGTGGTTATCTTGAGGTTTTTCTTCTGAAGTTTGGTATTGACCTCATCATTGTGTGCAATCAGAGACTTTGTGTATGCGATACTTTTAGATTTCTCTTCTTTGATAAATTCATTAAGTGTTTTTCTGTGTCTTTTCAAAGATTCATTTTCATTCTGCAACACTTTTACCTTGTGTACTAACTCAGCATAAGTTTTAGAGTCAGTGTTATAATTGTGTGTGGCATTGACCTTAAGGTTACTACACATGGAATTCATCACATTAATATGTTGCTTGAGGCGGTTGATTGTCTGATCTTTGGTTTCAATTTGAGCTTTTAACTCGTTAATCATGAAATATTCGCGAAGTTCAGGAAGTTCTGAATACTTGCGTGGTTGGTTGATTAGAAACTGTTCTTCATTTTGTTGCATTGCAATTTCAAGAGAAATGCAGTGCTTTTCCAATTGAGAAAATCTGTTGGACAATTCTTTAAAAACATGTATGTCAACCGTTTCATTTGATTTTGTGGGTTTGTTTTAAACCAAAGGATTTGACACATCACCTATTGTGGCATCCTGATCACAATTCTCCCAAACAGGTTTCGTGTAGATTGAATTAGACGTGACATTATTATCAGTCTCTTCTAGTGGACACGAATCATAAATGGGTAAATCCTGATCAGGATCCTTGTCACAATTAGAAACATGAACCTCTGAGGCAGGATGTTGTCTTGTGACCTGTTGGTGTGAAGCATCTACCTCATGTGTAGAGAGGATATCAGGAGATTCAATAAAAGTACTTTCAGCAGCGGCAGTCTCACTTGTTGATAGGAGGTGTGCCCGTTCCTTGATAAACTCCTTGACATTCCCTGTAATCTGAAGTAAGGTGACTCTGAAGGCATCCACATCTAATCCAGTGTGATCGACAAACCATTTACTTGTCATATGGGAGTCATAGTCATACTCCATTGTGAATCTTGAATCAATGAATGCTTAGAGTTGTTTAAGAATCACCCCGAATGCTGCAGTACAACTATTTTCAGAGAAATCAGTTTTGTTTATTTGTAGTTGCAGTTGATCTAAGTACAGAGTCATGGTGACTGTGAACGATTCAATGTCATGTCCAAAGAGTGTCACAAATGCACGTTGGTAACCTCCAGAGTAGCCTGATTTTTCAAAGAGTCTTTCAATGTGGGAGTGAAGTAGCTTGAAGCATTCAGCACCTCCTTCAGAGATTTGAGGCAGTCCAGTTGAATTCAAAACAACACTAGATTGAATACTTGTCATGTTGAGGTGAATAGATAAGACTTAGTAGCACAAATCACACAAGTTTGATCAACAACTCGCTACTACTTACACCAACCCGCTGGATATGATCAACACTCTATAGTACTCAACTCGCTACAGATATCAACACGCTAGAGCAATAACCTCAACTCGCTAGAGAAAGATCAACACGCTACACTTGATCAACCCTCTGACCTCACCAAGTCGCTGGAAATGGTAACTCGCTAGACTGATCAAATCGCTATCCACACTAACTCACTAGCTTCATCAAATCGCTAGAAACAAATGTCACAACTCGCTAGAATAGTAGGACTAAAATGTCACTATCTAGCGATTTGGCTTTATATCCCAAAATAGCAAACCGCCAAACCTCTACACCCAAATCGCTACTAAAGCTGTCAACTCTCTACAAGAAAGATGTCAACTCGCTGCCAAGAATTGAGACACGAAATTCCACCAATGTCCACACAAATGTTAAAATGACTAAACCAACGGCAATACAAGGTGTCTACACTACTACTAAGCAAGAAAGTACAAGAAGAATGGCAATAAAAACGCCTAACGAGATCAATCAAATGAGAAAACCACTTAAACAATTAGACACAAAACTAAACTCACAAACCAATCAATAAATCTGAGCATACCACGAATCCTAGGATAGAACCATGGCTCTAGATACCAATTGTAGCATACTCTAATATGAGAACATGGATGGTTTAGTGATTAGGATGATTATAGGTTAGGTTTTCTAGTAAGAGAAGTTAGAGAGAGAAAGAGATGGGAGCCTTTGAGAGAAAATATTGAAATGTTAGATTGCAAATGAAGGTCCAACCCTTTCCCTTGGGTGGGAAAGGGTATATATAGTTACAATAGAAACGCCCCTTGAAACGGGCTGTGGAGCGGGCTAACAGTGGGTAAAGACCCGACCTGACTCCACAAATACTAACTAATACTACACTATGTACTAACTAATATGATAACAACTACGAGCTACAATATGCTAAACTACACTCGGGGTGACCGAGTCTTCATATGAATAAACGTATTCCTAACAACAATTTTCCTCATTATTGTTTCCACCACATTAGTATAATAGTTTAATTTTCATTTATGTTATTTTATTTTGTTTGCATCTTAGTTAATTGGGTTAGTTGGCTAGCAACTAATTCTGCCCACTCCTTCAAAACCCTAGATTTTACTTGCTTTCCATAAAATATAAAAATACAAAAAGAATCATCCCTCACCTCTAGACCTAGTTTAGTAGGCTTTCTAATACTAGCGACACTATTCCTGAGTTGAACGATCAATCCCCCGGTACTTGTCACTATACTATACTACAACGATCAGGTACACTGCTTGGTGGGGGTTGTAAGCTTTTCAAGATCCCTTGAGAGGTAAAACCTGTTGCGAGGGCGCAATTCCCATGTATCAGTTGTACAATAGTCTCTATTAAGACGGATTGTGGTTGGGCACTCCCCATAAACATTTGAATTGTTTTAACATAGTAATTCTTCTCATAGAAATCATGTGCATACCCACTTCTCCCAATTATGTACCCACTCTACCTAATAACTTCCAAGTCTTACCACCCTCACCCGAGTTTGGATTTGACTTCGTAAATGCCTTCGCTTCTGATGACGAAGAAGAACCTTTCAAAGATTTAACCGACGAAGAAGAGGCATAACCAATGCCAACTAATTTTGCGTCAAATACTTCTAATTATTTTAAACAAAATTGGGTTGAGTCAGACTCCGAGGAGGATGATGAATACGAATATGTACTAGCACCATTATCACCACCACTATCACTTCACTTTTATATTCCTACATGTGATGAGTTAGATCACTCATTATGGATCGTATCACAACCATCATCGATCCAACAAGAAAGTCAGCATGGACACTATAACCTCTCAAACTTCCTCGACTCGTACCTCCATGACACACTGAACCAAGAAGTTGCCAATCAATCAGAGCTGCTAGGACCTTCTAACCCGCAATAGACTAGTGTGATGATACTAGTTATCTTTTGTACTACTAAACTGAATAGACTCAGTTAGTAAACTATGTAGAATCCATGTAATAGCTAGCAGTAGTTGTAAAACATTGTAATTACTAAACTTAAAGTATCAGTTAGTAGATTTTGAAGAAACTTGTAATAAGTTTCAATCTTGTAATCAATCAACGTTTTAGAAATAAAACTCTTGCTTTATGCTATCATGTGTTATGATTCAAACCTCCAACGTAATTATTCTATCATTTCCCATAAAAAATCATGCTTATTTCACAACTCTCTACTCACGATGTATCTTTTATATAATAGAATCATGGCGCCAACGAAGAAAACACAACACCATTATCAAAAACCCTCTTATCATATCTCCCACATCTTCTTTACCCAGCTTCATCTCAAACCACTAAAACTCATCAAACCAAAATGAAGAACACAAGCCTCATTCATCTTTTCACCATCATTATCTTTTCAACCGTTGCAACCACAAGCTCATTAACAGATCTTGATGCACTTTTAAAGCTCAAATTATCCTTAGTTACACCACAAGCACCCTCATCAACTGTACAAGATTGAATACCATCTAAAACTTTTAAGAAACACAATACTACGTAACTAAACCGAACATCACATTATCGGTCCTAAATTATACATAGCCTGATCACCTATGTCTAATTTAAGAGGGATCATGTTATGCTGGGAATAGTCACCTGTATGTTTAATTAGAAACAAACTTCTCACCTATAATCTTAAAACAGATTTCGTGTGAGCAAAGGCAATTCATAAGTATTCATACGATAGAGTACGGCAATTAATCACACTTACTCCACCTTTCCCACATAAAAGTAAACCTCATCCTACGCCATACACTGAAACAACGAATCAAAGTACATCACTAGCTACCTTAGAAACCATTCGCCACAAGAATACCTATCTTTTCACCGACGTCGCTTGAACCCCTGACATAAATTGAACTTCGGGACGAAGTTCCCTTAAGGGGTATAGACTGTAACAATTCACATTTTCGGATTACTATTCATTTGTACTATTCACTATTACTATTCACTTTCACTATTCACTCCCAAAATTTTTATTTCATATTCTCGTAAGTTAAACTATTTTAATGATAATCCGAGAGTTTGACACTTGTCGGATCATTTCTGCAAAAATCACGAAACCGTGTCCGAGATTTACATTTAGGTTTAAACGTCATTCCAGCATCCCGATATGTCCATAAAACACTATAAACAATAGAAATATGATTTTCTCTCATTTTACAACAATTCCAAAAGTTTTGGAATTTTACGTTTTCTAGTTCAGCATGTTACGCGAATTACGCATTTTAGACCCGCGTTTCCAGTTTTAACAGCGTTTAAGCAACCCGATGGAACTTACCACTCATTTAATAGGCTAATATAGAGTATATTGATAAGTTTTAACATATTTATAAGTTTCATATTTTTAGAATACCCGATTTTAAGTTTCATGACTTAACAACTTACCGTTAGCGATTACCGGGACCAAAACTCACTCCGTAAGCTAGATAATACCTAGTTAATCATCTAGTCACACCATATCTTTTATGGCCGACTATAGGGGGGATTCACCTTGCATGTGGCTTAATCTCAAAGTCTTGTACTCATGGATTGGTTACATGTGTGTAAACTTCTAAGCTAAGCTTCCTAAAATATCCTAAACTTACACCTTCTCATTTACACCTTCCTAGCATTTTCTTAGCACCTCCTCAAGGCCCTATATAACCCTCCTCATCCCCCTTCGGTCGTTCATAACCTCACACACACAAACACACTCCTAATTTTCCCTCTACTTCAAGTTTTATTCAAGAAATCAAGTGCAATATCAACACATAAACCCTAGTTAGGTTTTGATTAATCAAACTACTTCAAATCCCTAGAAACTTTTGGTGATTCTCTTGAGTTTAGATCCACTCAAGTCACCTAAACCTTCATCACAAATCCTTCAAGAATACAAGGGTGTAGAAGGATTGCTAAAGTGAAGTGAAGCTTGTCAATCAAAGTCCTATCCTTACTTGTTACTTTCCTTTCTTAAAAAGCCTAAAGTTGTAAGAAACCCTAATATACTTTCTTGCTCAATACCATTTTCATGCTATTTATATTTCATTCATAATATATATGGTCTTGTTATTATGTTCATGATGCATAAAAACTAGTAAAACAAGTTATGGAAACTATATGTTAACTTATATTAAGTAAACAAAAAAACTAGTGACTTATATTGAGAAATTCAACCAAAATAGTATAAACATGATATTGTAAAATTATATACTGTGGTAGAGGACTTAACAAGGAAAACATAGCAATTGGAATCACCTAAAACGAGTACACGAGTCAAAAGATACGGCCAAAAGAAGTTAGCAAAACCAAAACGCCGAAACTGCCAAAACAAGTTGTTAAGCAGCTGACCTTTTTGAAAGAGGCCCTTCTGGTCCGTTTCATCAAAAAGTTAAAACACGAAAGTTGTCCGGAATGACGTTTTCGTTCAGGAGTAAAGAAGCTCGAACCCTGAAAACGCATAACGAGTGATATTTTTCTTCAAATTCTTAACAGCCCCTTTTAATACCCAAAGTACCATGTATTGGTTATGGCTAAGTAAAACCAAGAGTTCTAAAGACCTTAAAGCCAAGACCACAACCATGGCTAAGGCCAAGGATGAGTCTCAAGACAATGGTAACAATGACCAAGGTCATGGCAAAGCCACGGCTAAAGACCATATAACTTACTAAGACGAAAACATGAACTAAAGAGTTAATGGTAACATAAACATCCAATTTGGATCTACTCCATCAAAATAACCATGAGACTTTACAAGTAATATTCATACTAGACTTAAGAAACTCATTGAAATAACAATCTTCATTTAAAAGTAATCTTTCCTAAGTTTATTCAATTATTTGGACATGTAACTTTTCGGATCAAAAACTTATATATTTTTATCAAATACTACAACACTAGGGAGCTTCATGTGAGGGGTTCATTAAAGTAAACCGTCTAGATGAGTTGTGGATTTATGAATTAAAGTGTCCTGGCTCCTCGAACGTTTACTACATGGCCTCTGAATTATGTCGGCCCGAACGGTAGTAAGCGATATACAAACTATACATGTTTCATAAACCATTTTTATTCAAAGACTTACACTATATACTAAGTACTACATCATGGACTAAATGCAAGACATATATAGGCAATTCTTCATATTCTTTGATATTACTCCAAACCTAAGTCGCAACATTCTATTATAGGTTGCTCATAGAGACCTTCGCGATTCGACGATCATTTTCACTACTTACTACATAACTTAGGTAAGTTCATAGCCCCACTTTCCATTACTTAATTGTTTTACAAACCCTTGGCGGAATACATGCTATTTTAAACCGAACACAATGCTTTGAAATTGTATGCTACCTGATTGTTTTATTATTACTAAGTACCATGCTTGCTAAATCCAATATCCCTTATTATAAACCATTTAATCACTAGTAATAGTGAGCGCGAGTATTGTGAATAGGCCCACTGGGATTGACGAATCCCATATGTATTGACTAAGTTCAAACAAATGCACTATATTTGAGATTTAGGTATGATAGCAAAGTACCTACCGGGATAACTCCACCGATTGATATTGGTACCCGTTAATGTTTTGGTGTCATGAGCTTAGTATAATAATAACTGTTTTGTTTTCCAACCATGAGTATGAGTCTAATTAACTCATACTACCAACATATTGTGTTCCACTACTTAACAAACTCTATGAATATCACTCAACCTTTGTGTTGACCTCTAAAGCATGTATTTCAGGTCCATGATGATCAAGGATGGCATGGAGGGGCACGGATATTCAAGAGGGCTATAAATTTTTTTATCATTCGAAAACTCATTTAATGTAAATTGTAAACATGGAACCATCTGGGACCTCATTTTGTAATCTCTGATATTTATATAATTTGAATGATAAATCTTTTAAAACGACTCAATTAGAGATCGTTTTCTATTATTATGACTGTTATGCCGTCGAGTAACACCCAGTTTGAATTCCGCTGCATCATTGAATTGGGGGTGTTACAAAGCTCATGGATTTCTTAAAAAAAACAAATAAGTTGAGTTCCGTGAGTCTCAAGTCTATGACTTAGATCCACTAAAAATCTATGTTGATGAAGTTCACCCAAATATACGTAGATTAATAGAAGTCATTCGTGAAAATGTCTTTTGTCTTCCTCACAACCGTGAGCACCTCCCAGCATGTTGTGCTCATATGTTGTATTGCATTGTCATCGAAAAATCCTACAATCTTGCCTACTTTGTGGCAAAGAGAATTGTCAATGTCAAGGGTCGACTAAATAAGGTGATACCCTATGGCATGTTGTTGACTCGTTTACACCATTTTGTCATGAACTCTTTTCCTCACCTCCAAAACAATCAATACCTTCTCGTCGATCCCGCCATGGCTCCTCTAACTTAAAATACATACACATCTCTCTTTTGGGAATGTACATCACCTCAAATGAACCATACTGATAGCTCAATCTCTTGCTTTGATGTCTCGTCTAGTGATGATGAATGAGGAATCATCAACATATACCAAGCGACGTGGGTGCGCTCAAGTGAATGAATACATTGTCCTTAGAACAATTCTTATCTTCTTAGAATAGGAATCTCCATCTCATATTAGGATATTATCTATGGTTAATTATCTTAGGGCTTCATACTCCTAACTTACTTGCATGCTTTTTCTATTTCATCACCTTGCATGGATTATAATTAAGTGATTCCTAGATGATAGTTTATTTTGTCTTTTTTGATTGCATGTTTATGGCTTATTTTAGATTATTGGATGATAATCTTTTGTTGCTAGAAGTAGCTAAGTATGGGTTATATTTGGTAAATTAATCTTTAGTGGTTTGAGGCACTAAAATTTCCTTCAAATAGTTCCCTAAAACACCCTCATTAGCTGCCCAAAACTAGGCATAACAGGGAAATTCGTGACCATAAGGTCACGGTACCGTTAAATAAGGCACGATACTGTTAAATTTAACGGTACCGTGGGGTATTTAGTGCTACCGTCCCCTGGGTTTACGAATTTTTCCTATTCATTCTAGCTTCCTGCATCCCTAACCTCAAAACCTGCAATGCTTTGCAAACTCTCATGCACCCTAAGATTCCCTTAGTCTACCATTAGGCACATCCACTTACTTTAATTCAAATCACACCACTCTTGCCTATATGAGCCTTCACCATTGCAAGTATCTCTTGATCTTCATCTTCAACTCAATTCACTCTTCCAACCATATCTTCCACTAAAGGATTAACAACTCATGTTGGATCACCGTTAGACCATCAACCAAAATCACATTCAAACCACGATAACCATAAAATACTATGTTCATTGACTTAGCCAATGACAATGATGAAGATGAAGTTAGCACACCACCTTCCCACCGTACTCCTTGCTCAACCAAGCCCCCAAATGCTCCACCAAAGACTTCATCCAATGGAACTACCTCATCATCCTCCTCATCCTTTGGTACTCGTTCATCCTCTATGGATGTGTCACTCACCCTCTCACCTACTACCCCATTGGAGTATGCTATGCCAACTCTATCACCCATATATTCACCACCACCTCCATCTTCAATCATGGGCCAACCTATCCAACTCCATTCGGTTCACTTACATAGTGCAAATTGCCTATGTTGTCTCCACAACAGTAACCTCATCTTCTCCTTAGGGGATGAGCTTCACTTCATGTTCTCTTAGGTTGAACATTTATTGACTCCACCCTAAGAGCCAATCATACCACCTCCTCCACCAACCCATAGCCATCCAACTAAACGTATTTATGTTTAGTTTTCAAGAATAAATGATTAGGATCCTTTTTGGACTAGAAGCAAATTTTGTGGCCTCTCAAGTCACTAAAGATTAAAATGTGCTTCATGTAGTTTAAATTTTCTTGTCTTTATGTTGTACTCACACCTTATGTGTGATCATCTATTATCTATGAATTCATGGGCTTGCCTCTTTATTTTATGGTTGGATTGTCTTTTCATTTTTAGGCTACCTTGCCTCTTTGTTTTATGGTTGGATATTTGTCTTATTTGCTACATGTTAGATATATGTCATCTAACTTTGTTATGTAGTAAGAACCATTGCTCGATTTCTTAGTGCCCTCCAAACGAGGGGTAGTATACATCAAGGAGGAGCCTTAGCGATCTTCTTGCTTGGACAAAAAAGGGGGAGAAATGGGATACAAACTCATATTATAAACTTGTTAAAATTTAATTTTCACCTAAAATGAGTTTATGTTTTTTCATAATCAAAAAAGGGGAGATTGTTGATACAAATAATGTCTAAAAACTTTATTTCTATTTTTCGACACCTCTAAGTTTTGATGATAATAAAATATAAAATCACGTTATATTAAAATTAACATAAACAAGTTTTTAGGCGAAAGATCCCGTTTCTACATAAATCACTCTAGGTAAGAACAAACAAATTTACAACTTTACAAATGATCAAAGATGTGAATTTGTGTTTTAAACTTCACATTTTTAATGTGACAAAATATTTTTTCGAAAATACATTTTACAAATTATTTTTGAATTATAAAAAAATGTTTTAATTGGAAAATTAAGTTTAAAATTCCCAACAGCTATTCCCCCCCCCCCCCCCCCCCCCCCCAAAAAAAAAAAAAAAAAAAAAAAAAAAAAAAAAAAAAAAAAAAAAAAACAGCTCTAAACACCCTCAAATAAACTTGCACCACTAAAAACAAATTTTGGAGCGTCCTTGTCTGGGACGGTACCATGGTACCACTAAATTTAGTGGTACCGTCTGGTATTTAGTGGTACCGTCCACATGTAACGATCATATTTTTTTTGCCTATTAATACCAGTCCATTTCACAGTTTTTAGGTATCATTTTTCACACAAAACTTTCTGAGTTTAGATCCTCTATCACACTTACATTCCTTTGATCATTTAGATTAGTTTTATTTTTTTTTAAGAGTGATCCTTTCATCTAACCAAGAGATCACCTTCATTCCTCTTCCAGTGTAAGAGAAGAACACAAAGTATCAAGAAAATACAATGTGTTATAGTGTTAGAGCAGTGCACTTGTAACACTTGATACATACTTGTTGTATCTAGGCATACATCAAGTGGTTTATCTTTTGTTATAGCTTTTGTGAGTGTATCATTGTGATCTTGTTGAGATCTTGGAGATCTCTTGTAGCAAGTTTGTTAGTGTGTTGATCAAGTGGATCAAGAGTAGAGTGTGAGGATCGTGTAGATCGTGTGATAAGTGAGAATCGTATAGATCGTGTGAGAAGTAAGGATCGTGTGGATCGTGAGTTAGATTGGTACTAGCTAGATTAGTACTCGACATTTAGCTTAGTGTCGGAATTCGTGATAAGCGACGTTGTATGGTTTTCTCCGCGAGAAGGGACTTTGTTGACATAGTGCTTAGAACTCTCGAGTTGGGTACTCGGGCATTGGAGTAGAGCGAAGAAGAGCTTCGTTACCGAACCACTATAAATCTCGTTGTCTCGGTTTGATCTTTCCATCTCTTACTCTTTACTTTTATCATTTATATTTTGTTGTGTAGTTTAGTATTCATATTGTTGTTGGTTGATTTCACAAACAATTGAATCGAAGTTTTTCTGATGCGTGAAATTGCGCCCTCACAAAAGGTTTAACCTCTCAAGGGATCTTGAGAAGCTTGCAATCCCCACCAGGCAGTGTACCTGACCGTTGTAGTATAGTATAGTGACAAGTACCGAGGTATTGATCGTTCAACTCAAAGAATAGTGTTCGCTAGGGTTAAAACTCAATTAAACTAGGTCTAGAGATGAGGGATGATTCTTTTTGTATTTTTGCATTTTATGAAAAGCAAGTAAAAATCTCGAGTTTTGAAGGAGTGGGCGGAATTAGTTGCTAATCAACTAACCCAAATAGCTAAAGTTGCAATCAAAATAAAATAAAATAAACTTAATCTAATTGTGGCAAAAACAATAATGAGAGAAAATGTGTTTACTAATATTTCATTACTCCCTAGCTATCTTTTACCGGTTGATTAGTTTGTTACAACTGCATGGATGACGGGTTATATTCCTTAATACCATTCGTAGGGTTGTGTACGATCTTCCCTAACTCTTTAAGCTTCTACCTCTTCCTATGTCGAGCCGACTACTAGCTCCTAACATGGCCTCATTAGTAGTTACCTATGCATTAAATATAACCAATATATCGTAGTACACCTCCGATCATGTTTCGTAAGACGTTCAAGCAAGTTACCAATTGGAAGTTTGCCAGTTTTCTTAAGCCTAACATCGAATTCATTCATCCACAACAATTATAAACAAACAAACAAACAACCAATAATCAATATCTAAGTTTCATTACATCTAAGCAAACACAAAGAAAACCTAGCCTAGCATGTTAAAGAGAAGACAAGCGTAAGATATAATCAAACAACACATAGACATATTGAATGATTTGTTGAAAGACTTATCTTCAATTAAGCATGGATGAAACAAGGGTTTGAAAGCCTCAAAATAGCAGTAAAATTCGTCTAGGGTTTTCTCCCTTCAAAGTAGCACACAATGAATGAAAACTAGAAAAGTATATATAGATTTTACAATCTGACGGCGTCAAGAGTAAAGTCTGACGCCGTCAACTCGCCGCCAAAATAATACTCGTATTTCCTAGATCCACTTCTGACGTCGTCACGTATAAACTTGGTCTTGGCTGTCATGTGCGATTTCCTCTTGATGGCCTTGGTGACGCCGTCATGTACAAATCTCCAAAAACCTCTCTGGCACGTCACGTGTAATTTGATTTATCCACCTCTTTGTCAAGTCTTGACGCCGTCACTAGTGGTCCTTGATGTCGTCATGTACAATTTTCAGCATGATTTCGAGACTTTGTTGTTTTCCTCTCTTTTTCGCTCCAAAAACGTCGAAAATGCTTCCTTTTGTAAATTTGCTCTCAAAAGTACCTAAAATGACAAAAGGAATGATTTAGGGCAATATTTGATCAAATAATCTCGACTTTGGCCTTAAAAGACCCCCGAAAAGCGGTACACTTTTCGTCTTATCAAATACCCTTACACTTGAGATTTGCTTGTCCTCAAGCAAATGCGCTTTTATTCTAATCAAAATACAAGTTAGGAGTCATTTAACACTAATATAAAAGTAATTGCAGCAAATAATCGTTCTACTTCAACCAAAAACAAGCACGGAAATTATACACTAGCACACAAATAGTGTTTAGATACTCACATCTCTCGGGTGTAATAAAGTATATATCTCAATATGGAAATGGAAAACATCTCTCACTACCTGTCATAGCAAATAGATTACCATAGGTTTGGGAAAGGATCAAACCTACACCACTTGGCGTAAGCACCTAGGATAAACTATCAAAGAGGTCTTTTTAAAGGGTTATAACGTGAGGTGTAGGGATATGATAAACACGGTTTTGTTGGATAAAGGCAATATTTACTGGTGGCGAGTTAATCATCTTGGTCAATTACATGTACAATGTGGTGTTGCTAAGCCAAGACTCGACTCGACTTAAGCTAATCACAAACTAACAAAAACATAAAAGGAAACGGGATGGTAGTCCATATGTTTTTTCTCTTTTTATTTTTTCTATTTTTTTTCTTTTTCTTGATTTTTCGATTTTTTTATTTTTTATTTTATTATTTTTTTTTTGCATACACTCTTACCCTACCATCCAAAATAATACATCATAGGGAATTTTCATTCCCCTTACACTTGAGCTTTTACATACTTTACAATCAACTATTCTAATGACTCGAATCAAGATAATCAAAACAGTTGGAGTACTTTTTAAGATTAACGCACATATGGGGGTAATATATGATGTTCTTCCCTATTACTTCATAACACAAGTACTTTACCCATGAGTCCCAATCGTCCCAAAACAATATGTAAAAGATATGACTCGACTTAGCAACCATGTAATCAATTAGACAATTAACAAAGGGTTTAAACATATAATAATAATGCACTAAAGATGAGTGCATACACGGAAGGCTAAGGCGATTTGGTTGCACATTTGGGGTGGATTGTAAACAAATTCTTCCTTTAAGTAATATGCTTAAAGTTAGAAACGAAAAGATAGGCTCGGAGGGGTGTACTAGGGCTATCGTGTACTAAAAATGAGTACAACGCAAAGGTGTGGGAAAATTAATTGACTTTATTATTCAAGTAATTATGACTTCATTTGTCAAGTAATTATGATACGGGTTTAACACAAGGGTGATCCTAATGCCTCTTATCATGTAGTAAATCCTACTACATGAATGTAGTCTCACTAGCGGTCTAGGGATGTATCACTAACGCAAGTTCTAGAATCTATGTACTACCGGTAGTCTCATAAGCACTAATAATGAATGCTTTTCCTAACAAATCTAAAGGCGAACCTCACATATTTGGGTGAAAAAATTTTTTGAGTGGTATTTTTTTGTACTAGTCATACAACTCCTATCCATGAGACGCTCATTAAGGCTAAAGATTCACTCCTAAATGTTGTAAAAAATTTTAAATTTGGTGCTAAAATTGCCCTAACAAGTATTTCTCTTAGTTTTATTACACACCTACTTTTGAACAAACAAACTCAAGTGCAATTGCATTCTCTAAGGTATCATCATTTACCCTCCCCTTACACTTAGGCTGAACATTGTCCCCAGTGTTCAATAAAAAGGATGTAAAAGTAATGAAGATAAAAGAATGAAACAAATACTCCCCTGATTCGTTCGGTGTGGATAAATAAATAACATGGTTAAATCCTCCTCCAAGAAAATGAACGTTGAAAGCTTCCCTCCAGAAATATAAATCATCTTCTTGTCCAATATAACATGTTAAACCTGAGAAAACAATCATGGCAAACCTCGTGTAAAATCGGCGGCAATCTATATATCTTAGGATATAATGCTTGTGGAATGAATGTTTGCAGATTTTCTGGAGTTTATAAAACTAAAGAATTAACAAAAACTTTAAGACTCCGTTAGAAAAAAAAAACTCGCAAAATTTTTCAGAATTTTTTTACAGCTGACGCCATCAGGTTATAACCCTGACGCCATCCGAGTGCTCTGATAGAAATCTCATGTTAAGTTTCTGGAAAATTTCTAGAAAAACTCACGCTTTAATTCCTGGAATTCCTGCAAAACATCATTATGACCCGATATAAGTATTTGACTCAAACAAATACTAATATACATGTTCATTTAATATTTTTGTGGTTCATGTCCAACTCCGTTCTTAAAAACAAGTTTAGATTTCCCTTACACTTATCTTTTGCGAAATACCTTTTTATGAAGTTAAGACAAACAACAAGGTAAAGCATTTTCACAATTTATTATGAATCATGATCCACAAACAATAAAAATAAAGCATGTATACGGAAACAAATAAAACCAAACAAACAAACAATCAAACAAAACAAATAAAACTTGGGTTGCCTCCCATGAAGCGCTTTTCTTTATTTACAAGTCTTGTAGCTAGACTCAAGGTCACGGGCTATTACGTGACCTCGTCATTGGTCACGGTTCCTAGGTCATCCTCGATTTTAGTTTTGTATTCCAGACCTAGTTGCAAGCATTCCTTGTAGAAACCAAATATTCTATTCATAACATAGTCTACTCCTCTACGTCTATCCTCATCATTCCTATAGTAGACTGCTTGCTTGTGTTCCTTTTCAATGTTTGATAAAATACAAAATTGTTCAATCTTATAGGGCATTTGGTAAGCTATCTCATCATTCTCATTCTTAAACCTAACTATCCCAAAAGACGGGTCATAATTCATCTTAGAAATCTCAACAAACAGCTTTCCGAACACTACTTGACTTAGGCAACTATCTATTACCGGACGATTATCTTCTACAATCACAAAATCAGTAACATAAGTGAAGTTTCCTACAAAGACGTGCAATCTTTCACTCTTCCCACAAAGTTACTCATCCAACTCGTATTGGGAATCATCCTATATCCAAGTTGCTTCTTCATTACCCAATTGTTATGGGTCCTAGTCATAATGTTTATGGGAGATCTAAGATCGATGTAGGCTTTCCACACATGCACATCCCCAATGTTGCACGGTATGTTGATGTTAGAGGGATCACCCGCTTTGATGATTGGTGAACCAAGGACGTATGGTGCTTCGGAGTCATCGAATAGATCCTTATGGTATTCCCGTTCTTCCTTGGTGGATAACCTATCAAAGTATTCCTCTACATCTTCTACTTCCTCAACATTCTCTTCCTTTGTATCCACAACTTCCTTAATCTCATCCACAACACTTTCTTCCCTATTATTATCGACTAGTTTAATAGTAACTACATTGACAAAGTGGACGTGTTTAGATGATGAGGGGTCCTTAATTTGGGTTCCGCTACTAATGTCCCTAGTGTCCTTCTTTGGTGTAGTTAGCACTTGGTTGTTGAGGGCTTTCAACAAGTTGTCGATTTTATTGGTCATCTCCGCTTGTTGTTGATTGAATTCGGATTCAAACTTAGCTATGCGGGCTTCTTGAGATGCCATAAATTTAGACATCAATCCTTCAAGATTATTGGTACTACCATAGTTGTTTGAAGGATTGTTGTTGAAAGTACGGTTAGAGGGTGGACCATTTGGTAGATAACGATTAGGTGGAGTGGAAGAATTGTTTTGGGGCATGTTTTGGTTTTGTTTCCACCTAAGGTTCGGGTGATTTTTCCAAGAGGGGTTGTATGAATCATCGTAAGGGTTTTGCTCGGGTTTGAAAGTGTACCACTTGTCTCCCGCTCCGTCGGTAGGCGAGGATACGTAATCCGCAAAAGTTTGTTCGGGGAGTTCCATGCAATCACAAGTGTCGTGGGGACCACTACATAATTCGCACGAAGAAGTGATTTTGTTCACTTGGCTTGAAGATTTAGGAGCTTCGTAGGATTTCATAAGAAACTTGACTTGGTCTTCAAGTTCCATGATCCTACGGTCGGGAGTGCTTGAATTGTTCAAAGGCAAAGATATTGCCTTGACGGTTTTGTTCAAAGCACGGGGATCATTCCAACTTTAGTTGTCATAGAGAGCAAGACCTTCTATGAGTTCCCATGATTCTTCCGCACTTAGATCACGTAGCTTGCCACCGGCCGATTGGTCAATGGTTTGCCTCGTGGAGAGATCGATATGGTCATAGAAAATTTGGACTTGGAGCTAAAGATCTATGCCATGATGAGGGACTTTTTGGAGTAAGTCCATGAAACGAGTCCATGCTTCATAGAGAGTTTCACCTTGACGTTGTTGGAACATCAAGATGTCATTTCTAAGCTTAGTAGTTCTCCCCGGTGGGAAAAATTGAGCAAGGAAACGAGTGGTGAGATTATCCCAAGAGGTGATGGATCCCGCGGGTAAACGCTCAAGCCATTGACTAGCTTGGTCACGTAGAGAGAATTGGAAGAGACGCAATCAGGACGTATCTCGAGTTTCAACATCAAGGTCTATGAAATCTACGATTTTGAGGAAATCCTTCAGATGTTGATTAAGATCTTCGGAACGAAGTCCATAGAATGCACATCCGCTTTGCACCAACCGGATGGTGTCGGATCGCAAGGGAGACACATTGGCTCCTTGAGTGAGCTCAATGGTGTTTCGATAGCCTTGGTGGCTAGGACGGGAGTACTCTCCTAAAGTTCGGGGTCTAGGAGGTTGGTTTGGTTGTGGTGGATTTTGTGGATGGTTTTGTTGTGGTGGGTTGATGGGATCAAAGAGATTACCACCTTCCATGATGGCGGATGGCAAAGGTTACGAACAAAGGAATGAAGAAAAAGATAGACTAAAGAAACCTATAAAAATAAAATAAAAATTGTACTAGAAAGGAATCTGGCAAGTAGACCTAATAAAAAGAAATTTTAACCTAGACAATAACTATTCCCCGGGCTGCGGCGCCAAAAACTTGATGCGTGGAATTGCGCCGCAAAAGGTTTTACCTCTCAAGTGATCTTGAGAAGCTTGCAATCCCCACCAGGCAGTGTACTTGACCGTTGTAGTATAGTATAGTGACAAGTACAGGGGGATTGATCATTCAACTCAAAGAATAGTGTTCGCTAGGGTTAAAACTCAATCAAACTAGGTCTAGATATGAGGGATGATTCTTTTTGTGTTTTTGTATTTTATGAAAAACAAGTAAAAATCTCGGGTTTTGAAGGAGTGGGCGGAATTAGTTGCTAATCAACTAACCCAAATAGCTAAAGATGCAATTAAAATAAAATAAAATAAACTTAAACTAATTGTGGCGAAAACAATAATGAGAGAAAATGTGTTTACTTAGATTTCATTACTCCCTAGCTATCTTTTACCAGTTGATTAGTTTGTTACAATTGCATGGATGACGGGTTATATTCCTTAATACCATTCGTAGGGCTATGTACGATCTTCCCTAACTCTATAAGCTTCTACCTCTTCCTATGTCGAGCCGACTACTAGCTCCTAACATGGCCTCATTAGTAGTTACCTATACATTAAATATAACCAATATATCGTAGTACACCTCTGATCATGTTTCTTAAGACGTTCAAGCAAGTTACCAATTGGAAGTCTGCCAGTTTTCTTAAGCCTAACATCGAATTCATTCATCCACAACAATTATAAACAAACAAACAACCAATAATCAATATCTAAGTTTCATTACATCTAAGCAAACACAAAGAAAACCTAGCCTAGCATGTTAAAGAGAAGACAAGCGTAAGATATAATCAAACAACACATAGACATATTGAATGATTTGTTGAAAGACTTATCTTCAATTAAGCATGGATGAAACAAGGGTTTGAAACCCTCAAAATAGCAGTAAAATTCGTCTAGGGTTTTCTCTCTTCAAAGTTGCACACAATGAATGAAAACTAGAAAAGTATATTTAGATTTTACAATCTGACGGCGTCAAGAGTAAATTCTGACGCCGTTAACTCGCTGCCAAAATAATACTCGTATTGTCTAGATCTACTTCTGACGTCGTCACGTATAAACTTGGTCTTGGCCGTCATGTGCAATTTCCTCTTGATGGCCTTGGTGATGCCGTCATGTACAAATCTCCAAAAACTTCTCTGGTGCGTCACGTGTAATTTGATTTATCCACCTCTTCGTAAAGTCTTGACGCCGTCACTAGTGATCCTTGACGTCGTCATGTACAATTTTCAGCATGATTTTGAGACTTTGTTGTTTTCTTCACTTTTTCGCTCCAAAAACATCCAAAATGCTTCCTTTAGTATATTTCCTCTCAAAAGTACCTAAAACGACAAAAGGAACGATTTAGGGCAATAGTTGATCAAATAATCTCGACTTTGGCCTTAAATAACCCCCTAAAAGCGGTACACTTTTTGTCTTATCATTTTCACAGGTAAATTTTTATAAATAACTAAAAACCAGTAAAACTATTCAACCCTCCCTTCTTGTTTTCCGCAGGAATATTTAAAATATGATTGTAAGAAACCAAAATGCATAAAATAATGTCTACTGAGTATTATCAAGTGTCATTTAAAGTTAAATGTATGTTTAACGATGTACATGGAATAACCTATCTAGTTACTCGCAAAAGTGAATTTACTTAAAAATAAGACAAGTAAAATTAAATAAGTAAATAATGACCTCAAAATTGTGAATTGTTACAGCACATGTCCCTGTAACTTGGCCCAAACCTCTCTAGTTTCCATGATTCCTAGGACATGCTTGACCACCAGACCACGCTGTCTTGTCCATACCTTTGTTTCAATACAGACTTCCCGTGACTTCAGTTGTGTCAACTACTACCTAACCTCAAATGAAGGCCATTACCCTTTCGAACATTTCATCAACAAATTTGGGGATGTTATCCTTTAGCATCTTGGCGAGTTATGGATGGCCATGAGTGTGCATAGATGTTGATCTCCTTATAATTTGAGGAAAACCGTTGATATGGGAGCTCTCCACCTTGAAACGGTCCATAAAGGCTTGGATTGTTTCGTTCGGCTTCTTTTTGATGTCGTGGATCACCTTCGGATCTTTGGCATACCTCATCTGTTGTGAGAACTGCTACAATAACTTCTTGTTTAGCTCTTCAAATCCATCCAGACTATGCGGTTCCAAATCGTCAAACCAGTTTCTGGTCGCACCCCCCAGGACTTGGCGAAACATCTTACACCATATAGGCAAGGGCCATTCTTTCGATTATGCTACTTCCGAGAAGATGCTGATGTGATCTTCCGAATCCTTGTTATCCTCATACATGTGAACGTTTTGGGGCAACTTTGCTATTCGGTAATACACAAAGCACGTAATTCTGGAGATAAAAGAGGTAGGCTTGGGGCGTTTGTAGGCCTTATCTAAATCCTCGGAGCTTCATCCGAACATATTTTCCTCATCTGTGCCTGAACTTATTTTTCTGTGGGTAGACCTAACGAATGAGACTTAGACCTTCTTCCGGACCTGCTTTGACCTTTTGATCATCGCGACCGATTAGCCTTAAGTGTGTCCCTTCACCTTGATATACTTTTTCGGTGCTTACAAGTGGACCGAGTCATGCTTTGGCTGCTTTTCATCTCAGAGGCTTCACAGAGGAGTAGCTCGTTGTCCTATTCGATGATGGACTTCCTCTAGAGCTTCCACTCCCTCTGTTTTCCGACCCTACGTAGGAGAGCTTCCTAAGAGCTCCTTTCTCCTTGCCTCGGAGGTCAAGTTCCTTAATAATCATTCCATGTGTATCAACGTTTTCCTTGATAAAGGACGAGGAGAGCTATTCTTGAACAACTCTAGTGGGAATGGAGGGTCCCACTGAGGGAATTCCTACATCTCCTTTTTCCCCGGTGCCCAAGTTTTCAAGCTCCTTTAGATAAGAATCCCCCATACGATCAGTCATTCACTAAAATAAGTAGATTGAAAGAAGGGTCCAACGGATGGTGCCAAAATGTTTAAGTAATTTTCCGTAAGTATGATCTAGCTTTGGTTCTCTGAAGTCTTGAGCTTCTCCTACGTTCCTTAGCGGAAATAAGACAAAGCACCATTAGCTAGCCCCAGGTTTTGAATATGAGACCAAGCACTGGTGCTAGAATAAGTATTTGCTTTGGTATGAGTTTTAGTAAGAGAAAGTAGTAAGTAGTAAGTAGTAGAGTGTGTGAAATCATGTGTCGTCCATTAGGGTGGACGACTATATTAAAAATAGGGTGAAGTTCAAAAATACATAACATACCAAGTTTAGAGTCCCAGTGTATGTAACATACCCATATTGTTCCACTGTAAGCAATGCACTTTCAAAATAATTCACATATAGGTAGTTGTTTATTTATCTTCATCTTCTCAAATGACCAAACCCAGATTTCGGCTACCAAACCCAGTTTTCGTTGACCTTTTCTGGCTAAAAACCAAGTTTCTGGTCACCACCTTTTATTTTATTTTATTATTATTTTTTCGCGCCCAACTAAGTTATGTTTAATATAGAACGAAAGATCTAAACTATGGAATATGATAAATGATTAAGGATTAATTTCATATATAACCCTATTTTCATGATTAATTTCATATACCTAAAATGCAAATATTAAATGCATAAATACAATTTTTTTAATGCATATGTGAGTATATATGAAATTTTCAACTAAAAAGAAGAGAGATGAAATTGCCTCGATCATTAATCACGTGTGATCACACATGACATCACCACTAGTATATATAGGCAGAACGAATGTTATCAATTTGCTAGCAATGCAAGCACCAAGAGGTGATGGCCTCGAAGACAAAAAAAACCCTAATCTATAAATTATCTTTTATTTAATTTGATTGAGAAGCAATAAAAGGATCTACAAAAACTATCAATAACATGAACCCAAATGGCCAAGTAAAAAACATACAAAAATATTAAAACAAGAATATCAATTTGTGTTGATATGATAGTTTACTAGACGAATACTCGTGTATAATAACGAGATTTTATAGCTGTAGATAGTTACAGTTTTAAAAAAAGTTTAAAAATTTAAAGATGAAACATGATTTAAACTAAATGAAAACAATATTGGTTATGTGTTATAAAAAAAAAAAAAAAAAAAAAAAAAGTTTATATTTTATGAAATATCAAATGAATTAACACACTGGGTTGTTTATATATGCAATGGAAAAAATTGAATTTTTCCGGCTGGCAAGAAGTCATTCTTTCAATACATTTCGTGTCCAACAATTCGTGTTTCCAGCCTTGCATTTTATTTTAGCCGTAAGTTTTAAGTTTTATGTTTTCAGTTTCCTTCAATATGTATAAGCTTCTTTCAATAGTTTCCAGCCTTGCATTTTAGCCTTCAATAGTTACTCTAATTATCTTTCAACTTTCAATAGTTACTTTAGTTATCTTAAGGGCTTGTTTGTTATTATTATTTTTCTTTTTGTTAAGTCATTTTAATTAAGAGATGACTTAATGCAGAAAACATCGGTTTTATTACTTAATATTTTCAATTATCTTTTTTCATTAAGTCACAAACAAACAATTTTCATATAACTTGATGATTTTTATTTTATTTTTATTATTTTTTAAGTCAATTAAGTCGATATCAAACACCACTTAAGTTTCTTTCAATACTTTTCAAGTTTTCGCTTTCAAAATTTTTGATTTTTATTTTATAGTATATATTAGTCAAACTATATTCAAAAGCACAAACTTTACAAGAATTGCATTTCAATATTGATGACCATGGTTGAAAAAATAATAAAACAATAAAATAATAAAATTGTAGTGATCAGAATCTGGATTTTTAGCTGGAAACTGAGTTTGGTCATCGGAATATGAGTTTGATCGCCAGAGAATATGAAGATCAAGATTAAGATAAAATAGACTATATATATATATATATATATATATATATATATATATATATATATATATATATATATATATATATATATATATATATATATATATATATATATATACATATATATATATATACGTATATATATATATATACGTATATATATATATACGTATATATATATATACGTATATATATATATATACGTATATATATATATACGTATATATATATATACGTATATATATATATATATATATATATATATATATATATATATATATATATATATATATATATATATATATACGTATATGTATATGTATATATACGTATATGTATATGTATATATACGTATATGTATATATACGTATATGTATATATATATATATATATATATATATACGTATATGTATATGTATATATACGTATATGTATATATATATATATATATATAGTATTGGGTTAAAATAAAAAGGGTCTTAAAATAAAAAGAATAAAAAGTTTCTGATGCACTAAATTTATAACTATGATGCAGTAAATTTAAATGTGATGCAGTAACTTAATAACTGCAATGAACTAACTGTGATGTCGTAACTTTTTATAGTTGTGATGCAGTAACTGTGATGCAATAAAATTTATAACTGTGATGCAATGACTAAAAAATGTGATGCAGTAACTTTGTAACTGTGATGCACCAAAATTCGCCTTCCTAGACTTTTTATTTTAAAAGACTTTTTATTATAACCCTACCCTATATATATATATATATATATATATATATATATATATATATATATATATATATATATATATATATATATATATATATATATATATATATGATTTATTTGATATAATAGATGAGATTAATTTCAATAATTAAAAAAACCCACTTTAATCTTTTTTTATAATTATTAATATATTTCAAACCGTTAATCGTTAAGCGGAAAAAAAATATAACGTTACGACGAGTATTTAATTATCTTTCTATAGATAGGTACTTCGATAAAATTATTTTTTTCGTGTTTTCATGTTTTTTATTTTTTGTTTTTTTTTTCGTTATTAAAATTTGCATGAAAAAATCATATGTGATTTAACACTAATATCGCATGTGATATTATATATCATATGTGATTTAATACTAATATCACATGTGATATTACATATCATATATGATTTAATACTAATATCACATGTAATTTTTCATGCAAATTTCAATAATGAAAAAAAAAAATGTGAAAAATCGATTTTTTTTTTTTTTTTTTTTTTTGTCGAAAGTATATCAAAGTGCCCCGTCTATAAAAAGATAATTAAATGTTCGTCGTAATGGTGTAATTATTTTCGCTTAACGATTAATTGTTTAAAAGATATTTAAATTATAAAGAATATTAAAATGTTTTTAAATTCAACTATTGATTTTATTTTAAAAAGATGGTAAAAATTAGTTCTTTGGTATGTAAGAAAAATTTGATATGTAAAATACCTCTACTCATATATATATATATATATATATATATATATATATATATATATATATATATATATATATATATATATATATATATAAATTATTTTGAAAGTGCATCGATTGCAGCAGAACAATATGAGATAGGTTACCTACATGAGACTTTGAACTTGGTATTTTACGTATTTTTGGACTTCACATTTAAAAATAATATAGTAAAAAATAACTGTGACAGAATCAATAATATTTCATACAAAAATATGAATATTATGTAATGATAAATAAAAACAAAAAGGAATGACGTGGTCGGGAATGGGGTGGGGAGGTGCAATAAATAAGAACTGCAGATGGTGAAGAAGGTGTTTGTTGGTCGATGGCTATGTCTTGGCTTCACGTATTTAATGCACCTCTAACCAGTCCAAAACAATACTTGCAAGCTTTCGTTTTTAAGTGACTCGCTTGTGTCTATGAAAAAATATATTTGAGGTAAAACTTTTTTATTTTTCTAATTGACGACGTTTAAAATAAACTAGCGGGGTAGCCCGCGCGTTGCTGCGGGTTTGTTATTTTTTTTATGGTGTAGTATTTTTATTTGTATTTTTGTTTTGTTTTGTATTGTTTTTGTTATTTGTTTTTTTTAAAACAAAAATGAATTACCGTTTAATAAAATGTTTTTGTGCAAGTTTTGTATTTTTTTTTTTAAGAAAAATTATCTACAGTCGAAAAAAAAAAAAAGCTACAGTACTGCTACAGTACAGTACAACATAGGACAGCATAATGTGTACTGTTCATCTAACTGTTTCGTACAACTAAAATATGCGTGTTACTTTTCATATGAACAGTAAAAACTGCTCTTTTAATATATTTATTATTATAATAATGCTCATATTAGTTAAGAGGGATGTTATTATGATGGAGTGAAGGAGAGGTGAATCCACGATAGGTTTACAAGGTATCTGGAGGGGTGTTCGGTGTAGGTGAAGCATTTCATCTGGGAGGTGATTTGAACACTATCTTAATTGATTGATACATTTTAATTTAGAGTGTTTTGACATTTATACTCTTACATTACTTTTACTTATTATCATCTTGTAATGATATAAATATCAAGACACTATCATTTAGAGTGTGTCAATTAATTTGAAAAGTGTGTAAATCAATTCTCAGATATAAAAAGAGAAGAAAGAGGATAGGTTCCCACTATATATATTATTATTATTATTATTGTTTGTTTGTAAGTATTTGTGAAATATATTGTATGATATATTTGTATAAAGTAAGTTATTTTTGTACGTTTAGTTATGTGATGACTATTACGGCTCAAAGGTGAAAGTAAAGTGATGTGTTAAAAAATTTATGTGACATCTGAGATGAAGGTTAAAGGGTGGTGACCATTACATGTATCCTTAGAAAAAAGAAAATAATATTTGTGTAATTGCTAATAATAATAATAATAATAATAATAATAATAATAATAAATCTTTGGGTGTTAAATAGCAAACTAAGGGGTGTTTTTTTTTTTTTCTTAGCTAAGGGTGTATGTGGGTCCTACTACTATATAAACTTCTTAATGGGAAGGGGTTGATAAATTAAAGGTCCGCTTGGTTCAAAGTGGGGAAAAGTAAAAGTAAAGGGAAAGGGAATGCAAAGAATTTGGTGAGGTGGGTAATCAATACTTTACTTTTCAATTTACTCTATAATGTTGATTATCCACTACGGGGTAATCAATACCTTTGCACACCCCTAACCAAGCACCTAATTTGAGTGAGATGGGCCCTTTTGAAGTCATTACCCATTCCCCCACCCCTGTAACCCCCTTACCAAGCACCCCCTAAGCCTTGTGGATTTAGATGGAACAAAGGAATTTTATGGGACCTATAAAAAAAATAATAATATTAAATTGCATCCCTTAGCTAAAGGGAAAAAAGAAACACCCCTAAAACATGTTTTCTTAATGATGGTTCAAGTTCAACTATTGATCAGTCCAACTAGTTTTATGCAGAAAAGTAAGAGAAAAGAAACATGGGAGATTAAATATCAAACACATGTAAACTTCAATAGTTAAAATATACTCATTCTGTCATTCACTCTCACAATTGTTCTTAAACGAGAACACACAATTTGAAAAAATTGAGACCACTACACTTTCAAGTTTCAACTAATCAATATTATGCTCACCCTCTAAACTTTCTTTTAATTGGTTGATACAAGAAGTCTATTATTTTGAAACATGCAAAATAAAAATTGAAACAATAATTTTAAGACGGAGAGAGTAATAAACATCCTATATGTTTATCAAACATAAATAATGCTAAACACATACAATAGTCTAACGCAAAAACAAGTTTAAAACTTCAAAATAAAATTACAAGCGTAAAAATTAACTGCTTCAAATATCAAAAAGTAACAATTACTCATCACGACATTTAACATACAATTGACACGGTCATCATTTTTGATTTCTAAATTTAAAAAAAAAAAAAAAAAAAAAAAAAAAAAAAAAAAAAAAATGATTTGGCTGGTTAAAATGAACATGGCTCAGTACGAGTTGGCCGAAACCCAGTAATTTCATATTTGTTTTAAAACTAAAATCCTGTTTCTTCTGTCCCAATAACGTGACTGATCGCTTGTTTAACTGGATAAATCGTGTCGTATTTCAAAACATCGATAACTGAGAGATTTTTCGGATACTCACGTCAATACACTTTTTTATATCATAGATGTAAAAGGTTAAATCTAATAAAACTGTAATATTGCACATTAGATGTTTAAAGTTAATAAGGATATGTTTGATGAAATGGGCTAGAGCTTGAGTTGGATCTTATATTTTTATAAAGTTATTTGACGAATTTGTTGGATTTAAGGCTTGTTAATGTAAAATCGTATAGTAAAACATCAAAATTAAATTCAGATATATTTTCAAGTTTTGCGTGATAATTTACTATATTTTGACGAGTATATAAGTAATTAGACTAACTATTAGACCATATAAGCCCGTTTCAATTGGCTTAAGCTTATAGAAGCCTATAGCTTATTGCGTGATAATCTACTTATAGAAATTAGCTTATTTTAAAAGTTCAAACCCCTTATAAGCCTCGCATCAAACAAAGCGTAACTGAAAAACTCAAGAAGTGTAGCTGAAAATCTCAAGATAAGGGTATGTTTGGCAAAATGGGGTTAAAGCTGGAGCTTATATTATAAGTTGAAAGCTGAAGTTTATATTTTGATAAAGCTGTTTGATGATTAGTTAGAGCCGAAACCTATTGATATAAAATCGCATAAAAATACACCAATATACATTCAGATATATTTTCAGCTTTTGCGTGATAATTCACTATATTTTGAAAGATGTTTAGGTAATTTGACCTATTATAAGCTCTTATATGTTCGTTTCAATTGGCTTAGGCTTATAGAGACTTATGACTTATAAAAGCTTTAATAAGTCTATGTGAAAAATAAACTTATTTTATAAAATAGCTTATTTAAAAGGTCAAGTACCTAAAAACTTTTATAAGCCTCGCACCAAATACGGTTCTCATATTTCCTAGGGTGATTTTTTTCACTTTTTCCTAGGGTGTTTTTTTCTCCTTAGAAAAGTCTCATAGAGTATTTCATACGGAGTAAATGAATCGAGTGAAAGAATTTGTGCCGTCATTTATTATATTAGAGTTTTAAACAATTTGTGCACTTGATTATTTTTTGTCATTCATCAACACGACCAATAAATAGGTGAGTAAAATAAACATAAAAGATCAAAGCAAAATTGCATTTTTACAAGATACAATTGAGAATGTTGATGTTTAAATTAAAGAGGAATTTGTTAAAAAAAATTAAATTAAAAAAAAAAAAGAAAAGGAAAAAGAAATCTATCGACTATTAAAAAAAATAAAAAATAAAAAAATAAAAAAATAATAAAAATCTCAAATGTACATATGATTAGCTCAAAACTAGACACAAAAATCACGACTTTTGGGTACTGTTTGGAATTAATTTAAAATACTTCTATGTTTAACTAGTTATAATACATGTACACGCACAGAGTTTTTAAAATTTTGTTTTAATTATGTATTATTATCGATTAAGAAATGAATAACTTAACATGTTTCAATTGGTTTTACTCGGTGGACTAAAAATAAAAAATCACATGTATATATGTATAATCTACCTATTATTTTAGGAGAATGCTTTTAGATTAAAAATTATATTTTATTAATCAAGCAAAATCATATGATGATACTTGACTTGCATGATATTTTAGTGATATATGTTTTTAGTTTTACAAATCCATGCTATCAATTTTCAATGTGTATTGTAATTGTGGTATTTCTTTTACTTACATTTTCGTTAAAATATATAGCTTATTTAGATAGCTTTTAAGATTGATTCATTTCCTTGATTTTAAATAACCATCATACCATGTTTACTAATGTACCTTTTTGTTTGAAAAAATTGTATTTTTATAAGTTTGTGCTATTTTCTTCTCATGTTTGATCATAAAATTTTCAAATTAGCATAGATGCTTATACTATAGCTTTTTTATTACATAAAGAGAAAAAAAAAATGTAATGGGTAGAACTCAAATTTAATCTTACGTTTATGTATAATGTATAAAAATAATTTTTCTCTTAAACCGAACTATATAAGGAAATTATAATTACTTGTATAAGTAAATTATAAATGCATGAAAAAAAATGACAAACAGTACATTTTCAAGTCTTTTAAGATTGTTTGAATTCTTACCAACCTTTCACTTTAGTGCGACTTTCATTACAATTGGCCTAAATCATCAAGGTAAAAGACACCTATATTTTAGACCGTTGGTTAATACTCATAGTGTAATCAATGACATCAAACACCTGCTAAGTTTCATTAACTCATTCAAAGACACCTGCTAAGAATTTCTACCATAAAATACCCCATATAGGCACTAAAATACATCTTTGGTACATTAAAAGACATTCATGTATTATCTAAATCAGCAACTCAAGTTAATTATATTTTCATACCTTGAGCAGACGTAGAAAATCCTTCCATAAAAATCATGTGTTGATACTTAATCCTCCTCTAAAAACGCACACAACAAATTGCATTATACTTTAGTATGTGTGATAAGATCGTAAAACTGCAAAAACCACTTACATGTTGCATTATATTGAGGATAACAACAAAGTTAGTTATAACATCAAATAAGAAAACTTTAGATTACAACTAAAGGGGTGTTTGGTTATACTTATTAAAGGTGCTTATTGGCTTACTATAACACAATAAGTTTATGATAAAGCTATAAGTTTTTTTTAGAAGCTTAGTAAAAAACCTCTAAACTCACAACTAATTCTATCATAGCTTAGTGTGTTTATAGTAAAAAACACAAATATTAAGTGTAGAAGTTTTCAATAAAAAAAAAAAAAAAAAAAAAAAAAAAAAAAAAAAAAAAAAAGTTGATGTGTATGTCAAAAAAGTTAAACCATAAAAAAGTTACTAAAAACTATCAGCTAGATAAAGCATAAGACAAAGTTCTGTTGAGGTCTATTTCGGATTCTATTTAGAAGCAAAAAGAGGTTAACACATAATCATAAGTATAGAAGAATAGTTGTATCTCACATCCGTGATTACCAGCTCAATAACATTATCGCAGTATAGTAGCGAAAAAACCTGATTAAAAAATATAGATTCTTGTTTCATAATTCTCATGTACATACTTTAATTCCTTTACAACGGAAAACTATTTTTTTATTTGATGAAATATCACGTCAATAAATAAAGTTAGGTTATCACCTACGTAGTTTTTCTTTTTTTTATTTAGGAGATGATTGTTATCAAATAAGGATTGTGATGCATGCATTTTTTTTAATAATTTAAGGCAAACACTTTCTAAATTTAATAATGACTATCTAACCCATGTTTTTTTTTTTTTTCTTTTTTTATTTAATAATTAGCTTTGTATAACGTTCTTAACTGACAGACATGCTGAGGTTAATGTTGATATTAATGTTATTGTTTAACTTTAACAATTAACATCATGTTGTACAAAATGTGCGTGTTTAGTAGTACATAATGAGCGTTAATGAAGTTAAAATATGCTGCGTAAAGTTTTTAAAATGTTTTTATGGAAATTCATATATAAATTTTAAATAATAATGTCATGATTCGTTGTTATAAGTAGAATCGCGTATATTTATTTTCATATCACAGCAAGTCGTGCTTACCATTTGATATTTATATTCCCGTTACTAATAATTTAGCCATATTTAATATTCAAACCCGTGCACGCATAAATTAAACTTTTAAATAGAATAACATGAGTCCTTATTTAAAAAAATATTCTAATGGATGGAAGTATACAACTAACAATATTAAAACTAATTCGCATATTTACCAAATTTTGTAATTTTAATAAATGAAAGTTTAAAATCTAATACTAATATTAATACTTATGTAATTTTAAACAAAGTTAATATTATAAAGTATAAGTGGTATAAAGTGTAGGGGGTTATTTGTATTTTTCTAAAGTTACTAAAAAACATGAAAACTTGTAATTTTACACTTAGCTCTACATAATTTATTTAAAATTCAACCACTAAAGTTTTATTAATTACTTCCTCTTTTTTAAAGTTTTTGTTTACATAAATTTGACACCTATATTTTTATGCATTTTTTTCTTAACCAAATTTATTAAGTTTGACTAAAATCAATTTAATTTTGACTTTCTATTGACTAATCATATTACTTGATTTAGCCTACGTGGCAAAATCGAGCTCTCCTATTGGTCTAATTTTTTTTAATAAAAAGGGTTTTGCAAAAACACTCCAAAATGATGTAATTCTTTTATTATATAAAAGATTTGAACATAAGAGGTAATATTTTATTTTTGTCAATTAAAAAAATGAATCATTTATTATAAAATCCCCATTTTTGTAAAGATTAAACTTTTTTTCACGACAAATCTAATATGACATCTCATGTTCAAATCGAAAGTATTAGATCCCAATCTACTGAATTACTAAGTGTTATTTACATGTTTAAAGCTGGCCCTCAAGTAAAATTGAAAGGTTTTTATTTCATTTGACATAAGAGTGGGCATATTGCATTATTTGACCACTCGTCATGCATACTTTAGACGCGTATCTCTTATTACACTAACTTGGTCATGATCGTGATCAAGCTTTATGTGTGTAGTGTTTTTATTAAATGATTTTTGGTGGTCTCTTCTCTTCTTATTACCCTAAGTTTATTATAAAGTTATTGTATAGAGAGAAAGTTAATGTGACAGTAGTGTCACGATCCTGTTGTGATCACCATTACGGTAGTATACGTATCCCATTAGAAAATAAACCTTTAATCAAAAATATTTATATGGTATATGTGCGTTGCGGCTGCGGGTACCTTTTAATTGATATTTTCGATGAATAATAGTTTTTTAACTATTATATTTACGGTGACAACATGCTTAGAGTTGGTGAGAATTTTATTGCGGTTGATGTGTGGTTTTGCAACCTTGCAAAAGGTTTTACCTCTCAAAGGATCTTGAGAAGCTTGCAATCCCCACCAGGCAGTATACCTGACCGATGTAGTATAATTTAGTGGCAAGTACCGGGGGATTGATCGTTCAACTCAAAGAATAGTGTTCGCTAGGGTTAAAACTCAATTAAACTAGGTCTAGAGGTGAGGGATGATTCTTTTTGTATTTTTATATTTTATGGAAAGCAAGTAAAAATCTCGAGTTTTAGAAAAATGAGCGGAATTAGTTACTAGTCAACTAACCCAAATAATTACGAATGCAATAAAATAAAATAAAATAACACGAAAGTAAATGTGGAGAAAAACAACAATAAAAGAAATGTGTTTACTTAGATTTCACTACTCCTTAGCTATCTTTTACTAGTTGATTAGTTTGTTACAATTGCATGGATGACGGGTTGTATTCCTTAATATCATTCGTAGGGCCATGTATGATCTTCCCAAACTCTATAAGCTTCTACCTCTTCCTATGTCGAGCCGACTACTAGCTCCTAACATGGCCTCCTTAGTAGTTACTTATGCATTAAATACAACCAATTTATCGTAGTACACATCCAATCATGTTTCTTAAGACGTTCAAGCATGTTACCATTTGGATGTCTGCCAGTTTTCTTAAGCCTAACATCGAAATCAATCATTCCACAACAATTATAAACAAACAACCAACCATTAATCAATAACTAAGTTTCATTACATCTAAGCAAACACAAAGAAAACCTAGCCTAACATGTTAAAGTAAAGACAAGTATAAGATAGAATCAAACAACACATAGACATATTAAATGATTATTGGAAAACTTATCTTCAATTAAATATGGATGAAACAAGGGTTTGGAACCCTTAAAAGTAAGGTAAAAATCATGCTAGGGTTTCTCCAAAACTATCCTAAAGTTCTCCTCCTTTAACAAATGAAAACTAGAAAACTATATATAGATTTTTGAGTCTGACGAAGTCACGTGTAAATCCTGACGCCGTCAACTCGCCGTCATAAAAACTCTCGTATTACCAAGATCCAAATCTGACGCCGTCATGTGTAACTTGTCTCTTGGCCGTCTCTTGTATTTTGTACGTAACGGCCTTGGTGACGCCGTCACGTGTAAATCCTCCAAAAACATTCTGGCGCGTCACGTGTATTTAATTTATCCACCTCTTTGTCCATGAGTGACAGCATCACATGTAATTCCTGAAGCCGTCAGGTACCAAATTCAGCATGATTTGGAAACTTTGTCGTTTTCATTACTTTTTCGTTCCAAACACGTCCAAAATGCTTCATTTTCCAAATTTCTTCTCAAAAGTACCTAAAATGAAAAAGGAACGATTTAGAGAAATATTTGATCAAATAATCTCGACTTAGGGCTTAAATGACCCCCTAAAAGCGGTACACTTTTCGTCTCATCAAATACCCTTACACTTGAGATTTGTTTATCCTCAAGCAAATGCTCTTTTATTCTAATCAAAATACAAGCTAGGGGTCGTTTAACACTAATCTAAAAGTAATTACAACAAATAATCGTTCCACTTCAACCAAAACAAGCACGAAAATTATACACTAGCACCTCACAAATAGTGTTTAGATACTCATATCTCTCGGGTGTAATAAAAGTATATATCACAACATAAAAATGGAAAATATCTCTCACTACCTGTCATAGCAAATAGATTACCATAGGCTTGGGAAAGGATCAAACCTCCACCACTTGGCGTAAGCACCTAGGATAAACTATCAAAGAGGTCTTTTAAAAGGGTTATAACGTGAGGTGTAGGGATATGATAAACACGGTTTTGTTGGATAGAGGCAATCTTTATTGGTGGCGAGTTAATCATCTTGGTCAATTACATGTACAATGTGGCGTTGCTAAGCCAAGACTCGACTCGATTTAAGCTAATCATAAACTAAAAAAAACATAAAATAAACATAAAAGGAAACGAGATAGTAGTCCGTATGTTTTTTCTCTTTTTCTTTTTCTATATATATATATATATATATTTTTTTTTCTTGATTTTTTCGAGATATTTTTTATTTTTTATTTTTTATTATTATTTTTATTTATTTATTTATTTATTTTTGCATACACTCTTGCCCTACCATCCAAAATAGTACATCGCAGGGAATTTGCATTCCCCTTACACTTGAAATTTTACATACTTTACAATCAACTATTCTAATGACTCGAATTAAGATAATCAAAACACGTGGAGTACTTTTTAAGATTAACGCACATATGGGGGTAATATATGATGTTCTTCCCCAATACTCCATAACAATAGTACTTTACCCATGACTCCCAATCATCCCAAAACAATATATACAAGATATGACTCGATTTAGCAACCATGTAATCAATTAGATAATTAACTACGGGTTTAAACATGTAACAATAATGCACTAAAGATGAGTGCATACAAGGAAGGCTAAGGCGATTTGGGTGTACATTTGGGGTGGATTATAACCAAATTCTTCCTTTAAGTAAAATGCTTAAAGTTAGAAAAGAAAAAGATAGGCTCGGAGGGGTGTACTAGGGGTATCGTGTACTAAAAGTGAGTACATCACAATGGTGTGGGAAAATTAATTGACTTTACTAGTCAAGTAATTATGACTTCATTGGTCAAGTAATTATGATACGGGTTTAACACAAGGGTGATCTTAATGCCTCTTATCATGTAGTAAATCCTACTTCACGAATGTAGTCTCACTAGCGGTCTTGGGATGCATCACTAACGCAAGTTCTGGAATCTATGTACTACCGGTACACTCATAAGCATCTTTTCCTAAGAAATCTAGGGGCGAACCTCACATATTTGGGGTGGAAAATTTTGAGTGGGATGGTTTTTTGTGCTAGTCATACAACTCCTATCCATGAGACGCTCATTAAGATTAAAGTTTCACTCCTAAATGTTGTAAAAAAATTTAAATTTGACGTTAAAATTGCCCTAACAAGTATTTCTCTTAGTTTTATTACACACCTACTATTGAACAAACTCAAGTGCAATTGCATTATCTAAGGTATCATCATTTACCCTCCCGTTACACTTAGGCTGAACATTGTCCCTAATGTTTAATAAAAAGGATATAAAAGTAATGAAGGTAAAAGAATGAAACAAATACTCCCCTGATTCGTTCGGTGTGGATAATGTGATAACATGGTTAGATCCTCATATAAGAAAATGAACGTTGAAAGCTTCCCTCCAGAAATATAAATCATCTTCTTGTCCAATATAACCTGCTAAAACTGAGAAAACAATCATGGCAAAACTCGCGTAAAATCGGCGGCAATCTATATATATGGATATAATGCTTGTGGAATGAATGCTTGCAGATTTCCTGGAGTTTATAAAACTAAAGAATTAACAAAAACTTTAAGACTCCGGTAGAAAAACAAAACTCGCAAAATTTTTCAGATTTTTACAACTGACGCCGTCAGAATGCTCTGACATAAATCTTATCTTAAGTTTCGGGAAAATTTCTGGAAAAACTCGCGCCTTAATTCCTGGAAATCCTGCAAAACATCATTATGACTCGATACAAGCATTTGACTCAAACAAATACTAATATGCATGTTCATTTAATATTGTTGTTATTCATGTTTGAGCTCGTTCTTAGAAACAAATTTAGATTTTCTTTACACTTATCTTTTGTGAAATACCTTTATATGTAATCAAGACGAACTTAACGACAAAATAAAGCATTTTCATAATTTACTTTGAAACATGAGCCACAAACAATAAAAATAAAACACGCATACGGAAACAAATAAAATCAAACAAACAATCAATAAAAAAAAATAAAGTTTGGGTTGCCTCCCAAGAAGCGCTTTTCTTTATTTACGAGTCTTGTAGCTAGACTCAAGGTCACGGGCTATTACGTGACCTATGTTGATATAAATAATGCCTAAAAACGTTATTAATATTTCTCGATATCTCTACGTTTTGATAATCACAAAATGTAAACTCATTAAACTAAAAGATTATGACGTAAACAAGTATTTAGTAGTAAATATTCATTTTAACAAATCAATCACTTAAGGTATGAATAAAGAAAATGCCTAATGCATTTTATGATCAAAGGAACATTTTCTAAATCACTAGATTTTTTATTTTTACAAACCTTATATTTTTTATATAATCATAAGCTTTTGTTTCCAAGTGATCCAAGCTTCAACCTTTCAAGTGCAAGAGAAGAATACTTCAATCCTTCAAGACAAGAAGTATTACAACTTGTTGTGACTTCCACATCCAAGTTGTTTGTGCATCATCACTTGTATAGTATTCATCCATTTGTGTATTAGTTGTGAATATTGGTTAGATAGAAGTAAATATAAGGAGTTAGGTTAGTAAGGTGTGTAGGTAGAAAAGTTGTGAATTGATTGTGGTGTGCAAGTAGTATAGGTGTGAAGAAGAAGTAGTGTGATTAGGTAGTGCTTAGGTGTGAAGAAGTTGTGAAGTAGTTGTGTAGAAGTTGTGAAAAAGGTGTGACGAAGTTGTGGTGTGATAATTGGTGTGTAAGGTTTTCTCCGCCATAAGGGAGCTTGTCAACATAGTGAAGAAAACTCTCGAGTTAGGTGCTCTGGGAGTGGAGTAGGGCAAGGAAGGTGTCCTTGTAGCCGAACCACTATAAATCTCATGTCTCGCGGTTCGATCTTTCCATCTCTTACTTATTTACTTATCTTATTATTGCTTTAGTACTTAGTTATAATTGTTTATATTTTGTATTCACATAATATTAAATCTAAAATTTTTAAAGTAAACAAAGTTTTCAAAAACAAGATTTTATAACAATCCTAAAAGGACACATATAATAGATCATATAGTTGTTTTCATATTAAACTCTAATCAAAGGTTTTTCAAACAAACAATTGTATAAACTCAAATCAATATTTTGAAACCAAATTTTATAAATTAAAAAAGACGTAAAACTATTCAACCCCCCCTTCTAGTTTTCCACAATTGGTATCAGGAGCCAAGTCAAGCGAGATTTTTAAAATATATTGTATTTTAAAACTTGCAACGATCTATGGAATCTGAAAATATTTAGAAGGGCAATCTATGCGAAGACCACCACTATTTGAAAGTGATTGATTTTTATATTGTAAAATACAGATTCGAAACTTATGTGAAATCAAATGATCTAGATCTTTGGCATGTTATTACCTTTGGTGATTTTCCCCCTATTCAATATAATTTTAAAACTAAAAAGGATGAAATTGTATCTTTTGAAAGACAAAATGATGATTTGAAAAAAAAAATAAAATAAAATAAAATAAAAAAAAATTAGCAAAAAATAATGAGGCTAAAATGGTTATTTATAATGCGTTACCACGCAAAGATTATGAAAGAATTTTTATGTGCAAAACCGCAAAAGAAATTTGGGATTCTTTACTAATCACCAAGGTAATAGTCAAGTTAAAGATAACAAAATAGATCTTCTTGTCCAACAATATGAACAATTCACGATTCCGGGGGAGGAATCAATAGATAATGCTTTTGCTAGGTTTAACACTATCATCACAAGTTTAATAGCACTTGATGAGAATCTTTCTAGTAAGAATTTTGTTAGGAAATTTCTTAGGGTCTTCATCCAAAATGGCGAGCTAAATTTACGGCGATTGAAGAATCGAAGAACTTGTCAACTCTTCAACTTGACGAGTTGATCGAAAACTTGAAAGGCTACGAAGCAATAATAAAGAAAGACTCCGAGATGGTCAAAGGAAAAAGAGAGCAAAGCAAGTCAATTGCGTTGAAAGTTAGGAAGGAAGCTAGTGACGAGGATAGCTCAACCTCCGAAAGTGATGACGAAGAATATGCCATGGCCGTAAGAGACTTCAAGAAATTCCTCGAAAGGCGAGGAAGATTCGTTAGACAACCGCATGATGAAAGGAAAGCATACCAAAGAAATAAAGATGACAAAAATGGCAAGAGTGAAAGGAAGTGCTTCAAATGTGGTGATCCAAATCATCTCATCGGAAAATGTCCAATGATGTCAAGAGATCAAAATCAAAAGGCGTTCGTTGGAGGAGCTTGGAGTGATAGCGATGAAGATGAGAAAGAAACTACAAAGGATGAGAGATGTCTCATGGCTATGACATCTAGTGAGGTACGTTCTGAAACTGAATACTTTAGTGATGAAAATTTATCATTAGACGAAAAAGATTTAGATAGTGAGTATAATAAACTATGCAAACTAGGACAAAAAGTAATGATTAAAAATAAATCACTAAAACGCATAAACAACCAATTAGAAAATGAAATACTAGAACTAAAAATTAAAATACACCATTTAGAAAAAGGTAAAGAAATTTTTGAAGAATGTAAATCATGTCGAGACCTCAAAAATGAAAACGAAATACTTAAGGAAGAAATTTGCAAACTTGACAAATTTGAACATAGTAGTAATTCACTTAAGAAAATAATAAGCATTCAAAGAGAATCTGGAGATAAAACCGGTTTAGGATTTAACTCAACCGAAGCTTCAACTAGTGAAACAAAAAATGTTAAGTTAGAAGCGAACCTAGTAAACTAAAACCTTTAGAATCAAATCCCAAATACATACTCGTAAATGATAAGAAAATACCTCTTGCTAGTGATGAAGAAGTAAAAACATTTTATAAACCATCCTTAAAAACTGAAGTAGGATCCTTTAAACCTAAAGTAAGATCTAAAACTCCACCACCAAGAAAACCAAATAACTCTCTTCCTCAATCTAAAACACCTCAACCTAGAAGAAACCAAAATAGACAAAACTACAATAACACTACTAATCAAATGTGAAATTATCAACCGAATTACAATCCTTGGGGAGTATTACCACCATACATGCATCCTAGCCAAATGTTAAACATGTTTGGACCAAACAATTTTGGACCAATGTGACAATGGGGACCAAATGGCTAAGTTATCATTCTTCAAAAATTTGAAATCTCATCTACAAATGACTTCTATAAGTCAACATGGTAACTTGAAGTGCTTGAAGAAAATCCATTGAAGACTAAAAGGTACGCTTTTCTTTTATGTCCATCGCTATAATTTGCATGCTTAGATAAATGATTAATTAGATTAATGCTTAGGTATACATATATATTGTTTGTAACTCTTATACATATGTACGTACATAATGGCTTATATTCTTATAACCTAGAAACATCATTAGTTGACTTTTTTAGGAATAAAATAAATTGTTCATTGTCGAACAATATAGAAAATAGAAATCTTCTATATCCACTATTAGCAAACTCATGGTGATGAAGTGAAATGAGTTAAGTGGATTAATCGTTAATATAGAAGTAGGTTTAGATCCCTCGCGAAAGAAAACTATGGATGAAACAAGCTCTCGTAGACTATGGCATTAAGTTAGATAAGTGTGCAACAACAAAGGAGCTATAGATGTTAGGATATACCCCATTCAACATTCTCACATCAAACATGTAGAATTACGTCATCATTCACTAATGTTCATAGGTTATGTAGAAAAGGATAGCATATGACAATAGGCTTAACAAATCCTCTTGAGCATGAGATCTTTAATAAACATCTTTTACAATCTATGATTAATGATATTTGTTGTCAAAAATCTAATATCTCTAAAAATATGCGAAAACCTCACATTTTGGAAAATAGTTTTTCAAATGACTATCTCACTTTTCAATAACACATTTTCACTATCAATATCCACAATTTTGTTTTGATCAAAACCAAAGATTGGAAAATTCTCTTTACCTTTCATTAACACACTTTGAAGTAAAAACCATTCTATTTTATTCAAATCTACGTTCAAACCTATTTCCAAATATATGAAAACAAATTTTCTAGGAAACACATGAAAACTAATTTTCTTGCATTGTTGAATAATGCTAAAAATGTTTCTTTAATCATGCATGGTGATCTCATACTTGTCATCTATATTTATGCAAATGACATTTATAAGTAAACTAAATCAAATCAAGAGGACCATGGTTTGTCTATTAAGACTTTGTTTGTAAGAAGTCTAGAAATCTATGCTATCTTTAGTTCCCGTTTAATGCACATAGACACACATTAGGATCCATCAAATAGTTCATTTATCCTACCACCTACATATAATTAAAAATATACCTAGTGTAGTTTATTGGTTCCTTGTCTGTATATATTACTTGCTTGATGAGTATGTTTGCATGCTAGATGAAATTACTTGATTGCTTAATCTCTTTAATTGACATGTTTTGCATAAATATCTATTACATGCATAATTGCCTTAAAGAGTTGGACTTGCTTGAAACTAAACCTAAAAACACAACCCTCTCTACCATTTTCTGCCAAAAAACCCATTTTTGGTAATCTGAGAACCACCAGATGGGCGACCCCCTTAATATTTAAGGGGACCGGCCCCTAATTAAGGGGACCGGCCGTCTGATGGTCGAAGGTGTTGTTTCCTTTTCTACTTTTTGGCCAATTTCATCCTACACTTCACAAAATTCACAAACACATTTTATTCCAATCCATCCAACAAATTTTATCCAACCTTAATCCCACCAATCCTACACTGTAAACATACCCATTCCTCATAATCTCCACTTATCTCATCATGTCCTCTCCCATTAAACCAAAACCACCAAAAACCCATTTGGAGAAGAAATCATAACTTCCATTAAAAGCCCGTCAAACCAAATGATGTTGTCAAACATCCAACACCAAATTCCTCTTATGTCTTCAACATTACATACCTAACACCTCACTCTCCTTCCCACCAACATTACATATCAACAACCTTTACTCACCCATATCCTTCTACATCACACTCAAACCTCATAATCTTTACACACTCAAACCTCATATCCTTCTACCTTACACTCAAACCTCAAAACCTTTACACACTCAAACCTCATAACCTTTACTCACCTCAACCTCAAATTTCATCTCCTAGTGCACCTAATGCACCATCTATAACACCCTTCTACCAAGAAATCCCTTCCATGAACATCTCTCTTTCACTCTCACCAATCACATAACTTGATACTCATTTCCCATCTTCACTGATAACTCCACCTAGTCATCCTCACAAAAAGATTCAGCCATATAACCATTCCCTACAATCTACAAAGTGTGTCATCTACACTACAACTTAACCCATTGTTAGGATTAGAAGTGACGATCATTATTGAGTCAAATAGTTAGTTAAATATATTCATGTAATAGTTAGTAAAATGCTAGTTTATTAAGGTTATGTAAAAGCCTTAATGGCTTGGCCCAAAAGAAGACCCAAGAGAAAGCCCATGGAGGCTAATGTAAAAAGTATAAATACCCTCCTAAGCTTGTTAGGAAGGGTGGGAGTTCATGCTTATCAAAGGTTTTATGTCACATAGTGCTCTCCACCTCTCTCTCTCTACTTTCTCTCTCTAGCTCTTCTATCTCTCTCTAACATCATATTCTTTAGTGATAAAGCTAGATCTATGGTCCTACAAGTGGTATCATTCGCAAAGGGATAATATAGGTTGATTTAGGTTTGATTTGGTAGATAAAACTAGGTTTAAAAGTGATTTTTGTGCTTCTTGGTTACTGTTCATTGCCAAACTAGCGAGTTTGAAAGTTTCTGTCGAGTTAGGATATTTGTTTCACCAAGTTAGGATTCATTTTCTAGCGAGTTAGGTCTTTCAGAACTAGCGAGTTAGGACTGATTGTGGAACTAGCGAGTTTAGTATAAATTGGCGAGTTAGCCTTTACCTTATCGTACATCGAGTAAGGTTCTTTGTGGCTCATATCAAGGGGAAACTCTGCTCAAATTGTGTCTAATTACCGAGTTACAATTTCTTTCAGACTTACCGAGTTTGACAACCTTCAGGACTTACCGAGTTACAATTTCTTTAAAACATACCGAGTTAGAAAAAAAACATACCGAGTTTCAGTTAAGTCATAAAAAAAACGTTGAAAATTTCGGCCGAAAATTCAAATTTTTAGGCCAAAATTCAAATTTTTTCGGTAAAATTTGGCATCAAAATTTTTAAAACTCAAAATTTTCTAGTAACCTTAGAATTGCATTTAATAGTGATTTTCAAATTTTGGGCGAGAAAAATTTTCAAATTTTATTTTTGGAGGGAAAATACGAAATCACTAAAATAATTTCCGAGAACGAATTTTCAACTTCACCAAAACCATCTAATCTACAACAACAACCTTTGTTATCTTTCAAAAGATCATAAGAACAACTTTTCACTTAGAAGTCAATCCATGGCAGCACAACAAGATATTCATGCTGCCGGTGCCGAAAATTGACCTCCTATGCTGTCAAAGGGTGGATACTCACAATGGGCTAGTCGTATGATGCGCTATCTTAAGAGCACAACAAATGGAACACTTCTTGTCAAATCCATTGTGGATGGACCCTTCAAACCAATACAAGTTCTAGACCCTGGAGATCCAAATGGAACCCCCCCCCCCCCAATACAACCGTTCTACAGAGATCAGAATGAGACTAAGTACACTGAGCAAGATAGACAACAGATTGCAGCTGATGATCAGACATTTCATTACGTCGTTCTTGGTTTACCTGAAACCATTTATGCTACTGTTGATAGTGAAGTAAGTGCTCATGCAGTCTGGGAAAGAGTCAAGAGATTAATGTGTGGGACAGACATCAGGAAACAGGAAATGGAAACACAATTGCTTAAGGAACTTCGCAAGTTTACTTCAATTCCTGGTGAAACCATAGAGTCGTACTACCACAGGTTCTGTAAGATCATGAATGATTTATCAAGACACAACCTCAGTCAGACAAATATTGCTAACAACACCAATTTTCTGAATGAGTTGCAACCAGAATGGGGAAGATACGTCACTATTGTTTATCAGACAAAGAATTTACATGAAGTGACTTATGATCAGCTGTATGACTTCTTGAAGCAAAATCAAGCTAAAGCTAATGAAGTAAGGGCTGAATTGCTTGCTAAAAAGCATGATCCTCTAGCATTAATGGCTAGTACACCAACACCTTTACCAGTGAACACACAACCACCATCATCATCTTCCACTCACAACTACATGCAACCATCCTACATTCAACAACCAACACCTGTCTACCAACAACAGTTCTACCCACAACAACAACAACATGTTATTCAAAAACAACAATACCCACAGTTCCAAGAACCAGAATTCACTGACAATGATGAAGCTACTACAGCCTTGACACAAGCATTTGCTTTTCTGACAAAGGCATTCCAAGGAAGTTATTCTACACCAACTAACAACAACCAAAGGATTTCATCGAACACTCGCAACAAGCAAATTGCTCAGCCGAGTTTCAATATGGGCAATGAAGGCCAAATGGTTGGAGTTATAGGGAATCAACAGGGATATGCTACTGGATTTCACATGGGTAATTAGAATATGCAGAATAAGTTGGGTCAGTATGCAAGGAATCAGTACGTCAGTATGCAGGGAATCAGATGGGTCAGTTTGTTGGAAATCAGAGGGGTCAGAATGTTGGCAATCAGGCAATGGGTAATCAGAATAGGAATGTGGCAGCTCCAGTTATTGGGAATTATGGAAATGTGAATCAGGGTAATCCGGTAAAGTGTTTCAACTGCCAAGGTGTAGGTCATATGGCAAGAAACTGTCCTACTAAGCCGAACAAGAAAGATCTAGAGTACTTGCAGAAAGCAGTGCTGTTGGCACAAAAAGAAAAGGCAGGGTTTCAGTTGAATGCAGAGGAACATGATTTTATGGCTCTTATGGATGAAATGGAAGACAGAGAGGATATCGATGCGAACTGCATATTCATGGCGAATCTTCAGGAAGCTAAGTATGACACGGATTCTGACACACTTCCTGTTTATGACAGCAATGCACCATCTGAGGTATCAAATTTAAACACATGTCATAATAATGATATATTTGATATGTCTCCTCATGAGGAACAACATTCTGAGAAGCAAGCACCCACTTATGATACACCCCTGGACACGCCAAGTAGTAGCAATACTCCTTCAGCAACTCCAGATGTGAATCATAATGGAGGCTTCGTTTCACCGCATGCTGAGAATGATGAGGAAACACGTGCTTTATTTGAATCATTATTAAATAATTGTGGCATTGAAATCGAGAAAGTGAAAAAGGTCAATCGCGATGTTAAGGCCGCGAATGAGAAATTGACCACTGAGCTTGAGAGATACAAGGAAAATGCAAAAAGTTTTCAAATTCACAAAGAACGCGAGTCAGAACTTGAAATTGGTTATAAGAAGTTACTTGTTAAAGATAGGGAATGGAAAAACAAGTTTGCTAATCTTGAAATAAGTTCAACAAAAACCATTAACTCTTTAAAACAAGAAATTTCTGAGTTAACAAACCAACTTTCAAAACAAAAAACAGCTTATACCAATCTTGAAAAAGAAAGGGATGAGTTGAAAAAGGACTTTGCAAAGAAAGAAGATAAACTTTTGGACAAAATCATAGAGTCAGAACACATGATTGCACATCTAGAAGAATTAGTGGTTAAGTCGGGTCAGTCAAGTCAAACAATGAAAATGATTTCAAATCAAACTAATCCGATTTACCATACAAAAAATAAAATGGCTCTTGGTAACATAAATCCTTGTAATCTCAAGAAAGCTCAGCAAGAACATAATGTTTTGTATAATGGTAATGTGATTTACACCAAACATGATCCTCCCGTCGTTCGGGATTCTGTGGAAACGATGGAACTTGTCGAAGAGAGCATTACTAAAATGAAACAAAAGGATTTGAAACCGATTGATTACAACAAATTGAACAAACTTTTGGGAATTACTTTTGTTCCACAAAAAGAACCATCAGTGTTTTCCATAAAACGACCATTCTCAAAAATGTTTTCTAAGAAAGTAGTCGCTTCCAAATCGATTTCTAACATGGAACAGATTTCCTCAAACAACACTTTTAACACAAGTGCTGCAAGGGGATATCTTGATGATATTAAAACCAGAATTGGGCAACTTAAAACGACTTTAGAATCTAAAACGAGACTTAATGAGATCAACTGGAATTCCACGGTTCATTTACAGCTTAAAAAGATTCTTGAAAGTGATTTTGCTCCTCAAATTAATAATATTCATGCTCGTGTCATTCATTTTGAACAAGCATTTTTGAAAGAAACAGTTGACTTCGTCACGGATCACAAATCCCTGATAAAGAAGGCTAATGAATCTTTTGAGCAACTCAATGTTTTGGAAAACCTAAATGATTCTCTCTTTGAAGCCGTTATGACTACTGATATAATGTCTATCATCATACAAACATATTCGGTTCAAGACGATGAAAGACTGAGAGCTGAGACCTCCGAAATTGTTTCCAAATATGAAAATGCTCTTATAAAGCTTGAAAAAGAAAATGTGTCATGTTTTAAACAACTTGATCGAAAAAAGGAAGAATGCAAGTATGACAAACTGTCGTATGAGCGTGCCTTCAAGAACATGAAAGAGCAAAATGATCTTTTGAGTGCTCAGCTTGAAAGTCAAAAAAGGAAGGGTGAGGAAACTAAGTTTGCAAAACCATCGACTTCGGAGAAACCAAATGTTTTAAACACGGTTCAAAATCCAAAAATGTCAATTTCACGGTTTGCTCCAAATGTCGATGAGAAAAAGGATTTAACAAAACCAGTCACTCCAACACCCTTGCCCCATCAAAGTAAAAATGAAAAGATTGTTGATAAACAAAAATTGGTTGTTGAAAGTAACACAAATGTGAGTGGCCCTTCTAGGAATAGTACACCAAATGTGACTACAAAAACTGTTAAAGAATCTGTTGGTTCTAACGACATGGTCCACAATCACCATCTAGAAGAAGCTAGGAAAAAGCCACAACTTCGAAAAGACGGAATTTTAGGCGCAAAACCTAGTGTGATGAATTCTACAAGATTCCAAAGCACTGCTAGTAGTAGTAAACCATTACCTAGGAACAATCAACAAAACACTAGGGAGTGGCTTGCATCTAAGAGTAGTTGCGCAAAAGAGAATGTTAGGCACGTTGATCAAAACACCATGAATTCAAAGTCTTCTTCAAATAAAAATCAATCGCCAAATGACTGTAGTGACAACGTTAAGGTTGCAGTTTTAAACAAAAATGTTGAATTTGTCTGTCCTACATGTCAAAAATGTGTTTTTTCAGCTAATCATGATGCATGTGTTGCACAATATATCAAGAAAGAAAATGCACGTGCTAAGGTACAATCCACTAAGAAACCAAATAGAAACAAACCCGTTGATAAGAAGCAAAAGGCTAAGAAACCTAGTAGGTGGATCTCTACAGGACGTAGTTTTTCTCAAAATGAGACTTCCGCTGCATCTGAAAAGAAAACAACTCCTAGATCGTACCTTAGGTGGATTCCCACGGGAAAAGTTTTTAATACAGTTGGTCTTAGATGGATTCCCACAGGAAAGATTCTTGGTTATTGCACCAAGACAAATAATAGTAAAAATCATCAGGATAAGGAAATAGCAACCACTACAACCATTGAAAGTGAACACCCTCAATGTGAGGAAACATGTACTTCTATCACTATTATTTGTGCAAATTCTTCTTCTATGGATGCAGGTAATTGTGAAAGTGATGAGAGTTCATACACCCAATGTGGAAATCCTTTTCTTGTTTCTCTTTTAACTCCACTTTTACTTGTCACAGCTTAACTTTTTCTTTCTTTAAATCTTCTTTGTATATATATTTTTTGAAAAACAAAATACAAAAATATAAAATTTTCAAAAATCCAAAAACAGTATAAAATCAAAAAATCAAAAAATATTCTTCTCACGACATGTCTCTTGTATAATCGATATTCTGTACGTATCTAGAAATGTCATTCAGCAATGATACGGACATGTACAGATGCTTGAGCGAGAGTTTTCGAAAATGTTTTCTAAAACATGTCGTTTCTCAAAAGTTTCTTTACTATGGCTTGTAAGTACTTCAGCTTACAACCCGTGCTTCAAAGTGTAATCTTTTCAAAACTTAAGTCCGGGTATATCAACTCGAAAAGATTTCAAATAAGGAATTAATCGTATGGCTTTTGGACACATCAGTTCAGGACCCGCGCTTCAAAGAAAGGAAAGTGCTTAATCAAACAAAGATTTCAAATATTTTTTGAGCACTTATCCTAAAACGAGAACCAAACACTTATCTGGCTTGAGTTTTCTTTAGAAAAACTTTCAAAATCGTTAAGCTCAAGACCATGATTGTTGATCTAATGATAAATTAGATTTTCAAAATTCTCTTACATTATGAGCACCACCTTTTCAAGATTTTTCAAAAAGATTTTCAAAATCTATCAAAATCGGTGCTCATCATCAAAATGATTTGTGTACACTTTACAGTGCAAAACTCAAGTTTACAAAGAAAGGAAAGTGTTACGCAAAATGAATTTCATCAACAAAGTGCACTTATCCTAAAATGGACACTGTTGTACGCCTCAGTGCGACATTCCTATTCAAACAAAGAGAAGTCTTTGTTTTTCCAAAAAAAAAAAAAAAAAAAAAACAAAACAAAAAAAAAAAACAAAAAAAACCTTGATGCAAAATTCAACAAATCTGATACTTCTTTCTCTTTCAGAATTTTGCTTCACGAAGACTCCTTGCCTCTAAACTTTAAAAAGTCTAACATTTCTCAAAAATATATGCGAGTTTTGAGGGGGAGTATTTCAAAAAAAAATGTTCTGATTTCATGTAAAATCAAATCTGTCTATCTCTCCAAAAAGCTTTTTCTTAATCAGTTGATATAAAAAAATATCACGATATGCTATTTTTGAGGGGGAGAAGACATGATTAAAATGTGATCAAAGATGTTTAATGTTTGTGACTGAATCTCAGAAGAGCTCGACTCAGATAGTACAAATGAATTGACGAAGCTTAAAATGTCAGTAATCGAAAAGACTTGTCCTGGACGGGTAATAATTTCAAGCTAGCCCAACTAGTGATGTAAGCGTGTCTCGAATATGATTTGTCTTAGTAGAATGTACCGTATCGAGAGACTTTCTTTGGACTTGACCAGGACAAGTAATAACTTCAAGCTAGTCTAACTAGTGATGTAAGCGTGTCTCGAATCGGTCATGTTCACTGAAAGTGGATCAATTCAAAAAGTGCAAACTCCTCACGCATGTGCAAATTTTTTAAAAATCCATGAGCACATGTGAAGGGGGAGTCCTTCAAAAGAAACAAAAACTCCCAAAGTGTCAACAAAAATGTGTTTATGTTCATAAACACTTTGAGAGATTTTCATAAATGGTTTCATGGCAATTATAGGATAGTCATGGAGTTATAAAGTGACTAAGGTTAGGAAAAAACCATCCTATGATCGGCCAGAGCCGGAGGGATCTACCCAAGGACAATTCCAATAGATTAGAATTAGAAGTCCTTAGGTATGATTGAAAAAAAAGGAGAAAATGAGAAAGGAGAAAGAAGGGGTTGAAGAATTAAAAAGAAAAGTTATGAAAAAGGGTGAAAAGAAATAGCCCTCCATATGTTCAACCTTAGGGCAGACACCGGGTTCAATTCATATGCTACTGGTTGTTACTAAGGTGACGCCGGTATTGAAGATAAAGACGTCATGGACCCAGTGACGCACTGCACTTAACCTTCTAGCCACTCAAGTTCTCTTAAAAGAGTTTGTTTCATTCTCACGGGGAACCGGCGTAATCTATCGACCTGTCTCTTAGAGATGGTTGCTATTAAAGCAGGAGACCTCTCCCTAATCTCTGCATAGGAAACCAAATGTGCACTTATCGAGTTTAGAGCCCCGAGATTCATCAAAAGATCTCATAGGAACACATGATATTTCTACACTGGTTGTTCATCATTAAGGATGCCAGATGTAAACTTAAGAGTCCTACGCAGATCTTAGCAATCTGCCAAGAACGTTTATGAGAGAATTTAAAAATGTATTTCTCATTGATTGAATGGAAACTCCTGCCATGGTCAACATCAAGCAGCCTTGACAGCAGGTCACTTCGGTAATTCTTTATGGGTTACGCTTAGTGTTCGCGGTAGTTTCAAACGGTCTACAGTCGTGGAGTGATCCCCAACGACTCACCCATTCGTTGAGCTACTTAGTAGGTCTCGTAAACTCCCTCGGGAGTATCCGATATGGGAACGGCCATGGTAAGGGTTAGAAGGAGTCTTCACACTATGCTGTTGACGATCTCTAATTCCTTATCTGTAAGTACCGGTTGTTTATTGCCAACTGTTTACCTGTAGCTATACATCATCTCCATGGCGAAAGATTCCACATGCTCACACATGCATCACAAAGTCAAAGAAAAGTTCTCAGAAAGATCAAAGGATAGCAACAGTCAAAGAAAGATTCTACGCCAAAAAGAAGAATCTACAAAGTAAAGTGACAAAGATCAAAGTGAAAGAACGGGAATAACAAATGCATGTATCACAAAGACTTAAGACATATGAGCATGTTGGAATGGCAGACAACCACCACAAACACAGAAGTGACGAAAGGCAGCTGACATCATTGGATCACTTCAACAACAATAAAGCATGATGAATTGGAACTATGATTCATCTAGTGATTCTTAAAGACATCAAGAGCTATGAATGTTAAAGTTTAAAGACAAAGATGATGACGTCGCGCAACCTCAATGACCAACACTTAGGGTGAGATTGTTAGAATCATATTTTTATTTATAAAAAGTGTCGGTCATTAATGTATTGTTATAGGTTACTTTAGAATATCATTATTATGAAGTTTATGATTAGTATTCATGTTTTGTAAAAGTCTAAGGGGGCCATTAATGTAATAAGGTAAAAGATAAGTGATGCCCTAGACTACTAGTATAAATACTCTTGTAATACCTCATTTTGAGGTTGGTTCTCTTAGTTATATCAAGGTTATTATTTTCACACACTAGGAGTTCCCTCCCACTCTCTCTCTCTACTTACTTTCTCTATCTAGAATTAAGCTTAATTCTTAAGTGATACTTTATTGCTAACTGTTTTATGCAGGTACTCATGAATATTCCTTGGAGAAAGACCGTCACCATCACTCAAAGATCCACATGCTCATACCCTGCAAAGCACTCTTCAAAGATCAAAGTAAAGCAAAGCTCAGAACGTTTCTAAGTTAAAGTCAAAGAATCTACAAACTAAAGAAACAAAGATTAAAGTCAAAGAAAAGAGAACTTCACAAAGATTCAAAGCCAAACAAAGTATGAGCATGTTGGAAAAGACGAAAAGACACCCATATTTGAAGATGTTGATCAAAGGCAAGAAAGATCACAAAGCATGATTGGAACAAAGGAACTAGCAAAACTATTACACAACAAGACTCAAAGTTCAAAGAGAACAAGCTTCAAAGATCAAAGATCAAGGATCAAGGTCAAAAAAGAGAGATCTCAATGATCACCCTTAGGGGGAGATTGTTAGCATTAGAAGTGTTGATCATTTATGTAATCAAAGAGAGATCTCAATGATCGTCCCTTAGGGGGAGATTGTTAGGATTAAAAGTGACGATCATTATTGAGTCAAATAGTTAGTTAAATATATTCATGTAATAGTTAGTAAAATGCTAGTTTATTAAGGTTATGTAAAAGCCTTAATGGCTTGGCCCAAAAGAAGGCCCAAGAGAAAGCCCATGGAGGCTAATGTAAAAAGTATAAATACCCTCCTAAGCTTGTTAGGAAGGGTGGGAGTTCATGCTTGATGAGGCGAAAAATGATCCATTTTTAGGGGGTCATTTAAGCCCGAATCCGACTTTATTTGATCAAATATTGCCCTAAATCGTTCCTTTTGTGATTTTAGGTGTTTGGAGAGTGAATTCTGGAAAAGAGGCTATTTTGGACGTTTTTGGAGCATAAAGTGAAGAAAACGACAAAGTACCAAAAATCCAAGCTGAAGATACAAGGTGACGGCGTCAAGACCAAAAGCTTGACGGCGTCAGACATGAAGAATTAAATATCGAAGGTGGTGACGGCGTCAGATGGAGAGGTGACGGCGTCAAAGTGGCCAAGAATAAAATACCGAAGGTGGTGACGGCGTCACATAGGCCGTCACAAGTGGATCTAGGGCGTCCGAGGAAGTATATGGCGGCGAGTTGACGGCGTCAGATTTAACTCTTGACGCCGTCAGAACGATTTTCCTATATATAGTTTTCTAGTTTTTTCATTAAGAGGAGAGAAGTTTTGGTGAAACCCTAAAGACGATTTTGGTGCCTCTTTTACAGGTTTTTCAAGGGTTCCAAACCCTTGAGACCTTGCATTGTAATTGAGATAAGTGTACTTTCAATTCAATCAATATGTCTATGTGTTGGTTGTTTATCTTTTGTTCTTGTCTCAATTCTACTATGCTAGGCTAGATATCTCTTGTGTTTTCTTAGATCTAATGAAACCTAGATGTTGATTATGTGTTGATTACTTGTCTATTCTTGTTTTGAATGAATGATTTATATGTTAGGCTTAAGAAAACTGGCAGATCTCCAAATGGTAACATGCTTGAACGTCTTAAGAAACATGAACCGAGGCGTACTAGGTCTTTATTGGTTGTATTTAATGCATGAGCCACTGTTTACAATCCCTATAGTTGTGCTGGGTCATGGTGTAGGAGGAGATAAGAGCTCATAGAGTTGGGGAGTTATGTATGCCACTCCACGAATGGTATTAAGGAATACAACCCGTCATTCATACAAGTGTAACAAGTAATTAACATGTAAAAGATATCTAGGGAGTAATGAAGTCTAAGTAAACATAATTTCTCCAACCACTGCTCACAACCTTAGTTTAATTAGTTTAATTTCATTTTAATTATTTTATTTTGATTGCATCTTAGCTTTGGGTTAGTTGATTAGCAACTAATTCCGCCCATTCCTTCAAAACCCGAGATTTTACTTGCTTTAATAAAAATATAAAAATACAAAAATAATCATCTTTCACCTCTAGAACTATTAATTAGGTTTTCTAATCCTAGCGACACTATTCCTAAGCTGAACGATCAATCCCCCGGTACTTGTCACTATACTATACTACAACGATCAGGTACACTGCCTGGTGGGGGTTGTAAGCCTCGCGAGATCCCTCGAGAGGTAAAGCAAGGTGCGATTCCCACGCATCAAGTTTTTGGCGCCGCAGCCTGGGGAATAGTTATTGTCTAGGTTAGGATTTCTTTTTATTAGGTCTACTTGCTAGATTCCTTTCTAGTAAGATTTTTATTTTTATTTTTAGGTCTTCTTTAGTCTATCTTGTTTCTTCGTGCTTTTGTTCGTAACTCTTTACCATCCGACATCATGGAAGGTGGTAACATCTTTGAACCCATCATCCCACCACAACAAAACCCACCATTAGAACCCCTTAGGCCCCGAACCTTAGGAGAGTATTCCCGACCTAGCCACCAAGGCTACCGAAACACCATTGAGCTCACCGGAGCCAATGTGACCCCCTTGCGATACGACACCATCCGGTTGGTGCAAAGCGGATGTGCATTCCATGGACTTCATTCCGAAGATCCAAACCAACACCTTAAGGACTTCCTCAAAATCGTAGATTCCATAGACCTAGGTGTTGAAACTAGAGAGACTACCCGTTTACGCCTATTCCAATTCTCTCTACGGTATCAAGCTAGTCAATGGCTTGAGCGTTTACCCGCGGGATCCATCACCACATGGGATGATCTCACCACTCGTTTCCTTGCTCAATTTTTCCCACCGGGGAGAACTACTAAACTTAGGAATGACATCTTGATGTTTCAACAACGTCAAAATGAATCTCTTTATGAAGCATGGACTCGTTTCAAGGACTTACTCCAAAAAGTCCCTCATCATGGCATAGATCTTTGGCTCCAAGTCCAAATCTTCTATGACCATATCGACATCTCCACGAGGCGAACCATTGACCAATCGGCCGGTGGTAAGCTACGTGATCTTAGTGCGGAACAATCATGGGAACTCATAGAAGATCTTGCTCTCTATGACAACGAAAGTTGGAATGATCCCCGTGATTTGAACAAAACGGTCAAGGCAATATCTTTGCCTTCGAATAATTCAAGCACTCCCGACCGTAGGATCATGGAACTTGAGGACCCAGTCAAGTTTCTCATGAAATCTTACGAAGCTCCGAAGCATTCAAGCCAAGTGAACAAAATCACTTCTTCATGCGAATTATGTAGTGGTCCCCATGACACTCGTGATTGTGTGGAACTCCCCGGAACAGCTTTTGCGGACTACGCATCCACGCGTACCGACGAAGCGGGAGATAAGTGGTACACTTTCAAGCCCGAGCCAAACACATACGGTGATTCATATAACCCCTCATGGAAAAATCACCCAAACCTTAGGTGGAAACAAAATCAACCAAATTCTTCCAATCCGCCTAATCGTTACCAATCAAACGGTCCACCATCCAACCGTACCTTCAATAACAATCCTTCTAACAACTATGGTAGTACCAACAATCTTGAAGGATTGATGTCGAAGTTCATGGCATCTCAAGAAGCTCGCATAGCTAGGTTTGAAACCGAATTCAACCAACAACAAACGGAGATGACCAACAAAATCGACAACTTGTTGAAAGCCCTCAACAATCAAACATTAGCCACACCTAGGAAGGACACTAGGGACACCAATAGTGGAATCCAAGCTAAGGACCCCTCATCATCCAAACATGTCCACTTTGTCAATGTTGTCACCATTAAGCCGATAGATAGGGAGATAGAGGAGAGTGACAAAGATGAAGTTAGAGTAGAAGCCAATAGTGAGGATGAGAGTAGGGAAGTTGAGGTTAATAAGGATGAGGAATTAGAGGAGGTAGAACCTATAGAGGAATATTTTGATAAGTTGCCAACCAAGGAAGAACGGGAATACCATAAGTATTTATTCGATAGTCCCGAGACAACATATATCTTTGGCGATCCCCTGATCAAAATGGGAGACCCCTCTAACATTAACATCCCATGCAATATCGGCCACATGCATGTATGGAAAGCTTACATAGACCCTAGATCCCCCGTGAACATCATGTCTAGGACTTATTACAATTGGGTGATGAAGAAGCAACTCAATTTTAGGATAATGCCCGGTAAAAGTTGGATAAGTAATTTTGCAGGAAGAGTTAAGGGAGTACATGTGATTATAGGGAATCTCACCTATGAGATTGATTTTATGATAGTGGAAGACACGCGTCCGGTGATAGATGCTTGCCTAAGTCAAATAATATTTGGGAAACCATTTGTTGAGGCCACTAGGATGAGTTATGATCCGACGTTAGGGATAGTTAGATTCAAGGAAGAGAATGATGAGGTTGCTTATCAAATGCCCTACAAGATTGAGCAATACCGCCTTCTCTCTAATTTCGAAAAGGAACGTAAGCAAGCGGCTTATTATAGGAATGATGAGGATAGACGTAGAGGAGTAGAGTATGTTAGAAATAGGATGCTTGGTTTCAACAAAGAATACTTGCAACTAGGTCCGGAATACAAAACTGGTTTAGAAGACGACCTAGAGAGTGGAACCAATGATGAGATCACGTAGTAACCCACGACTTTGAGTCTAGCTACAAGACTCGTAAATAAAGAAAAGCGCTTCTTGGGAGGCAACCCATGTTTTGTGTGATTTTTATTTGTTTGATTGTTATTTGCTTCCGTATGCATGTTTTATTTTTATTGTTGGTTGATCATGTTTCTCTATTAAAATGTGAAATACTTTATTATGTTGTTTAGCCTAGTCTTAACTTCAACCTAAAGGTATTTTTGCAAAAAGATAAGTGTAAGGGGAAACCCCAAATATGTTTTTAAGAAACAAACCGATCATGATTATCCACAATATTTAATGAACATGTATATTCGTATTTGTTAGAGTCAAATGCTTGTATTGAGTCATAATGAAGTTTTGCAGGATTTTCCAGGAAGTAGGACAAAGTTTTTCCAGAAATTTTCCGGAAACTTAACATAAGAATTTCTGCATGTTCATTCTGACGGCGTCAGGGCATTGCTCTTGACGGCGTCAGGAGTCAAAAAATCTGGAAATTTTACCGATTTTGTTTTTCTAACGGAGTCTTATAGTTTTTGTGAATTATTAAGTTTTATAATCTCCAGGAAATCTGCAAACTTCATTCCACAAGCATTATATCTTACTTTGTTTTCTAGGATTTAATAACTTATATAGGATGCCGCCGATTTTATGCGAGGTTGCCTTGTCTACTTTTGTCAGGATTTACAGGTTATTTGTGACAAGAAGATGATTTATATTCTGGAAGGGAAGCTTTGATTGTTCGTTTTCTTGGAAGAAGATTTAACCTGGCCAACCTATAATCCATACCGAGCGAATCAGGGGAGTATTTGATTTCATTCTCTTTACTTTTTAACTTTTACATTCTTTACTTGAACATTGGGGACAATGTTCATCTTAAGTGTAAGGGGAGGGTAAAAAGATGATACCTTACATATGCACTTTCGCTTGAGTTTGTTTTGTTTGATAGTAGATGAGTAATAAAACTACGAGAAATACTTGTTAGTGTAATTTTAGCGCCAAATTTAAAATTTTTTACAACATTTAGGAGTGAAACTTTAGCCATAGCAAGCGTCTCATGGATAGGAGATTGTATGACTAGCACATAACCGTATATTCAGAAAAATTTTCCACCCAAAAATGTGAGGTTCGCCTTTAGATTTGATAGGAAAAACATTCATTATTAGTGCTTATGAGTGTACCGGTAGCATTTAGATTCTAGAACTTGCGTTAGTGATGCATCCCGAGACCGCTAGTGAGACTACATTCGTGTAGTAGGATTTACTACATGATAAGAGGCATTAGGATCACCCTTGTGTTAAACCCGTATTATAATTACTTGACCATTTAAGTCATATTACTTGGCTAGTTAAGTCAACTAATTTTTCCCACACCCTTAGCGTTGTACTCATTTTTAGTACACGAAACCCCTAGTACACCCCTCCGAGCCTATCTTTTCGTTTCTAACTTTAAGCATCTTACTTAAAGGAAGAATTTGTTACACCCCACTTAAATGTACACCCAAATCGCCTTAGCCTTCCGTGTATGCGCTCATTTTTAGTGCATTATCGTTATTTGTTAAACCCTAAGTTAATTATCTAATTGATTACATGGTTGCTAAGTCGAGTCATATCATTGTACATATTGTTTTGGGACGATTGGGACTCATGGGTAAGTACTTATTTTATGGAGTAATGGGGAAGAACATCATTTATTACCCCCATATGTACGTTAATCTTAAAAGTGCTTCAAGTGTTTTGATTTTCTTAATTCGAGTCATTAGAGTAGTTTAATGTAAAGTATGTAAAGATTCAAGTGTAAGGGGAATTCTCATCCCCTATGATGTATTATTTTGGATGGTAGGGTAAGAGTGTATGCAAAAAAAAAAAAATAAATAAAAAAAAAAATAAATAAATAAAAAAAAATCGAAAAAAATAGAAAAATCAAGAAAAAGAAAAAAAAATAGAAAAGAAAAAAAAAGAGAAAAAAAACATACGGACTACCATCCCGTTTTTTATTCTATGTTCATTTTATGTTTTTGTTATTTTTTTCATTTATTAACTTAAGTCGAGTCTAGTCTTGGCTTAGCAACGCCATCTTGTACATGTAATTAACTAAGATTGTTAACTCGCCACCAGTAAAACTTCCTTTATCCAACAAAACCGTGTAATTCATATCCCTACACCTAACGATATAACCCTTTAAAAAGACCTCTTTGATAGTTTATCCTAGGTGCTTACGCCATGTGGTGGAGGTTTGATCCTTTCCCAAGCCTAAGGTAATCTATTTTGCTATGACAGGTAGTGAGAGATATCTTCCATTTCCATAATGTTATATTACTTTATTACACCCGAGAGATGTGAGTATCTAAACACTATTTGTGAGGTGCTTGTGTATGACCTCCGTGCTTGTCTATTGGTCTTTAGTGGAACAATTATTTGTTGTAATTACTTTTATATTAGTGTTAAATGACCCCTAACTTGTCTTTTGAGTAGAATAAAAGCTCATTTGCTTGAGGACAAGAAAATCTCAAGTGTAAGGGTATATGATGAGGCGAAAAATGATCCGTTTTTAGGGGGTCATTTAAGCCCGAATCCGACTTTATTTGATCAAATATTGCCCTAAATCGTTCCTTTTGTGATTTTAGGTGTTTGGAGAGTGAATTCTGGAAAAGAGGCTATTTTGGACGTTTTTGGAGCATAAAGTGAAGAAAACGACAAAGTACCAAAAATCCAAGCTGAAGATACAAGGTGACGGCGTCAAGACCAAAAGCTTGACGGCGTCAGACATGAAGAATTAAATATCGAAGGTGGTGACGGCGTCAGATGGAGAGGTGACGGCGTCAAAGTGGCCAAGAATAAAATACCGAAGGTGGTGACGGCGTCACATAGGCCGTCACAAGTGGATCTAGGGCGTCCGAGGAAGTATATGGCGGCGAGTTGACGGCGTCAGATTTAACTCTTGACGCCGTCAGAACGATTTTCCTATATATAGTTTTCTAGTTTTTTCATTAAGAGGAGAGAAGTTTTGGTGAAACCCTAAAGACGATTTTGGTGCCTCTTTTACAGGTTTTTCAAGGGTTCCAAACCCTTGAGACCTTGCATTGTAATTGAGATAAGTGTACTTTCAATTCAATCAATATGTCTATGTGTTGGTTGTTTATCTTTTGTTCTTGTCTCAATTCTACTATGCTAGGCTAGATATCTCTTGTGTTTTCTTAGATCTAATGAAACCTAGATGTTGATTATGTGTTGATTACTTGTCTATTCTTGTTTTGAATGAATGATTTATATGTTAGGCTTAAGAAAACTGGCAGATCTCCAAATGGTAACATGCTTGAACGTCTTAAGAAACATGAACCGAGGCGTACTAGGTCTTTATTGGTTGTATTTAATGCATGAGCCACTGTTTACAATCCCTATAGTTGTGCTGGGTCATGGTGTAGGAGGAGATAAGAGCTCATAGAGTTGGGGAGTTATGTATGCCACTCCACGAATGGTATTAAGGAATACAACCCGTCATTCATACAAGTGTAACAAGTAATTAACATGTAAAAGATATCTAGGGAGTAATGAAGTCTAAGTAAACACAATTTCTCCAACCACTGCTCACAACCTTAGTTTAATTAGTTTAATTTCATTTTTATTATTTTATTTTGATTGCATCTTAGCTTTGGGTTAGTTGATTAGCAACTAATTCCGCCCATTCCTTCAAAACCCGAGATTTTACTTGCTTTAATAAAAATATAAAAATACAAAAATAATCATCTTTTACCTCTAGAACTATTAATTAGGTTTTCTAATCCTAGCGACACTATTCCTAAGCTGAACGATCAATCCCCCGGTACTTGTCACTATACTATACTACAACGATCAGGTACACTACCTGGTGGGGGTTGTAAGCCTCGCGAGATCCCTCGAGAGGTAAAGCAAGGTGCGATTCCCACGCATCAATGCTTATCAAAGGTTTTATTTCACATAGTGCTCTCCACCTCTCTCTCTCTAGCTCTTCTATCTCTCTCTAACATCATATTCTTTAGTGATAAAGCTAGATCTATGGTCCTACACCCATGAAGGTCAAACCATATTTCATGATACACAAATCTCATGTTCAGTCAAATGAACCCTTTCACAAACCACATCATAATAACCAAACATCCATCCTTGTTCCCATAAATACACCTTCATCTCACCCACATAAGCCATATGAAAAGCATGTTCAATCTCAAAACAACAATTCCAATCATCCATCCCTAATAACAACCACACTCCACCATTATCACCTTCCTCCGAACACTTGAAGTTCATTGAAGAACTCAAGGAAGACCATGCGCTTACACCTTTCTCAATGCAACTTGGAACAACTTTCCTCTAGCTCTCCTTCATCACCCCACAACTTGAATCAAGTTGAAAAACATGTCAACAATTGACCTTGTTGCATCTTTCTCCTAAAAACCAATGTATTCAATGAACACTTCACTTGGATTGAATATCTTCTCACTAGATCACATCCAATACCCTCACTTGAACAACATCCAAAACCTCAAATCAACATCTTCCGCTCCCGACTCTCCACCTCCAAACTCTCCACCACCAAAATCTCCAACATCCATGCACCCAAACATATGCCTCCATTAATCCAACAACCTTACCCTAACTAAACTACTTCATTCCAAACACTCCATCATCAACCATTCTAAGCATACTATATGCTTATGATTTTCACTTTCAAACAAGAATCAACCAACCTCTTGTTGCAAGCAAGTCCGATGGCTCTCTTTGGCAAATTAGGATCTTTTACTCATTACTTTGAATTAATGAATATATTGCTATGTGTCCTTAATATTTGTTTGCCATGCTTGTTGTTTTCCTTATTTTACTATATATGCTTGTGCCTCTACTATTTTTCTTGCAAGAATTATATATCTCGATTCCTTGGTGCCCTTGAACGAGGGGGAGCACACATCAAGGGGGAGCTTTCATCCCGTCTAACTTCATTTATGAAGCTAGTCGGCATAACCTTTTTGATTCTACAAAAAGGGGGAGAAGTGAATATAAACTCGCTAAATACTTGTCTAAAAATTAAATTTTGATTTAATGAGTTTAGGTTTTGTAATCATCAAAAAGGGGGAGATTGTTGATATAAATAATGCCTAAAGACGTTATTCATATTTCTCGATATCTCTACGTTTTGATAATCACAAAATGTAAACTCATTAAACTAAAAGATTATGACGTAAACAAGTATTTAGTAGTAAATATTCATTTTAACAAATCAATCACTTAAGGTATGAATAAACAAAATGCCTAATGCATTTTATGATCAAAGGAACATTTTCTAAATCACTAGATTTTTTATTTTTACAAACCTTACATTTTTCATAAAGTAGGGCAAACATTTTTAAACTTATACAAAACGTTTTTGTATTTATAAAGAAATGTTATATTCAAAATAAATATTTTGAATTCAAATTTCTACCCAAAAAACGGCTATATTCTTCGGGAAAAATCTTCCCCACAGAAAGACAAAAATTCTGAAGAATTTTTTTTTTTTTTTTTGTTAGGCGGCCCCCTTAATTATTAAGGGGACCGGCTAGTAAATTAAGGGGACTACCTACGCTCCCAAATAGTATTTTTTCCCATATAAATACTGGCTCAAATCTGGCATTTTTCCTCACCTTTTGCACTATAAACTTTCTGATCTAAATATTCTATATCATTCTCTTAAACCCTTTGATCATATAATCATAAGCTTTTGTTTTCAAGTGATCCAAGCTTCAACCTTTCAAGTGCAAGAGAAGAATACTTTAATCCTTCAAGACAAGAAGTATTACAACTTGTTGTGACCTCCACATCCAAGTTGTTTGTGCATCATCACTTGTATAGTATTCATCCATTTGTGTATTAGTTGTGAATATTGGTTAGATAGAAGTAAACATAAGGAGTTAGGCTAGTAAGGTGTGTAGGTAAAGAAGTTGTGAATAGATTGTGGTGTGCAAGTAGTATAGGTGTGAAGAAGAAGTAGTGTGATTAGGTAGTGCTTAGGTGTGAAGAAGTTGTGAAGTAGTTGTGAAGAAGTTGTGAAGTAGTTGTGTAGAAGTTGTGAAAAAGGTGTGACGAAGTTGTGGTGTGATAATTGGTGTGTAAGGTTTTCTCCGCCATAATGGAGCTTGTTGACATAGTGAAGAAAACTCTCGAGTTAGGTGCTCGGGGAGTGGAGTAGGGCAAGGAAGGTTTCCTTGTAGCCGAACCACTATAAATCTCTTGTCTCGCGGTTCGATCTTTCCATCTCTTACTTATTTACTTATCTTATTATTGCTTTAGTACTTAGTTATAATTGTTTATATTTTGCAAGACTTGAATTCACATAATATCGAATCTAAACTTTTTAAAGTAAACAAAGTTTTCAAAAACAAGTTTTTATAACAAACCTAAAAGGACACATATAATAGATCATATAGTTGTTTTCATATTAAACTCTAATCAAAGGTTTTTCAAACAAACAATTGCATAAAGTCAAATCAATATTTTGAAACCAAATTTTATAAATTTAAAAAGACGTAAAACTATTCAACCCCCTGATGTGTAAGGAAAGCTTTAAATTTATAATACTAGTTTCACCGATTTTAATAAACCAAACACATGGGTAAAGTATAACCCCCGTTGGTAGTATTAGATTAAGGTAAGACCAGGTCGTATCCACAGGGACTTAGTTCGTTCAGTTTAAGTATAACAATTAGTAAAAGAAGACAAGTAACGATTATAGGAATAAAAGGAATTCAAATATTAAGACAAATGATTGCTTGGATAGCTTAGATAATCTAGTGACAATGTTTATGTTTGATCTCAGTTTGATAAAGGAGCACAACTTATAAGAGAGCTATTTTCGTCAAAAGAGCAATTTCATAACTCGTAGGTTCAATTCAAGATTCATATCTACCCATTAAGTGATTTCTCTCGAAATAGTATTTCATATCAAGTCTAGATAATTATTGATTCTTCTAAGTGGATTTCTCCTTTCAAATACTAGTAATGCAGACAAGTTTCTAGAATTGCGTTTAACACGTTGGTTCTTTCAACCTATCCCAACATATTATATTCAACCAGTTTCAATAAATAAACGTGATAAGACTATAAATGAAATAGTTCGCAATATAAACTTGAAATTGGTAGAGATCAAAACATAATCATAAGTCGCTTTATTATATTCACATATCCAAGCAATCACAAGAGGTTTAGCCTCTCATGGCTAATGAGTTCATAATAACAGAAGTGCGTAAATGATAAACAAGAGACATACAGATTGGATTGATCAAATGATTACACCAGTGTCACAAGTAACCAAGAATTTGACACCAACAAGTATTTAACACCCCTTATTCTAATTCGTTCACCCCTGCAACTTTGCTCTGGATCACGTGTTACTTCGGACTTAGCTTTGTGGAAATTGATTATAGAGTGGAGAATTCAAATGCTTGCAAATGATCTCTATTTATAGGCAATCTGATATGCGAAGTACGGCGCACTTGCTTTCTGAGTGCGGCGCACTTTCTTATTTTCTTGGCGCCAAAGCTTCATAAATGCAGGGGAAGTACGGCGCACTTAGTTTGCAAGACCGGCGCACTTTTATTTAATATTATATATTTGCTTCCTTTGACCGAGAGGTAAGTGCGGTGCACTTTCTTGTAAAACCCGCGCACTTGGCTTACATGAAAAGCTAATCATTGAAGACTTCATTATTTATTCACTTAAAGTGGCGAAATAGTAGGTTTTTAGGTGTTTCATGCTCAGACCGTCCAAGAGTGAACCTGCATTCATTTTATGCTATTAAGTACTAAAAGTTCACGTAAAATGATCATAAAACATATAGAATAATGCTCAAGAAATATGTATAATTAGAGCATTATCAAATACCTCCACACTTAGCTATTGCTTGCCCTCAAGCAATCATGTGAGAAAATTAGTTTTGTTTTGTGATCATGGAGATATATTATCAGATTTATTATTTTGTTAGAAAAGCATTGACACATAACTAAAAACACCTCACGAAGGATTATTTTAAATGATTTACACAATTCACTCGAATAGGGACTGGCAACTCAAACTAAATCTGGGACGGATTTCTAAATAAGTTGTATGTGATGTAACCCCCGATACTTTTTCTAAAACCTATTACTAGCCAAATATTTATTTTCGTACCTGAGACACATTAAAACTTTTATTTTGTGATTAATTGGGCTTGAGAAACGTGAAATATATGGGAAACGAGAACTTTATTCCTTGATTGACTCAGCACAACCTAGAACACTCGAATTGTATTGCATTTGCCAAATTATTTGAATTATTTTGAGTTTTGGAAGAAGAAAAAAAAACTCTGAAGTTTATGCTTGATTTTATTGGAAAAATTATTTCGTGAACAATGGCGCAAGTTTCGTAAATTTTCGAGTCCGTTTGCTATGTCGTTTGGACCCCGGAGCGTATATCGTTAGAAGTTTATTACGTTGGCAACATTGGCCCCTAAACTACCCACTTTACCTTACCTTATACTTTTCTTTATTACAAAACACACCCTATACTTTTATCAACATGTATATACCCCCACAACCCCACTTTTTCTCATTTTTCATAAAATAAAACACACACACCACACTCACTTCTCTCTCTCTCTTGAAAAACAGGCCGCCGTCCCCTCGCCGGCGCACAAGCAGATTCCGGCCACCCAAAAATAAAAACTTTTTATATTTTATAGATCGGGACGTCCCCGTTCCGGTTGTACAAGCCGATTTAATCAAAACCGTCTCTAACCCCCTCAAACCACCATCACCTCCGCACACCTCACCACCGCCGCCACCACCGAGAGCTACCACCACCACCTTTCGCCATCCTACCGATGGTAACACACCCCCACCGCCCCTTTTTCTTTATTTTCTTTTACTTTTAAAACCCTAAATTTTATTTTTATTAAAATCCGAATTTTTTTTATATAAAATCTTATATAAAAATGGTTTTGATATTATTTTTAAACTCAAAACTTGTGTGGGATTCTCTTTGGTTCTTGCTTGACCCGTTTTGGCCACGACTCGGATGGACTCACCGAGTCAACTCGTGACTCGGTGAGGGTTGTGATGTTTCTTGTTGTTGTTGTTTGATGATTGTGACGAAGGGAGTAATATTTGATACTTGGGATTGTTATTAAGGGTCCGTTTGGTTTGGTCCCTTCTCGGCAGCCGACAGCCACCACCACCGCGACTTGGGTGGTAGTGGGGGAGGGGAGTAGTGTTATTATTTTTGTTGTTGTTGTTGTTGTTGTTGTTGTTGTTGTTGTTTTTAAGTGATGGGTTGATTTGGTTCGGATTTGGTTTGTTTGGTTTGAGCCGAGGAGAGGATGAGGCTCGGGTTTGGATTTGGTTTAGTTTTGGGTTTATTTTATTTGACTTGGGTTGATTTTTAGAGTAATTGTTGTTATTGTGGCGATTATTTTGAGTATCGGTTTGATTAATAAGTCTCGGGATTATGATATGAGTTAAACGGTAACTAATAAAACGGATAATAATATATATGAAATCTAAAATGAAATTGATATAATTAAGTGGATTTGATATCGGACATATTTCCGTTCTTATTACTTTGTGAGCTTCAATTGGATGTATTGGATTTACGGCCTTGGTTATTTGGATATTATGGACCCTTTGGTACACGAGACGGTAGGGTACATTAGGCCCGTAAAGATCTTAACGTACCTGGAACCCGAATAAATACAAAATGGTCGATAAAACCTAAACAACTAATGGACTACGCGAATGATATATCCAATCATATTTATATATATATACCAACATTGTTTAAAATAAAGAGTCGTTGACTCGGGAAAACGTTATATAAACGGGTAGGTCATGCCAAAATTTTATAAAATTCTTTATAAACCTAAATCATTTTACCAAACATTATTATTATTTCAAAACCCTTTTATTTCAACATTATTTTGGGAAAACGGGTAAAATCCGAGACTTGTTGTTTACGTGTTATTATTTATCTTTATTTGAGTGTGTCTTCTATTTTTGTTTCTTTTCTTTCCATTTCTTTTCGACGACTTTCTTCGAGGAGTTCTTTCGTCTTTCTTGCGTAATTGGTCGTTTCGTCGACTTATTTCTTTTCTAACTTTCTTGTCTCCCACACGAGACTTTACGAAATCTATTTCTTTCAAATGCCATTGTATTTACAAAACTTTTACTCAAGCATTGTTTATTGAGATATTCGAGTATAGTTCTGAGTTATGCCATTTATATTGATTAGGTTGTATTGAGGTTCATTTGCTGTGACGCATTATTGATTGGTTACTGTATCTCGTTTCCTGCTATTGCTATTGTTAAGGTGTGATTCATAGCCCCGCTTTTTATATTTTAATTGTTTATAAACCCATGGGGTGAGACACATGCTTTAAATGTTTTCTGAGCACAAGTATTTTTGGTATGCTTTTCCTGAATGATATATTTCCTGACGATGTGCTAAGTAGCTTGTCTTGCCGGAAAGACCCTCAGATCATGAGCCATTAGTCACTTGCGATTGAACGCGAACTTAGTTTATAGGCCTATAGGATTGACCATCCCGCCCGGTTGTCAAGGGCTTGGCAACGCGGGTGTACTAATTTCGATTTTGCTGGGTATTGGCAAGTACCCGGCCTTGGGGGCACTTTATATTACGAAATTCCGCGGTTATTGTTTATGCCAGTACAAAGTTACTAACGATTGGTTTGGTTAACGTTTTGTGTGTCCTGAGCTTAGTACCATCAACCGTATGTATGCACGTGTTGCCTCTACATATTTGGTGTTACCTTGATTTTCCTGGTATTTGCGTTTGTTGCTTATATCGTATGATTAAAACCTTGTGCTCAACTTTATTATTTTAAACCTATGGATAACACTCAACCTTTGTGTTGACTTTTAAGCATGTGTTTCTCAGGTACTACTACTATTTGTTTTGCAGCTTTATGACATGGGCGTGGTGGAGTGGCAAGGTCGAATGAGTCTTTCTGTCAAGGCAGCTTTACTATCTTTATTTTCATATCATTCGTAAAACCTTTGTGTGTCTTAATTATTTTCCGCTGCTAATCTTTGTTAAATGTTTTCCGCTGCTAAACTTTGTAAACATTCCGCTGCAAACTCTATTTTACTTTTTCCGCTACTACTTTGATTTAAGAGTCCTTGTACTCTAAATGGTTTATAATTCGAATGATATGTTTTGCAACATTTATAAACGTCCCGTGTTGTGGTCATTAGCTATAAATGTGCTTGGTTTCTATTTGCGTAGTGCCCCCAGCATGTCAGCTGCCGTATCCTTGAGTTGGGGGTGCTACAAAAGGCAATATTTACTGGTGGCGAGTTAATCATCTTGGTTAATTACATGTATAATATGGCTTTGCTAAGCCAAGACTCAACTCGCCTTAAGCTAATAAATCAAAAATAACAAAAACATAAAACAAACATAGAATGAAACTGGATGGTAGTCCGTATGTTTTTCTCTTTTCTTTTTCTATATTTTTTTTCTTTCTTTTTTTTCAATTTTTTTTTTTTTTTTTTTTTTTTTTTTTTTTTTTTTTTTTTTTTTTGCATACACTCTTGCCCTACCATAAAAAATAATACATCATAGGGAATGTACATTCCCTTTACGCTTGAATTTTTACATACTTTACAACAAACTACTCTAATGACTCGAATCAAGTAATCAAAACACTTAGAGTACTTTTTGAGATTAATGCACATATAGGGGTAATAATTTGATGTTCTTCCCCATTACTCCATAACACAAATACTTTACCCATGAGTCCCAATCGTCCCAAAACAATATGTACAAGATATGACTCGACTTAGCAACCATGTAATCAGTTAGATAATTAACTAAGGGTTTAAACAAATAACAATAATGCACTAAAGATGAGTGCATACAAGGAAGGCTAAGGAGATTTGGTTGCACATTTGGGTGGTTTGTAACAAATTCTTCCTTTAAGTAAGATGCTTAAAGTTAGAAACGAAAAGATAGGCTCGGAGGGGTGTACTAGGGGTATCGTGTACTAAAAATAAGTACAACGCAAAGGTGTGGGAGAAATTAATTGACTTTACTAGTCAAGTAATATGACTTAAATAGTCAAGTAATTATGATACGGGTTTAAACACAAGGGGGATCCTAATGCCTCTTGTCATGTAGTAAATCCTACTACACGAATGTAGTCTCACTAGCGGTCTCGGGATGCATCACTAACGCAAGTTCTAGAATCTAAATGCTACCGATACGCTCATAAGCACTAATAATAAATGCTTTTCCTATCAAATCTAAAGGCGAACCTCACATATTTGGGTGGAAAATTTCTCTGAATTGTACGATTTTGTGCTAGTCATACAACTCCTATCCATGAGACGCTTGTTAAAGCTAAAGTTTCACTCCTAAATGTTGTAAAAAATTTTAAATTTGGCGCTAAAATTACACTAACAAGTATTTCTCTTAGTTTTATTACACACCTACCATCGAAAAAACAAACTCAAGTGCAATAGTATCCTATAAGGTATCATCATTTACCCTCCCCTTACACTTAGGATGAACATTGTCCCCAATGTTCAATTAAAGGATGTAAAAGTAAAATAGGTAAAAGAATGAAAACAAATACTCCCCTGATTCGTTCGATGTGGATAGTGTGTCAAGGTTAGATCTTCCTCCAAGAAAATGAACGTTGAAAGCTTCCCTTCCAGAAATATAAATCATCTTCTTGTCATATATAACTTGTTAAACCTGAGAAAACAATCAAGGCAACCTCGCATAAAATCGGCGGTAATCTATATATACTAACAAATCCTAGAAAGCAATTTAAGATATAATGCTTGTGGAATGAATGTTTGCAGATTTCCTGGAGTTTATAAAACTAAAGAATTAACAAAAACTTTAAGACTCCGGTTTAAACAAAACTCGCAAAATTTTTCAGAATTTTGGTACCTGACGTCGTCAGGTTGTAACTCCTGACGCCGTCAGAATGTTTCTGGAAAAATCTTATGTTAAGTTTCCGGAAAATTTCTAAAAAAACTCATGCCTTATTTCCTGGAAAATCCTGCAAAACATCATTATGAGTCGATACAAGCATTTGACTCTAACAATTACTAATATACATGCTCATTTAATACTGTGGCGAATCATGATCATTTTCGTTCTTATAAACAAATTTAGGTTTCCCTTACACTTAGCTTTTGCAAAATACCTTTATATGAAGTTAAGACGAAGTTAAACAACAAAATAAAGTATTTTCACAATTTAATTTGAAACATGATCTACCAAAAATAAAAATAAGACATGCATACGGAAACAAATAACATCATACAAATAAAAACACACAAAACATGGGTTACCTCCCAAGAAGCGCTTTTCTTTATTTACGAGTCTTGTAGCTAGACTCAAGGTCATGGGCTATCACGTGACCTTGTCATTGGTCACATTCTCTAGGTCATCCTCAATCTTAGTTTTGTATTCCGGATCCGATTGTAAATGTTCTTTATAGAGACCAACCACCTTTTTCTCAATTGCTCCTATAATCCTATTGGCAAATTCCCTATCAACTTTATATTTTGGCCCTAGAGTTAAGTAATCCTTATAGAAAAGGCTCTTCTTCTCCCATACATAGTCCATGCCCTTTTTCTTATCTTCTTCATTGATGTCCTCAAAAGCACCAATGTTATCCATATCAAATCGAGGCACAAAACAAAATTCCTTCATTCTATTAGGCATCCTATATGTGATCCAATCAGTTTCACTAGTAAATCGGATCGTCCCTTCTATCCCATCATATTCTAACTTGGATTCTTCAACAAATGGCTTACCTAATACAACATGGGATAAGCGACAATCAATAACACTAGCTAGGTATTCAACAACCATAAAGTCAATGATATAAGTAAAGTTCCCAACAAAGACATGTAGACCTTTAATTCTCCCGACAAAGTTACAAACTCCACCGGGATATTTGGGATCTTTTCTAGGTCCGAGCCTTGTTTTCACTATATCATTATAAACACTTGAGGACATAATTTTGATTGGGGATTCAAAATCAATGTAAACGTTGTCAATGTGCTTATACCCAATCATACATGGTATCTTAACATTCTTAGGATCACCTCTCTTTATCTTAGGGTCAATTCTAGCAAAAAGAGGTCGAGGATTATCAACAAGATTATTATAGTACGCAGTTTCCTCCTTAGTGGGATATAGATTGAAATAATCATTCGGTTTCGGATCTATCTCCCATTCCTCAAGTTCCTCAACAACATCCTCAAAATCATTAGATCCTAGGTTCTTATTTGAATACAAGGCGGTCGCTAGGTCACTAAATGCATGATCGAGCTCAACATTAATTAACCTATTAAGTTCCCTAATCTCATTCTCAATCTGTTCACGCAACAAAGCCACTTCACTAGGGGAAAGGGGTGGATTCGCGTTTTCCATAATGGCCAACGGAATAGTCAATGAATTTAATTTACTAACAAAGGCACGAAGAAAAAGATAGACTAAAGGAAACCTAAAAATAAAAATAAAACCTTACTAGAAAGGAATCTAGCAAGTAGACCTAATGAAAAGAAATTCTAACCTAGACAATAACTATTCCCCGGACTACGGCGCCAAAAACTTGATACGTGGGAATTGCGCCCTCGCAACAGGTTTTACCTCTCAAGGGTTCTTGAGAAGCTTACAACCCCCACCAGGCAGTGTACCTGATCGTTGTAGTATAGTATAGTTACAAGTACCGGGGGATTGATCGTTCAACTCAGGAATAGTGTCACTAGGATTAGAAAGCCTACTAAACTAGGTCTAGAGGTGAGGGATGATTCTTTTTGTATTTTTATATTTTATGGAAAGCAAGTAAAATCTCAGGTTTTTGAAGGAGTGGGCAGAATTAGTTGCTAGCCAACTAACCCAATTAACTAAGATGCAATCAAAATAAAATAAAAGAAATGAAAATTAAACTAATTTACTAATGTGGTGGAAACAATAATGAGAAAAGTTGTTATTACTTAGATTTCATTACTCCCTAGATATCTTTTACCGGTTGATTAGCTTGTTACAATTGCATGGATGACGGGTTATATTCCTTAATACCAGTCGTAGGGCTGTGTACAATATTCCCTAACTCTATAAGATCCTACTTCACTCCTATGTCGAGCCGTTAAAAGCTCCTAACATGGGATCATTAGAATTCACTTATGCATTAAATACAACCAAAAATCGTAGTACACCTTCGATCATGTTTCTTAAGACGTTCAAGCAAGTTACCAATGGAAGTCTGCCAGTTTTCTTATGCCTAACATCGAATACAATCATCCATAACAATTATAAACAAACAATCAACCCATAATCAACATCTAGGTTTTACTACATCTAAGCAAACACAATAAAAGCCTAGCCTAACATGTTAAAAGAAAGATACACATAAGATAGAATCAATCAATACATAGACATATTGAATTATTATTGAAGTACTTATCTTTATTCAAACATGGAAGAAAGAAGGGTTTGAAACCCCTTCAAGATGCAGGAAATTCGACCTAGGGTTTTTACACAACTTGTTCCACAAAAGTTCCACACTTTACAATGAAAAATTGGAAAAAAAAAAAAAAAATAGACTATGCATCCTGACGGCGTCATGTGTTAACCTCTGACGCCGTCAACTCGCCGCCAAGTTAAAATTCGTATTACCTAGATCCACCTCTGACGCCGTCATGTAGGAATAAGCTCTGGGCCGTCACATGTATTTGGACCCTGACGGCCTAGGTGACGCCGTTAGGCCAATATCAAAGAAAACACTCTGGGCCGTCACGTTATAAGTTCTACATCCACCTCTTTTGTCACTCTTGACGTTGTCACTAGTAAACCCTTGACGTCTTCCAGCAAGGAATTTTGAGATTTTGCCGTTTTCTTCACTTTTATGCTCCAGAAACGTCCAAAATGCTTCCTTATTCAGATTTCTCCTCAAAAGTACCTAAAATGACAAAAGGAACGATTTAGGGCAATAATTGATCAAATAATCTCGAATTCGGGCTTAAATGACCCCTTAAAAGCGGTACACTTTTCGCCTCATCACAATAGCACTAAAAATGAGTGCTAGAAGGTTATTTTCTTTAATATACTAGTGACCAGTGTAGTCAACTAGATTATGATTTCATAGGATGGCTTTTTGGTGTAAATCCTAAGTTTGCATCAATATCATCTAAAATTTTCTATAAAGCATAAGAAATGCAATCTCACTGCGGCATTCGTTATTGATGAATAAGTGCAAGTTCTAGAGCTAATTTAAATCGTCGGCTCACTCATATGTTTAGAGAAAGTGTAGCAGATATACACTCATAAAGGCTTATAAGAATCTCACATTTTTTGGTGAATGAAATTGTGTCTAGCTATAGTGTCAATCCAAGTGGATTTGCCTTAATAACTTGTAAAAGCATATAATTTTTAAGTTTTAAAATAGTTTAGTCATATAATCATTTTTTTTTTGGAATAAATATTTTTACTATTTGACTTCCCCCTACTCAAGTTGGACATTGCCCTCAATGTTTATAACTGGGAAAATAAAAATAAACTAGAAAAAATATTAGAAAAATAAGAGAGTAACTTCCTAAGGACAAATGAGAGATCATGAAGAGCAGTGCTTCCCAAATGTGGTCTTCATAGTAGTCTGCAAAAGATAAAACAAGCATACAAAAATGGAAAATATTTTTGGGTTTTGTAGGTTTTATATATTTTATTATATATATATATATATATATATATATATATATATATATATATATATATATATATATATATATATATATATATATATATATATATATATATATATATATATATATTTAAACTCCACACTTAAGATTTATAGTCACTACTAGAAAATCGGGCATCAGCAACGAAAGTTTGCAACGCTATTCTGTGACTATAGCCCTTCAACGATGGAATTGCGATGGATATACTCCGTCGCAAAAAAGGGCCTCGCAAAATTTTAGCGACAAGTTTTGTGACAAAAGTTTAGAATTTCTGCGACGGATTGTCGGTCTCCAACCCCTCTCTATAGCCTTTTTAAAGTTTCCTAAATTAAATTTGATTCGACCATCAAGTGATAGCTTAGCGATAAACTTTTTGTCACTAATAGGAACGACGAAGTAGTTACTAATCCATTACTAATAATCGGTCAGCCATTTTGTTATTATTCCATCGCTACTAGAGATGGAACATTAATCCGCCACTAAAAGTATTGTCTCAAAACCGTCACGAACAATTTGATGTATTAGTGAAAATGTTATTTTGCTTACAAATATAAAACCATGAGCACAACAATTAAACAAAAAAATCATAATCATCCAATTAATCACTTTGTATACAAAATTCAACATAATCAAACAACATATATTATCATTCTGAAGGAATGATCTACCAGTTATATATAGATCCAAGAATAATAATAAGCTGAACGATTATACAGAAAATTTCTATGAAATTAGAAAATTAAGACTGTTTGCCAAGTGAACTTCTTTGAGATATTCTTGCCTAATGATCCGAATCCACCTATGGTAAAAAAATACATATTCAAGTATAAGTACAGAGTGTTGGTAATCATGGTTTCATTGGCAATCTCAAGTTTATAAAAATATTACCTTACCAAAATGATAGGAGATAACCATAGATTAGTACTCCTGCAGGCACGTCACTATTATCAAAGAACATGTATGTTCTTACTTAAATAGGTCAATCGTCGTGGATCTGATTTTGAAGATACAAATATCACCTGAACAAGAAGAAAACTAAATAGTTACACATATATTATAAAAATACGTTTACACAATCTAACATTATTCTTTTCTAATACAATGTCAAAACTATTCTAATTATAGGCCGGCTTATTTACCTCTTGAAAAGTACTCCATGAAATGACTAAAATCCCTATATTCTTGTCAGTAAGGGTGAGCATACTCATTAAACAAAACATGTATACAATCCCTTACTTCTCGTGACAAAATAATAGGAACAAACGTTGACCCGCGAATTCTTTTCCACCATCTTGCCAAAGGCTACAATTAATAGCATGTAATTGTAAGGCACACAAAATCGTTAATAAAGAAAAAGAATGAATTGCGCTAACTGTGTCACCCACCCAAGGACAGTCACGAGCAACATACACAATAGTCTTTATTGATGGGAAAACCAGCTGAATCTGAAAATATCACACAGATGTGTATTTTCATGTAATCGTGTTACAAGACAAGGATCTAAATGCATGAAATATACCATATGCAGTGTGAGGAGAGAGCCACCTTGGACGGTTGAAGCAACATGTAACATGATGAAAATAGGGACATTATTTGAGTTGAAGCAAGACAACACAATCCACAGATGTAGGACTGTGGGGAAATAAATTACTCAGAAAGTCTGACTCATCTTCGAGCATACTAATGCAGAAAATTGCCACATTAGGAAGATTGCTATAGAAATCCACCATGGATGCTTCAAGATCCGCTACAATTTTCTGTAACAGGCAGAAATACAATGTCAACAAAAATGCAGAAAAATTGAGCATCCTTGTGATGTGTCAACCCATACCAGGTTAATACTAAGTCTTCCTATGAGTTGATTGATGAGGCGAAAAATGATCCATTTTTAGGGGGTCATTTAAGCCCGGAATTGAATTTATTTGATAAAATATTGCCCTAAATCGTTCCTTTTGTGATTTTAGGTACTTTGGGAGTGAAATCTGGAAAAGGAAGCAATTCGGACATTTTTGGAGCATAAAAGTGAAGAAAACGCCAAAGACTTAATTTTCCATGCTGGGAACAGTGTGTGACGGCGTCAAGAGTACTTTCCTGACGGCGTCAAGAGTAAAGATCATGACGGCCCAGTACAGAAATGAAGGCGTCACAAAGAAGAGCGTCAAGAGTTAAATGTGTGACAGCCTGGAAAAGTGGACTACATGACGGCGTCAAATGTAGATCAAGGCAGTCCGAGGATTATTTTGGCGGCGAGATGACGGCGTCACCCATTTGTTCTTGATGCCGTCAGACTCTATTATCTATATATAGTTTTCTAATTTTCATTCATTAGGGAGGAACAAGTTTGGAGAAACCCTAAGGCCGAACCATATACGAATTTTACAGCTTTTCAACCCTTGAATCCCTACATGTGTTATTAAGATAAGTCTTTACTTAATTCAATCAATATGTATATGTGTTGGTTGTCTATATCTTGTGCTTGTCTTGATTCCACCATGCTAGGCCAGATTTATCTTGTGTTTGCTTAGATCTAATGAAACCTAGATGTTGATTATGTGTTGATTACTCGTTTATGGTTGTATTGGATGAATGATTTCAATGTTAGGCTTAAGAAAACTGGCAGATCTCCAAATGGTAACATGCTTGAACGTCTTAGGAAACATGAACCGATGTGTACTAGGTTTTATTGGTTGTATTTAATGCATGAGTAAATTCTAATGATCCCATGTTAGGAGCTTCTTGCAGGCTCGACATAGGAGTGAAGTAGGCACCCATAGGATTGGGGAAGTAAGTACGCCACCCCATGAATGGTATTAAGGAATACAATCCGTCATCCACGCAACTATAACAAGTAATTAACGTGTAAAAGATATCTAGGGAGTAGTGAAATCTAAGTAAACACATTTCTCCCACTTATTGCTCACAACCTTAGTTTAATATAGTTTTATTTTCATTTTTAGTATTTTATTTTGATTGCATCTTAGTATTGGGTTAGTTGACTAGCAACTAATTCCGCCCAAATCCTTCAAACCCGAGATTTTTATTTGCTTTCTAAAAAATATAAAAAAATACAAAAAGAATCATCCCTCATCTCTAGAACTAGTATTTAGGTTTTCTAATCCTAGCGACACTATTCCTAGCTGAACGATCAATCCCCCGGTACTTGTCACTATACTATACTACAACGATCAGGTACACTGCCTGGTGGGGGTTGTAAGCTTCTCAAGATCCCTTGAGAGGTAAAGCCTGGTGCAATTCCTACGTATCAAGTTTTTGGCGCCGCAGCCCGGGGAATAGTTATTGTCTAGGTTAGAATCTCTTTTTATTAGGTCTACTTGCTAGATTCCGTTCTAGTAAGATTTTATTTTTATTTTTAGGTTTTCTTTAGTCTATCTTTTCTTTGTGTCTTTGTTTGTAAAAACCTTTCCATTGACTATTCCATTAGCCATTATGGAGAATGCGAATCCACCATACTACCAACCACGTAATTCACCCACTCCAAATGACATCTTGATGTTTAAACAACATGAGTATGAACCTATCTATGATGCATGGGCTCGTTTTAAATATTTACTCCGAAAAGTCCCTCATCATAATTTTGATCTGTGGTCCCAAATTGAAATATTTTACCATCGTGTCGACCACTATACCAAAATGGACATTGACCATGCCACAGATGGGAACCTTTGGAGATTAAGTGCTGATGAAGCATGGGAAACCATAGAGAATTGCGCCATACTTGCCAAAAAAATGGACAACCCAACAAACGTTGTTACAGATGAATTAATCGCAAGTTTGAGGGAACAAACAAGAAGTTTATTTGGGGATAAAACTATAGATGAGATAACTGGGCATACAGAGTGGTTTGATTTCACCACAATACAAGCTGAGCACATTGGTAATCTTGATAAGATGGAGGATAGAGTTGAAAATCTAAGCCCACCAAGTACCCCACAAGTCCTACCATCATTTGAGGCATACATACCGCCCGTGACTTATTCGGATAAAGTAGAAGAGACTTTAGGAATCCCAATTGAGGTAGAACCTTTGAACCAAACACAACTAGAGGATATAGGTTTGAATACTTATAATGATAACCTTACTCTTAGTTCTAGGGAAGTTCCTAGTTTTGATGAATCGGAGCCTCAACCAAAACCGTTACCTAATCATCCATCCTTGGATGTGAATTTAGGAATTGAAATAGGTTCCGATCCACCCATCAAACCATATAGCCCGGGTAGTCTTGGGATAAAGATAGTAGACTCTAAACCTTCTAGAGAGGAAGCTGACACAAGAGTGGAAAATGACCTTACATGCTTACATCACCCATTCATGATTGATCATAAGAAACATTATAGGTTTAAACCGGGTTTATTAGGTCAAGATGGATCCCAAACTTGTAATCTCTTGAAGTTGATTGAAAATGATCCCTTTCTAGGAGAAAATCTTAATTCACCCATTAACCCGATTGAATTAGGTAAGGTTATGATGATAGGAGCACACCCCTTTGAGCATATAATTCATCTACCAATCTTTCCTCACGAGGCATACTTCCACCGATAAGGTGTGTATCGCTACTATCACCCACACTTAATCCTAAGTGTAGGGAAAACTTCTCTTATTTCCGTTAAATAAGGGTAGAGTCAGGCTCGTGACTCGAACAAAAATAAGCGCTTCTTGGGAGGCAACCCATGATTTTGTGTGATTTTTATTTTGTTTGTTTGTTATTTGCTTCCGTATGCATGCTTTATTTTTATTGTTGGTAGATCATGTTTCAAAACTAAATAGTGGAAATACTTTATTTTGTTGTTTGGCCTAGTCTTAACTTCATCCAAAGGTATTTTTGCAAAAGATAAGTGTAAGGGGAAACCCCAAATATGTTTATAAGAAAAAAACCGATCATGATTCTCCACGATATTAAGTGAACATGTATATTCGTAATTGTTAAGAGTCAAATGCTTGTATCGAGTCATAATGAAGTTTTGCAGGATTTTCCAGGAAGTAGAACCAAGTTTTTCCAGAAATTTTCTAGAAACTCAACATAAGAATTTCTGCAGGTCCCTTCTGACGGCATCATGAGTTTACTCTTGACGGCGTCATGTGTAAAATTCTGGAAATTTTGCTAGTTTTGTTTATACTGGAGTCTTAAAGTTTTTGTTAATTCTTTAGTTTTATAAACTCCAGGAAATCTGCAAACATTCATTCCACAAGCATTATATCTTTAATTGTTTTGTTTCTATTCCTAAGTCTGGAATTACATCTAGTTGTGAGTTTTCTTTGTTCGGATCGATGCTTTGGGTTTATGTGTTTGTTTTCTCAGGTTTAACAGGTTATGTATGACAAGAAGATGATTATTTTTCTGGAAGGGAAGCTTTGATTGTTCATTTTCTTAGAGGAAGATTTAACCTGGCCACCTTATTATCCATACCGAGCGAATCAGGGGAGTATTTGATTTCATTCTTTTTACTTTTTCACTTTTACATTCTTTACTTGAACATTGGGGACAATGTTCATCTTAAGTGTAAGGGGAGGGTAAAATGATGATACCTTACAAATACACTTTCGCTTGAGTTTGTTTTGTTTAATAGTGGATGTGTAATAAAACTATGAGAAATACTTGTTAGTGCAATTTTAGCGCCAAATTTAAAATTTTTTACAACATTTAGGAGTGAAACTTTAGCCATAGCAAGCGTCTCATGGATAGGAGATTGTATAACTAGCACAAAACCGTACCATTCAGAAAAATTTTCCACCCAAATATGTGAAGTTCGCCTTTAGATTTGATAGGAAAAGCATTTACTATTAGTGCTTATGAGTGTACCGGTAGCATTTAGATTCTAGAACTTGCGTTAGTGATGCATCCCGAGACCGCTAGTGAGACTACATTCGTGTAGTAGGATTTACTACATGATAAGAGGCATTAGGATCACCCTTGTGTTAAACCCGTATTATAATTACTTGACCATTTAAGTCATATTACTTGGCTAGTTAAGTCAACTAATTTTTCCCACACCCTTAGCGTTGTACTCATTTTTAGTACACGAAACCCCTAGTACACCCCTCCGAGCCTATCTTTTCGTTTCTAACTTTAAGCATCTTACTTAAAGGAAGAATTTGTTACACCCCACTTAAATGTACACCCAAATCGCCTTAGCCTTCCATGTATGCGCTCATTTTTAGTGCATTATTGTTATTTGTTAAACCCTAAGTTAATTATCTAATTGATTACATGGTTGCTAAGTCGAGTCATATCCTTGTACATATTGTTTTGGGACGATTGGGACTCGTGGGTAAAGTACTTATTTTATGGAGTAATGGGGAAGAACATCGTATATTACCCCCATATGTGCGTTAATCTTAAAAGTGCTCCAAGTGTTTTGATTTTCTTAATTCGAGTCATTAGATTAGTTTATCGTAAAGTATGTAAAGATTCAAGTGTAAGGGGAATGTTCATTCCCTATGATGTATTATTTTGGATAGTAGTGTAAGAGTGTATGTCTAAAAAAATAAAATAAAAAAAAAAAATAGAAAAAGAAAAAAAAAACATACGGACTACCATCCCTTTTCATTCTATGTTTATTTTATGTTTTTATTATTTTTCATTTATTAGCTTAAGACGAGTCTAGTCTTGGCTTAGCAACGCCACATTGTACATGTAATTGACCAAGATTGTTAACTCGCCACCAGTAAAGACTGCCTATATCCAACAAAACCGTGTATTTCATATCCCTACACCTAATGTTACAACCCTTTTAAAAGACCTCTTTGATAGTTTATCCTAGGTGCTTACGCCATGTGGTGGAGGTTTGATCCTTTCCCAAGCCTATGGTAATCTATTTTGCTATGACAGGTAGTGAGAGATATCTTCTGTTTCCATATTGTAATTTATACTTTATTACACCCGAGAGATGTGAGTATCTAAACACTATTTGTGAGGTGCTAGTGTATGACCTCCGTGCTTGTCTTTGGTCTTTAGTGGAACGATTATTTATTGTAATTACTTTTATATTAGTGTTAAATGACCCCTAACTTGTATTTTGATTAGAATAAAAGCGCATTTGCTTGAGGACAAGCAAATCTCAAGTGTAAGGGTATATGATGAGGCGAAAAATGATCCGTTTTTAGGGGGTCATTTAAGCCCGGAATTGAATTTATTTGATCAAATATTGCCCTAAATCGTTCCTTTTGTGATTTTAGGTACTTTGGGAGTGAAATCTGGAAAAGGAAGCAATTCGGACGTTTTTGGAGCATAAAAGTGAAGAAAACGCCAAAGACTTAATTTTCCATGCTGGGAACAGTGTGTGACGGCGTCAAGAGTACTTTCCTGACGGCGTCAAGAGTAAAGATCATGACGGCCCAGTACAGAAATGAAGGCGTCACAAAGAAGAGCGTCAAGAGTTAAATGTGTGACAGCCTGGAAAAGTGAACTACATGACGGCGTCAAATGTAGATCAAGGCAGTCCGAGGATTATTTTGGCGGCGAGATAACGGCGTCACCCATTTGTTCTTGACGCCGTCAGGCTCTATTATCTATATATAGTTTTCTAATTTTCATTCATTAGGGAGGAACAAGTTTGGAGAAACCCTAAGGCCGAACCATATACGAATTTTACAACTTTTCAAGGGTTTTCAACCCTTGAATCCCTACATGTGTTATTAAGATAAGTCTTTACTTAATTCAATCAATATGTCTATGTGTTGGTTGTCTATATCTTGTGCTTGTCTTGATTCCACCATGCTAGGCTAGATTTATCTTGTGTTTGCTTAGATCTAATAAAACCTAGATGTTGATTATGTGTTGATTACTCGTTTATGGTTGTATTGGATGAATGATTTCAATGTTAGGCTTAAGAAAACTGCCAGATCTCCAAATGGTAACATGCTTGAACGTCTTAGGAATCATGAACCGATGTGTACTAGGTTTTATTAGTTGTATTTAATGCATGAGTAAATTCTAATGATCCCATGTTAGGAGCTTCTTGCAGGCTCGACATAGGAGTGAAGTAGGCACTCATAGGATTGGGGAAGTAAGTACGCCACCCCATGAATGGTATTAAGGAATACAATCCGTCATCCACGCAACTATAACAAGTAATTAACGTGTAAAAGATATCTAGGGAGTAGTGAAATCTAAGTAAACACATTTCTCCCACTTATTGCTCACAACCTTAGTTTAATATAGTTTTATTTTCATTTTTAGTATTTTATTTTGATTGCATCTTAGTTTTGGGTTAGTTGACTAGCAACTAATTCCACCCAAATCCTTCAAACCCGAGATTTTTATTTGCTTTCTAAAAAATATAAAAAAATACAAAAAGAATCATCCCTCATCTCTAGAACTAGTATTTAGGTTTTCTAATCCTAGCGACACTATTCCTAGCTGAACGATCAATCCCCCGGTACTTGTCACTATACTATACTACAACGATCAGGTACACTTCCTGGTGGGGGTTGTAAACTTCTAAAGATCCCTTGAGAGGTAAAGCCTGGTGCTATTCCCACGTATCATTGATCAACCACAAATTTAAGCATATATCTAGTTAGAAACAACTATTCTTAGCATATATAAATTAGGAGATTGTATGTTTCTTCCAACTTCACCAAATGCCAACAGAAACTCATTTATACTTTAGGTGGCTACCAGTAACTAATGTATAACCTGTTCTAGACATTCATTCATCAACAAAAGACAATACTATATGAGAGAACTCTGGTAAAACCTAGAGAATTCTATAAAGTGTTTTGTTTAGCTGACATAGAGGTATTACACATAAGATTCTAATCTGATAACGGGTTTTTTTCTTTTTTTTTTCCTTTTTTTTTTTTTTTTTGCCTCCTCAACCTTACAATTTATTACAATCATGCGAATTTGACCATTATGCCCAAAAGAAGGCCTACTAAGTTGTGAATTGTGCAAGCTGTATATATTCTTGTCATTATTGAAAACACTTGACAAATGCTTAAATCGTAACAATAGAAGTATAGGGACTGTTTGAAATTGTGCAAGCTGCATATATTTATCAACTTTTCCAAACACTCGAGCACTATTAAAAGCTATTGTTACAACGTCAAGCAAGGAAATCACATCCAGACTCTTTATGTAGCAAAATTTATTATTATACTTAGTTATCAGCTACTATCAGTATCACATAACAGGCCACTTTCAAATATAATCACAAATGTTCATAATAATTATAATACTAATAATATAATCAATGATAAAAGGTATGATGATATTGACAAAAATAAAAGTAGTTGAAAGAATGATTGTATCTGAATCAAAGAAATACCAACATTAATTTGAAAAGACAGTAACGTAAACTTAACCCAAGATGTTCAAATCCAACCTTAACCAGGAGTGCAGGCTAAATGACTAGCTAAAAAGGGGACTGACAAATGAGAAACAACGATATATTCAAATAAACATCTCACACCGGTAATTGTGTTAAAATACTTAGATCAACTTTCACAAGTTCTGGTAATTGTACCGGATCTTCAACTAAAAATTTCAAATTTAACTTGATGATAAAAGTAAAAAAGCCCTCACCAAGTCCTTTAAGAACGATTCCGGTCAAACATGAAAAAGAAGCCAAATGCCATTGTTAGAGCTAAATGTAACCTTGCTTTCATGGGCGGAGCCAGGATTTAAGATTAAGGGGGGCCTTACTAATCTGACGAATGTCGTATTAAAAAACAAATAACGATGTCTTATAACATGAATAATCAATGATCAATGAAGTCATTTTCCAATAAAAGATGCGTAGTTGAGAAGATCCCATCTAAATGTATTATGTTAAGGATTTAAATTACTCAAGATTGAAGATTGTTTTCCAAATTAACGAATCAAAATAATATATGCTTGTCTTTATAAAATGGACTTATGAATTACGATTGTTTGAAATATAGCTTTTGATTTCGTATGTCTATCTAAAGCAAACATTAAAAAAAATATAGCTTAACATTCGAATCATTGGTAGAAGGTTAAAGAAAAAGAACTAAAAACATGAAACATGGGTAACAATTGAACAAGGCACATAGCTTCTGATTTCATACTGTTAATTAGACAACTAATAATAGGCAATTGCTGACCAGGGGTATTAGGGCCTTTATACCTTTTAAAAGCTTTTATACATAATATTTTAACTGCCAATTTTGTTTCACAAAGATATATCAATAATAACTAGTAATAAACGCTGTTAAATTGAGGGGGCTAAATAAGAAATCCAATTCAATATTGGGCTAATAAGGGAGGCCAAGCACCCTCTACCCCCTATTGACTCAGTCATTGCTTGCTTTCTCATGATTTCAACCGCAACCTAGATGTCATTATGTAAACAATGAAGCCAAACAACATGAATCATTTTAATAACATAATATATGATGCCTTAAACTAAACACTATTTTGTTCTTGTGGAAAATGCCTTACCAAACTTTATATGTAATTAGACGAAATCACATTTTATATATAACTATATGAAAATTGATTACCTTTGTGATGTTTATTGCAATAAATATCATTATCCATTTCACCTTTCATCCGATCTGAATTTGGTAAACAGTTAGCGACTTGGGGTTTATAAAAAGGAAGTAGTTCATATTGGTAGTTGCCGTGAGAAAATGAGATGTGGCGGTTGTCAAATAGATTGATGAGATTAAAATATTAGTGGACCTGATTTTGTGGAAGGACTCAAAAAATGGGAGGGAACTACACCAAAAGATAGAAGCTGGAAGCAAAATTTTGGGCGGAGGGAATGATAGAAAAGTTACAAACTATAAAAAGAATAAGTTAAATTTTATTACTCCGTAATAAAGATTTAAAATCAATGTTGTAAATAGCGTGAGATGTGACGTGCCAGCATATCCAAGCTTCACGCCTTAAAAGCTATGGTGACGCCATAACGTTTTTTAAAGCGTGACTTAAAACGACATAAAACATAAAAATATTTTTAGATTTATATATTATATCATATTTCATACATATCAAGTTTATAAAAAATGTTACACATAAGTAATTAAGTCAAAAAACTATCCTTACGTTTAATCTTTTACATTTCTTTCAAAAAAATCTTTATTCATCGAATTTAAATTCAAAAAAGGTGCCACGCCTCGCGCATTATCGCACCTTTTCACGCTTCATCTCATGCCATGCATAGAGTCAACGTCTTGGTCTATTGCATAACGAGGAGCTCACACCTCGCGCTTTAGTGGCGCCTGAGCGCTGCCATGACGCACCTTTTAGTACACTGTTTAAAATTAAGAATAAAATCTAGAAAGTACAATAACTATAAAAAAAAAAGTTAGAATATGTGTAGACAAAAATATGTCACTATATTATTATATCTAAGTCCATCGATAATTTGTAGCTAAGTGAAAAACTTACCTACGTATTTGAGACAGCTAAAAAATCCATCTTTATATTGTCAGAATTCTGTCGCTTATAGTTGCAACCTAATTTCGTCGCTAACTCCGTCTCTATATGATTACATTTAGCGATAGAATTGTAACAGATGCGTAAGTCTTCTCTAATATTGTTACTTATTTGTCATTAACTTGTCGCTAATTTATCAAAGCCAATTTTGTAGCTAGTTTGTCCCTAATCAGTCATTGTTAATCACTTTTTTGTGACATACGAATTCGGTCGCTAAAATTTCATCACTGTTGCTCAGTATTCTAGTAGTGAGTGTGGTTTAAAACAAAGTTTTAATATAAGTGAAAAAGGAAATAAAACAAAATAAAATAGGTTAAAACGGGCTACCTGCCGCCAAGCGCTAATTTCAGAGTCTATAGCTCGACTCATGTGGTCAGTTTGTTTTAGTCAATTGGAAAGAATGGTGTTGATTCTTCCCTTCTATCGTTGAAACTTTCTTCCTCATTATATAGTTTAACCCTGTGACCATTGACTATAAAACTTTTATCGTCACGTCCATATAATTCAACATATCCGGATGGATATTGGTGTTTCACAGTATATGGTCCAACCCAGCGGCTTGTAAGTTTTGGTTGTTTGATTTTGAATTTTGATTGAAAAAGTGGGACTTTATCTCCTTTCCTGAATTCTTTTCTCATTTTTAATTTCCGATCATGCCAAACTTTAGTTTTTTCTTCATAAAGACGAGAGTTTTCATAAGCATAAAAGCGTAGTTCGTCTAATTCATGAAGTTGAAACATCCATTTTTCACCGGCTCCTATAAGATCTAGGTTACAATTTTTAAGTGCCCAGTATGCACGATGTTCTAATTCAAATGGTAGGTGGCATGCTTTACCATATATGAGTTTGTATGGTGTTGTTCCAGTTGGAGTTTTATAAGCAGTTCTGAATGCCCATAGAGCATCATCTAATTTCCTTGACAAAACAGCTGGATTTTCTTTAACTATTTTTTCAAGTATTCTTTTAAGAGCTCTGTTAGTATTTTCAACTTGACCACTAGTTTGAGGGTGATATGATGTAGAGAACCGATGGTTAACTCCATATCTTTTCATAGCTTTTTCCATTAATTTATTGAAAAATGAGTTCCTCTGTCGCTAATTAGAGCTTTAGGTATTCCAAATCGACAGAATAGTTTATTAAGAAATGTTATAAAAACTTTGGCATCATTAGTTTGAAGAGCTTGGGCTTCTTCCCATTTTGAGACATAGTCAACAGCGACTAGGATATATTGGAATTTTGATGATTTAGGAAATGGTCCCATAAAGTCTAGATGTCAAAAATTTCGCAGACTTGAATGTAATTCATAGGCATTTCATCTCTTTTAGAAATGTTTCCAGTTTTCTGACATGATTCGCAAAGGCGAACTAGAGTATGTGCTTCTTTTAGAATTGTTGGCCAATAGAATCCAGATTCAAATAATTTTTTAGCGGTAGCGTTAGCACCATAATGTCCACCGGTGGGTCCATGGGGACATTTATCAAGAATAGCACGAGTTTCAGGTCCAGAGACACATCTACGGATTATTCCGTCAGGACAGATTTTGAATAAGTATGGTTCATCCCAAAAATATTTTTTTATATCTGAGAAGAATTTTCTTTTCTCTTGGTGAGTCATTCCCTTTCTTAGTATGTCCCCCGCCAGATAGTTTGCAATGTCTGCGAACCAAGGCGTGTCTGGAGAACTAATTGAATTAAGGGTTTCGTCTGGAAAATTACCATTTATTTCAATTTCTATTTCTTCATCCTCATTTTCTAAACGAGACAAATGATCGGTGGCTACATTTTTAACACCTTTCTTGTCTTTGATTTCTATATCGAATTCTTGCAAAAGCAGAATCCAACGAATAAGACGTGGTTTAGCATCTTGCTTTCTAAACAGATATCTGAGAGCGGAATGATCTGTATAGACCACAGTTTTGGATAGAACTAGATATGCTTGAAATTTATCTAATGCAAACACAACGGCCATGAGTTCTTTTTCAGTAACCGTGTAGTTTTGTTGAGCAGCATTGAGTGTTTTGCTAGCAAAGTAGATAAGATGGAAATGTCTACCATCTTTCTGTCCTAAGACAGCTCCGACGGCAAAATCGCTTGCATCGCACATTAATTCAAATGGTAAGTTCCAATTTGGACTTATTATAATCGGCGTACATGTGAGTTTCTCTTTGAGAGTTTCGAAAGCTTTTTGACATTCGTCATCGAATTTAAAGGTAATATCCTTTTCTAGAAGTTTAGTTAAAGGTCGAGCGATTTTTGAGAAATCTTTAATAAATCGTCGATAGAATCTGGCATGTCCTAAAAAGCTTCTAATGCCTTTCACATTAGTAGGTGGTGGAAGTTTCGAGATTACATCAACTTTTACTTTGTCAACTTTAAGTCCTGCTCCTGACACTTTATGTCCGAGCACAATACCTTTTTTGACCATGAAGTGACATTTTTCCTAATTAAGCACAAGATTTGTGTCTTCACAACGTTAAAGCATTTTATCTAGATTACTTAGGCATTTATCGAAAGAATTTTCAAAGACTGAAAAATCATCCATGAAAACTTCCACGGATTCTTCAATCATATCATGAAATATTGCTATCATACACCTTTGAAAAGTAGCAGGTGCATTACATAAGCCAAAGGGCATACGTCGATATGCAAAGGTTCTGAAAGGACAAGTAAATGTTGTTTTCTCTTGATCCATTTGATCGATTGGTATTTGGAAATATCCGGAGAATCCATCTAGAAAACAGAAATATTCATTTCCCGCTAGTCTTTCTAACATTTGGTCCATGAATAGGAGAGGAAAATGATCTTTTGCTATGGCTTCATTTAGTTTTCTGTAGTCAATACATATGCGCCAACCAGTGACAGTTCTAGTTGTAACAAGTTCGTCATTTTCATTAGTCACTACTGTTATATCACCTTTATTGGGTACACAATGAATAGGACTTACCCATGGGCTATCTGCTATAGGGTAGATGATTCCTGAGTGAAGGAGTTTGACAACTTCCTTCTTGACAACTTCTTTCATATTCGGATTGAGTCTTCTTTGCTTTTGAACCACTGGTTTCTTATCATCCATTAACTGAATTTTGTGTTTACAGAAGGATGAACAAATCCCAAGTATGTCAGTAGTTTTCCAAGCAAAGGCTCTTTTGTGGTTTTTTAGAACTGAAATTAATTTTCCTTTTTTTCTTTTAGAGAGTTTAGATGAAATTATGACTGGAAGTAACGATTCTCCTTCCAAGAAAGCATATTCTAGATGGTCTGGTAATGGTTTGAGAATGAGATCAGTAGGTGGTTCTTTGATAGAGTTTTTAATTCTAAGTTCATTGTCAGGGTTTATTTTCTCAAATGATAATTCTTCTTTATTATCTTCCTCGTCATTGGAACTTTCATTTTTATCTTCGAGGGTCATAGCCATGAATTGATCATATTCAGCCATAACTTCGTGTTCAAGAAGTGTTCCATTGACTAAGTACAGTAATTGATTAAATTCATCTAGCAGTTCATCGAAATTTCCTTCGAGAATTTCATCGATAACATCAATTCTAAAGCATGTGTCATCGTTAGAGTAAGAGTGTTTCACAGCCTTGTCTATGGAGAAAATCATTCTTTATTTTCCAACTCCAAGATTGAGTTTTTTCTGTTTAACTCGAATCATAGCATCGGCTGTATGGAGAAAAGGTCTTCCTAAGATTAGGGGTACTTTGCTATCTTCTTCCATTTCTAGGATAACGAAATCAACTGGAAAGGTGAATTTGCCAACATCAACTAACATGTTCTCAGCTATTCCAACAGGATATTGGAAAGATCGGTCAGCTAATCGAACACTCATCTTAGTTGGTTTAAGCGTTTCAATTGATAATTTAGCATATAGAGAATACGGCATCAGATTAATGCTAGCACCAAGATCGGCTAGAGCATTGCACGAGAATGTTTTACCGAAAGTACAAGGAATCAGGAAACTTCCTGGGTCTCCAAGTTTTGGTGGAATTTTGTTTTGAACGATAGATGAACATTCTTCATTAAGGAAATTTACTGAAATTTGTTAGAGTTTGCTTTTGTTACTAACAAGTTCTTTGAGAAATTTCCCATAGTTGGGCATTCTGGCTAAAACATCAACAAGAGAGACATTAATTCGGACAGAATCGAATTATATCAAGAAATTTTCCATACTGAGCTTCCATTTTTTATTTTCTTAAGGGTTGAGGATATGGAATTCTAGGTTTGTACGGTTTAGGTACTGGTGTTTCAGGAGTTGTGGTTTCTTTACGAGGGACATTTTCTTCTTCTTCTTCTTCTTCTTCTTCTTCTTCATCAGTGAAAACTTCAACAGGTTGTTGAGTTTGACTGGGATCAATGGGTGGATCATAAGAAGTACCATTTCTTGTGGTAATAGCATTCACATGCTCATGACGAGCTTGCGGTGGTTGATGAGGTTTGTTTTTAGGATTAGGTTGAGTGTTACTAGGAAGGGATCCAGAAGCTTGACCTAATTGCTTTTCAGCGAATCTGTCGAATTTGGCTTCAAAATTTTGCATCGCGGCTTGGTAATTTCTAGCAGCAGATTCAACTTTTTCTTTTAAGTCCATGTATTGATCTTTTACGAAAAGGTTTGTTGATTTTTGTGCTTTAATAAAATCAGTCAGTTGAGTTTGAACATCAGGTTTGTCATCGGTGTTTACTTGTTTGTTAGGTTCTCAAATATATTCGTTCTTCGCACTAGGTCTCCATCGTTCTCGTTCTCGATCACGATCACGATAGTTGTCATAGAAACGGGTGCGTCTAAAAGTGTTCATAAATTTAGCTTCTTCTTCACATGAAATAGGTGTGTCATCATTACTACAATTTGCGGTAGCATGGTTTCCGCCACAATGATTACAACTGTCACGTTGTTCTTTCATTCTTTGTATTGAGCATCCATTTTAATTGCCATGGCATCCATTCTAGCCATAATTTTATTAGTATCAGAATTGCTACTGCCTTCATCATCAAAAGCAACAGTTTTACGAAGAGAAGTTTTTGGTTTTTGTTCTTTTGCCCAATCTAGCTTAAGTAAGACATTGTCTTCAAGGAGTTGATACGCTTGATTTGGTGTTTTATAGAGGAATATACCACCAGCCGCAGCATTTAAAGCTTCTTGAGTTATTTCATCAAGACCGTGGTAAAAGATTTTGATTATATTGTCTTTTGTCAGACCATGTCCATGACAGTTTCTTAGCAATTCTTTCATTCGAAGCCAAGCTTAGGTTAGATTTTCATTTTCACGTTGTGAGAATCCTCGGATTTCTCCGAGAAGTTTATCAAATAGAGCTGGAGGAAAATATCTACTAACGAAGGCAGTACGAAGTCCGTCCCATGATTCTATGGTTCCTTCATCGAGTTCATCAAGCCAAGTTTTAGCTTCTCCTGTTAGAGATAGAGAAAACATCATGAGTCTTACCGCTTCAGTTTCGGTAGCTCTGTATTTGAACATATCGCATACGCTTTGGAATTCATGAATGTGTTTATGAGGATCAGTTTTAATTCGACCATCAAATTGGTTTCCCTTGACAAGAGTCAGGTGATTCCCTTTGATTGCAAATTCGTTTGCGGTTTCAGGAATGGTAATAGCTGGTCCAGGTGTAGGTGCAACGGTACGATCATTTGCCCACATTGGTTCATTATCAGCGTCATCCATTGGATCGTAAATTTAGATTAATTTGACATAAAATCTAAAGTTTGAGATATCGTCAACAGGTGTGTAGTGAACACGAGGTTGTTCGGGTCTTTCGTCTTTTTTAGAAATAGGAACTCTTTTGTTATTACGTTTTCTTTTGTTTAAAGTTCTTTCAGGTTCTGATAGAGGTTAAATGCGTTCAGTTTCAGCTGAGCGAGTGTGCATTCAAGGATAGAGAGCGAAATTTAAAACAATTTGATAAATTTCATTTTCTGAGTAAGTGAGTGCGGCGTACACTATATAGTGTACGACGTACTTGTGTGTAATGGCAATGTGCGGTGTACTTAAGTGTAAGTACGGCGGTGTTGTTTTTACCGAGAGGATTAATCTCAAAAGATGGTGAAAAAGATTATTCTTTTTGGTTTTTTATAAAAGGATTTGTGATGTTTACGAAAAATGTTATGGATTGAAGTAAGTGCGTCGCACTTAGTTTGCAAGACCGGCGCACTTTTATTTAATATTAGAGTAAACTACACCGTTCGTCCTTGTGGTTTGCGTTGACCGCAGCCTGTGGTCCTTTGACCAAAAAAATTGCACCGTTCATCCTTAACTCAGAAACGTTATGCACCATTAGTCCTTCCCTCTAACGGGGTGGACGAACGCTCGTTAACTTGTTTGCTTATGAGGGTATAATCGTCATTTTGCACTATAAGGACGAACGGTGCAAGGACGAACGGTGCAATTTTTCGCTTTTGGTCCCTTTTTAATGCTTTCTTCCGGTTTTTTACGTTTTCACCCGTTTTTGTCCGTTTTTTTACGTTTTCGCCCGGTTTTTCCCTTTTTTTACGTTTTTGCCCGTTTTCGTCTGTTTTTATCCGTTTTTTTACGTTTTCATCCCGTTTTTTACGTTTCCATCAATTTTTTTACGTTTTCGCCTGTTTATTTTACGTTTTCGTCCGGTTTTTACGTTTTCATCTGTTTTTTTACATTTTCGCCGATTTATTTTACGTTTTCACCCGTTTTTGTCCGTTTTTTTTACGTTTTCGCCCATTTTAGCCCCTTTTTTCCGTTTTTCTCTGTTTTTTTACGTTTTCGCCCGTTTTCGTCTGTTTTTATCCCTTTTTTTACGTTTTCATCCCGTTTTTTACGTTTCCATCAATTTTTTTATGTTTTCGCCTGTTTATTTTACGTTTTCGTCCGGTTTTTACGTTTTCATCTGTTTTTATACGTTTTCGCCGATTTATTTTACGTTTTCACCCGTTTTTTTTACGTTTTCGCCCATTTTCGCCCGCTTTTTTCCGTTTTCGTTCGTTTTTTTACGTTTTCGCCCGTTTTCGTCTTTTTTATCCGTTTTTTTACGTTTTCATCCCGTTTTTTACGTTTCCATCAATTTTTTTACGTTTTCGCCTGTTTATTTTACGTTTTCGTCCGGTTTTTACGTTTTCATCTGTTTTTTTACGTTTTTGCCGATTTATTTTACGTTTTCATCTGTTTTTTTACGTTTTCGCCGATTTATTTTACGTTTTCACCCGTTTTTGTCCGTTTTTTTTACGTTTTTGCCCATTTTCGCCCGTTTTTTCCGTTTTCGCCCGTTTTATTATGTTGTCGCATGTTTTTTTACATTTTCCTTCGCTTTTTATGTTGTCGTCTGTTTTTTTAAGTTTTCGTCCGGTTTTTTACGTTTTCATCCGTTTTTTTACATTCTCGTATGTTTTTTTATGTTTTCGTCCGTTTTTTATGTTGTCGTCAGTTTTTTAACGTTTTCGCCCGTTTTGTTCTGTTGTCTCCTGTTTTTTTACGTTTTTGTCTTTTTTACGTTTTCGTCAGTATTTTTACATTCTTGTCTGGTTTTTTACGTTTTTGTCCATTTTTTTACATTTTTGTCTCTTTTTTTACCCAAAAAAACAGACAAAAACGTAAAAAAAAAACGGATAAAAGAAGATGAAAACGGATAAGAATGGATAAAAACGTAAGAAAAATGGAAAAAACGTAAAAAATGGGAGGAAAACGTAAAAGATGAAAACGGACGAAAACGTAAAAAAAGGGTGAAAACGTAAAAAAAAATGAACAAAAACGGACGAAAACATAAAAAAAACGGATGACAACATAAAAAAATGGACCAAAACGTAAAAAAAGGAGGCGAAAACATAAAAAACAGTCGAAAACGTAAAAATACGGACGGAAACGTAAAAAAAGGGCGTAATCGTAAAAAATTGACGAAAACGTAAAAAAACAGATGAAAACGTATAAAAACGGATAAGGAAGAATAAAAATGGATGAAAACGGATAAGTATGGATAAAAATGTAAGAAAAACGGACAAAAACATAAAAGAAATCGGGCGAAAACGTGAAAAATTGACGAAAACGTAAAAAAATGGACGAAAACGTTAAAAAATGGACGAAAACGTAAAAACTGAACGAAAACGTAAAAAAATGGCGAAAACGTAAAATGAACATACGAAAACGTAAAAAAACGGAAGAAAACGTAAAATAAATCGATGAAAACGTAAAAAAAACAGATGAAAACGTAAAAACCGGACGAAAACGTAAAATAAACAGGCGAAAACGTAAAAAAATTGATGGAAAGGTAAAAAACGGGATGAAAACGTAAAAAAACAGACGAAAACGGGCGAAAACGTAAAAAAAAACGGACGAAAGCGGAAAAAAAACAGGCGAAAATGGGCGAAAACGTAAAAAAAAACGGACGAAAGCGGAAAAAACAGGCGAAAATGGGCGAAAACGTAAAAAAAAGGGACAAAAATGGGTGAAAACGTAAAATAAATCGGCGAAAACGTAAAAAAAACAGATGAAAACGTAAAAACCGGACGAAAACGTAAAATAAACAGGCGAAAACGTAAAAAAATTGATGGAAAGGTAAAAAACGGGATGAAAACGTAAAAAAACGGATAAAAACAGACGAAAACGAGCGAAAACGTAAAAAAAACGGACGAAAGCGGAAAAGAACAGGCGAAAATGGGCGAAAACGTAAAAAAAATGGACAAAAACGGGTGAAAACGTAAAATAAATCGGCGAAAACGTAAAAAAACAGATGAAAACGTAAAAACCGGACGAAAACGTAAAACAAACAGGCGAAAAAGAAAAAAAATTGATGGAAACGTAAAAAACGGGATGAAAACGTAAAAAAAACGGATAAAAACAGACGAAAACGTAAAATAAACGGAAAAAAACGGGCGAAAATGGGCGAAAACGTAAAAAAAAAACGGACAAAAACGGGCGAAAACGTAAAAAAAAGGGAAAAAACCGGGCGAAAATGTAAAAAAAAACGGACAAAAACGGGTGAAAACATAAAAAACCGTAAAAAAGCATTAAAAAGGGACCAAAAGCGAAAAATTGCACCGTTCGTCCTTGCACTGTTCGTCCTTATAGTGCAAAATGACGATTATACCCTCATAAGCAAACAAGTTAACGAGCGTTAGTCCACCCCGTTAGAGGGAAGGACTAATGGTGCATAACGTTTCTGAGTTAAGGATGAACGGTGCAATTTTTTTGGTCAAAGGACCACAGGCTGTGGTCAACGCAAACCACAAGGACGAACAGTGTAGTTTACTCTTAATATTATATATTTGACTTCCTTTGACCGAGAGGTAAGTGCGGCGCACTTTCTTGTAAAACCCGCGCACTTGGCTTACATGAAAAGCTAATCATGGAAGACTTCATTATTTATTCACTTCAAGTGGCGAAATAGTAGGTTTTTAGGTGTTTCATGCTCAGACCATCTAAGAGTGAACCTGCATTCATTTTATGCTATTACGTACCAAAAGTTCACGTAAAATGATCATAAAACATATAGAATGATGCTCAAGAAATATGTATAATTAGAGCGTTATCACCCCCCCCCCCCCTTCTAGTTTTCCACAACCTCATCACTAGTCACATTCTCTAGGTCATCTTCAATCTTGGTTTTGTATTCCGGACCTAGTTGCAAGCATTCCTTGTAGAAACCAAGTATTCTATTCATAACATAGTCTACTCCTCTACGTCTATCCTCATCATTCCTATAGTAGACCGCTTGCTTGTGTTCCTTTTCGATGTTTGATAACAGACGGAATTGTTCAATCTTATAGGGCATTTGGTAAGCTATCTCATCGTTCTCATCCTTGAACCTAACTATCCCTAGAGAGGGGTCATAATTCATCAAAGAGGTCTCAACAAACGGCTTTCCGAACACTACTTGACTTAGACAACTATCTATTACCGGACGAATATCTTTTACAATCACAAAGTCGGTAACGTAAGTGAAGTTTCCTACAAAGACGTGCAATCCTTTCACTCTTCGCACAAAGTTACTCATCCAACCCGTGTTGAGAATCATCCTAGGTCCTAGTTGCTTCTTCATTACCCAATTGTAATAGGTCCTAGTCATAATGTTTATGGGAGATCTAAGATTGATGTAGGCTTTCCAAACATGCACATGCCCAATGTTGCATGGTATGTTGATGTTAGAGGGATCACCCGCTTTGATGATTGGTGAACCAAGTACGTATGGCGTTTCGGAGTCATCGAATAAATCCTTATGGTATTCCCGTTCTTCCTTGGTGGGTAATCTATCAAAGTATTCCTCTACATTTTCTACTTCCTCAACTATCTCTTCCTTTTCGTCCTCAACTTCCTTAACCTTATCCTTATCACTTCCTTCCCTATTATTATCGACTGGCTTAATAGTGACTATGTTGACAAAGTGGACGTGTTTGGATGATGAGTGGTCCTTAATTTGGGTTCCACTACTAGTGTCCCTAGTGTTTCTTTGGTGTAGTTAGCACTTGGTTGTTGAGGGCTTTTCAACAAGTTGTCGATTTTATTGGTCATCTCCGTTTGTTTTTTATTGAATTCGGATTCAAACTTAGCTATACGAGCTTCTTGAGATGCCATAAATTTGGACATCAATTCTTAAAAATTATTGGTACTACCTAAGGTTCGGGTGATTTTTCCAAGAGGGGTTATGTTTCGGTTAGGTGGAGTAGAAGAATTGTTTTGGGGCATGTTTTGGTTTTGTTTCCACCTAAGGTTCGGGTGATTTTTCCAAGAGGGGTTATATGAATCACCGTAAGGGTTTGGCTCGGGTTTGAAAGTGTATCACTTGTCTCGCGCTCTGTCGGTACGCGAGGATGGGTAATCCGCAAAAGCTTATTCGGGGAGTTCCATGCAATCACGAGTGTGGTGGGGACCACTACATAATTCGCACGAAGAAGTGATTTTGTTCACTTGGCTTGAAGGTTTAGGAGCCTCGTAGGATTTCATAAGAAACTTGACTTGGTCTTCAAGTCCCATGATCCTACGGTCGGGAGTACTTGAATTGTTCAAAGGCCAAGATATTGCCTTGACCGTTTTGTTCAAATCACGGGGATCATTCCAACTTTTGTTGTCATAGAGAGTAAGATCTTCTATGAGTTCCCATGATTCTTCCGCACTTCGATCACATAGCTTGCCACCGGCCGCTTGGTCAATGGTTTGCCTCGTGGAGAGATTGATATGGTTATAGAAAATTTGGACTTGGAGCCAAAGATCTATGCCATGATGAGGGACTTTTTGGAGTAAGTCCTTGAAACGAGTCCATGCTTCATAGAGAGTTTCACCTTGACGTTGTTGGAACATCAAGATGTCATTTCTAAGCTTAGTGGTTCTCCTCGGTGGGAAGAATTGAGCAAGGAAACGAGTGGTGAGATCATCCCAAGAGATGATGGATCCTGCGGGAAAACGCTCAAGCCATTGACTAGCTTGGTCACGTAGAGAGAATTGGAAGAGACGCAATCGGATCGTCTCTCGAGTTTCAACATCAGGATCTATGGAGTCTACGATTTTTTGGAAATCCTTGAGATGTTGATTAGGATCTTCGAAACGAAGTCCATGGAATGCACATCCGCTTTGCACCAACCGGACGATGTCGGATCGCAAGGGAGACACATTGGCTCCTTGAGCGAGCTCAATGGTGTTTCGATAGCCTTGGTGGCAAGGACGGGAGTACTCTCCTAAAGTTCGGGGTCTAGGAGGTTGATTTGGTTGTGGTGGGTTTTGTTGATGGTTTTGTTGTGGTGGGTTGATGGGGTCAAAGAGATTACCACCTTCCATGATGGCGGATGGTAATGGTTACGAACAAAGGAACGAAGAAAAAGATAGACTAAAAAAGACCTATAAAAATAAAAACAAAAATCTTACTAGAAAGGAATCTAGCAAGTAGACCTAATAAAAAGAAATTTCAACATAGACAATAACTATTCCCCGGTTTACGACACCAAAAACATGATGCGTGGTTTTGCAACCTTGCAAAAGGTTTTACCTCTCAAGGGATCTCAAGAGGCTTGCAATCCCCACCAGGCAGTGTACCTGACCGTTTTAGTATAGTATAGTGGCAAGTACCGGGGGATTGATCATTCAACTCAAAGAATAGTGTTCGCTAGGGTTAAAACTCAATTAAACTAGGTCAAGAGGTGAGGGATGATTCTTTTTGTAATTTTATATTTTATGGAAAGCAAGTAAAATCTCAGGTTTTGGAAGAATGTGCAGAATTAGTTGCTAGCCAACTAACCCAAATAACTACAAAGGCAATATAAATAAAATAAAATGACACGAAAGTAAATATGGAGAAAAACAATAATAAGAGAAAATGTGTTTACTTATATTTCAATACTCCCTAGCTATCTTTTACTAGTTGATTAGTTTGTTACAATTGTATGGATGACGGGTTATATTCCTTACTACCATTCGTAGGGCCGTGTACGATCTTCCCTAACTCTATAAGCTTCTACCTCTTCCTATGTCGATCCGACTATTAGCTCCTAACATGGCCTCCTTAGTAGTTACTTATGCATTAAATACAACCAATTTATCGTAGTACACATCCGATCATGTTTCTTAAGACGTTCAAGCATGTTACCAATTGGAAGTCTACCAGTTTTCTTAAGCCTAACATCGAAATCAATCATCCACAACAATTATAAACAAACAACCAACCAATAATCAATAACTAAGTTTCATTACATCTAAGCAAACACAAAGAAAACCTAGCCTAACATGTTAAAGTAAAGACAAGCATAAGATAGAATCAAACAACACATAGACATATTGAATGATTATTGGAAAACTTATCTTCAATTAAACATGGATGAAACAAGGGTTTGGAACCCTTAAAAGTAAGGTAAAAATCGTGCTAGGGTTTCTCCAAAACTATCCCAAAGTTCTCCTACTTTAAAAAATGAAAACTAGACAACTATATATAGATTTTTGAGTCTGACGGCGTCACGTGTAAATCCTGACGCCGTCAACTCGCTGCCATAAAAACTCTTGATGTGTGCTTATTCACACATCATTTTTAGGCCTTAATTCAGACCAAATACACCAAATACTAACCAAATATGCCAAGAGAATGTGTGTTTTTGTATTTGTGTATGTGCAGGTACGGATATGTGAAAAATGAACAAAACAAAGCCAAAACCGACAAAAACGAGCACGAGAATGGAAAAAGGTCAAAAGCCGGAGCCGGGGAAGCAAAATGACAAAAGTAAGCTCAAAATATCATAAGAAGTCCTCAGAGAATCACAAAGTTGCATAATTAGTCCTTGGACAAAGTTTGGAAGAAATGACACATTCAGGCCCTGCACTTTCAAGAATTTACAAAAATGGTCCTTGGAGTAATATTTCAAGTAAAGTCAAATGATGGTCCTCCATGATTCAGAGATTTACAACAATATCCCTTGGAAGAAACATTTGGATGATTTACAGATTCAGTCCCTGGAATTTTCAGCTTTACACATTTGGTCCTTAAACTAATAATACTACTCCTAATAACACTAAACCGGATCCATAATACTAGCCTAGTCCAACAAAACACCTCAAGCCCAAAATACTAAAGCCCAAATACCCTTAATAATCCTATCCGGTCCACCCACCTTAAACCCGGTCAACCCTAAATACCAACATCCGGTCAACTCAATAATAAAACACCCCTAAACATTTCCCACCCCCCAAATTAACCATTTACCCAGAAACAAGTTACTATTCCATGAACCCTAAATTCACCACAGATAAAATTACCCTGATTGGGTAATAATTACCCAATCATAAGGTGTTCTAGAAGCTGACAGGGTGTCAGGGACGTCCGACAAACACGTGTACCAATGAAGAGACACACGCAGGATCACCAAATGAGGCACGCAATCCAAGGGACCAAATTCATGCTTACAAATGAAGCTAGAATGCACGGTTATGATCAAGGGTAAAGAAGCACAAGTTTAGAAGCATCCTCAAACCCTAATAGGCTCATACCTCAAGTATAAATACCCCCCTTTCATCAGTCACAAGTGTGTAGTTTTTTTTATGAGTAGTAGTTTCTGAGTAGTTTTAAAATTATTTTGTGCCTTGTAATTTCCTTTCTAGCTTTTGTACTCAAATATTTAATATTAATATAATTTAGTTTTTTTTACAGCTTATTGTCTCTCATTTAAATTTTAGCATTGCTTATTGTTATTGTCTCTTAGTTTTAATCAGTATTAGTTAGCTTATTTAAATATCTCATTTCAATTTCTGTCACACTTATATTGAAAATCCAAAAAATATAAAAAATAAAAAGTAATAAAAAAAATAGTTTCAATTCTTAATTCAAGCTTCATTAAGCTTATTTTCTGTTTGATATATGCTCATATAAGCTTCCTATAGCTTTTTGTGAGCTTGTTCAGTCATTTGTCCTATAAACTCAAAAAAAGTCAATAGAAGTCAATTGAGAGCTTATTGTGGAATAAGCCAGCTTATTGGGAGTTTAAGGCAGCCAAAGAGGAGCCCATTTGGTCTGTCAAAAGACAGGCAAGCTTAGTGAAACCCCCTCTGTTCTACTGAGGGGGTATTTGATTTGTAAGTCCCATTAATTTATATTTAAATTTGCATCAGTTAGAGTAACTAGTAGTGTAGATCTGTTTACTTTGCTTGATTATTGTTCATTTCAGTTTATATTGTCTTTATATAACTTATTCTAGTGCTTTTATATTAATATTAGTAGTTGGTTAAAGTTTGGTTTGTTACTGTTTCATATATCTGTTGCACTATCTCAGATCTAAGTTGCTGTTGAGTTTGAGGTTTAGGTCTGTGTTTCTGACTTAGATGGGTTTAATTGATCATTATTGGATGTGAGTTTGGAGGTTTGTAACGAAATTACATTAGGTTACTTAATAATCAGTTTGGATAGATAGTAATAAGGGTGTTTGGATACATTGTGGTTTGCTGAGATTATTGTTATTTCAGAGGGAGTAGTTGGTTTAAAAAACACACTTAGGTTGCATTTATGTTTAGTCTAAGATAAAATCAGTAGGTATTACTATTAATAGTCAAATTAGCATCATAACAGTTAGTAATTTAGGAATTTAGTTTCATAATCATTCAATTTAGTTACATAAGTAGAAGTATTAGCTTATTTTATTAATATAGTAGCTTATCATCACATTTCCAGAAAAAATTTAGCAATCAAAATTCAATTTGGTCCAAATTACTTTGAAATCAAAAAGTCAAAAATACTTGTGCCTAGTTTTTGGTCCAAACTTTGAGTGAAGTTGTAGTTTTCATTATTAATTGGAATTACCTGTGGATTGCTGATTTTTGAAGCTTAGTAGTCCGTTAATAGTAATCAAAAAGAAAATTTCAATTTGTATCTCATTTGCTTATTGAAAAAGTGGTTTTAAGTTGGCTGTTTGAACCAAGGTCTGCCCTGCTCATCAGGTTTTTGACCCTCTTTCTAGGCAACTGTTAGGTTTGCAAAGTTGATCTAGATTCAGTTCTCTTGGTTAATTTGTAGTCTCAGTTGGTCGGTAGGTCTTTTGCCCCCATAAGATTTCAATTCTCAGCTTATCTCAACTGCTTATGTGGCCTGTCTTGTTGGGTGTTTCAAACAAGGATCTGTCATAAAATATTAGGGCTGCAATTGAGATTAAGTGGCTCAAAGCTGAGTTTTATTGATCATTTGAACTCATTAGTGCTTAAAGTTGTTGTTTCCATTGAGATTTTACCATTTGCTTGCACTGTTTGCTTATTGCTTATCTCCCTATAGCTTATTTGCATATGTTTGATCCCTACTTGTGTTCTTGTGATCATTTTGATCTTGTATAAGCTTATTTAAGCTTTTCTGAGTCAAAAATACATTGGGTCAAAGTTGTGGTCACTTTTGGTCACGTTTGCTTATTAATAACCACTCATTTAAGCTGTTTTTAAGCCACTCAGTAGTTACAGAGCTTATTTTCAACTTTTTAAATTTTTCTTAAGTTTAGAATATTATTTTAGATTTTCCCAGAATTTTTCATATTTTTCTAAGTTCATTTGCTATTTTTCTTATTTAATTTTAGTTTTTAATCAATTTTTAATACTTTTTAATTACCAAAAATTCCAAAAAAATCAGAAAAAGCCTAAAAAAAATCCAAAAATATTTTAGAAATTAGTTTTCATTTATTTTTTATTTTTAGAAATTAGTTTTGCATTTTTCCCATTTATTTTGAATTTTATTTGAATTTTTATTACTTTTTAATTAGATTTAATAGTTTTTAATTCCTAAAAATTTCACAAAAAGCAAAAAAAATTAGTTTTCAGTTTTAAAATTAGTTTTTAGTTATTTTATAATTTTAAAAATTTATTTTGCATTTTTCTCACTTAATTTCCATTTTCTTATAATTTTTAATTAGTTTAGTTAGTTTTTAATTCATAAAAATTAAATAAAAAGACAAAAAAATATTTTTATTTTTCTCAAAATTTTCTTTTATCATTTTTAACTTAGGAAAATTATTTTCAAGTCCGTAGGAATAGTGTAGCTTAAATTTCACGTTTTATTTTGCGCGTTAATGTTTATTTTGCGTTTTAGCTTACGTTTTCGATTCTACGTTACGTTTTTGGTTTAATTACTTGAATTACGTGCTTAAGTGATTATTTGTGCTTCATTTACTTATTCATTTGTATAATCTCATTAAAATCACTTTTTACTACTTTCACGACACGTTTTACAAATCGGGAATTCGAAATTCCATTCACCCTTCACACGGACTACGACCTCGGGTTATCCGTATTTCTTTGCGGATTTCTTGAGTAATACTATACTATATAATATACTATTGATTTTCAAAACAATCAAAATTTTGGCGCCGCTGCCGGGGAAGGTTAAAGTGAATTTTTTATTTTCGTTTTTCGAAATTGTGTTTTGAAAACCTTCCTTGTATATATTTTCTATAAAAAACCAAAAAAATTGAAAAATCAAAAACACTTTTCCTAAAGTGTTTTCAAAAATACCAAAAAGAAAGTTACAGCCTCGACTCTCCCGTGGAAAGGGGCCGTTGTAAACCAAATAAGCTTCCCAATATAACAACGCGTGAAATTAGTTGCTAATCGGATTACTTTAAATTCTACAACCGAATAAGCGGAAAATACGGTAAGCTTTGACATTAAATTGCAAGCTGAAGAGAGAAACACTCTTCTCTCCCGTTCCGTCGCAAGTAGATTTGAAGGAAACGTGTTAGCCTCGCTATTTTATAAAGATAACGTCACACATGTGAAATGGACTAGATATATAGCATGTTGTGTCCTTAGGGACTACTTATGTAGATTAGGCAAACATGTAGTGCGATGAGCCTATAAATACCCCTCATGACTCTCCATGAGGGGTGTGGGAAAGTGTATGTAAGCTTCACTTTTTTTATCATTCTAATAAAACACATAGTTCTCCACCTTTCTCTCTCTACTTTCTCTCTCTAGAAATAACCATGGTTTATACATATTTCGATCAACCTCGACCTCCGGAACGTGTTTCTTGGTCATAACAAGTGGTATCAGAGTTAACCAGGGGCGAATCGTGGCGTTTTGTGGTGAAAAATCGTGTTTTTGGGTGAAAATCTCGTGTTTTTGAGCTGATCGTATGTATTTTATCGAGTTCGGAGGGTGTTTATCGAGTTAGCTCTATCGAGTTAGCTTGGTTTAGCGAGTTAGGATTGTCTGTTTATCGAGTTAGGGGTCCAAACCTATCGAGTAAGGTTGGTATCGAGTAAGCTTCAGTTTTGCCGAGTTAGGCTGGTTCTACCTTATCGTTTATCGAGTAAGGATTTCACTTGGGCTTTCCTAAACGAAACGCTGCCGAAATTTCATTTGCTTATCGAGTAAGGTGCATATTGAGTTAGGAGTTATCGAGTTAGCACAGGTTTATCGAGTTAGCACAGGTTTATCGAGTAAGCTACAATACCGAGTAAGGAGCAATACCGAGTTAGACAAGGTTATCGAGTTAGCCCAAGAAACCATCTTATCGAGTTGGTGGGAAAATTTGAGTAAAATTTATTTTTTAGAGGAGACTAAACTTTCAATTTTTACGCGAAATTCAAAGTTTGGTATAACGTTGAAATTTTTGGCCTGAAATTCAAATTTTTAGGCAAAAATTCAAATTTTTTTCGGTAAAATTTGGCGTAAAAATTTTTAAAACTCAAAATTTTCTAGTAACCTTAGTATTGCATTTCATAGTGATTTCCAAATTATGGGCGAAAAGATTTTCCAATTCTATTTTTGGAGGGAAAATACGAAATCACTAAGATCAACGAGATAGAACTTTATACTTCACCAAAAACACACCACGTATAGCTTGAAAAGATCCTGATCAAGATTCACATTCAAATGACAACGACTAGTATTGGATTTTTGTGATTACGGAGTTTTTGTACGATATTGCTTATCTGGGTTTAAAGTTCATTTCACGGGCATGTGTACTTATTTATCTCAAAGTCTAGGGGTGGATGGATGCATGACTTTCGGAGATACTTGTTTGGGCAAACACTAGTAGAGATAGTGATTAAGACTTGGATTATCTAGTTATACCCGATGTAAGGAGTTACATTGTAGTACTCACGGGTTATAGCTATCACTTTAAGGAGTTACATTGTAGTACTTAGTGTCGCACGAAGTTGTGGATAGTTCAAGAGGCAGAGATTTCATATACTGTTTGCACATTTGAGTATATGGATCTACCTATGCTTAATGGAGTTACGTTGTAGTGCTCAGTATAGGTTCTTAGTCACACCATCGTACAAGATTAAGTCACATATCTACGGGATGTGTACTTCATTTTTAGATTGGTTATATTGGGTTGCCTCCATACAGTGGTCATTTACTAGCTGGTTGGAATTTGACGAGGTCGCTTATAGGTTGAAGAGAATAGATGAGATTGTAGAAAAAGAGAGTCATATCATAGCGACATATACTCACAGAATGTGCTTCAAAAAGCTGTTATGGCTTCTAAATTGCATCAAGTACAAGGTGATTATACGGCATGTACAATACATTATATGATGATTCCGATACCTCGCAACCATCAGGAGGGAGAAGAACATGCCAAAAGAAGTAGTGCTTCGTCTTCAGTGACTGGATTGACCGAGAGAATTGTGCTTAACATCATGAATGGAGAAGTAGTGTATGTTCATAAGGGATTATCACCAACTTGGATGCTATGTTATGTGAGTTATATTGTTGTGTTGCTCCCCGAACGACAACCATGTTCCAACACTTTTGAATCTACTTTATCCGCTGCGAGATGAAAGAAGAGTTGTCGGTTCAGGAGGGAGTAGGAAAAAGAATAAAGGCTCACTAGTTAGGAGGGAGTAATAACCTAACTTGACCATTACAGTTGAAGTTCAGAGCTACAAAGACCTTTTCCGTCAGTGTCAAAGATCATACGCCGAGATCGGGGAAGAGAGAACTTCAAGTCTACCTCAGTATCTAGACTACAGAGACTCTGCGCTTCAACAACGTCAACATAGTTTACTATTGTTGTAATTTACATTGTGTATGTATTTATAGGTCTCATTGTAACCATTCACGTGTGACGATATCTTGGAGGGAGATTGTTAGCCTCGCTATTTTATAAAGATAACGTCACACATGTAAAATGGACTAGATATGTAGCATGTTGTGTCCTTAGGGACTACTTATGTAGATTAGGCAAACATGTAGTGTGATGAGCATATAAATACCCCTCATGACTCTCCATGAGGGGTGTGGGAAAGTGTGTGTAAGCTTCACTTCATTTATCATTCTAATAAAACACATAGTTCTTCACCTTTCTCTCTCTAGAAATAACCATGGTTTATACATATTTCGATCAACCTCGACCTCCGGAACGTGTTTCTTGGTCATAACAAAACGGTTTACGATTAACGTAACGTTTGAAAAAAGAGAACAAAAGTTTAAGTTTTTAAGTTTTGCTTTACAAAAATAAAAAAAATACAAAAAGATTTTCCTTTTCAAATTTGATTTTGCTTTTATTTTTTCAAATTTGTAATTTTTGTGGTGTATGAACACCCGTTCATCTTCTAAACATCTTATTTCTCCACTTTTGAACCCAGAAAGTTTGATTCTTCACACACACAAAGTTCGTTTCCCAAACGTTGCGGAAATGGAACAAAATAACCACAACAATCAACACCCTCCGGTGGGTGTTGTTCAAAATGCGCCAGCTCCCGATCTCCGAACGATGGAGGAGTTGTGCCAACCGAAAATGCACGGTAGAGGTGGTCCAATTGCCCCTCTCAATATCGAGGCAACAGATTTTGGACTCAAGCATCATATGATACAACAAGTCCAAAATTCATGCCAATTTCACGGTTTACCGGGTGACGATGCCAACAAGCATCTTGACAAATTTTTAACCGCCACCCAAAGTATGAAACAACATGGGGTCTCCGATGACGCCCTTCGTCTTTCTCTCTTCCCCTATTCTTTGATGCATCATGCCACCGCTTGGTTTGATCGTCTTCCCAAGAACTCGATTCATACCTTCGAAGAAATGGTTTCGAAGTTCTTGGCAAAATATTTTCCACCATTGATGGTGACGAAACTCCGAAACGATATTAGCAATTTCCGTCAGCTTCCCGATGAATCTTTATTCAAAGCTTGGGAACGCTATAAGCTGGCTATTGATTGGTGTCAAAACCATAACATGCTTCTAGTTACAATAATCGATACATTTTACAATGGTTTGGCTTTGCGACATCGGGACACGATCAATGCAGCTGCTGGTGGAACTTTTATGAAACGACGTCCTGAAGATTGTTACGAACGTATTGAGAATATGACTGCTCATTAAAATTACTGGGATTCGTCAGCCGAGAGGAATGAGTCAACAAGAGCAACCGCTGCTCACAATTCTTCTAAGTTTAATTCTGAAATAGCCGCTATTACTAAGAAACTCGATGATTTGTCAACTGCTGTTTTACGAATGCATCAAACGACTCAGAATCAAAATCAAGTCAAAAACCATCAAGTCAATATGGTCAACCATGTTTGTGAGACTTGTGGTGGTCCTCATTCGTATTTTGAGTGCCCAGCCTCCGGTGGCTTTACTCACGAGAATGTGTATGCTACTTCGGGAACCTACAATATGGGCGGTAACAGATACCAACCACAGGGAGACCGAAATCTTCTTAGCTACCGTTCTAACAATTACATTGGACCACCCGGTTTCAATCAACCAAATAAAGTCAATCAAGTGAATCATAACATGCAAAACCAAAACAATCAATTTAACCCAAATCAAAATCAAAACCGAATGAACAATGGTTTTCAAAATCAAAATCAAGGTTTTCATCAAAATCGGGGGAATTATAATCAAGGCCCGAATCAAGGGAATTTTTAAGGAAATTATGGAAATTTTCAAAATGCTAATCATGGGAATTACAATCATGGAAATCAAAATTTTCAGAATCAAGGTTTCAATAACAATAACCGTGGACAAAATTTTCAAAATCCAGTTGTGAATCAAAATCAGTCGTCCTTGGATGAGTTACTTAAGCAGTTTATGAAAAGTCAAGAGGAAATGAATAAAATGCTAATTAATCAAATGGCTGAATTGAAAAAGTATTTAAATGATCGACCCTCGGGCTCGGGTACTCTTCCAAGCAACACGATCGCTAACCCGAGGGGCGATGCAAAAGCAATCACGACTAGGAGTGGTGTTACAATCGATGGACCAACGGCTCCGACTACCTCTTCTTCTTCGTCTCCCAAGGTAGTTGCCCGTGAAACCGAGGAGACAACGGATACGAAAATTCCTAGTGATAATGAAAGGACCGAAAACATCCAACCTCCGGTGGTCCCAATGTCTAAAGGAAAAGATAAAGTTGTTCACGAAACTGAGAAAGAAATTCCCGTTAAAACAAAATTACCTTATCCGTCACGCTTAAACGAACAAAAGCACCGTGAGAGAGATAAAAACCAGATGGAAAAGTTTTATCAGATTTTTCATGAATTATATTTTGACATAAGTCTTGCGGATGCTATACTTTTGATGCCTAAATTTGCTTCTATGTTAAAAGGTCTTTTGAGTAACAAGGAAAAATTGTTTGAAATGTCCAAAACCCAAATGAGTGAAAATTCTTCGGCGGTTATCCTCAAAAAGCTTCCCGAAAAACTTGAAGACCCCGGCCGATTTCTCATTCCTTGCAATTTTCCTGGGATGGTTCAATGTTTCGCCTTGGCCGATCTTGGTGCTAGCATTAACCTAATGCCGTTATCTATTTGGAAAAAGTTGTCTTTACCTGATTTAACTCAGACTTGCATGACCCTCGAGCTTGCCGATCGAACTACTTCCCGCCCGATGGGAATAGCCGAGGATGTCTTCGTCAATGTAGGAAAATTTCATTTCCCCGCCGATTTTGTCATTGTTGATTTTGATGCTGATCCACGGGTACCTCTCATTCTCGGGAGAGGTTTCCTAAGGACTGGTCGTGCGTTAATTGATGTTTTCGATGAAGAAATTACCCTACGCGTTGGTACCGAAGCCGTAACATTTAATTTGGATCAAACCGCGAGATACCCTTCCGATTATGACAAATTTTTCGTGAACCGAGTTGATGTTATCGATGAAGTTACGGAGGAGTATTCTCAAGAGTTACTTGGTTTTACCGAAAATGCTTCGAGTGGCAATCCCACTCCTTCTTCTGAACCAATTATTTCCGATCCTACCCCTTCCCTTACCCCGTTTGAGGGAAGTGATTTCATCTTGAAAGAGATCGAGGCGTTTCTTTCTAATGATTCGATTTCACCGGAAATTGATCATTCCGTTTGCTACCCGGAGGGAGATGTTCTTTTAATTGAAAAATTGTTGAATGAAGACCCAAATCCGTCTCTCCCTCCGATGGACCTTAAAATGGCCGATGTTAAAGAAGTTAAGCCGTCTACTGAGAATCCTCAAGAGCCCGAGCTCAAGGATTTACCTCCTCATCTTGAATACGCTTTTTTAGAAGGAATCGACAAACTTTCCGTTATAATTTCAAAAGAACTTAAAGATAAGGAGAAGAACCGTCTCTTAGATGTGCTCAAGAAGCATAAAAGTGCCATCGCTTGGCAAATTTCCGATATCAAGGGTATCGACCCTCATTTTTGTACCCACAAGATTTTACTTGAAGACAATTATAAACCGTCCGTTCAGCAACAACGACGGGTTAACCCGAAAATTCATGAGGTTATCAAAAAGGAAGTTATCAAACTCCTCGATGCTGGAATGATTTATCCAATCTCGGATAGCTCATGGGTTAGCCCGGTCCACTGTGTTCCGAAGAAAGGTGGAATGACCGTAGTGACTAATGAAGATAATGAATTGATTCCGACACGTCTTGTTACCGGATGGAGAGTCTGTATTGATTATCGAAAATTGAATGATGCGACTCGTAAGGACCATTTCCCACTTCCATTTATGGATAAAATGCTCGAACGTTTAGCGATATTGGTTGAGGGGTAGGTCGGTTCCTCTTTTGTCTCCTAGAAATATATCTAAGGATGGAAAGTTGTGTAAAGGTTGAGGTTCCGGTCCATCAACACTAGGAAATTCCCTAGAACTAAGAGTAAGGTTATCACTACAAGCATTCAAACCTATATCCTCAAGTGGTGCTTGGTCCAAGGGTTCTACCTCCATCGGAATTCCTAAAGTTTCTGCTACTTCTTCCGAGTAAGTCACGGGCGGTGTGTGTGCCTCAAGTGATGGCGGGAGTTGTGAAGTACTCGGTGGACTTGGATTTTCTACTCTATCCTCCATCTCATCAAGATCACCTATGTGCTTACTATGTATTTTGCTAAAGTCAATCCCCAACATGCACTTAGGTATCTCAAATCCTTTTCTATTCACCTCAAATTCTTGGTCCGATTCATAAGAATCATTCTCAATAACTTGATCAATATGTTGTTTTTGCCTAAAGGATTCCTCATGTTCATCATATGTCTTAGTGAAATCTAATCCAAGCATGCACCTAGGTGGTTTAACATTAACCATCTCACAATATCGGTAAGGTTCATAAGAAAGTATCCTAGGTGAAGGCTCATATGGTGCATAGGTTTCACTAAATAAGGTATTTTGAGAGTTTAATGGAGCTCCTAAGGTGATTTTTTTAAAAGTTTTATGCTCTTGGTCTCTTTTCTCAAGGTACTCACTAAAAACAATGCAAGATCATGTCCTCCTCATTTCACTCTTCCATCTTGATATATCCAAATTAGTATAATTATATTTCTTTTGGTAAAACTCTAGTGTCGGATTTGGTGGATTCATGTTCTCCATAATGGTGAATGGAAGAGTCAATAGAAAGGTTTTTATGAACAAAGACACACAGAAAAGATAGACTAAAGAAAGCTAATAAAATGAAAATAAAAATCTCGCTAGAAAGGAATCTAATGAGTAGACCGAATAAAAATAAAATTCAACCTAAACAATAACTATTTCCCCGGCAACGGCGCCAAAAACTTGATGTGTGGTTTTGCAACCATGCAAAAGGTTTTACCTCACAAGGGATCTTGAGAAGCTTGCAATCCCCACCAGGCAGTGTACCTGACCGATGTAGTATAGTGTAGTGGCAAGTACCGAGGAATTGATCGTTCAAATCAAAGAATAGTGTTCGCTAGGGTTAAAACTTAATTAAACTAGGTCTAGAGGTGAGGGATGATTCTTTTTGTATTTTTATATTTTATGGAAAGCAAGTAAAAATCTCGGGGTTTAGAAGAATGGGAGGAATTAGTTACTAGTCAACTAACCCAAATAACTACGAATGCAATAAAAATAAAATAAAATGACACGAAAGTAAATGTGGAGAAAAAAAAATACTCCATACCTATCTTTTACTAGTTGATTAATTTGTTACAATTGCATGGATGACGGGTTATATTCCTTAATACCATTCGTAGGGCCGTGTACGATCTTCCCTAACTCTATAAGCTTCTACCTCTTCCTATGTCGAGCCGACTACTAGCTCCTAACATGGCCTCCTTAGTAGTTACATATGCATTAAATATAACCAATTAATCGTAGTACACATCTGATCATGTTTCTTAAGACTTTCAAGTATGTTACCAATTGGAAGTCTGCCAGTTTTCTTAAGCCTAACATCAAAATCATTCATCCACAACAATTATAAACAAACAACCAACCAATAATCAATAACTAGGTTTCATTACATCTAAGCAAACACAAAGAAAACCTAGCCTAGCATGTTAAAGTAAAGACAAGCATAAGATAAAATCAAACAACACATAGACATATTGAATGATTATTGGAAAACTTATCTTCAATCAAACATGGATGAAACAAGGGTTTGGAACCCTTAAAACTAAGGTAAAATTCGTGCTAGGGTTTCTCCAAAACTATCCCAAAGTTCTCCTCTCTTAACAAATGAAAGATAAAAAAAACTATATATAGATTTTTGAGTCTGACGGCGTCACGTGTAAATCCTGACGCCGTCAACTCGCCGCCATAAAAACTCTCGTATTGCCTATATCCAGATCTGATGCCGTCATGTATTATTCTTCTCTTGGCCGTCTCTTGTAATTTGAACGTGACAGCCTTGGTGACGCCGTCACATGTTAAATCTCCAAAACATTATGGCGCGTCACGTGTATTTAATTAATCCACCTTTTTGTCCATGAGTGACGGCGTCACATGCAATTCCTAACGCCGTCAGTTACTAATTTCAACTTGATTTGGAGACTTTGTCGTTTTCTTCACTTTTCGCTCCAAAAACGTCCAAAATGCTTCCTTTTCCAAATTTCTTCTCCAAAGTACCTAAAATGACAAAAGAAATGATTTAAGGCAGTAATTGATCAAATAATCTCGAATTTGAGCTTAAATGACCCCATAAAAGCGGTACACTTTTCGTCTTATCAGCGGTCACGATAAACTAATGAAAATTTTTGAAGCCGTTAATATTATCTTATCAAAGGCCACATTCAATGTTCATTTTTATTTATTTATTTATTTTTTTAAAGTTCAAACATAACCTGATATATTGTTAAATTTTTTTAAATGCTTGGTTTCAGAGAATATGCAATGGCAAAAACCATCCATTGCTTTTTGCATTTACTTTTTGTACTTGTTGCATTTAATGAATGAGTTTTTTATTTATATAGTTTGTTTCACAATGAATGTTTAAGTTCATTTTAGTGCAATAGCTATTCACTTTTGTTGTCAAACGCTTACTACTTCAAAAGTTATTGCTAAAAAGTCATTAAACCAAGTCTTTGTTTCAATGCTAAAAAACTTACTAAAAGCTTTTCTAAATAGTAAAAAGTCTTTTAAAACCACCCTATTGGAGTGCTCTTAAATTGTATCATGTGATAAAATAGTTTTACTTTTGAGTTAGTGAGTGATTTAGGAAGATTATTAATTGTATGTGTTAGATTGATGTGTTTGTTCTTTTCATAATTATAAACATTGATTTTGTTACTTATAATGCTTAAAAAGTATTTAGAAAAATCTTAAAATTGATTAAAAGGGATGTGCTAAAATGTATTATAAGTTGTATAGATAACGTAATTAACATGACTTGCTACATGGATACGCAAGTTTAGATTGACTTATGCTCAACGAAACATGAAACATGACGAGATCCCAAAGTTGATTGGCGACGCCATGATGTAACGAAAAGTTATTCATCGTCTAGTTATAAAATGTTATGAGAACATGTATTATTTAGATGTTAGTTTATGCATACTTTTGTTTATTAAAATAGCACATAATATTCTACCCAAGTCACTCAACCCGGTGCTACATAAGTTGCTCACCAACTTACTAAACATTCGAGAGTGAAAAATTTGTCGCTAAAAAAAAGTAAATAGCACGTGGAATTTGGTTCAACAAATATCAGAAAAACATTTAAAAAAATTCAAGGAGACAATTTTAGACACATATTTTTCAATTAAAAATAAAAACCATACTTTACAACTTTTTTTTTTTTTTTTTTTTACAATTAAATATCGCATAATTGTTATTCCACAAGTAAAACTAGTCACACCATTATGTTATGCATAAAATCATCTTTTATAATAAGGTTATTGTTATATACTTTTGACGATTTTTTTATTTATTTTATAAATATATTTTTTTTTGGTAAGTGTCGAAATTTACGTCATAAAAATCACATGTCATTTGTAAATCGCATGTGATTTGTTATTTTAAATATAACGTCTGATTCGTGAAATCATGTGTGTTTTGTGATTTGAATTTTAAAGCTTCAATCACAAATCACATGTAATTTTGTATCGTGCAATATTCAATATACTTATAAAAAATAAAAATAAATAAAATTTGTTAAAAATATATCGAATTGTCCGTTTATTAAAAATAAAAAATAAAATTACTGTCGTAATAATGTATTTTTGTCGAACGATTACAATTTGCAAAATATATTGTTTTTTAAGTTAAAGGTGAAAAAAGATTATATCCATTTATTCATTTATGATTTTTTTTAGAAAGGCTTTTATTCATTTATGATTGAAAAGTGAGCGGATATAATTATCTTATTGATTTTTATTTTTTCTTTATCTTAATTGAACTCACCATCACATGATATTCTCTTTTATACTGTATTAATTAGCATATACTTTTGTCATGCTTCAAATATTTATTCGTCATATTATAATCATTTTTAGGTAGCGCATGTGATAGCTACGTAATTATACACAACTACACTTATCTCAATTAGTTAGCTATATAACTATCGACGTCAAAACAACATTCAACCATCAAAATTCGAGTGGTCGTATATTATTTCCCCTATATTTGAACTTTTTAAAGTAGGAAACTATCAAATAAAATGATGCAAGAGCCATTTATGTATAGATTTATTCAACAACTAGTTATGTTATATATCATACATGAAATAATTATATTCATTAATAAAGGCTATGATATTATTTCATCTATATTTTAGGGTGCGTTTAGTATCCCAATCGAAATGGGTGTATGGATTTCATTCCGATTTAAGATATTTATTTAGTGGGCACGTGAATGAAATGGGTATATCATATTACACATCAATTTGGTATCTCTGAAATCCATTCCCGTGGTTCTCTCTCTTTTCCACTACAAAATTCAAATATCTATAAACTTTTTATACCATATTTTATAATCCAAACATAAACAATCCTAATGATACATTTTTTTATATTTTTTGTTATTCTACCATATACCAAATCCGATATCCATTGTAATTCCTAAAAAAAAAAAAAAACCAAATAGGCCCTTAGATTTGCATTTCTTGAAGATTCCTAAAATGAATTATTGAATAAGAAAAGGACAATATATTACAAAGAATAATAGAATTGTCATACAGTGATGTTCTTGCCACAAGAGTTCAAAAGCGTCACATTGTGGACCATTTGGGTTCTCAATTTCATCTTGTTTAACTTCAATTATTTGGCACAAACTTCACTTTTCCATGTGAATGCATCTCTATTTTCACATTTGTTTGTGGATTTTGCTATGAGCATACCGTTATGCCGAAGATATACATAAAGATTATGCCAAAATATAAATAGGAAAATTATTATTGTTATTTTGGTTTATTTATATATACATATTTTTTACGACCAAAGCATGATAAAGATGTTATATATTGATTATGGCGAATTAACGTCATTCATACGAATATGAGGTGTTTTGCGGACAAGTGGTTTGGTTTAGGAGTGAGTACGGTTCCTTTTTTTTTCAGTGTATTATCGGTTTTAGTTCGATATTTCGATTATTTCAATTTTTAATCGTTTATTTTGGATGTGGTCAATTTATAGTTTTATACCAACAAACTTGTTTTACGTAGATAACGGGTTATCTTTTTTACTTTTTTGTCAATCTAAGCTAATAATGTTATCTAAAATTTATATACAATTACACACAAATAGATGATACTCAAACACATGAAAGTGAAATACACATAGAATCATCATTGTCACATACGTGTTGATATATATTATCAAATAAACACATATACGACAAGCATACACATGAACATTAAGATAAATATATTATAAATACATCTACAAATGCAAATATATATATATATATATATATATATATATATATATATATATATATATATATATATATACACACGTATATGAGCCGAAGTTTTCGGTTTTTGAAAAACTAAAACCCGAATCATTGGTTTTTAGTTTCGGTTGATTACATATGTTCAGTTTTGATTTTTTCGGTTTTCCTACTCACCTCTAGTTTGGTTCAAGTAAGCTATTTAGTTTAATTGAATTTGTAAGTTTGCTTTAATGTTCTTTTTAAAGAGCATGCGAATACCTGTGTATAGTGACAGAATTTTATAGCGGTATATAATTATAGTTGTCATATTTTGATAAATATTTTGTGTAACATTTATTTATCCAACATAAAATTACCAAAATATTGCGTTTATTAAAACACACAAATAGGACTTAAAGGTGATTGAAGAAGTAACAGAACATAATGGGTATGTTTGGCGAAAGTAACTGTTGCTGGAACTGGTGGTGGTGCTGGAGATTATAAAAAGAGATTATTTTTATAAGCTACATGAAGTAACCTTTGGTTTTAAGAAATTATGAAAGATTATTTTTTTTAGAATCTCTTATAAGTTATGTGTGCCAAACAAAGATTATTTTTTAAGTAACTTATTTTTTTTTAAAAATAATCACAATCCTCCAACAATCTTGTGTGCCAAAAAAAAAAAAAAAAAAAAAAAAAAAATCACAATCCTCCAACAATCTTGTGTGTCAAACATAGCCATGTGAATGATATTGTTAGTAGCGTTGGCCGTTGGGCATGTGAAAAGTTAGGCCAGGATATCCAAAATGTTCATATGTGTATAGTCGAAGATATTGGTTATATATAGTATGTAATTAATTGTGATTGGTAGCAATGTATGGCATTTTCTAAAACATAAGTATAAGGTTTTAAAACTTAAAAATGGTATTGTGGATATACAATATTATTCGTTTTAAAGTTTTTACAAAAATCATTGTATCTTTATAAATAGTATAGACGGGTGAGAACGTCCTCGCGCATTGCAGCGGAGCCGCTTTGTTTTCATTGCATGTAGTTTTTTAAATTGCGACTTTTTTGTTTTAGAATTGTGATGGTCTTTGTTACTCTAAAAAATAATTTTAATCATTAATACTAACTAATCAATATTATCATAAACATACTGTATTTACACACCAAATAAGTTAAAACCAAGTACAATTACGTGTATACCCAGTAATGTTAGTCGATGCTGGTGTAACATGCGACGTTCCAGAAAATCAAGGTATATTGGAAAACACATGTTATAAAATACAAAACCTAAAAAAAAAAATAATAATAAAGAAAACACGGCCAAACGTTACCAGTTGGTTAGAAGAACGAACCAGTTACGGCCAGGACCCAATGCCAACACTACATGTGAAGTTAACTAACCCTACATCATCAGCTACATCTCGTCCCAACAGCCTTGTCTTGTCGCCACCATTTGCACCGCCATCACAGTGCAACTGGCTGCATCACCACCGTAAGACCGATGTATGCAAATAGAAATTTGAAAACCGTAACTTTTGACGTACCTATTAGAAATTTTGACTTACTAATATTAAAAAACACATTATTTACAAAAAGTAGCCTAGTGACTTACCTGTATAATTTTGTTATACTCGATATTGCCATACCTGCATTAGAAACCTGTGTCGGCCCCGTACTTGCAAACCGACACTAAGTAACCTTATTCTTAATCTTCTTCCTCAGTTCTCTCCAAAATAGTACTTATAAAATTAATCTTTTGTTTCCCTACTATTCCAAAAAGCCAGCAATTTAACACAAAACAAACCACTTAACACATGAGCAACATGCGGCTGCCCTTTTTTTCCTCCCAAAATGCAAGAAGAATCCAATAAGCAAACCCCACAGCGACTTCCAGAAGGGCTTAACAAAAAGTAGATAATCAAATCAATTAAAAAAAATAAAAATCCCTTTTTAACATAAAACATCAATAGAATTAAAAAGATGATGTTAGTAATTGTAACACCCCTAATTTTGATAAAGCAGCGAAATTCAACTTGGGTGTTACTTCATAACACAACAGTTATAATTATAGAAAACGACTCTAAATGAGATATTTTCAAAAGATTATCATTCGATTAAGTTAAAACATCAAAGTTTACAAGAGGGCCCCAAACAGTTTCATAGTACATATACATAAAACATATAAGTTTCTAATTCTTTATCAAATGATAATAAAATGCAAGCCTTCAAAGAACAATTTTATATTTATATTTTATATTTACATAAAACATATAAGTTTTTAAGTCTTTATCAAATGACTTTTATTTGTTTATCGTTTGGTATTACTTTGGATCTTTCTACTGAGATTATGGGCTAACAACCTCGTGTGTTAACCAAGTTTATGACTTCTATGTTGATTTGATTCGTTTACTTAATTTAATGCAATTTCTGTTGGATATTTTATATGTTTATCGTTCGAATCGTGCGCTTATTTATTTATTATATGCCGTCTATTGTCTAGATCATTAATTATTACTATTACGGAGTATGTGGTTTATGATATTATCATAATTATTAGGGGTAAGTGATAAAAAGAAGTTTCGTTTATTTAGTAACCATGATAAGACGATGTTTCATATCTTTACTACTTATAAAAAATGAATGTTTATTTTTAAATATTAAAGTCTTGAATTTTGAAAATTTAAATTAATATAGTTCACTTAAATTACCCTAAGTATTCTATAATTTATTTTAAGGTTGTTAAATCTTAAACTTGACAACTTTTTAAAAACACATACTATATTAATTTTAAAAATTACATGCTTTGCTTCAAAAGTCAAATCAAAATTACTATTTCGTAAATATAATCATTTGCCGTAATAAAATGTCACTTTGTGCGGTATACTTATAATTTTAATTAAAGGTAAAGATGTTTGAAAAAAAATATATAATAAATAAATAAATTAAAGTTTGGAAAGCCAAATTTTGGAGGTATTGCTTGTTAAAGTGGGGAAGATGGACTTTTTGATCTTTTAGTCTACTTTATTCAGTCTTGTATTATTTCAGTTTCTTTTTCAAAGTCAATCTATCTCAATTTCAAGGATTAAAAGGATTGACATACGGTTGTCTATTTTATGACACCTCTTTGATAAAGACACACTTTTGACAAATTCATACTTTTTTATCCTCATGATATTGCTTGATACTATTTCTAAACATTCTCAATCAAAACAGTCAACAAATTCACAATTTTAATTTCGTGATGCACGGTGCCACAGAGATAGACACAAATTTTTTCAATTTAGTAAGAAAATCTGATGACGATATCTAATAGTTAAGGTATATTTAATCACAAAAAAATCAAGCTACATTTATTTTAAAAAAATGCATCAGATTTATCTAAATAATACAAAATCTTAAGCACCTCACAATTTCTCCCGAAAATATAACAGAAATTCTGTCAAGACATTTGCGATTTTTTCAAAGGGTCCTAATATATGTTGTCGGTCATTATTATTCATAAAAGGTGGTTTTCTTTACAAGTTACAGCTTTACACATTTTGCATGGCCCAATAATCTTCTACTATCTTGGTGGGACAAAACTCAAACGTATATATAAAATCTACCAAAGTCTTTGTTAACCCTACTTATTAGGACACAAAATTATCAATAGTATATCACCAAAAAAGAACTTTAGTATCTGACTGGTCTTTATTTTAGTTGATACTTGCAAACTAATCAAAGCTACATGATTAAAGTATATATGCAATATTTAGTACATAAAAAATTACATTGAAAATGGAGGTCTGAATTTAGTTAAGATTTATGTGTTACGCTTAATTCACAAACACGGAACAATTTATAAATCATCATTCCTCCAAATCCTCTAATAATAACAAAAAATACTAGCAATTAAGGACGGAACCAAGTCTTTAAGTAAAACATGTACAAAGCTTTTTTTATTTATTTTTTATTTTTATTTTTTTTAATGATAATACAATATACTAACTAAGCATACTTCAAAAATACGTAAAAACAAAGAAAAAAATGTTGTAAAAGAATGACAAAATACATAATCACCTATAATGATGTTGTTGATGTTTTAATTAAACCCTATTTGATAAACCCTTGAGGGCTGAGGCATTGAGTGTTTGTGGGCTTGTGGCTTAGGAAATATGGGTTTATATAAAGTAGCTAATTATTAATTAATGTTGGCAATCGAGCCTTAGTATAAACTTCACCATTTGGGCTTTCGGCCCTTTTAGTTTGTTTCTTTCGGCCAATACACTCGATGGGAATCATAATAATTTTCTATTTTTAAGTTCACACTTCATCTTTTATATAATAAAGGAATTACATAATTTTAGAGTTTTTTTAACAAAACAATCTTAGTGGAAAAAAAATGGGCCAATAGGAAAGCTCGATTTTGACACATAAGCGAAAATCGAGCAATATGATTAGCAACAAAAAGTCAAAATTGAATTGAATTTGGTCAAACTTTAATAAATTTGGTGAAAAATTTGATTGACTAAAAAAACACATAAAAATATAGGTGTCAAATTTATAAAAATAAAAACTTAAAAAAAGAGGAAGTAATTAATAAAACATTAGTGGTTGAATTTTAAATATATTATATGGAGTTAAGTGTAAAATTATAAATCTCCATGTTTTTTTTATAACTTTAAATAATCTTACACTTTATACCCCCTACACTTTATAATACGAACTTTGTTTACAATTACATGAGTATTAGAATTGGTTTGAGACTTCCATCTATTAAAATTACAAAATTTTATAAATGTACGAATTAGTTTTAATATACGCTAAATACTTTTAAAATAAATATTAGTTTTAAACTTTCATCTATTAAAATATCTTTTTACTATGTGTGTTAAATATAAATAAGAACTCATGTTATCTTATTTAAAAGTTTAATCTATACGTACACGGGTTTGAATATTAAATACAGTTAAATTATTATTAAGGGTAATAAAAATATTAAATGGTAAGTACGAATTACTGTGATATGAAAATAAATATACGATATTGTATTTATAACGACTCATGTAATTATTATTTAAAGTTTGTATACGGATATCCCGAAAAAAATTTTAGAAAACTTTTTGGAGTATATTTTAACTTCATCAACGCTCATTATGTGCTACTAAACTCGCAGATTTTGTACAACATGATATCAATAGTTAAAGTTAAACAACAACATCAACCTCAACATTAACATCTATGTCAACTAAACAAAGTTAAATCTTTCATCCAATAAAAATTTTGCAAATTATTAATTGATATTAATATATAATGAAAAACTCATGCATACTTATTAGTTATACTTATATCACAATTTTCACGGTTAAATTCTTATATATTAATATAGTAAGTAAAAATTTAAAATAAATTTGATTTATGTGTAAACCAATGTGATCAAAGAACCTTTGACCCAATAACATTATAAGAAGACACGCTCAAGAATCCAATACAAGGTCGATGCCAGTTATATTTACCATTTCTGCAAACTATTTTTCTTACTTTCACACATTTTGATGCTTAACTTTTTAAAATATACATAAGATTTTCTATTTTTAAACGATAATACTATATAATTAAATTTTTCTGGAAAAACCCCGTGCGTGCACGGGTATTATAACTAGTCTAGAATATAGACAAGCTACGTTATCTGCAATCAGATAAGAAAACTAATAAACATTTTATCCTTACTTATTTCAATCAGATAGTTTTATCATTCATGCTTATACTATTCTTTTACCACGTAAGCTGTCTTTCACATTAAGGTCTTGTTTGTTTTTTCAAAATAAGCTCTTATTGCCTCTTTTTACTTCTTTCCTCTGCGGGCTCGCAGAGAAACATGTTTGTTTTTTTCAAACAAAAGAGCTTCTTTCCTCTTCTTTTCTGTTCCAAAATTCACACATCTACTTTCTCTTCTTACCTCTTCATTTGACAAACCCTATGATGAGTGTCTAAATACTCATCATTTTATACCAATCTGAGCTGCCAAAACATACAAAAACACTCAAATATGCATCATAATACGTAAAATATCTTAAAAGTGTGTTTTATATGTTTCAAATACAAAATATGCAAAAACAAATGAAAAACGTACAAAGTTTGTATAATTGGCAGTTTCAGTCCCTCAAATTTCACAAAGTGTCAAAACTAGTCCCTGAAGGTTAAAAATGAATGAAAAGTCAACTTAAGTCCTTGGGAAACCATTAATATTTACAAATGATCCCTGGATGAAAGTTTACACAAACTGGCAACTTTTACCCCTCAAGTTACAAAATTGGCAAAAATGGTCCCTGGGTATTCAAAACTTGGAAATTTACAAATAATACCCTTGTACTATGCATGAATGACAAAATGGAACAATTTTGATAACATTTTGAGAAATTACAACCACAGTCCCTTAAAAATCCAAATTTACATAAATGGTCCCTAGAGTTTGAAAAATTACAAAAAAGGTCCCTGGATATTTTTAAAATGGAAAAATCATAAATTTGGTCCTTGGTTTATCTAACTTTGCAGGTTTGGTCCTTATATGAAAAGTTTGGAGGAATTGCAAATAGGTCCCTCAACTTTGCAAGTTTGGCAGAAATAGTCCTTGGGAAATAAAAAATGGAAAATTATCAAATACTACCCTTGTACTATTCACACTTGGCAAGAAAAACCCTATGAATAATTTTGGAACAGTTGCAACTCACACCCCTCAACTTTTAAATAATTACAAAATTAGTCCTTGTGTGAAATAAACCAAACCGGACCTTATTTATTATAAACCCCACAACCAAATCCAGTCCAAACACCCTCACCCAGCCCATTCCTAAGCCCAGTCCACCCTTAGCCCAACACCCTTTATTATAAAACCCGGGCGTTGACCCGTTTGACCACCCCAATCCCGCCTTCACTGTTCACCACCCTCACCACCACCTGAAACCACCAAAACCAGGTGGTATTTCACCACCACCTCACCTCTCCACCTCACCCCCTACTCCCCTAACCTCACCTTTCCACCTCACAGCAAACCCACACCCCATTTAATGCTATCTACACCAATTTTTCACTCCAAACTACTTCACAACCTTTGCTTTCATCATAATATCTCAACTTGGACTCCAAACATTCCCAATTGTCTTCTGACACCTCCACATGCTCCCAATTTTCTTTAATTGCAGAACCAAGTCTCCAAGTTAACTTGGAGACTTTTGGCGCCAAAAGTTGGTTTAAACGGTGGATATCAATTAGACATAATCAAGGGCTCAGATGAAGTGGGAAAAGTCCTTGAGGACACCTGGATGCTTATTCTCACCTATAAAGACCAAGAGAAGCAGAAGAGTTACATATCTAGTTTAATTTTAAAAAGTGTATGTCGTATTAGTTGTTTTAAAAGTTCAAGTATAATTTAAAGCTTTCAAGTTTCAGTTTAAGTATTCTCAGTGTACTAGTAATCTTCTTAGTTAATAAAAATCAAGTTTGTGTTGTTACTTAAGGTTGTGCAATTTTCAATTTCATATCAAAAATCTCAATAAGCTGTGTACTTGTTACTGTTTGATTATATGGACTGAATAAGCTCATATAAGCTCCCATAAGATCAATAAAGCTTTTAGTAATCTACAAATCAGTATAAGATAAAAAATTCATCATATACAAATTTGGTCAAAGAAAGTCAACTGTGGCACTTGGTTTTGATTTCTGGGTTTCAAAAGAGATTTGGAAGCATAAAGAAGCTTTGGAGTTTGGTTTAGATCCTCAGGGAGGAAATAGGTGTCCTTGGTTCTTGGTTTCAAGCAGGAAAGCATTTTGTAAGTTCTTAAAAAATTCTCATAACTGTCTTTGTAGTGTAGCTTTGTTCATTGCTTATTTTTTAGTTGTTTCATGCTTATTCAGTCTTATATAGTTATAATATAATCTTAAATTAATACCTTGTATGTTGGAATTAATAGTTACTAAAAAATCAAAGTTGCACAGTTAATATAGCTTATTTAGTATTCTTGAGTATCTGTGGTTATTTCTTGTTTCTAAGTGCTTAAAAATACTTAATATAACATAATAAGTTATGTTGGATCAGTAGGATAAGCTTTTATAGCCTTTAGCTACTTAAATCTCAAAACAGTCTAAGTATAAGGTGTGTTTGGATCAGGTTGTTCATCTGAGTTCAAGGTAGTTTGAGTTATTGTTTTTGCTTGCTTTAAGTCATATAGTGTAATACTAGCTCAGAAAAACAAAAATACCAAAGTCTTAATTAGGTAAAAGTCAAAATCACAAGTACTTCTTCACCACAGTTAACTGTGGTGGAATCTGAGTCCAAAACTCATCATATCTACTCATAAGTTGTTAGAATAACTTAATTAAGTCTTATTATAACTTATTACAACATATTCAGTAAGTTGATGCGTGGGAATCGCACCTTGCTTTACCTCTCGAGGGATCTCGCGAGGCTTACAACCCCCACCAGGCAGTGTACCTGATCGTTGTAGTATAGTATAGTGACAAGTACCGGGGGATTGATCGTTCAGCTTAGGAATAGTGTCGCTAGGATTAGAAAGCCTAATTAATAGTTCTAGAGATGGAAGATGATTATTTTTGTGTTTTTATATTTTATGAAAGCAAGTAAAATCTCGGGTTTTGAAGGAGTGGGCGGAATTAGTTGCTAATCAACTAACCCAAAAACTACTTTATAACTAATTAACTAATGAAAATGAAATTAAACTAATATTAAACTAAGGTTGTGAGCAGTGGTTGGAGAAATTGTGTTTACTTAGACTTCATTGCTCCCTAGATATCTTTTACATGTCAATTACTTGTTACACTTGTATGAATGACGGGTTATATTCCTTAATACCATTCGTGGAGTGGCATACATAACTCCCCAACTCTATGAGCTCTTATCTCCTCCTACACCATGACCCAGCACAACTATAGGGATTGTAAACAGTGGCTCATGCATTAAATACAACCAATAAAGACCTAGTACGCCTCGGTTCATGTTTCTTAAGACGTTCAAGCATGTTACCATTTGGAGATCTGCCAGTTTTCTTAAGCCTAACATATAATATCATTCATTCAAAACAAGAATAGACAAGTAATCAACACATAATCAACATCTAGGTTTCATTAGATCTAAGTAAACACAAAGGAAATTTAGCCTAGCATAGTAGAATTAAGATAAGAACAAAAGATAGACAACAACACATAGACATATTGATTGAATTAAGAGTATACTTATCTCAATTACAATGCAAGGTCTCAAGGGTTTGGAACCCTTGAAAAACCTGTAAAAGAGGCACCAAAATCGTCTTTAGGGTTTCACCAAAACTTCTCTCTTTTTAATGAAAAAACTAGAAAACTATATATAGGAAAATCGTCCTGACGGCGTCAAGAGTAAAATCTGACGCCGTCAACTCGCCGCCATATACTTCCTCGGACGCCCTAGATCCAATCGTGACGGCCTATGTGACGCCGTCACCACCCTCGGTAAATTAATCTTGGTCACTTTGACGCCGTCATCTCTTCATCTGACGCCTTCACAACCTTCGGTAAAATATTCATCCTTTCTGACGCCGTCAAGAGTAAATTCTTGACGCCGTCACCTTGTAATTCCAGCTTGGATTTGGTACTTTGTTGTTTTCTTCACTTTATGCTCCAAAAACGTCCAAAATAGCCTCTTTTCCAGAATTCACTCTCCAAACACCTAAAATCACAAAAGGAACGATTTAGGGCAATATTTGATCAAATAAATTCGGATTCGGGCTTAAATGACCCCCTAAAAACGGATCATTTTTCGCCTCATCATATACCCTTACACTTGAGATTTGCTTGTCCTCAAGCAAATGAGCTTTTATTCTACTCAAAAGACAAGTTAGGGGTCATTTAACACTAATATAAAAGTAATTACAACAAATAATCGTTCCACTAAAGACCAATAGACAAGCACGGAGGTCATACACAAGCACCTCACAAATAGTGTTTAGATACTCACATCTCTCGGGTGTAATAAAGTAATATAACATTATGGAAATGGAAGATATCTCTCACTACCTGTCATAGCAAAATAGATTACCATAGGCTTGGGAAAGGATCAAACCTCCACCACATGGCGTAAGCACCTAGGATAAACTATCAAAGAGGTCTTTTAAAGGGTTATAACGTTAGGTGTAGGGATATGAATTACACGGTTTTGTTGGATAAAGGGGATTTTACTGGTGGCGAGTTAACAATCTTAGTTAATTACATGTACAAGATGGCGTTGCTAAGCCAAGACTAGACTCGACTTAAGCTAATAAATGAAAAATAACTAAAAACATAAAATGAACATAGAATGAAAACGGGATGGTAGTCCGTATGTTTTTTTTTCTCTCTTTCTTTTCTATTTTTTTTTTATTTTTTTTTATATATTTTTTTTTCTTTTTCTTGATTTTTTTTTTTTTTTTTTTTTTTTTTTTTTTTTTATTTTTTATTTTTTATACACTCTTACCCTACCATCCAAAATAATACATCATAGGGGTTTGAGCATTCCCCTTACACTTGAATCTTTACATACTTTACATTAAACTAATCTAATGACTCGAATTAAGAAAATCAAAACACTTGGAGCACTTTTAAGATTAACGTACATATGGGGGTAATAAGTGTTGTTCTTCCCCATTACTCCATAAAATAAGTACTTACCCATGAGTCCCAATCGTCCCAAAACAATATGTACAAGGATATGACTCGACTTAGCAACCATGTAATCAATTAGAAAGTTAACTTAGGGTTTAACAAATAACAATAATGCACTAAAGATGAGCGCATACACGGAAGGCTAAGGCGATTTGGGTGTACATTTAAGTGGGGTGTAACAAATTCTTCCTTTAAGTAAGATGCTTAAAGTTAGAAACGAAAAGATAGGCTCGGAGGGGTGTACTAGGGGTATCGTGTACTAAAAATGAGTACAACGCTAAGGGTGTGGGAAAAATTAGTTGACTTAACTAGCCAAGTAATATGACTTAAATGGTCAAGTAATTATGATACGGGTTTAACACAAGGGTGATCCTAATGCCTCTTATCATGTAGTAAATCCTACCACACGAATGTAGTCTCACTAGCGGTCTCGGGATGCATCACTAACGCAAGTTCTAGAATCTAAATGCTACCGGTACACTCATAAGCACCAATAATAAATGCTTTTCCTATCAAAACTAAAGGCGAACCTCACATTTTTGGGTGGAAAATTTTTCTGAATATACGGTTATGTGCTAGTCATACAACCTCCTATCCATGAGACGCTTGCTATGGCTAAAGTTTCACTCCTAAATGTTGTAAAAAATTTTAAATTTGGCGCTAAAATTACACTAACAAGTATTTCTCATAGTTTTATTACTCATCTACTATCAAACAAAACAAACTCAAGCGAAAGTGCATATGTAAGGTATCATCTTTTTACCCTCCCCTTACATTTAAGATGAACATTGTCCCCAATGTTCAAGTAAAGAATGTAAAAGTGAAAAAGTAAAGAAAATGAAATCAAATACTCCCCTGATTCGCTCGGTATGGATTTTAGGTTGGCCAGGTTAAATCTTCCTCCAAGAAAACGAACAATCAAAGCTTCCCTTCCAGAATATAAATCATCTTCTTGTCTCAAATAACCTGTAAATCCTGACAAAAGTAGACAAGGCAACCTCGCGTAAAATCGGCGGCATCCTATATAAGTTACTAAATCCTAGAAAACAAAGTAAGATATAATGCTTGTGGAATGAAGTTTGCAGATTTCCTGGAGATTATAAAACTTAATAATTCACAAAAACTTATAAGACTCCGTTAGAAAAACAAAACTGGTAAAATTTCCAGATTTTTGACTCCTGACGCCGTCAAGAGCAATTGCCTGACGCCGTCAGAATGAACCTGTAGAAATCTTTATGTTAAGTTTCCGGAAAATTTCTGGAAAAACTTTGTCCTACTTCCTGGAAAATCCTGCAAAACTACATCATGACTCAATACAAGCATTTGACTCTAACAATACGAATACACATGTTCATTAAATATTGTGGAGAATCATGATCGGTTTGTTTCTTAAAAAACATATTTGGGGTTTCCCCTTACACTTATCTTTTGCAAAAATACCTTTAGGTTGAAGTTAAGACTAGGCTAAACAACATAATAAAGTATTTCCACATTTTAATTGAGAAACATGATCAACCAACAATAAAAATAAAGCATGCATACGGAAGCAAATAACAATCAAACAAATAAAATCACACAAAACATGGGTTGCCTCCCAAGAAGCGCTTTTCTTTATTTACGAGTCTTGTAGCTAGACTCAAAGTCGTGGGTTACTACGTGATTCGGGTGAGTTCCTCATTGAGGACATCTTTGGGATCGAACTTAGGTTTCAACTCTCTATCGGTTTCCTTAGTATGGTACGACCTCTCGAACATCTCTCCATCCGGATCATATAAAGTCATTCTCATGTGCCATGATCCGTCTCCTTCTCTAGGTGGCTTGTCCCACCTCCATTCATACTTATCTCCATCTCTTTTCCATTTATTCAACTCTATATTAATAGGCATTACGCTTAAGAACTCAATCATTTTTCTAAAGACTAAGGGGTCCTCAAAGGGATCTAGCTCCTCATCTCTAGCTATGAGTTGTTCAACCGAATGTGTTCTCTCAACGAAATCCTTTTCTAGATAAAATGGGCATTGAGGTCCTATGAAGTTCCTTTCTATCCAAGGTCCATATCTAGATGGTCTCCTATTCATCTCTACCCAATGCGGTGTTGGTTCATCATCACAATCATAACTATGCTTCTTAACATTATACACCGACCAAGTATCGCCTTCACCTACCACTATCTTAGATTCCTTGCAATCTATCATGGCACTAGCGGTTGCTAAAAATCCTCTTCCAACTAATAAGGGGCATGTAGTGTCACTAACCATGTCTAGGACGTGAAAATCCGCTAATATAGTCAACTTTCCTACGTGAACAACTACATCCTTAATCATCCCAACCGGGTGAGCTATACTCCCATCCGCTAGCCCTATCAATACCTCCGTTTCTTCTAACTTTCCTAGCTTAAGAGTGGTGAATAAGGATAAGGGAATCAAGTTGAGGCTTGACCCTAAATCGGCTAATGTGTCGAAAGCTTCGGATCTTCCTATCTTACAAGGCAAAACAAATATACCCGGGTCATCAAGCTTTTTAGGTAACTTGTTTTGAACGAAAGCGGTCCCATTTTTGCCTAGCTTACACTTCTCATATTTTTCTAGGAGAGCGCTATAGTATGGAGCACGCGCTAAGACATCAATGACGGGGCGTTCAATGTGAAGTTCTTTGAATTCATCGTCAAGGTCTTGCGTAAGAGGTGTTTCAACAATACTTTTGACCGGTTCTATAGTGGGAGTTTTAGTTGATTGGTCCTTTTGGGGAACTTGGTTTTGCTTGAAACACTTGCTCGTTGATTTGACCGAATAATATTGTGGACACAAAGCGGGTGACGAAACGGATGATATGGAATTAACGGTTAGTTTCGGATTCTTGATTGTGTCACTTGGGAGTGCTCCCATTTCTCGGTCATTGAGAACTTTCAACAATGTGTCAATTCTATTGGTCATCTCATTTTGATTTTGTTTGAAATCGGCTTCAAACTTAGCTATGCGGGCTTCTTGAGATGCCATGAACTTTGACATCAATCCTTCAAGATTGTTGGTACTACCATAGTTGTTAGAAGGACTGTTGTTGAAGGTACGGTTGGATGGTGGACCGTTTGATTGGTAACGATTAGGTGGGTTGGATGAATTTGGTTGATTTTGTTTCCACCTAAGGTTTGGGTGATTTTTCCATGAGGGGTTATATGAATCACTGTATGTGTTTGGCTCGGGCTTGAAAGTGTACCACTTATCTCCCGCTTCGTCGGTACGCGTGGATGCGTAGTCCGCAAAAGCTGTTCCGGGGAGTTCCACACAATCACGAGTGTCATGGGGACCACTACATAATTCGCATGAAGAAGTGATTTTGTTCACTTGGCTTGAATGCTTCGGAGCTTCGTAAGATTTCATGAGAAACTTGACTTGGTCCTCAAGTTCCATGATCCTACGGTCGGGAGTGCTTGAATTATTCGAAGGCAAAGATATTGCCTTGACCGTTTTGTTCAAATCACGGGGATCATTCCAACTTTCGTTGTCATAGAGAGCAAGATCTTCTATGAGTTCCCATGATTGTTCCGCACTAAGATCACGTAGCTTACCACCGGCCGATTGGTCAATGGTTCGCCTCGTGGGGATATCGATATGGTCATAAAAAATTTGGACTTGGAGCCACAAATCTATGCCATGATGAGGGACTTTTTGGAGTAAGTCCTTGAAACGAGTCCATGCTTCATAAAGAGATTCATTTTGACGTTGTTGGAACATCAAGATGTCATTCCTAAGTTTAGTAGTTCTCCCCGGTGGGAAAAATTGAGCAAGGAAACGAGTGGTGAGATCATCCCATGTGGTGATGGATCCTGCGGGTAAACGCTCAAGCCATTGACTAGCTTGATCCCGTAGAGAGAATTGGAATAGGCGTAAACGGGTAGTCTCTCTAGTTTCAACACCTAGGTCTATGGAATCTACGATTTTGAGGAAGTCCTTAAGGTGTTGGTTTGGATCTTCGGAACGAAGTCCATGGAATGCACATCCGCTTTGCACCAACCGGATGGTGTCGGATCGCAAGGGGGTCACATTGGCTCCGGTGAGCTCAATGGTGTTTCGGTAGCCTTGGTGGCTAGGTCGGGAATACTCTCCTAAGGTTCGGGGCCTAAGGGGTTCTAATGGTGGGTTTTGTTGTGGTGGGATGATGGGTTCAAAGATGTTACCACCTTCCATGATGTCGGATGGTAAAGAGTTACGAACAAAAGCACGAAGAAATAAGATAGACTAAAGAAGACCTAAAAATAAAAATAAAATCTTACTAGAAAGGAATCTAGCAAGTAGACCTAATAAAAAGAAATCCTAACCTAGACAATAACTATTCCCCGGCAACGGCGCCAAAAACTTGATGCGTGGGAATCGCACCTTGCTTTACCTCTCGAGGGATCTCGCGAGGCTTACAACCCCCACCAGGCAGTGTACCTGATCGTTGTAGTATAGTATAGTGACAAGTACCGGGGGATTGATCGTTCAGCTTAGGAATAGTGTCGCTAGGATTAGAAAGCCTAATTAATAGTTCTAGAGATGGAAGATGATTATTTTTGTGTTTTTATATTTTATGAAAGCAAGTAAAATCTCGGGTTTTGAAGGAGTGGGCGGAATTAGTTGCTAATCAACTAACCCAAAAACTACTTTATAACTAATTAACTAATGAAAATGAAATTAAACTAATATTAAACTAAGGTTGTGAGCAGTGGTTGGAGAAATTGTGTTTACTTAGACTTCATTGCTCCCTAGATATCTTTTACATGTCAATTACTTGTTACACTTGTATGAATGACGGGTTGTATTCCTTAATACCATTCGTGGAGTGGCATACATAACTCCCCAACTCTATGAGCTCTTATCTCCTCCTACACCATGACCCAGCACAACTATAGGGATTGTAAACAGTGGCTCATGCATTAAATACAACCAATAAAGACCTAGTACGCCTCGGTTCATGTTTCTTAAGACGTTCAAGCATGTTACCATTTGGAGATCTGCCAGTTTTCTTAAGCCTAACATATAATATCATTCATTCAAAACAAGAATATACAAGTAATCAACACATAATCAACATCTAGGTTTCATTAGATCTAAGCAAACACAAAGGAAATTTAGCCTAGCATAGTAGAATTAAGATAAGAACAAAAGATAGACAACCAACACATAGACATATTGATTGAATTAAGAGTATACTTATCTCAATTACAATGCAAGGTCTCAAGGGTTTGGAACCCTTGAAAAACCTGTAAAAGAGGCACCAAAATCGTCTTTAGGGTTTCACCAAAACTTCTCTCTTTTTAATGAAAAAACTAGAAAACTATATATAGGAAAATCGTCCTGACGGCGTCAAGAGTAAAATCTGACGCCGTCAACTCGCCGCCATATACTTCCTCGGACGCCCTAGATCCAATCGTGACGGCCTATGTGACGCCGTCACCACCCTCGGTAAATTAATCTTGGTCACTTTGACGCCGTCATCTCTTCATCTGACGCCTTCACAACCTTCGGTAAAATATTCATCCTTTCTGACGCCGTCAAGAGTAAATTCTTGACGCCGTCACCTTGTAATTCCAGCTTGGATTTGGTACTTTGTTGTTTTCTTCACTTTATGCTCCAAAAACGTCCAAAATAGCCTCTTTTCCAGAATTCACTCTCCAAACACCTAAAATCACAAAAGGAACGATTTAGGGCAATATTTGATCAAATAAATTCGGATTCGGGCTTAAATGACCCCCTAAAAACGGATCATTTTTCGCCTCATCATAAGTAGATTAAGCTCAAAGTTCACATAAGTCAAACCAACTCAAGTTTCATAAAAAGTCAAATGGTCATTCTCAGATTTTCTCAAAACTAGTGGGATTTTTATAGATTTGTGTATTGTGATTCAAGCCTTGAGCTTTTGTGGACTTGTTGTCTACCAGCTCTAATTTAAGATCCTAATCAGCTTATATTTTTTAGCAATTTTACCCTGGTCTCCACAAACTAGGGAAATCACTTGCAGGGCAAGCATCTCCCCTGTGCACAGATTTTAAGCAAAATACCAAGAATCATAGTGTGCTTATCAGTGGACCCCACACCCTAGGTTTCAGCTTAATTATAGCTTAATACCTCAGCTTTTCACATCTAGGTTTAGTCTAGCCTTTAGCTTATTGTAGCATAGCTTTTAGGATCCAATTTGTGCCTTACCCAAAACAAGCCACACTGATCACTCAGTATATGAACTCTATTTCAAAAGCTCACACAGAGCTTATTAGTGAACCATAAGGGTAGCTTATTGGCTCAACTTATAGCTTATCACCTCAACTTTGAACCCCTAAGTTTAGTTTGAACCCTCTTTTACTCTTGTGGACCCCACACTCCTTGAAAGTGGACTGCAGGGCAAACCAATACCCTTTGCACCAGCTTACCACCACCACACCACCAACTTTAGTGGTGGCTGCAGCCCACATCAGTGGGGTCCCACACCTCATACCTTGGTTCTTACAACCCCCCTCCTACCCAGGTTCATTAGTTGACCCTTAGTTTGACCCTTAGATTAGTGGACCCCACTTAGTTTTGCATCAATAGTCTGTCCCACTTCTGAGTCAGAAACCAAATAAGCAAGTGCTTATTTTAGCTTTCCAGCTTATCCTAGGAGCTTATCTCATTAAATTTAGTTTAAATAGGTATAAGTAACTTAGGTAAACCAGATTTCATTATAGTGGACCCCACATAACCCCAATTTAGCTTATTTCTTATTGTGGTCAACCATAGTCAACTGTATAAGCAAATAAGCACTTACAGTGCTTATTCTGAGGTTCTAAATTAGTTGTCTTTGTAAAAGGTTCATTATTTAAGTATTTAAGTAGTTTTATAAAAGAAAAACCAGAAAAAGCAAACATAAAAATAGTGATAGCTTCTATTTAATAGAAATTATCTAATTAATTTTCATCTTAGCTTATTAATAAGCACTTGTCCAATTTTATAATTTTATAAATTACTTAGTACCTTAAAGTAGTTAAAAATAATTTTCTTAGAATTTTACTAAGCTGTTTACTGTTTATTAGATTTAAAACTAGTTTAAATAATTAAATAGGTAATATTAGTAATTAAATAGATTTCTTTAATTTTAATTAACTAAAGTAGAATTTTATATTTTTCCTAAGTTTTATAAAGTAGTTAAGACTTTTAAAAAATAGTTTCATAAATTCCACTGTCCATTTTCTAATTTTCTTATTTAAATTAATTAAATTAGCTTAAAATTAATTAATAAGTAATTAATTAGTCAATTAACTTAAATATAATTTTTAGCAAGTTTTTATAATTTTGTAGTATTCCTGTAATGTTTAAATAGTTTTATAAATTTTATCATAATATTCTAAGGTAATTTAGTAATAATAGTAATTTAAAATAATTTAATTAGATTAATTAAATTAAATAGTTTTTAATTAATAAAATACTCATAAAAAGACGAAAATATTTATTTTCATTTTTTATACTTTCTTCAAGTTCTTATTTAGGTTTAGAAATTATTGTTATAAGTTTTTAGGTTTATTTGTAATAGTTGTAATTTTTAGTTAAATTAAATTAAGTTTTAAATTAGATTTTAATTAGTTTTATTAATTAAATAATAATTAAATATTATAATAATCATTTTCATAATTATAATTTTATTTTCCATTTTCTTTAAAATTAAGTTTGCAAAAGTTTCACTTTTAACCCCTGTAATTTGTAACTTGTTAAATACCACTTTTCTCTATCTGTTATCTGATTATCTGATTTTGTGCTTATATCTGTATTTCTGTTATAATTTCATATTTTCCAAATATCAAGCAATCAGTAGTGTAATCAACCCTGAAATCATCTTTGTTACTGTCCTCAGTACCACTCACTCTCCTACTCGTTTACAAATACAATTTCAATCTCGTTTGGACTTAACGACCCGGGGATTTCCCTGTACTTCCACGGTCAATATTAACTTGCACTTTCTCCCAGGTGGGCCTAACAGCTGCACACGGCTGACTGGTTGGTTTGGGAGGAGTCAACAGACACCTCCCATCACCAACCCATCCCAGCCGCCACCACCACCACCCTACCCCATCCACCGTCCACCACCACCCCATCCGCCGTCCACCACCACCCCATACGCCGGCCACCCTCATCCCAGTCGTCGCCGCCACCATCTCAGCCGCCTTAAAAAAGGTAAAGGTTTTCTTTCATTCTTTTGTTTGTGGGTATGTCAAAAAATAAGGTTTGAACTTTAAACCATAATATTTGAGTACCCATTTCATCATTAAAGTTATGGGTATCTTAGAAATTAGATCTTTGTACCTTTTTACTGTCATTTATGAAGAAATTGTTACAAGTATATATATGTCGTTTGAATGATATGTTTTACCATCTCAGCCGTCGGACACCACCTCAGCCTCCATACCAGCTGCCGCAAAAGGTAAGGGTGTATTTTCATTACGTTGTTTGTGTGGAGTTGTTTTGATGTTTTAATCTTGTGGGTATGCTTAAAAAATGGATATTGGTTATTGGTGATATGCTTTGCTCCATGAACATTGATCATTTGTTGACCATATGTTGGAATTTTGTGTGTAAGTAGGTTGTTTGTATGATTTATATGCATTGTTTGATGATTATTACGTTGTTTTGTGGTTGGGAATACGGTTTTGTATGTGAGATGTAAGGTGGCTCTTGGTTTTGTTTTAAGTACTTGATGGCTGCGCTCGACTTAAGATGTAGAACTATGGTCTTCCGTTAACTTAGCGAGAATTGAGAATTAACATAGGAGAATGATGGCAGCCCTTGATGTAGAACTATGGTCGTCCATTAACTTAGCAAGAATTAGTATAGCATTTGATAAATTGAGTTAAGACAGTAACATTAATTTATGAAATGCCGATGTGTCATCTATTCTATCTATCTGCGTAAAATAAGAATTTTGGATATTTAGGCATCATTTGTTGATCATCTGTTGGAATTTTGTATGTAAGTAGGTTATTGGTTAGACAAGTTTGTGCTCATTATATGCATTGTTCAATGATTGTTACCTTGTTTGTGGTTAGGGATATAGTTTTGTATGTGAGATGTAAGGTGGCTCGTGGTTAAGTAGTTTGTGAAGAGTGTGTGTAGGTTTTGGTTTCACGACAGGTTTATGCCATAAGGTAAGCTTCATTCAGTCTCTTGGCATCATGAGGGTTCCTTGAGTTTATGCCATTATTAGGTAGCTTACCTTATGAGCTATTATATGAATAGATTTAAGCGTACTTTCTTTAAATCATTCCTCTTGTTTTCTGGAGTTATTAGTTATTTCCAGGCTTCTTTTTTATAAGCCCAACCAAATAGGTGGCATCTCACTATTAGCCCACAGTCAGCATCTTTTTAACCTTCACAGAGTTGGTCAGTTTCAGTTTTCAGTGTGGGTCTTCATTTTCGGGACCTTGTATCTACTCACTTACTCAGCCAGCGGTTGATTAGACCCAGAACCAACCCGGAAAATTGTACCACAGTAGACTAATGGTTTTTTTAATTCCTCATCCCATATTCAACAAACCTGAACCGTGTCCATTTTTTTGATATCTATTCCACATTGGTCCTAGTCTTTATTTAACCAATATAAACTCCATATTTCACAAATTGCCCGCGAGACCTTTAGAGCTTGGTAAAGTTTACCATCTTTCTTGTCAACAGACTGAATGAGCTTTAATTCTATTTGTATAATAGCTCACAAGGTAAGCTACCTAGCTCATAAAGTACGCTTAAATATTAAAGCTAACTCTTTCATTAAGAATGTTTTATTTGACTTACCTCACTCCTTGATTACAAGCATTAGCTGACCATTGGTGAAAGGGTGAGTGAACACAACATTTTGGGTGATGGCAGGCTCCCCTTCCAAAAACTGCAACATTAGCTACACTATTTAAAGTTTGGCTTTTATGGGATTGGAGATTACTTAATACATATATAGTGTATACAGCAGTTAACTAGTTACTTAAAATTCAAAGCCATAAGTTTAGTGCTTGGTCTAGTCGTGGTGCTTATTCAATGTTAGTGGATTCTGATGTAACAACAAACTTGTTTGATTGCAGCAAGGTGATCATGTGTTGACTGTGATCTCATAGACCCATAAGTCAGCTCTTAGGGAAGCATACAAGAAAACTAGAGCCATCCGCAGATGTCTCACCAAGCGTCAGGTAATGCTCTTTCACTGTTGACTTTGAATTGGTTGCTTATTCCGAGTTTCTAAAACTGTGTTTATATGCTTGTTGCGTTTTTGATTACTATATCATGTTAAAGTCTAGTGTCATGCTATAGTTTTTGAGATTGTCTTAAGTCTGAACTATCTATGGAACTTATATACTTGATTATCATTCATGACTGTTCTTCAAAAATATGGACTGACTTTAGACAAATATATGGACTAACTTTAGACAAAAATCCTTCGGCCACTAGGATCATGAAAATGGTTAACATGTTTGTGAATAGACAACCATGCTTCATATTTGTTAACTCTTTCTTAAAAATGTAAGAAAGTTTATAGGAATGAAAAGATAATCATAGACTCGTAAGGTCAGATCAACTAGCAAAAATGGTAACACAGGTTGGAAAAATTTGGCTTGTGAAGTATGAATTGAACCAAATTAGTTTGTAAACGTAAAACTATGTTTTAACAAGTATTCCTTTAATTAACTGCAAGTTTTTCTCAAGAATGCTTATCAAAAGTTAAATTAGTATATATTGTTTGAATCAGTATATAGTTGAGTCGGGGTGTTTTGATGCTTATTGAACAACAATTATTAGTAACTATATTAGTGATGTGATATTTTATTTCTCATAAAATTTGGACTACTAATTTCGTTTATGTAGGGAGCTGTTGGTGCACTAGATGGAACTTTGATACATGTTTGTGTCCCTAAACACAAGCAACATTTATATAGAGGGAGAGGAAAGGGAGATTTGTATCAAAATTTGTTGGCAATATGCAAATTTAACATGATGTTTACTTTTCTTGTTGCTGGATAGAAGGGGTAGCTCATGATTCCAGAATTTTATCAGAAGCAAAAAGAAATCCTAATGCACCGTTTCCATTACCACCTCCAGGTACATACATACATACACATACATAAAATACATACATAGTTTGGATTTTGAACTATTACATATATTAATTATTATATAACATTTACAGACAAATATTATCTTTGTGATGCCATCTATGCACACACACGAGGGTTTATGGCACCATATCGCAATGTGAGATATTGGTTAGGAGATTTTCGGCGAAGGCGTGCATTGAATAGTAAAGAAAAGTACAACCACTCGTATGCAAAACTTAGAAACGTGATTGAACGTGCTTATGGAGTCTTGAAAGTACATTTTTCGATATTAAAGAAGATGGCACCCTTTCCGCTCACGGTACAACGAAATATCACGATTGTATGTTTTGCACTTCATAATTTTATATACAAAGAGGGTTTAGATGATGAACTTGTTGAGGCAACATGATCAAGATCTCTTTATGTTTTAATGATGACAAATAAACCATCGAAACACATAAAATAACAAACGTTAGCTCAAAATCGCCGGAGCCAATGTCTGCTCCTGGCGCGCTGCCCGCACGTCAATGCGCGGGCCGCGCGTCAATGCGCAGGTGACGCGCCAGGAGTCTGTATGGTTCCGGGCGAATTTTGAAAGTCGGCTTTCCCCTTACCCGACAAATGTGGATCTTTCAAAATAGGTATGAATATGTTATGTGCTTAATTGAGAACACTCGAAACGAGTTTTGAGATTTGAGAAATCCCATTTTTAATACACCCATTTATGGGAAAACGCCAACTCATGTTTTCTAACTACCGCCTCTAGCCAAGGCTTTTCTAAACTTAGGGAGCTTATATATTTCACGTAACATCATGTTGAAGCATCCATATGCTCATATCCCGTGCTTACGTCTTCTCTAATTACGTAATGGGTTTACTCCCTTATTGGTCAAACTAAGTCAAAGGTCACTTTGCGTAAACGCATCCTTTCCCACTTGGGTTATGCTTTACATCAAGGCAAAGCACTTAACTTGTTTGAACCAAGGTATTAGTTGAGAATGTCGAGTCGTGGAAAATCACGAGATATGAAACTATGGATTCTCGACATTGTGTTACTTGAACTTATAAGTAACCTATGATCTTCTCAACTTATAATCTTAATTGTCTAAATCTTTTCTTCTTAATGACAATTAGATTATGTCTTAATCCTCTCTTAATCTCATTTATGCATAAGACAAAACCAATCATATCCAAATCAAATATTCTCTTACACAATCTCTTACACCCTTACATATTCCCTTACACACTACATCTCAACCATCCATTCCCTTACAACACATCTCAACCCTTTATTTTCAACACATGGGGTATTGTTTGAAACCCTAATGAGGCTCCTCCCATCCTAACCATTGAATTCAAATCAAACACATCTTAACCATCCATCCAATCCCTCTTCCCTATACCACCACATGTGATTGATCTTAGCCATTGAATTCAAACCAAAACAATCCCAACCATTGATCCAACCTTTCCCCTCAAGCAAAGGAGGCTCCCTTTGATCTCATCCATCCATTTCAAATGAAACCATCTCAACCCTTCATTTATCCTTTCCCCCCAAGCAAAGCATATTCCTTGGAATATCCTTTCTTAACCCTAACCTAGGCAAGTGTGATCTTAGCCATCCATCTCTAATGAGATCATCTCATCCATCCAAATTTCTCCACATGCCAAATTGTTTGAAAACCAAGGGAGGCTCCCTTTGATCCTAGCCATCCAATTCAAACCATTTCATCTCAACCCTCCATCACATTCTTCCCCCAAGCATTGGAATATTCCTTGGCATATTCTTTCTCTCTTTTCTATGCCATGTGAGGAGATACACTTCTATCCCTTCCAAATTACCCTATCTACACTTTAAACCCTTGGTAATTTTTTTTCTCTTTAAACACTTCACAAATGATTTTCCAAATTGGCTATTTGAGTTGGTAAACCTTAGAATGATTAATGTTAAGGTTTAGTGTGAAGTACAATTGAGGGTTTAGCAAGGTAAGGCATTTATAATGCCAAACACCCAAAGCCTCGGGAATATTTTCCTGGGTGTCTGGCGCGCCTCCCACGCGTCAACGCGTGGGTGACGCGCCGGCCTCGGTAAAATATTCCCAAGTTGGGTCTTTGCCTATAAATACCATGCCTTGCCTCTTGTATTCCTCACCCCTTGCTATTATTCTTTCTCTCTAGATTCTTTCTCTCTAAACACTCTCAAATCTCTCAATCTCTCTATCTCTAATCTTGTGTTCTTGATTTCCATACTAACATCTTTGGAAGAACACATCTACTTGCAAGGGAAGAATCACAAGAACCTAATCCACTCTTGTGATTGTGTCGAGGGTCTTCTTATCTTTACCCTTTCTACTACAATAGAGTCTCTAGGTTAGGTTAGGACTTGATTGAACAAACGTTCATTCATCCATTCAATTGTTTGTAAGGGAAGCCTTGTGTCTTGGTGACCAAGCCTAGATCATTGGGGATCTAGTTGGGGCTTGATACTTCCGGGTAGAAGTCTTGGTAGAGATCTTTGTGATCCTTAGGTGAAGTCGAATCGCGAGATTCTTTTGGTTGGTTTCCGAGGGTGGTACCGTTGGTGAGTAACTCCTTCTTTGTGAGCATCGATATTGGTGAATATCGGTTGAGTGAATTGTAACGGTTTGTAGTCCACCAAAAGGATTATACTAGTGAATAGTATCGGAGTCGCGGATTTGCAACTGGACGTACGGATGGTATAAACCCCCCATCCCAAACCAGTATATATCGTGGTGTCTCTCTTTACTCGCTTTATATACTTTGTTTGTATTTGTGGTTGTTTGGATTGATTACACAACCACTTGGTTTCCTTGAGGCTTAAAGTTTTTAAACGTCTTAGAAGCCTAAGAAACCGTATTCACCCCCCCCCCCCGCTCTACGGTTCTACAATTGGTATCAGAGCGGTATACTCAAGTTTTTGAGCATTAAATCCTTCCCAAGAATTCGTTTTAAGTAAAAAACTTCTTTTCCAAAAATCTAAAATCCTAACTGAGGTTTTTGGTAAAGTAGAGTATTGATCCATGGCTCAAGAGAACTATAGAGAGGGGTGCTCTATGGAAAGACCACCTTTGTTTGAATACGAAGGATTCCGGTTTTGGAAAATCCTATTTGAGACTTATGTTAGGTCCAAGGATTATGACTTGTGGTACATTTTCCAAAATGGTGATTTTGATGATAAGGAAAGGAAGATGGCCGACAAGAATGTTCAAGCCAAAATGATGATATATGATGCCCTACCTTAAGAGGAGCTTGAGAGGGTGTGCATGTGCAAGACCGCAAAGGAGATTTGGGACTTACTTCTTCTTGTTCACCATGATACTACACAAGTCAAGGCCAACAAGATAGACTCTCTCATTCAACAATATGAAGAGTTCTCTATCTCAAATGATGAAATTATTGATATTAGTCTAATGAGATTCAATGCTATCACTACAAGCTTGAACTCATTAGATCCAAGTTATTGTAGAAAAAACCATATTGAAAAATTTGTTAATGCTACTTCCAAAAATTGGCAACTTGAAGAAGCAAAGATTGTAGAAACAAGAAGTTTGGGACAATTATCTTTTGAAAAGATAATTGATGGTCTTCATACTTATGAAGAATTTCTAGATAATATTAGAGCCATCACCAATGAAGAGATCGATTCACTTGTTCCTAAAGACGAAGTTATAGAAGAAAAAGGAGTCATTACGTCAACAATGCAACCTAGACGTTATGATGAACAAGATGATTGTAGAAATCAAGAGATAGCACTCGTTGGTGTAACTCGGTTTGTTGGTGAGGAAGAAAATCACCCGCATTGTGATATCACTTGTCTCAAGACACTTGAAGCCCTTGAGGCATTATCTAACTCTTCTCCTTCAAATAATATCTTAGATATTCATAGATTGCAAAAAGAAAATGAAGAACTAATCAAACTTAATGAATACATATTAAGAGATATTGAAACTCATGCAACGAATAAACATGAGCTCAATAAAGAGATTAATAAACTTGAACATAAATTGATACTACTTAAATTTGAGAAAAGTAGTATTGACTTAAACAAAATGTTACAAGAGCAAAAACCCTTTCATGACAAGGGAGGTCTCGGTTTTTCTGAAAATGATAAAAATACATCTACAAGTCAAGACAAATCTATTGTTTTTATAAAAGAAGGTTGCAAACCAAAAGTTACTGACTCTGACGCGCTGACTGACGCGTCAACGCGCGATCAACGCGCAATCAACGTGCCAGATGTCTGAGTAAAAATGGTTCATCATTTAAACCATACTTTCCTCAAACTTCTTGCGTAAACATCCATAATAACACTATTTATGACTTTGTAGAATTTACCAATGATGAACATGGTAGCAGTTTAAACTCTAAGTTTTGTAGTACAAGTAATCTTAATGAGGATTTTAGTATTATGTTTACCAATGTAGATTGCACTATTAGTAAAAACGGTAACATATTAGCTAAAGGTCATAGGCAAAACAACTTGTATACTTGTTAATCTTAGATTATGTGTAACATGATATGTTTTTCGAACATGGTAAATAACCCAACGCTTCAGTTTAGGTTAATAGGTCTTGTCGACAAGCTAGTAAGCAATTTACCATATGGTAAATAACCCAACGCCTCGACTTAGGAAGTTAGGTCTCGCCGTTTAGCTAGTAAGCAATTTATCATTGTTAAGTTTTGAAAGGCATTATTGTGTTACATTTCTAGGGAGTCAAGGTCAAATCAATAATAGGAATAAAAGGATAGTGTCAACTAGTAAGGTTTTAGAATTGATTCATGTGAATTTGTATGGTTTATCTCCGATCCAAAGTTATGGAGGTGACTTCTACACTTTAATGATCATAGATGATTATTCAAATTACACTTGGATATTATTCTTAGAAAACAAGGATGGAGTTTTAAATAAATTCAACATTTTGAGAAAGAAACTTGAAAACCTACTTGATTGTTCAATTGTTTCAATTAAAACAAATCATAGTAGCGAATTTGATAAAATGCAATTTGGAACCTTTTGTGAACAACATGGAATATCTTATAACTTATCGGGCCCGTCCACTTCTCAGTCGCATGAGATTGTTGAAAGAACACATCGTAAGTTAAGAAAGATGAGTCGTGCAATGATTGACGAGCAATCCATTCCACAAAAGTTTTGGTGTCATGCCCTAGATACCGCTTGTCATATCTTTAATAGAATATACATAAGAAAGGTAATTAATAAAACACCTTATGAAATACTTAGGAATAGAGAACCATCCCTAGAGTATTTTAGAATATTTGGTTGCAAAGTATTTATACTTAACACCAAAGAATATCTCACCATATTCGACCCAAAGTCGTATGAAGGTGTGTTCCTAGGATACTCTCAAACTAGTAAAGCATACATAGTGCTTAACAAGGAAACAATGAGGATTGAGGAATCTTTCAATGTGACCTTTGATGAAAGCATGCCCGAGCCTAAATCATCTCCTTTGGTAGAAGATGATGTGATCAACGAACCTTTAGTTCAAGATCAAGAAAGGTCGCCAACATTACAAGTTAATGATTCGGATGAAGGCAATCCTAAGGAATTGAGAGAAGCGAGGGGTCATCCTATACAACAAGTCATTGGTGACTTGAATATAAGGACACTTAGGTCACAAAACAAACAAGTCTAACTTTTGGCATGACATTTTTCAAAAGTCCAAATTGCTTTGGGATAGGTTTTGATGCTAAAACATGCATCTTAGGAGAACAATCTTTAAAGTGCTCTTAGAGCTTATGTGATTAAGGCTTATGTGGAGGCATGGAAGGAAGATCAAACATACAATTATCTTCCAAGAAGAAAAATATGTATCAATTCATTATTCAAATCATGATTGATAATATTTAAGATTCTACATGTCTATACTATGTATTTGAACAAGAAAACTTGACACAAATTATCTTGATTCATCTTGAAAATTTTGACTATGTTAAGTTTGCAAGATTAGATAAGATTTCGAAACACAACTCACACTTGTGTGTAAGATCTTGTATCTAATTCTTCTTGTTCACCATTATGTGAATATGACATGCTTTGTGTTTAGGAAAAAAGAGAAATGAAGGATTTTATGCAAACATACAAACTATTTACATAGTTGAAGAAGAATTCTTATGAATCAAATTCTGTATGTTATTGCATTACAAACTAAAATATCCAATGAATAGACAAGATAAGCTAAGTTTCTCATCCGAGATCTTAGGAACTTATGTTGTTAATGCAAGTAACACATAAGGATTATTTATGTCGACACACTACACAACGAACTATGAACCGGAGATATCATGTATTATGTAATGTCTCTCTATATAATGTGTGATGGTTCATAGGACCTAGCTTGTGTACTTAAAATGAAGATGCACTTTATAATCATAACACTTATAACTACACTCATTGTATATCCTACATGAAATACTTGCACTTGGTTCATGTATTGGGTAGTTGTAGGTTTAAAATGGTGTTTGATAAAGTCTCTTTCTAAAGATTTGATGTCACTTGATCTTCACTCATCTACTATGAATTCATGTATGTCTTTTGTAAAGAATGCATGCAATTACCATAGGATCCAACATGGGCATTCAAATCCAATGAAACTCATAACTAACTCAAACATATCATACTAGAATAATTGTCTTTCCCATACAAGAATAATTGTCTTTCCCATACACCACTTTCTTTCAACTCATCTTGTACTAAGATTCTTAGTACTAAGAATGATTTTTCTTTGGACTTTAGTTCCTCCTTAAACATACCTAATTCATAATAATTGGCTATAAAAGGAGTAACCTTGTTATCACATATTCTCACCACAACCCTCATCTTCCTTAAACACAAATATCTTCCTTTCATAAATGGCAACCAAATTCTTCATGAAACGTGTTGATGAATCAAACCATACTAATGTGTACGAACCTTTTGAGTATCGACAATTTAGTGAAGGACGAGATTGCGACAAAAACTTCATGTGTGCCACCGATATTAAAAAACCATTCATCCAAGCCAATGCCTTCTCCTTAATCCGTGATCTTCCCATAGAAATCTATCCTAGACATCTTCAAGAGTTTTATGCTAGGTTGTATCTAGACCAACCCTCTCTTACTCTAAATTTTAAGATGTATGGTCATGAGTATGCTTGGAGTCTAAAGAAGTTGGGAAGGGTTTTGAATGTATGCTCTAAGGGGAACTTGTTCTACACAAGATCCACTAAGACTGCGGATTTCATGAAAATGAAGCACTATCATCCGAGCACTTATGCTCTAGAGCCTCCAATTCATGGCATCTTCATTCAAAACACCATTCTTCGACCCGACTACCATTGTGAGGGGGTCCCATTTGAACATTGGAACAAGTCTCAACTTCTTTTCAAGTTGATGCCATGAGCGGAGGTCTTGTTGAAGAATGTGTTTGTTGAAGTTGAAGCTCAAGAGAAGTTGCCCATCATTGTTGGGTACATGCTATATTGTATCATGACCGATACTCCCTTTAATTTTGCTTATTTTATAGCAAAAAGAATGGAAACATTGGGCTTCAACAATGAGCCCCTTCCCTTTGCAAGACTTTTGTCACACATCATCGATCACATCAAGAGCAAACACCCGGATGATCAATCAAGAATGATTGAAGTTGATGATGTGACTCCAATGGAGGATCCCTTCACAATGGACTCTCTTGACCACTAAGCCTTTGTCATATGTTGTTGTAGTTGTTCCCTAGGAGCACTAGGATGTGTGATGTGTTGATTTCTTGATTGCTTGTATGTGCCATGGTGTTGTCCTATGAAATAAAAGGTTGTGTTAAAATAGTACTTGTATGAATGTATATATACATATATATATATATAGTATTGCTCGTGCTCATCATTTGGACTATAAAATTCATAAAGGAATAATCTTCACAAAATCTAATTAAATTGAACAAACATGTACACATATAACTATATTGTTATGATGTGAACTAACCCATGTTGCAAGTATCCAAATGGTAATCTAACCCATCTTGGACTTCCACATGTGAGGATTTTCTCGTTTGTTGCATGTTGTGGTATTTTCTTGTAGCTAGGCCACCGGAAAGGTGAGGCTCTTGACCCATGGATCCCCGCCTTAAAACAAGGGGGAGCAACGATCTAGGGGGAGCTATGTTCAAGGGGGAGCACGGAAACAAGCTACTTTCCCATTTCAAATGGAAGTCCCGCCTTTTTGATTCAACAAAAGGGGGAGAAAGAAAGCAAGATGCGTGAAGACCACTCAAGTTATGTTAGGGCTTCACCAAATTACAAGGCAAAGGTCAAGTCGCAAGCTACACCAAAGGCGCGCTTTGTCTTCGCTAAGTTTGGTAATTTTATTTGCTTTCGGTTTTTGTTTGTCATCATCAAAAAAGGGATATTGTTGAGGCAACATGATCAAGATCTCTTTATGTTTTAATGATGACAAATAAACCATCGAAACACATAAAATAACAAACGTTAGCTCAAAATCGCCGGAGCCAATGTCTGCTCCTGGCGCGCTGCCCGCGCGTCAACGCGCGGGTGACGCGCCAGGAGTCTGTATGGTTCCGGGCGAATTTTGAAAGTCGGATTTCCCCTTACCCGACAAATGTGGATCTTTCAAAACAGGTATGAATATGTTATGTGCTTAATTGAGAACACTCGAAACGAGTTTTGAGATTTGAGAAATCCCATTTTTAATACACCCATTTATGGGAAAACGCCAACTCATGTTTTCTAACTACCGCCTCTAGCAAAGGCTTTTCTAAACTTAGGGAGCTTATATATTCACGTAACATCATGTTGAAGCATCCATATGCTCATATCCCGTGCTTACGTCTTCTCTAATTACGTAACGGGTTTACTCCCTTATTGGTCAAACTAAGTCAAAGGTCACTTTGCGTAAACGCATCCTTTCCCACTTGGGTTATGCTTTACATCAAGGCAAAACACTTAGCTTGTTTGAACCAAGGTATTAGTTGAGAACGTCGAATCGTGGAAAGTCACGAGATATGAAACTATGGATTCTCGACATTGTGTTACTTGAACTTATAAGTAACCTATGATCTTCTCAACTTATAATCTTAATTGTCTAAATCTTTTCTTCTTAATGACAATTAGAATATGTCTTAATCCTCTCTTATTCTCATTTATGCATAAGACAAAACCAATCATATCCAAATCAAATATTCTCTTACACAATCTCTTACACCTTTACATATTCCCTTACACACTACATCTCAACCATCCATTCCCTTACAACACATCTCAACCCTTTATTTTCAACACATGGGGTATTGTTTGAAACCCTAATGAGGCTCCTCCCATCCTAACCATTGAATTTAAATCAAACCCATCTCAACCATCCATCCAATCCCTCTTCCCTATACCACCACATGTGATTGATCTTAGCCATTGAATTCAAACCAAAACAATCCCAACCATTGATCCAACCTTTCCCCTCAAGCAAAGGAGGCTCCCTTTGATCTCATCCATCCATTTCAAATGAAACCATCTCAACCCTTCATTTCTCCTTTCCCCCAAGCAAAGCATATTCCTTGGAATATCCTTTCTTAACCCTAACCTAGGCAAGTGTGATCTTAGCCATCCATCTCTAATGAGATCATCTCATCCATTGTAGAACCCTGTAAAAATTTCTTGTAATTAAATCGTTAATAAATAAATAATCCTTCGTTATTGTTTCTAATTCCCATTTTCTTGGAAAAATTTGAAATTTTTCTTATTATATTATTTTGGCGATTTTCACAAAATAATATAATTCACGAAATGACGGAATTAATCCTCGACATGTTACACGAAACCTAAACTTTTTGTTTAATCCTAAACCTAAATCCTAATTCTAATTATATTTAGTAAATATAATTTAAATTCCTAATTACTTAATTAATCCCAACCGGACCCTTAATAACTTTCGGCCCACACCACCTTCACTATTCATAAGCCCAAAATCCAATTTAAGTAATTTTCATCCGTTCGACTTAGTTCACACCCTCCCCAAAACGCATCGTTTATTTTTAAATCTTCTACACGACCCACGTATTTTATTTTATCATCACATTAACCTACTAGCCAACTATTAGTGTGTCAATTCTCATGTCCATACGTTGAGTTTTGATACGTTTTTAAGAGGCAAAGTATTCATCCGTTCGACTTAGTTCACACCCTCCCCAAAACGCATCGTTTATTTTTAAATCTTCTACACGACCCACGTATTTTATTTTATCATCACATTAACCTACTAGCCAACTATTAGTGTGTCAATTCTCATGTCCATACGTTGAGTTTTGATACGTTTTTAAGAGGCAAAGTATTCGACCCTTGCACACCCAAATCGATTTACAATATATTCAAAACTTAACCGTTTTGAATCTCGTTTGTTTCTAATCGTTCCTAATATTATTCCTAAGATGATTCTAAGCTCAAATGTTAAAGAAGATCATGTATAAATAAGTTGTGTACGATTTTGTAAATCGTATGCATGGAAAATTGCTTGGTCGACATAGAGTATGATTCACCCAAAGACAGTAGAAGAAGCTATGGAGCTTGCACAGAGATTGTTAACCCGGGTGATCAAAAGAGGTTCTACCTCTGTGATCAATGAGCATAAGAGAAGTGCTGACAACCGTGGGAATAACAATAGCAACAACCGCAGCTACAACAACAGTTACAGTGGTAACCGGAGCTACAACAACAACAACAATCAAAGCAGCAACCGCAGCAGAGATCAACAGCAGAACCATAGTAATCATCATCAACAACAAAATCATAGGCAAGAAGCTACAAGCACTTATGCAGCAGTGCCTGCAGAAAGTAAAGGTTATGCCAGAACTCTACCCCCATGTAACAAGTGCAACATGCATCATACTGGAGCATGTAAGGCTGCTTGTGGCAACTGTAGAAGAATTGGTCATATGACAAGGGACTGTCTAGCGACTGGAGCCAACGCACAACCGATAGCGGTAAAGTTCCATGGTTATGGAGAAGTTGGACATTACAGAACTCAATGTCCGAAATTTGCCAATAATGTTGCCCGAGGAAGAGCGTATGTACTTGGTGATGGGAACACAACGCAGAATTCTGATGTTGTTACTGGTACGTTCCTATTAAATCAACAAGATGCTAAGATATTATTTGATTCAGGAGCAGATAAAAGTTTTGTGTCTACTTCGTTTGCCGCAATTCTAAATATTACTCCTGTAGAATTAGATACTATCTATGAAATAGAATTAGTAGATAGAAATATTTTAACTACCAATACCCTAATCGAAAACTGCACCTTAACCCTTCTAAATAAATCTTTCCCTATCAATCTTATGCCCATCCAATTGGGAAGTTTTGATGTCATCATTGGTATGGATTGGTTATCTAAACACCGTGCCAGAATAATTTGTGACGAGAAAATCATCCAAATTCCACTCGACGGTGAAACCTTAATCATCCAAGGTGATAAACCTAAAACTTCTTTCAATATTATTTCGTACGCCAAGACGATGAAATACATAAGCAAAGGATGCCATGTATTTCAAATCCAAGTAACGGGAGGAGAAACAAAAGAAAAGAAGAAACAACTTGATGAAGTGTCAGTTGTAAGAGAATTTTCTGATGTATTTCCCGAAGACTTACCTGGAATCCCACCAACCCGTCAAGTAGAATTCTGAATCGATTTAGTGCCTGGAGCAGCACCAGTTGCAAAAGCACCATATCGATTAGCACCCTCTGAAATGAAAGAATTATCTGAACAGTTAAAAGAACTATCAGATAAAGGTTTCATTCAACCAAGTTCATCCCCTTGGGGAGCACCAATCCTATTTGTCAAAAAGAAAGATGGAACGTTCCGAATGTGTATCGATTACAGAGAGTTGAACAAACTCACGATAAAGAATCGATATCCATTACCACGGATCGACGATCTATTTGACCAATTACAAGGATCAAATGTTTACTCAAAAATCAATCTAAGATCAGGATATCATCAATTAAGAGTTATGGAAGAGGACATTCCCAAGACAGCTTTTAGAACACGATACGGACATTATGAATTTCAGGTGATGCCATTTGGTCTTACCAAAGCACCAGTTGTATTCATGGATTTAATGAACCGAGAATGCAAACCATACTTGGATAAATTCGTTATTGTGTTCATTGATGATATTTTAATCTATTCGCGCAATAAAGAAGAGCATGCCGAACACTTAAGGACTATTTTGGAGTTACTTAAGAAGGAAAAGTTGTACGCCAAGTTTTCCAAATGTGATTTTTGGATTTCTACCGTTCAATTTTTAGGCCATATCATCAACAACATAGGTATCCACGTAGATCCCGCCAAGATAGAAGCAGTTAAAGGTTGGACGTCACCCACCTCCCCAACCAAGATTCGTCAATTCTTAGGTCTCGCTGGTTATTACCGGAGATTTATAGAAGGTTTTTCAAAGATTGCAAACCATTGACGGAACTAACCCAGAAAAACAAGAAGTATAACTGGGAAGAAAAGCAAGAGTCAGCATTTCAACTGCTGAAACAGAAGCTTTGTGAAGCACCAATATTAGCATTACCGGAAGGCAATGAGGACTTTGTAGTGTATTGTGACGCATCTCATCATGGTTTAGGTGCGGTACTAATGCAAAGAGACAAAGTTATAGCCTATGCTTCACGACAGCTGAAGAAGAATGAAGAAAACTACACCACTCATGATCTAGAATTAGGAGCAGTAGTTTTTGCTCTTAAGATATGGAGACATTACCTATATGGTACAAAGTGTACGGTTTTCACCGATCACAAGAGTCTACAGCATATACTAGATCAGAAGGAGCTAAACATGAGGCAAAGAAGATGGTTAGAATTACTCAATGACTACGACTGTGAAATTCGTTACCACCCTGGTAAAGCGAATGTAGTAGCCGGTGCATTGAGTAGAAAAGATAGAATTAAACCTATTAGAGTTCGATCTCTAGGAATGACAATTCATTCGCCACTTCTAGCTCAAATCATCAAAGCTCAAACGGAAGCTCTACAAGAAGAAAACCGGAAATATGAGAAAATTGACAGAAGGTCAAACCTGGAAGATCAGGTTGACAGAATGCCAAATAATGAAAAAGAATTTGTGAGAAGAAATGATGGAATGTTATGTTTTAAGGAAAGATATTGGATTCCTCTCTTTGGAGGTATTCGAGACCTTATCATGCATGAATCTCATAAATCCAAATATTCTATTCATCCCGGTTCCAATAAGATGTACCAAGATATTAAGAAGAATTATTGGTGGCCAAATATGAAAGCTGATATCGCCGAGTACGTTGGTAAATGTTTAACCTGCTCTAGAGTAAAGGCAGAGACTCAGAAACCATCAGGATTACTCGTGCAACCAGAAATTCCGGTCTGGAAATGGGAACGAATCACCATGGATTTTATTACCAAATTACCAAAGACTTCGACTGGATTAGACACAATCTGGGTTATCATCGATCGATTAACCAAGTCTGCACATTTTCTACCAATCAAGGAAACTGACGAGATGGAAACACTCGCTCAGTTGTAATTTAAGGAAATTGTGATTAGACATGAGGTACCAATATCTATTATTTCTGATAGAGATAGCCGATTCACCTCAAGATTTTGGGAATCGCTACAGAAATCTCTTGGTACTAGGTTAGATATGCGCACCGCTTATCATCCGCAAACCGATGGACAAAGTGAGAGAACAATCCAAACCTTGGAAGACATGCTCCGAGCATGTGTGTTTGATTTCGGAAAAGGTTGGGATAGACACTTGCCATTAGTTGAATTCTCGTACAATAACAGCTACCATGCCAGCATAAAGGTTGCACCTTTTGAGGCACTGTACGGAAGGAAGTGCAGATCACCAATCTGTTGGACAGAAGTTGGTGATATGCAACTCACCGGACCAGAGCTAATACATGATACTACAGAGAAGATATTCCAAATCAAGCAACGCTTGCAAGCTGCTCGTGACAGACAGAAAAGTTATGCTGATGTCAGGAGAAAGCCTATGGAATTTCAAGTAGGAGACAAAGTCATGTTGAAGGTTTCACCATGGAAAGGAATGATTTGCTTTGGAAAACGTGGAAAGTTAAATCCGAGGTATATTGGACCTTTCAAAATTCTGGAGAGAATTGGTTCAGTTGCTTATAAGTTAGAACTTCCGGAAGAACTCAGTAGGGTACATCCTACATTTCATGTATCCCAACTCAAGAAATGTTTGTCAGATGAAACTCTCGTCATTCCACTAAAAGAGATTAGATTGGACGACAAACTAGTGTTCACAGAAGAGCCCGTGGAAATAATGGATAGAGAAGTAAAACAACTCAAACAGAATCGTATCCCCATTGTGAAAGTAAGATAGGACTCTAAGCGAGGACCGACTTACACATGGGAAAGAGAAGATAGATTCCGTGAGAAATATCCGCACTTATTTTCATAGAACGCACTTGTTAGATTTCTTAAAATCGAATTTCGGGACGAAATTCAGAATGACAAGTGGGTACTGTAGAACCCTGTAAAAATTTCTTGTAATTAAATCGTTAATAAATAAATAATCCTTCGTTATTGTTTCTAATTCCCATTTTCTCGGAAAAATTTGAAATTTTTCTTATTATATTATTTTGGCAATTTTCACAAAATAATATAATTCACGAAATGACGGAATTAATCCTCGACATGTTACACGAAAGCTAAACTTTTTGTTTAATCCTAAACCTAAATCCTAATTCTAATTATATTTAGTAAATATAATTTAAATTCCTAATTACTTAATTAATCCCAACCGGACCCTTAATAACTTTCGGTCCACACCACCTTCACTATTCATAAGCCCACGAACCTAAGCCCAAAATCCAATTTAAGTAATTTTCATCCGTTTGACTTAGTTCACACCCTCCCCAAAAACGCATCATTTATTTTTAAATCTTCTACATGACCCACGTATTTTATTTTATCATCACATTAACCTACTAGCCAACTATTAGTGTGTCAATTCTCACGTCCATACATTGAGTTTTGATACGTTTTTAAGAGGCAAAGTATTCGACCCTTGCACACCCAAATCGATTTACAATATATTCAAAACTTAACCGTTTTGAATCTCGTTTGTTTCTAATCATTCCTAATATTATTCCTGAGATGATTCTAAGCTCAAATGTTAAAGAAGATCATGTATAAATAAGTTGTGTACGATTTTGTAAATCGTATGCATGGAAAATTGCTTGGTCGACATAGAGTATGATTCACCCAACATCTCCCTTCTTTTGTGCTCTCACAACACTCCCTAAACTATTATAAAATGTTCATCTAAGAGCTAGTACTGACATTGCAAATAGTACGAAGAATTCACTTTGAATTTCTCTACTAAACGTTATATATATTAGTAATATATGTACGTACTTGCATGCATTCTTCTCTTATTCTTTCACACACTTATTCACTGAGATAAAAAGTATTCGAACCATTCTCAAAGACTTACAAGTCGTGTGGTATTCTATTGGAAGCAAAGAAAGGAAATCGGGTTGAAATAAATATATAACGTTTGGGTTATATAGCTTAGATGTGATTTTCTTGTGTTCTTTTCTACCTATCTCTACTCTTGATCACCTCTAAGGTGTTTGTAAGTTTCCTACACTCGTTTCTAATCCATTTCACACGTTATTTTTTAGTCATGCACTTTGTGGTTATTGTTTCGAACGTATATACTTTGCACGTTTATTTCACGTACATATTTATTCTTAGTACACGAAACGTGATTAGCCTCTATCTTGGAAGGCCTAGGAATCACGTAGCACACACAGTTCACTATAGTTGTAACGTTTCAAGCATATCACGCATCCATTTCAAATTGCATCCATCGTATGAAATTTAGTATAACACTTAGTAAATAATTCTAAGTTTTCAAGATATAAAACCGGTCCAAACATGCCAAAAAACACGAGTATAACATTGAATTTCATTTAACGATAGTACCATATTTTTTCACGACGCCATAGACCACCTAGCAAACTAACATTTTCATGTAAACAACTTGTAAAAATAATCACGTTTTGACAACACAATCGAACCATTTTGAATCTACACAAACCGGATTTCAAACTAAACTATATTAATAAAAACCTTATATTTTCGATTGGGCTTAACTAAAGCCCATTAAGTAATTAAAATCCGTAAGCCCACTGGGCCTATAATAAATGTTTTTAGAATAATAAAAATGACCCAAAGCCAAGCCCAAAACTTTTTCTATGCCCTCGCCTCCAAAACTCTTAACGGGCCTATTATTGTTCGTTAAGTGGCCCATAAGCTAAAAATTAAGCTTTTGAATAAATAAGCAGTTAAAATAAGCTTGTTACTTAATAAATATGCTTCGGAAATTTTTAGAAAAGTTTCATAATCATTTTTGCAAAATTGGACTAAAAATGTAACGCGACGACACCTAGAAGCACTAAATGTGTAAATATTCAAAATAAAGGACTAAACATGTAAATACAGAAATCTAAGGGTAAAATGTAATAAAAATTAATATTATAAGGTTAGTATTGATTATTGGACAAATTAGAGGACTATAGTTGAAAAATATATAAAAAGGACTAACGGTGTAACGCAAGTATTGTTAGTGTAAAAATGGTAAAATTGGAAAAGGAGACAAAGACTAAACGTAACTTATTTATCATTCTTATTTATTTTCTATTTTCGTCAATTTATTTCATAGCATGTTTAAACTTATATATATATATATATATATATATATATATATATATATATATATATATATATATATATATATATATATATATATATATATATATATATATATATATATATATATATATATATATATTATTTAACGTAACGTTAATAATATATATAACGATATTTTAAAAAGTTAAGATTTTACTTACGATTAAAAAGGAAAAACTTCGATGGATAATTTAAAAATCATATTTTGTCATGTCATGCATATCACAAGATTTTCACTGCACATCACTTAATCGTCATAACGAATATCTAATATTCGTTATTTTCTTCGTAATTACCGAATAGTTTTGGTCAAGTTCTTAGATAAATTTATTTATCAGGTTGTGTTTCGAAGCCATTTTCATAAAATTCGTCCGACTTTATTTTCTTTGTTTTCAGTATCAATCAAGGTGAGTCATAGCCTCACAGTTACTTATCTTCAAAACTCCGTGAGGGGGATACATGTTACAAATAGATCGCAAGTATTTTCTGTATGCTTTCCTGACTGATATATGCCTAAGTTAGCTATTGCCAAAAGACCCTTATTCATGAGCCATTAATCACTGCGGTGAACGCGAATATAATGAATAGATCTATTTAAGGTTTGACAGCCTGTCTCATTAATACTTGACGGAATGCCATTATGCATGTGGTTAGTCGTATTAGTCGTGATAATTATATTTGAGTAAAAATAGGAACTGGCAAATCACCTATTACACGAGGGCAAATTTATCATTGATTTGATAAACACCCGCCGTTTACGGTATTTGTTTACGTTTACGTGTCATGAGACTTAGAGCAATATGTGAACTGCAATATCAACATTTTCAAACTAATTGTATTTTCCAATACAATCTTACTTGTGTATCAAAATGATTATTAAATTCAAACTCTATGATTTCACTCAACAATTTTGTTGACTTTTAAGCATGTATCTCAGGTATTTAGCAGGGGAAGCAAGCATGGAACGGGCGGCAAAAAAATCTTCAAATTATGTTTACTTTATTTCAATAATGATGTAAAATAAATGATGTTTGATTTAGTTCAAAACATCAAGTTTTTATAATACTCTGATACGGACCTATTGTATTTCAAATTTTTATAAATGAAATTATGTTTTAAAACGTCTCTTTTGAGCCATTTTCTATCATTATGACTTCGATCCTCACCGTAACACCCTAATTTCTATTCCGCTGCCGCATTTCAAATTAGGGGGTGTTACAGATTGGCATCAGAGACATAGTTATAGAGAACCAAATGTTTTCAAACATTGAACTATAACCACACTTTCAAATAAATTAAATTTTCATCATATAAATTTTGCCCGCCGTGCCTGCTTGCTATCGTACTCCGTTAGTTAATCATTAAGCTATGATATTTTGATTTTGATATGTTAAAATTTGGTATTCTGTGGTGATAACAAATTCTTATTCTGCGCTATTTATGAATTGTTACAGTATTATTTCAATATGAGTATGTTCGACTCCGACTCTGATATTTCCGTCGCATCCGTTACTTCGCCTGTTTATCGTTCTACTTTTGTACCTGACGTTGTTTCCCAAGAAACAGAACCTTTCGAGCAAGACGAAATTGCTACAACGCCTGAAAATCCCGATGCTTTTGTTTTACCGACACCATTACCACGTCATGATTTTAATTCATATGCACCCGATCACCTACTCAACCTTTTTAGCCAAACTTATCCGTATAATTTTCACCCAAGAGAACAAATCCCTGAGGAAGATATACCTACATCCAGCCGTCTTCGTATTTCTGATTCTATTCCTCCACTTTCACCATCATTACCCTATCCGCCTGGTTTTACTCCCCCAGCTCATATTGATGAAACTGGCGAGAGTGCTAGGATGGAAATTCCCTCTACCCTTTCACCTTCTGTAGTAGTCGAGCGATTGGAGCATCACGAAGATCAGATAGACTCGCTTCTTCAGATGATTGATCATCTTTCGATCATTCAGGTACTACCCACAACACCTTACATAACCTTATAGCCGATAGGATAGAGTTGCAGCAAGGGTTAGCTCAGATGCATTCGGATATCTCTAAGACACGTTCTTTCGCGATATCATTGCGAAGAGAGGGACAAAACCGTACTTGGGAAGCCCAACTTGCACACCGAAGAGCAGATACATTGGAAAACATCGTAGGAGATATGAAGATGCAACATCATACCGAGATGCAAGAGCTCCGAACTCAGATCTTAGAGATGGGAGGACATGTGGACATACCTAATCATTAGAGGCAGTTAGTATTTGTACTAGTAATAAGGCATTCAAGCCTGCCGCATGTGGCATTTAATAAGCTTGTATCGTTTTGTTATAACAACTCAACTGATTAAGTTATTAATGTTATGCTGTTGGTTTTGATATTACTATATACAAATGTTAACTTATGCTTATGGTTGTTCATGTGTATTATAAATGCATCTAACATATCGGAATGATTATGACTGTTGTATCGAAATAAAAACTACATATGGTGCCCAATTATTATTAAGACTCATAAATATTTAGTTCCCTACTTCACAAGAACCTTTAAATAAGTTGTTGTTTAAAATTCTAAATGCTATATTTTTGTATTATTAATAGAAAAATGGAGCATGCAAGTAGCGAAAACTCTAACCCGGAAGTGATCATGACCCCCACTGGGGTTCAGAGAATGATTGCTGAGGGAATATCTGCAGCTCGTGAAGCGGATCGTTTGAATAATACCAATGGTGCAAATCGTGAATCTAATACAGTTACTCCACGTAATTGTACTTACAAGGATTTCATGACTTGCAAGCCAACAAACTTCAAAGGAATTGAAGGAGTGACTGAAATGGCACATTGGTTTGAGCATACTGAGACAGTCTTCAAGAGGAGTGGTTGTCCTGAGAATAGCAAAGTTACCTTTGCTACAGGAACTCTTCAAGGAGAGGCACTATCGTGGTGGAACACTACTGCGAATGCTATGGGTCCAGATGAAGCTTTCAGACTTTCGTGGAATGAGTTGAAAAATAAAATGTTGAAGAAGTATTGTCCAAGGACAGAGATTCGAAAACTGGAAGATGAATTTCATCAGCTAGTTGTAAGGTACAATGACCTGAAGACATACGACAGAAAGTTTCTGGAGTTGTCAGTGCTGTGTCCAACTATAGTACCCGATGTTGAACAAGCATTGGAGAAATACATGGAGGGACTACCACCATCCATTGAAGGAGATGTTACCTCATCGAATCTAAAGACAGTAGAAGAAGCTATGGAGCTTGCACAGAGATTGTTAACCCGGGTGATCAAAAGAGGTTCTAGCTCTGTGATCAATGAGCATAAGAGAAGTGCTGACAACCGTGGGAATAACAATAGCAACAACCGCAGCTACAACAACAGTTACAGTGGTAACCGGAGCTACAACAACAGTTACAGTGGTAACCGGAGCTACAACAACAACAACAATCAAAGCAGCAACCGCAGCAGAGATAAATAGCAGAACCGTAGTAATCATCATCAACAACAAAATCGTAGGCAAGAAGCTACCAGAGCTTATGCAGCAGTGCCTGCAGAAAGCAAAGGTTATGCCGGAACTCTACCCCCATGTAACAAATGCAACATGCATCATACTGGAGCATGTAAGGCTGCTTGTGGCAACTGTAGAAGAATTGGTCATATGACAAGGGACTGTCGAGCGACTGGAGCCAACACACAACCGATAGCAGTAAAGTGCCATGGTTGTGGAGAAGTTGGACATTACAGAACTCAATGTCCGAAATTTGCCAATAATGTTGCCCGAGGAAGAGCGTATGTACTTGGTGATGGGAACACAACGCAGAATTCTGATGTTGTTACTGGTACGTTCCTATTAAATCAACAAGATGCTAAGATATTATTTGATTCAGGAGCAGATAAAAGTTTTGTGTCTACTTCGTTTGCCGCAATTCTAAATATTACTCCTGTAGAATTAGATACTATCTATGAAATAGAATTAGCAGATGGAAATATTTTAAGTACCAATACCCTAATCGAAAACTGCACCTTAACCCTTCTAAATAAATCTTTCCCTATCAATCTTATGCCCATCCAATTGGGAAGTTTTGATGTCATCATTGGTATGGATTGGTTATCTAAACACCGTGCCAGAATAATTTGTGATGAGAAAATCATCCAAATTCCATTCGACGGTGAAACCTTAATCATCCAAGGTGATAAACCTAAAACTTCTTTCAATATTATTTCGTACGCCAAGACGATGAAATACATAAGCAAAGGATGACATGTATTTCAAATCCAAGTAATGGGAGGAGAAACAAAAGAAAAGAAGAAACAACTTGATGAAGTGTCAGTTGTAAGAGAATTTTCTGATGTATTTCCCGAAGACTTACCTGGAATCCCACCAACCCGTCAAGTAGAATTCCGAATCAATTTAGTGCCTGGAGCAGCACTAGTTGCAAAAGCACCATATCGATTAGCACCCTCCGAAATGAAAGAATTATCTGAACAGTTAAAAGAACTATCAGATAAAGGTTTCATTCAACCAAGTTCATCCCCTTGGGGAGCACCAATCCTATTTGTCAAAAAGAAAGATGGAACGTTCCGAATGTGTATCGATTACAGAGAGTTGAACAAACTCACGGTAAAGAATCGATATCCATTACCACGGATCGACGATCTATTTGACCAATTATAAGGATCAAGTGTTTACTTAAAAATCGATCTAAGATCAGGATATCATCAATTAAGAGTTATGGAAGAGGACATTCCCAAGACAGCTTTTAGAACACGATACGGACATTATGAATTTCAGGTGATGCTATTTGGTCTTACCAAAGCACCAGCTATATTCATGGATTTAATGAACCGAGTATGCAAACCATACTTGGATAAATTCGTTATTGTGTTCATTGATGATATTTTAATCTATTCGCGCAATAAAGAAGAGCATGCCGAACACTTAAGGACTATTTTGGAGTTACTTAAGAAGGAAAAGTTGTACGCCAAGTTTTCCAAATGTGATTTTTGGATTTCTACCGTTCAATTTTTAGGCCATATCATCAACAACATAGGTATCCACGTAGATCCCGCGAAGATAGAAGCAGTTAAAGGTTGGACGTCACCCACCTCCCCAACCGAGATTCGCCAATTCTTAGGTCTCGCTGGTTACTACCGGAGATTTATAGAAGGTTTTTCAAAGATTGCAAAACCATTGACGGAACTAACCCAGAAAAACAAGAAGTATAACTGGGAAGAAAAACAAGAGTCAGCATTTCAACTGCTGAAACAGAAGCTTTGTGAAGCACCAACATTAGCATTACCAGAAGGCAATGAGGACTTTGTAGTGTATTGTGACGCATCTCATCATGGTTTAGGTGCGGTACTAATGCAAAGAGACAAAGTTATAGCCTATGCTTCACGACAGCTGAAGAAGAATGAAGAAAACTACACCACTCATGATCTAGAATTAGGAGCAATAGTTTTTGCTCTTATGATATGGAGACATTACCTATATGGTACAAAGTGTACGGTTTTCACCGATCACAAGAGTCTACAGCATATACTAGATCAGAAGGAGCTAAACATGAGTCAAAGAAGATGGTTAGAATTACTCAATGACTACGACTGTGAAATTCGTTACCACCCTGGTAAAGCGAATGTAGTAGCCGATGCATTGAGTAGAAAAGATAGAATTAAACCTATTAGAGTTCGATCTCTAGGAATGACAATTCATTCGCCACTTCCAGCTCAAATCATCAAAGCTCAAACAGAAGCTCTACAAGAAGAAAATCGGAAATATGAGAAAATTGACAGAAGGTCAAACCTGGAAGATCAGGTTGACAGAATGCCAAATAATGAAAAAGAATTTGTGAGAAGAAATGATGGAATGTTATGTTTTAAGGAAAGATATTGGATTCCTCTCTTTGGAGGTATTCGAGACCTTATCATGCATGAATCTCATAAATCCGAATATTCTATTCATCCCGGTTCCAATAAGATGTACCAAGATATTAAGAAGAATTATTGGTGGCCAAATATGAAAGCTGATATCGCCGAGTACGTTGGTAAATGTTTAACCTGCTCTAGAGTAAAGGCAGAGACTCAGAAACCATCAGGATTACTCGTGCAACCAGAAATTCCGGTCTGGAAATGGGAACGAATCACCATGGATTTTATTACCAAATTACCAAAGACTTCGACCAGATTAGACACAATCTGGGTTATCATCGATCGATTAACCAAGTCTGCACATTTTCTACCAATCAAGGAAACTGACGAGATGGAAACACTCGCTCAGTTGTATTTTAAGGAAATTGTGATTAGACATGGGGTACCAATATCTATTATTTCTGATAGAGATAGCCGATTCACCTCAAGATTTTGGGAATCGCTACAGAAATCTCTTGGTACTAGGTTAGATATGAGCACCGCTTATCATCCGCAAACCGATGGACAAAGTGAGAGAACAATCCAAACCTTGGAAGACATGCTCCGAGCATGTGTGATTGATTTCGGAAAAAGGTTGGGATAGACACTTGCCATTAGTTGAATTCTCGTACAATAACAACTACCATGCCAGCATAAAGGCTGCACCTTTTGAGGCACTGTACGGAAGGAAGTGCAGATCACCAATCTGTTGGACAGAAGTTGGTGATATGCAACTCACCGGACCAGAGCTAATACATGATACTACAGAGAAGATATTCCAAATCAAGCAACGCTTGTAAGCTGCTCGTGACAGACAGAAAAGTTATGCTGATGTCAGGAGAAAGCCTATGGAATTTCACGTAGGAGACAAAGTCATGTTGAAGGTTTCGCCATGGAAAGGAATGATTCGCTTTGGAAAACGTGGAAAGTTAAATCTGAGGTATATTGGACCTTTCAAAATTCTGGAGAGAATTGGTTCAGTTGCTTATAAGTTAGAACTTCCGGAAGAACTCAGTAGGGTACATCCTACGTTTCACGTATCCCAACTCAAGAAATGTTTGTCAGACGATACTCTCGTCATTCCACTAAAAGAGATTAGATTGGACGACAAACTAGTGTTCACAGAAGAGCCTGTGGAAATAATGGATAGAGGAGTAAAACAACTCAAACAGAATCGTATCCCTATTGTGAAAGTAAGATGGGACTCTAAGCGAGGACCGACTTACACATGGGATAGAGAAGATAGATTCCGTGAGAAATATCCGCACTTATTTTCATAGAACGCACTTGTTAGATTTCTTAAAATCGAATTTCGGGACGAAATTCAGAATGACAAGTGGGTACTGTAGAACCATGTAAAAATTTCTTGTAATTAAATCGTTAATAAATAAATAATCCTTCGTTATTGTTTCTAATTCCCATTTTCTCGGAAAAATTTGAAATTTTTCTTATTATATTATTTTGGCGATTTTCACAAAATAATATAATTCACGAAATGACGGAATTAATCCTCGACATGTTACACGAAACCTAAACTTTTTGTTTAATCCTAAACCTAAATCCTAATTCTAATTATATTTAGTAAATATAATTTAAATTCCTAATTACTTAATTAATCCCAACCGGACCCTTAATAACTTTCGGCCCACACCACCTTTACTATTCATAAGCCCACGAACCTAAGCCCAAAATCCAATTTAAGTAATTTTCATCCGTTCGACTTAGTTCACACCCTCCCCAAAACACATCGTTTATTTTTAAATCTTCTACACGACCCACGTATTTTATTTTATCATCACATTAACCTACTAGCCAACTATTAGTGTGTCAATTCTCACGTCCATACGTTGAGTTTTGATACGTTTTTAAGAGGCAAAGTATTTGACCCTTGCACACCCAAATCGATTTACAATATATTCAAAACTTAACCGTTTTGAATCTCGTTTGTTTCTAATCGTTCCTAATATTATTCCTGAGATGATTCTAAGCTCAAATGTTAAAGAAGATCATGTATAAATATGTTGTGTACGATTTTGTAAATCGTATGCATGGAAAATTGCTTGGTCGACATAGAGTATGATTCACCCAACATCTCCCTTCTTTTGTGCTCTCACCACACTCCCTAAACTATTATAAAATGTTCATCTAAGAGCTCGTACTGACATTGCAAATAGTACGAAGAATTCACTTTGAATTTCTCTACTAAACGTTATATATATTAGTAATATATGTACGTACTTGCATGCATTCTTCTCTTATTCTTTCACACACTTATTCACTGAGATAAAAAGTATTCAAACCATTCTCAAAGACTTACAAGTCGTGTGGTATTGTATTGGAAGCAAAGAAAGGAAATCGGGTTGAAATAAATATATAACGTTTGGGTTATATAGCTTAGACGTGATTTTCTTGTGTTCTTTTCTACCAATCTCGACTCTTGATCACCTCTAAGGTGTTTGTAAGTTTCCTACACTCGTTTCTAATCTATTTCACACGTTATTATTTAGTCATGCACTTTGTGGTTATTGTTTTGAACGTATATACTTTGCACGTTTATTTCACGTACACATTTATTCTTAGTACACGAAACGTGATTAGCCTCTATCTTGGAAGGCCTAGGAATCACGTAGCACACACAATTCACTATAGTTGTAACGTTTCAAGCATATCACGCATCCATTTCAAATTGCATCCATCGTATGAAATTTAGTATAACACTTAGTAAATAATTCTAAGTTTTCAAGATATAAAACCGGTCCAAACATGCCACAAAACACGAGTATAACATTGAATTTCATTTAACGATAGTACCATATTTTTTCACGACGCCATAGACCACCTAGCAAACTAACATTTTCATGTAAACAACTTGTAAAAATAATCACGTTTTGACAACACAATCGAACCATTTTGAATCTACACAAACCGGATTTCAAACTAAACTTTATTAATAAAAACCTTATATTTTCGATTGGGCTTAACTAAAGCCCATTAAGTAATTAAAATCCGTAAGCCCACTGGGCCTATAATAAATGTTTTTAGAATCATCAAAATGACCCAAAGCCAAGCCCAAAACTTTTTCTATGCCCTCGCATCCAAAACTCTTAACGGGCCTATTATTGTTCGTTAAGTGGCCCATAAGCTAAAAATTAAGCTTTTGAATAAATAAGCAGTTAAAATAAGCTTGTTACTTAATAAATAAGCTTCGGAAATTTTTAGAAAAGTTTCATAATAATTTTTGCAAAATTGGACTAATAATGTAACGCGACGACACCTAGAAGGACTAAATGTGTAAATATTGAAAATAAAGGACTAAACATGTAAATACAGAAATCTAAGGGTAAAATGTAATAAAAATTAATATTATAAGGTTAGTATTGATTATTGGACAAATTAGAGGACTATAGTTGAAAAATATATAAAAAGGACTAACGGTGTAACACAAGTATCGTTAGTGTAAAAATGGTAAAATTGGAAAAGGAGACAAAGACTAAACGTAACTTATTTATCATTCTTATTTATTTTCTATTTTCGTCAATTTATTTCATAGCATGTTTAAACTTTATATATATATATATATATATATATATATATATATATATATATATATATATATATATATATATATATATATATATATATATATATTATTTAACGTAACGTTAATAATATATATAACGATATTTTAAAAAGTTAAGATTTTACTTACGATTAAAAAGGAAAAATTCAATGGATACTTTAAAAATCATATTTTGTCATGTCATGCATATCACAAGATTTTCACTGCACATCACTTAATCGTCATAACGAATATCTAATATTCGTTATTTTCTTCGTAATTACCGAATAGTTTTGGTCAAGTTCTTAGAGAAATTTATTTATCAGGTTGTGTTTCGAAGCCGTTTTCATAAAATTCGTCCGACTTTATTTTCTTCGTTTTCAGTATCAATCAAGGTGAGTCATAGCCTCACATTTACTTATTTTCAAAACTCCGTGAGGGGGATACATGTTACAAATAGATCGCAAGTATTTTCTGCATGCTTTCTTGACTGATATATGCCTAAGTTAGCTATTGCCAAAAGACCCTTATTCATGAGCCATTAATCACTGCGGTGAACGCGAATATAATGAATCGATCTATTTAAGGTTTGACAGCCTGTCCCATTAATACTTGACGGAATGCCATTATGCATGTGGTTAGTCGTATTAGTCGTGATAATTATATTTGAGTAAAAATAGGAACTGGCAAATCACCTATTACACGAGGGCAAATTTATCATTGATTTGATAAACACCCGCCGTTTACGGTATTTGTTAACGTTTGCGTGTCATGAGACTTAGAGCAATATATGAACTGCAATATCAACATTTTCAAACTGATTGTATTTTCCAATACAATCTTACTTGTGTATCAAAATGATTATTAAATTCAAACTCTATGATTTCACTCAACAATTTTGTTGACTTTTAAGCATGTATCTCAGGTATTTAGCAGGGGAAGCAAGCATGGAACGGGCGGCAAAAAAATCTTCAAATTATGTTTACTTTATTTCAATAATGATGTAAAATAAATGATGTTTGATTTAGTTCAAAACATCAAGTTTTTATAATACTCTGATAAGGACCTATTGTATTTCAAATTTTTATAAATGAAATTATGTTTTAAAACGTCTCTTTTGAGCCGTTTTCTATCATTATGACTTCGATCCTCACCGTAATACCCTAATTTCTATTCCGCTGCCGCATTTCAAATTAGGGGGTGTTAGATCCATCCACATTTCTCCACATGCCAAATTGTTTGAAAACCAAGGGAGGCTCCCTTTGATCCTAGCCATCCAATTCAAACCATTTCATCTCAACCCTCTATCACATTCTTCCCCCCCAAGCATTGGAATATTCCTTGGCATATTCTTTCTATCTTTTCTATGCCATGTGAGGAGATACACTTCTACCCCTTCCAAATTACCCTATTTACACTTTAAACCCTTGGTAATTTGGTTTCTCGTTAAACACTTCACAAATGATTTTCCAAATTGGCTATTTGAGTTGGTAAACCTTAGAATGATTAATGTTAAGGTTTAGTGTAAAGTACAATTGGGGGTTTAGCAAGGTAAGGCATTTATAATGCCAAACACCCAAAGCCTCGGAAATATTTTCCTGGGTGTCTCGCACGCCTCCCACGCGTCAACGCGTGGGTGACGCGCCGGCCTCGGTAAAATATTCCCAAGTTGGGTCTTTGCCTATAAATACCATGCCTTGCCTCTTGTATTCCTCACCCCTTGCTATTATTCTTTCTCTCTAAACACTCTCAAATCTCTCAATCTCTCTATCTCTAATCTTGTGTTCTTGATTTCCATACTAACATCTTTGGAAGAACACATCTACTTGCAAGGGAAGAATCACAAGAACCTAATCCACTCTTGTGATTGTGTCGAGGGTCTTCTTATCTTTACCCTTTCTACTACAATCGAGTCTCTAGGTTAGGTTAGGACTTGATTGAACAAACATTCATTCATCCATTCAATTGTTTATAAGGGAAGTCTTGTGTCTTGGTGACCAAGCCTAGATCATTGGGGATCTAGTTGGGGTTTGATACTTCCGGGTGGAAGTCTTGGTAGAGATCTTTGTGATCCTTAGGTGAAGTCGAATCGCGAGATTCTTTTGGGTGGTTTCCGAGGGCGGAATACCGTTGGTGAGTAACTCCTTCTTTGTGAGCATCGATATTGGTGAATATCGGTAGAGTGAATTATAACGGTTTGTAGTCCACCGAAAGGATTATACTAGTGAATAGTATCGGAGTCGCGGATTCGCAACTGGACGTACGTATGGTATAAACCCCCCATCCCGAACCAGTATATATCGTGGTGTCTCTCTTTACTCGCTTTATATACTTTGTTTGTGTTTGTGGTTGTTTGGATTGATTACACAACCACTTGGTTTCCTTGAGGCTTAAAGTTTTTAAACGTCTTAGAAGCCTAAGAAACCGTATTCACCCCCCCCCCTCTACGGTTCTACAGAACTCTTTTCAAGATATGAGCAATCAGATGTGCAACTTGAGAATGACAACGTATTAATTGAAGTTGATGATGGAGTTGATGAAGAAGATCAAGTTGTTCAACCACAAGGGAATGCATTGGATCGACAATATATGACTAATTTAAGAGATCAGATCGCGCAATAATTAGTGCAAGTGATTTAACTTGGGTCCTAATTTGATACATGTTTGTAGTACTTTGATAATTTATGTGCTTTGCAATTTTTATGTTTTGAACCATTATGTATTAGTATAATTTGAACCATATGTATTGTCTTTAATACTCCATCTTTTAAGCGATATTCGTATATTTTGAACAATTATGTATTGTTTTTAATACTCCGTATGTTAAGCGTTTGGTTGGTTTGCACTCAATAGCACAAATAACTAGTGAAAAAGAAAAAGGAAATGAAAAAAAAAAGAAAAAGAAAAAGGTATTTCAAAAGCATAAAAAAATACTAGTGAAAAAGAAAAAAAAAAGAAAAGGAAAGAAATACTTCAATAGCACAAAAAACAAATGGTCTTCTTCTTGCAGATGAAGAGCTTCAAATGTACCTCTTCTTCTGCAAGCATGGTTTGCAGATGAAGAGGTAAAAGCTCTGAAAAAACAAATGACACCTAAGTTTGCTAAACAATTGTACTTAGGGCATCCACTATTGTGGTTTATAAAAAGGTTTATAAAATTATGAAGAGGTCTAAAAACTTGTAAATCATAGTGAACATCCATTTCAAACTTACGTGGCATGAAGAGGTCTAGAATATTGAACATTTTCATAATTTAATGCATTTGAATTATGTGAAATGTTTATAAAACTTGAAAAGGTTTACACATATTGGGGATAGGTCTATAAAATAAAAAGATTTATAAATTAATGTCAAAACACAATTATAGACCTTTAGAAAGGTTTACCATAGTGGATGCCCTTAAAGAACAACAAAGAGCTTTTGGTGTGGTAGTAATTAATTTGTTTCGTTAACCCGAATGACTTTAAAAATCAATTTTAAAAATGATCCGAGAATCATGTTCTAAATAAGTAGTTCCAAAATATATTTGTCTTGTTTGACTTATTAATATCCACAAATTGGTTATGTGCTTAAACATCCCTCACCTAGGAGAACTTAATTAACAATGGCTACTCGAGATGAAGAGTCAGTTTTTCTTGTCACAAAAAGGTAGTTTGAACTATATATACTTGTGCTATTTTTCTAACCAGAGCATTAAAGACAATCACAAGATTCTAATATCCAAGAAAATCATCCTACGGTGCCAATGTTTTGACCGTAACAAATTTTTTGATTTTTTGTGTTTTGGTTAAATTTCTTGTGTTTTACGGTATGCCGTTGTTACCCGATCAAACAAGGGAATAGGCTTAGAAGTATGCAAACAATTGGCTTCAAAAGGGGTTTTAGTCGTCTTAACTGCTAGAGATGAGCACAAAGGCAAAGAGGCAATGGAAACTCTTGTAGGTTGTGGTTTTTTCCACACGAGAATCTAGTTTTTCATCAACTTGATGTGCTAGATGTTAGTTTTAACGGATAAAAATTAATGGATATGTCCGGACTCGAACACGAGACTTCGGGATTGCACACTTTACGTATGAGTTTCAATTAATTAATAATTATTGTTTTAGTGACAAATAATTATTAAATTCACGAAATAAGCACTTAACGGTACTTAACGACCGTTAGACGAAAGTTAAAGGACTAGAGATGAAACTAGAAGGCAAGAAGGTTCCGGAATATCCCTATGGGATAATGTTTGGCTGAAAACCACAATCCCACATGGATTAGGATTGTTTTTTGCTCCAAGTTTGAGATAGTATAAATACATGACCTCTTGTATTCATTCTTCTCATCCCTTGGTTCATTAGCAAGCCAATTCACTTTCTCATCTCTCTTTCTTTGAGCTATAGTCGATCCTTGTGATCATCTAAGGCTCATTAGTAGTGCTTGCTCGTAAATTAAGAACCTAGCTTTTCTAATTGAAACGCTATTAGTACGTGTGTTCGAGAACGAGATGTTAGCATACTTTTGCTAACAAGGTGATTGCCCACTCGACTACCTTATAGTTGATCCCCATTTAAATCCTATCAGGGTTTATAGTTTTTGTTCATTGATTTCTTGTTCTTGCTAGAAATCACAAAGGTACGCATCCTTTTATATTCGGTTAATTTAATTACTTGTATTTGATCTATTTCCGCTGCGTACTCTTTGATGTTTATGTGTTTATATTATTGTTATGATTCACATATTCCAACAGTGGCATCAAGAGCCGTTAATAAATTGTAATTAATTACCGAAACACATAAAATTGAATTGTTATGATTATTACATGCTTGGTGTTCTTATGTTTTTTAAATTTTTCATAAACCCTAGATTTTTTTTTTAAATTGTCGATTTATATATATTTTTTTATAAATGTCGATTTTTTTTGAAAAAGAAAATTAGGGTTTTGAATTTTGTTATAAAACTTGTAGAAACCCTAGGTTGCATGTAATATTTATGTGTATATAAATGGATATTGGTGATATGCCATTTTGGTTGCGTTCCTTAATTGACATGATTATATGTTATAATATGTGCAATGTGGGCATCCACGACAAACCATGCATGTGTTGTTATAGATTATAATGATTTGTTGATTTCATGCTTATTTTATGCGATTTGATTATAATTGATATGGTTGTTTAGTAAATATTATGACTATAAAGATTACTAAATTTAATTAATTATAAAATTAGGGAAGACCCTATTAAAATCGTGTATTAATCAATTGTGTGTTTTAAATTGATTTAATTTGCATGTCCATTATTGTTGTTGTTTGTTTATTTTATTTAATTACTTTTGTTTTATATGTTATGTGACATGATAGTCACAAAAGGGTAATTTCAAAAATAAAATATTAAACGGATTTAATAATGGTGAAATCTTGTTTTGAGCTTACAAATAAATCTTGAACTTTTGGTTGGTTGATCGCGACTGTATTAAGTGGTTGGAAGGTGAAGCTATTTTTGACAAACTATTAAAGTGGGTATAAGGTGGCTTAGCATTAAATTGCGGCCTTAGTGAGCCTCAATTCTGGCTTGACGCTCGCCTGTGAGTCAAATTTAGTTTTACCCAACAACCATGATAACTACGAAGCACTTAAGGCAAAGTTGTAAGTTTCTCAACGCCTCAATCAAAACTTTGGAGATTTAAGCTCGTAAAGAAACTAATGAGTAAAGGTTTTTTACATGAAAACATATGTTACAAGATGAATGCATGTCATCTTTGTACATATATTTTGATTACACACATCAAATTTACTACCCTTAAATTTAAGTTATATGCCATCCAATGAAAAGGAAACACCTGAAATTGGGTCTACGTCAGGGCGTAACTTGGTTAGATTGCAATGGAAGGGCAAATTACATGATTTCATCACTAGCAGATCAACTTGTGGTGGAATTATGTAAGTTTGCTGTTTCTTAAGTTGGTTAACTTAACTGAGTTGATAGCGGGTTCAGATCACTCAAGGCATAAGATGGGGATAAAACATGCTTACATTGCAACTGCGGTTGGCAAATATGTAAATCCCATCCTTTCTAGGAATTGCAATTGAATATTGGCAATTGGGACACATCTCGTACCTTATTGAATACCGTCATCACTAGCAGATCAACTGATGTGATGAACCTATATCAATTTGGATCCTAGTTTTCAATGTAAAATTAAATGGTTATATGTTTATGAACCAAGGGTATTTAATTTTCTTGAAATTTTATTATCGAAAGTACTAACTTTTGAATTTTTTTCTGTAGAAATGGCTACACTTGAAAACACTAATATGAGCAACATGAGTTCTGCGTTCAAGCAAATGATTGATTGAGACAAGTTGACTGGTGAAAATTTCAATGATTGGTTTCGATCCTTAAGAATCACCTTAAGGATGGCCAAAAGATATGATTATCTTGGTGAACCTCTACCTGCGAAACCTGCTGATGATGCAACACAAGCACAGAAGGATGCATACAATGTTACATATGAAAAGCACAATGATGTAGCTTATCTCATGTTGGCTGGGATGGATACTCAATTGCAGAAATAGTTTGAGTACTATGGACCCAGGGACATGATTGATGAACTCAGACGAATGTTTGAGAAACCGCCTGATGCAGAATTATATGACTTAATAGAATCTCTGCACAATTGTAAGCAGGAAGCAGGAAAATCCGTGAGTGCCCACGTATTGTCAATGAAACATCATTTGGACCAATTGGAGCGACTCGGTTGTGGATATCAGGAAAGCGTATGTATTGGTCTCATCCTGCGATCCCTTAATTAGGATTTGTATAGTGAGTTTGTACGCAACTACAATATGCATTGCAAGGGGAAGACAGTAAGTGAAGTTCATGCAATGCTTATTGACTATGAGAAAGGCCTGAATAAGAAGGCACCTACACCTGCTGTAATGGCGATACAAGGAGGTAGGATCACCAAGAAGAAACATAACAAACCGCAAAATGCGAACTACAAGGGTAAAGGAGCTGGTAATGGAAAAGGCAAACAAGTTGCGACTCACCAACAGAAGCCTAAGAAGCAAATTCCTAAGGAAACTCCCAACAATGATATGGCTTCTTGTCACTATTGCAACACTCCTGGTCATTGGAAGCGGAACTATCAATTGTTACTAGAGGAGTTGCGCCTCAGCAAGAGTAAAATGCCTGGTAATGTCGCAAGCACTTCAGGTATGTTTATGATTGAATTATTTTCTTTTCCTCTTAAGAATAATTTCTGGATATATGATACAGGATGTGGAACTCACATTTGTAATACGTCACAGGGACTTAGAGGAGCAAGGAAGCTGGCCTATGGAGAAAGATACTTGTACGTAGGGAATGGCATACGTGCAGCAGTTGAAGCCATAGGGACTTTCGATTTAGTTTTACCTTCGGGGTTGATACTAGTATTGAATAATTGTCATTATTCACCCTCTATTGTTAGGGGTGTTGTTTCAGTTTCTTTGTTATTGGATAATGGTTTTGTTCACACATTTATTAATAATGGAATTTCTGTTTCTTTAAATAATGTTTTTTTTTACTTTAATGCAATTCCAATAAATGGTGTGTTTGAAATTGATATGGAAAATTCCATGTCCAATAGAAATAATTCTGTGTATAGCATTAGCAATAAGAGAATCAAGTCTAACTTGGATTCGTCTTATCTTTGGCACTGTCGTCTTGCTCATATAGGCAAGGATTGCATGGAAAGCTGCAACATGATGGGCTTTTGCAAAAGATCAATGATGAATCATTTGATAAATGCAAATCCTGCATATCTGGGAAGATGACAAGGAAACCTTTTTCACATCAAGTGGAAAGGGCAACAGAACTACTTGGATTAATACACACTGATGTATGTGGCCCACTTAGACATGTGTCAAAACGCGGTGCTAGCTACTTCATAACCTTCACGGATGATTATAGTCGTTATGGTTATGTTTATTTACTTAAACATAAACATGAAATCTTTAATACCTTCAAGGTTTTCAAAAGTGAAGTAGAATTACAACTCGGTAAGAAGATTAAGGCACTTCGATCTGATAGAGGCGGTGAATATTTAAGCCAAGAGTTTAAAGATTATCTAACTGAGTGTGGCATAGTCCAGCATCTCACGGCTCCTTATACTCCACAGCAAAATGGTGTATCTGAAAGCAGAAATCGTACTTTGCTCGACATGGTTTAATCTTACATCTCTACCCTTATCCTTTTGGGATTATGCCCTTGAAACTGCAATTTGCATATTGAATATGGTTCCAACTAAGGTTGATAAGACTCCATATGAATTATGGACAGGAAAAGCTCCCAACTTTTCTTACTTAAATGTCTGGGGTTGTGACGCGTTTGTTAAACGTGATTCACCAGATAAACTCCAACAAAGATCTGTTAAGTGTATCTTCGTAGGATACCTAAAGGAAACAATGGGTTACTACTTTTACTTTCCATCAGAGAATAAAGTCATTGTGGCTAGGTATGGAGATTTCTTAGAAAAGAATCTCATATCTTAAGAATTCAGTGGGAGAGTTTATGGTCTAGAAGATGAAGATACATCACCTTCTGAAAACACTAGCTTACTTCCTGTGGAACCTGAAAGTTTAGGTCCTCCACCTGAAGTGGAAGTGGTACCCATTCGCAGATCTTCAAGACCTGTAAAAGCACCCGAACGTCTATGTCTTAACGTAGAGTGTGAGGAAACTATAATAGGGGATCTTGATGAACCTACTAGTTATAAGGCTGCCATAAATGGTCCTGAAAAGGAGAAATGGCAGAGTGCTATGAATGGGGAAATGCAGTCCATGAAAGACAACGAAGTCTGGGAAGAAGTAGACCTACCTCCAAATGCTAAGGTAGTTGGAAGTAAATGACTCTACAAGAAGAAAACAAACATGGATGGCATTGTACACACCTATAAGGCTCGTTTGGTAGCTAAAAGCTATACTCGAACATTTGGTGTTGACTATGAGGAGACCTTTTCTCCTGTAGCTGACATTAGAGCTATTAGGATTCTCTTAGCTATAGCTGCCTACTATGACTATGAGATATGGCAAATGGATGTCAAAACCGCCTTCTTAAATGGTCGCCTAGATGAAGACATCTATATGGTGTAGCCTGAGGGGTTTGTGAATCCAGAATTTCCAAACCGTGTATGCAAACTTCAAGGATCCATTTATGGATTGAAGCAAGCATCACGTCAATGGAATAAAAGATTTGATGCTGAAATCAAAAGTTTTGGATTTACTCAGAATCTTTATGAGCCATGTGTATATCAGAAAGCTAGTGGGAGTAATGTTACTTTCCTTATCCTATATGTCGATGACATATTAATCTTAGGAAATCACATACCAAGTTTAAAGGAAGTTAAAGCCTATCTTGGTAAATGTTTTTCTATGAAGGATTTAGGAGAAGCAGCATACATCCTAGGAATCAAGATATACAGAGATAGATCAAAGCGGTTGATTGGATTAAGTCAAAGTGCTTACATTGACAAAGTATTGAAGAGATTTAATATGAAAAATTCCAAGAAAGGATATTTGCCAATGCAAGTAGAACATGGCTTAAGTAGCAAACTATGTGCCACAACACCGGAAGAGGTTGTACTCATGCAGAAAGTTCCATATGCTTCAGTAGTAGGATCTATCATGTATGCAGTTAGATGCACAAGACCTGATGTAGCGTTTGCACAAAATATGACCAGTCATTATCAATAGAATCCAGGTGGAAAGCACTGGCACGCTGTTAAAAGCATTCTTAAGTATTTAAGGAATACTAAAGATATGTTTCTAGTGTATGGGGGAAATCCAGGTGCAGAACTTGAAGTTACAGGTTACTGTGATGCGTCCTTTGAAACTGATAAAGATGATACAAAGTCTCAGACGGGTTATGTCTTTGTTATTAATGGAGGAGCAGTTGACTGGAAGAGCAAGAAACAGACAACAATTGCGATGTCTGTTACAGAAGCTGAGTATATTGCTGCATCAGAAGCTGCGATGGAAGCTGTTTGGATTAGGAAATTCATTTCGGGGCTTGGTATTATGCCGTCAATTGAATTACCTATTAATATGTATTGTGACAACTTTGCCACAGTTACATTTGCCAATGAACCTGGAGTTATGAAGGGCGCCAGAAATTTTCCTAGAAGATATCACTATGTTCGTGAACAAGTCGATATAAGTGAAATCAATTTACTCAAAATTCACAAAGATAACAATCTAGCTGATCCATTTACGAAGGCTTTATCTAAGGAGAAGCTTACTCAACATGCTAATGGCATTGGACTTCGTTTAGCTAGTAGTTTCATGTAAATTTGTGGTTAGTATTTGGATAAAGGATATTGTAAACGATAATTATTCAAATGAAATGAAGTATTTTGTTATGTTTATTTCCATTTATAAATATTGTATCCTATATTTGCATGTTTAATCCATGAATAACTTAAAGTTATTCTAAATGGTCCGTTGTCAATTAATGATATGGGAATATCATTGAACTAAGACAAATCTGAGTTTTGGTATAATATATTTAAAATATATTGATGCGTGGATATGCCAAATTCACATGATATTCAATAAATGAAAAATTGGATATAGGACAAAATCCCAATTACATGATTATACTTATGGATGTTGTCATTATAGTAAATCATGAATATTTATCCTCAGACTTGAGATACCATGTAACTATTGTGGATGTAGCTCATTTTCTGTGAGATAGTCTAACGCTATCCATAACTGGTAGTTATAAGGATTATTTTCATAGGTGATGCGAAGTTCATAGGTTATGCTTGTAGTCAATACAGGATTTGATTCCTTCAAATTTGTTTTGAAGTTTAATACTGTTTGGCCGCTCGTAGGATTAACAAGTTGTTTGCATGGCCATGCCCAAGGTCTATCTGGAATGCGTTAAGATGAATTGGTAATCTTGCTTAATCATAAATAATGAGAAACAATAGTTAATTATGGAATGACTTCGATCCATATCCATATTAACATAGTATTAGAATCAAAAGGATAAGTATGATTGACTGGCTCCAAACGGTTAACCTAAACTGACCAGGTGATGGTCAACTAGGTCAAACAGCACAGAGTCAATCTCCGTGGAAGTATAGTGGCTTCCCCGGGTCGTTATGTCCCGACGAGGTGTGGATGGTTGTCAAACGGATTTGTGATCAGGTGAATTTAGACAAGAAAAGGTTTGTGAGTGATTAAACTAAAGAATATACGAAGAAATAGCTTAAATAAGCTATATGAATAAGACTGGAAAGTTAGAAAAACTAGAAACGTTTAAAACCTAAAAACGCGTACGTCTAATTTTAAATTTACGTAGACGTACAAAATAAAAAGTAAAAGTGAAATCTGAAAACCCCCAGGGGGTGAAAATGACTTTTTTACAAACTAAAGGACAAAAGAAAATTTTTAGAAAAATAAAATTAATTTTTACACTATTTAATTAATTATTATTAATTAAATACTATTTAATACTTATTATTAATATTTAAATAACTTAAATAGAATATAATATTAATTTAACACAAGAAAAATAAAAATAAAATTTCTAAAATTATAAAATAACTAAAAACAAGTTTTAAAATTAAAAATAAGTATTTTTGTCTTTTTGTGATTTTTCTATTAATTAATTACTAATTAAATATTAATTACCTAATTAAACTATTTAAATTATAAAAAATAGAAAATGAACAGTAAAAATTCTAGAAAAATTCCTAAAATTATATTATATAAAAGCTAGAAAAAATATAAAACTAGGTCTTACTTTATAAAAACTAATTATGCTATTTAAAACTTAATATTAATTAATAATTAATAAAACTAATATTAAATCTAATAAATACTAAATGACAAAATAAAACTCTGAGAAAATTACTAAAATTACTTTAATATAAAAGGTAATTAATAAAAATATAAAAATACCAAGTACTTAATAAAAATCTAAAAATGAAAATTAAAATTAAAATTATATTAAATAGAAACTATCACTAATTATTAAATTGTTTTTTTCTGGATTTCTCTTTTACAAAACTATTTTACAACTAAAAACTAACAACTTTTGTAAAAACAACTTTATTAGATATAAAAAATAAGCAAATTGGACACTAAAAGCTTTGATAGTTGACTTTTGTTGACTTTTTGATGGAAATGACCCTCTGTGGGATCCACAGAGGTAAATTTAGGTGAAAAAAAGTTTATTTCTCACAGAAAATGGGACAAACTTGCAAGCCAAATTCAGGAGGGGACAAGGGCACCTTGGCTCAAAACTTTGCTTGGAATGGCTAGAGGGTCAGTTGGGGAGTCCAAAGAACCAAGAGTTACCAAGTGGGGCCCACTTATGAGTTCTATGGGACCCACAGAAGTTGGGACAGTGGAGTGGAGCTGCTGCAGCAGTTGGGTCTGCAGCTGCGTTTCTTGGCTTGTGGGGACCACACAAAAAATCACAAAAATGTAGTGAGAGTGGGACTCTAAAGTTCAGCTAGGGGGCTACAATTATGTAAAAAGATCAAGCCCTAACTCCTAACACAAAAATCTAAACAATTCTTCCAAGATTTGGATTTTTCCTGAACAATACCAATTTGACTTTTTGAGAAACATGGAATTTTTGACTTTTTTGAACTTTGATTGACCCCTAATGACTAAATATGCTATAATAAGCTGAAATGAGGCAAGATTCAACTATTCTAACAACTTATGCAAGAGAATCCATGCTTGTGCAATCCTAAAATTTTGACAGTTAAAGCTCAATTGAGAGATTAAGAGTCTTTTGACTTTTTACAAAGTGGACACTGGTTTTTATGGTTGTTCTATGCTATTTGGACCTAAAGTAACATGTATGAACCACAGATAACACCAAGAGCATGCTAGAACACATAGAAATCAGCAATACCAAGCACTCCTTTATTGTATTTGCTGAATTAAAGTTTTGCAACCCAAAAAAGGGTGATTTAGCCTTGTAAAAAAAATCTAAAAATTAAAATAAAAATACCAGCAAGTAGATAAGCAATAAAATAAGCTACAAACCAAATTTCAGATCTAACGGACTTATAACGAAGAAATAAAAAATCAAAAACTATTTCTGCAGTTTAGTAACTTTTTTGACTTTTTTCAAGTTTTTGAATATGGTGACTTTTATGAACTTTGATTGATCCTAGATGATTGTAAATGATGTTATAAGCTAATATGAGACTAAAATAAGCTAGAGTACCTACTTATGCAACTATAATGATGAGTACGCAACTTAAAATTTGGACAGTGAAGGCAAAAATGAGATCAAGAGTGGATTTTGACTTTCTTGTGATAAAACCTAAGATTGATGACCAAACTGAGCTATTGTGACCTATTGAGACTTGTCTCAACAACAAACATCAACAAAAACACCTCAGAGGCCTATGGGACAGTCAAATCCAAACACTCCTATTTGACCCTAGTTGTGAGATTTTCAAAGGATGTTACTAAATTAAGCCAACACATCAATGCACAAGGTTACATTACGATAAAATACACTAACAAAAGTACAAATACAGAGATTACAACAACATATTCTCATAAATCAATAACAAGCATTTTTGACAGTGGATTCATGAAAATGAGCAACTATGAGAACCAATGAACAAAAGCTATCCACAATACAATATTTAAGAACAACTATGCCAAATAAACTCACAAACAACAAATAAGCAAAGTTTAAGTAATGCTACAGTAGTTAAAGAAAAATTGAGAAATAAAGCTTACAACTGCTTACTATGAGATCAAGAACCAAGGACAATGGTACAACATGTCTCCTAACACCTCCCTGAGGCTTCTAAAACCATGAACTTCAAATATCCACCATGCTTCTGATTCTTGTTCTTCTTTTCTTGATTTTTTTTTATTTTTCTATTATTTTTCTTATTTTTTATGATTTTGCACTAAAACTTGTAAAGATGAAATGTGAAGCTTAAAATCAACTAAAAATGATCCAAAGTGACTTATAAAACCTTCAGAAAGCAAATTTAACAACTTTTATCTAAAATAAGCAATTTTAGGAATTTAAGCAAATTTTGAATTAAACTATGAAAATGGAACCTTTGATTAGATAAACCTTGAATTACATTATCCTGACTGAAATTACAACTTTGAGATTTAAATTAACATTTAGAAACATAGTCTACACTAATTTGACATAATAAGCTAAACTAAAAATTACTCTACTTTACTGCTGCACTAACTACTCTTTCCTCTTCACTTTTTCATGATTTAAATAGGTCCTGGAGCAATTCCTTGACTTTCCCACTTCAATTTTAGGCCGTTGGATGAGTGGTATTGATCCTAGCCGTTTAAACATGTTTGGTGGGAAAAGTGGGTTTTGGCAGGTGGGGTTGCTTGTGAGACTTTTATGATCAATTAAGGAACCTTGGAGGTATTAGGAGGTTGGGGGACATAGTATGGAAGATGTGAGGTGGAGGGATGGAGGTGGAGTGTTGGGTGAGAGTTAAAGGTGCAAGTGGAAGGGGGAAGAGGGAGTTTGACCTGGGGTTTGACTGGCTTTTAATATCAAAGGGGTTTTGGACTGGATTTGTTTTAGGCTTGAGGGTGGTGGTGTGTTGGATCAGGTTTTGTGTTTGGGTTGGATTAGGAATTGGTTTGGTTTGGTTTGGTTTGTTTATTTATTAAGCCTAGAAATCACAAGGACCAAATTGTAATTTCTGATTTTTAGGGGGTGTGTTTTGCCACTTTTCCAAACTCATTCCAAGGATATATCTTGCCAAGTTGAATAATCCAAGTATCATAAATGTCATTTTTCCACTTTTGAAATTCCTGTGGACCAATTGTGTCAATTCTGAAATATGGAGAACCATACTTATAATTTCTTCAAATCTTTCACCCAGGGACTGAACTTGGCAATTTATGAACTCTAAGGACTCATGTTGACTTTTCCATCTAAAATTATCCCACCAGGGACCAAATCTGCCAATTTTTAAACTCCAGGGACTAAACTTGTAAATTTCCAAAACTTTTGAGATTTTTCACCAAAGGACTAAATATGACAACTTATGATTTCAAAAGGACCTTTGGTGATAATTTTCCATATTTTGAATGACCAGGGACTAGTTTTGACATTTTATGAAAGTTTGGGGACTGAAACTGCCAGTTTTGCAAACTTTGTACGTTTTTCATCTGTTTTTACTCTTTTTGCATCTAAAACATATAAAACACAATTTTGAAATATTTTCAGTATTTTGATGCATTTCTGAGTGTTTTTATATGTTTTGCAGTTCAGATTTGACAAAAAATGATGAGTGTTTGAGCACTCATCAATCCCCCACACTAAAATATTGCTAGTCCCTAGCAATATCTGTTTTGAAAATTCAATGGATTTGAAACTCTTTACCAAAAGCCATCACTTCTGGAGTAGCCAGATGTATTGATTCAAGTAAGAACTATGGTCCGCCTGATAACCATGTGATTTTGAGCAAACCACCAGCTGTCAATGGATTTGATTAGTCTTTACCAAAAGCCGTTTGCTTCTGGACTAGCCAACTCTTGATGGAATAGTCAACATCTTGGTGAGCTGATTACCAATTATGGTTTTTCCACTGCCTTTACCACAAGCCATAATCTTGCGGGCTAGCCAACTCATTCGCTTTTTAGGATATGGCGAGTTGAGGTACCATACAATTTTGGGCAAATTGCAAGCCATAAACGGATTTGATATATCTTTACCAAGAGCCGTTTGCTCCTGGATTAGCCAATCCTTTTGTCGTTTAGACATGGCGGACTGATAACCACAAAAATTTTGAAGCACCAGTGAATTTTTTTTTTTTTTTTTTTAATTTTTGAAATTTTGCCAAAAACGGGGGTATAAGATAGTAAAATGTGATAAAATTCGCTAGAATAGCGAAATACCCCCCCACACTTAGAATGAATATTGTCCTCAATATTCAAAGTCCCGGCTATTATGCCGACTCTTGGAACGTAAAAGGGCAACATTACAAGCTAAATGTGGAAAACCATTTTGTTTTTCACTTTTGTAACCATAGTGGGGTGATTCCCCCACACTTAGGGTGAAAACCCTAAGTAAATGCTACTGTTTTTGTTTACCGAGTCGCTAGCTTGACTCGACCCCAAATTCATTTGTCCTTGGGGAAGCATGATGTGGAAGAAGCAATCTCAATCGGACTTTCATTCAAGATGCTTGGACAAACATTTGAAGCACGCGAAAGTTCCACACCGATGAGATTAGTACCCTGGCTTAAGATAGTATAAACTATAAGCGGTGATGCCGGGGTCAAAGATAATGTCTTCATTCCCGAAGGAGTGTAGAATAGGAGAAGTCACCCTGTAGGTGAAGAAAGGAAGAAAGATCTTGATGACAATCAAGATTGATTCATCATCATTAGAAAGAGAATTCATGATTGGTGTTTCATGAATCTCATCATTTAAGCTCGTGTGTTCTAGACAGATTATGGGTGGGAGGGTTGATATTTTGATATCAATCAAATTCTCAAGGTTGAGAATATTTCCCTCCGGAAAACAAAGATCAATTTGTCTAGATCAAAGTAGAAATTATCATACTCCGGTGGAGATATGATATGAGTGAGTTCACCGGAGAACTCCTCAAAGGTGAAAGAATCATACTCGGGGATAGAAATTTTAGAATGAGAAGTGGTACTGCCACTAATCTTCTCTCCCATATGATCAAAGGTAAAGGCTTCAAACTCCCGTGTAGGATCATCGGAGAAAATGTCACTATCCTTAATTGGGATAGGAGATGAAATAGGTTTCTCTTTGAAAGCCTCGATTTTAGAAATGAGGAGATCGACATTCAATAATGTTGCACGAAGTGCTTCATCCTTGATTTCAGTGTCAATCTCATCATTCTCTTCTTCTAAGCTAACTAGCTTAGAAGGTAATTCTTCCATAAAAACGATGTCTCCACAAGATAACGAATCGTCATCAGTAGAATCGGAGAACATCTCAACATGATCAGTCGGGAAGACAAGAGGAGGAGGGATATCACATAAACGATCAAGAATTCCATGTGACTCTCCTGGGATTGGAACAAGGTTCTCAACACTAGACTTTATGAATTCGTCCGATTCCCTTTCAGGAACAGTGTTAAGATGCTCGTCCCCTATGATCAAAGAGTGAGTGGGAACCTCGGGTGTGATAACAGTAGGTTGAGATGGAATCTCAACTGATGGAATTTCATCTGATGAATCTTTGTAAAATTGAAGAATATCAAGGATATCCTCATCATCACTATCATCCGGAATGAAACGGAATCGAGAGCTAGATCTGGCTGCTTTTTCTTTTGCTATTGATTCCCTAATAGATCTTTCATAAGCATCTTGGGAATTTATTTTAGCAGCCTATTCGTCAGCTAACAATTCTTCCATCGATTTTTGTTTTGGATTATCTGGGGTATGTGTGATTCCTTTCAAATCTTTTACTAAATCCAAAAGATCAAGGAGAAGACTTTGAGGAATTGGTGGAGATGGAGGTTCGTCATAATACGATGTGTCAAAAGTGTTACAAGGAAATGGTGTTGGGTCACTGAATTCCCCAAATCTTCTAACAAGGATTTGAACGTAAAATCCCCTAAGTGTAATCAAGTCACTGAGTGAACAGTAACTCAGTGAGTCACCTTCAGGATGCTAAGACCGAGCCTAAGAAGAAAGGTTCTCCATTCAGTGAGGCGGAACTCAGTGAAGTGTGATCTAAGCCAAGAAGAAGGTGATGGGTTCAGTGAAGATGACAATAACTCACTGAACCCCAATGACTCCTCAACAACTTAATCGTACTGAAGACTGATGACATGAAGACTGAAGTTTTGGCGGGACTAGGCGGGAAAGTCTGAGCTGCTTTATTAAAGTGCTTTATCACTTTAATGTCAAACTTTCCCCAAATGGTTAAAACCAGTCTGTCATCAGAAAGTGCCTTTTGGATCTAACTCAATGAAGGTTCCTTGCCAGAAGAATAATATCTTTCAAGATATTGTTAAGGAAGCTTTAGGTCCAATGTATATTTAGTTGTTCTATACTTGTGTATAAATAAGAAGTAAATGTGAGGAGTAAAAGTTGACAAGTTTGTGCAATTAATGCAAAGCATTCACAAACCACTTTACTCCTCCAAAGAACAACACAAGCCCCTGAGATAGCTCAGTGGGTAATTTAAGTTGTCACTCAACATAGTTGAGTTTAGTGAGGAGTCCATACAATACTTGTCAATTCAACCCCAAGTGTTATTCCGCAAACACTTGGGTATGATTCTTTTTGATTAACTTCTAATAAAGAATTAAACATTGGAAAATATTGTCTCTTATTTTTACGTTGCTTTATTGTTAATCATTTTCATACATTTGTGTTCATGTCATACAACTTGGTTACTTTAGCTTTTTAGTTACTGATAACCAAGTAAAAGGGACCAACAAGTGGTATCAGAGCCTCTGATTTGTAAAACTTATACCTGTTTTCAAAACCTAAGAGTGCTCAAGTTTTTTTAAAATCAAGATCCACTATGACTGACATAGATGTTCCCCAGCTTGTTGATAAAAAGGGTGGAAGTTATTCAGCAACTGCCCCTCGACTTGAAGCTGGCAAATTTAACAAGTGGAAAAAGCGAATGCTTTGCTACTTAACTGGGATGGAACCTTATTACATCAAATTGATTAATGAGGGTCCATATGTCCCAACAACTGCCCAAGGTTTAATCAAACCTGAAGCTCAGTGGACCCCAGATGAAAGGAGGGTGGTCAATCAAGACCAGCGCCTGAAAAGCATCATTATATCATGCCTTCCTGATGATATAATGGAATCAGTGATCAACTGTCCCACTGCCCAGCAGACATGGACTGACCTGGTTCATAGCTATGAAGGGCCTTCTGATACCAAAGAGAATAGAATCATGGACCTGAAGCTTGAATTCAATACCTTCAGGGCCAAGGATTCTGAAAGTCTCTCTGAGACTTATACTCGGTATAAGACCCTCCTGAATGAGCTGACCAATGATGGTGTTATACTGTCAAAACATGAGATCAATGTTGGTTTTGTCAACAGTCTCCCTGAGAAGTGGTTAAACTTCTCTCAGGGATTGAGAAATGTAAACCGCATTCAGAACCTTGAGCTCCCTGCCATCTATGGGAAGTTTGTCTATGAAGACAATCTTATCACCAGGAGATACCCTGGTAAAGCTTAGGAGACCAAAAAGGCCTTGACAATTACACCCATATCAACTGCTTTCTATTCAAAAGGTGTTGTGCAGGATTTTCAGGATGGATCTGATGATGAGGTTGACCAAAGAACCAGTGAGGAGTATCTTAATGATCTTCAAATTGAATTTCATGAAAGAGCACTCCTTGCTGATTCAAAAAGGTTTTTTAAGAAAAACAAATTTCCTTCTAAAGCAAATGACAATACTGAATGCTTTAAATGTGGCAAAATGGGGCATTTTGCTAAAGATTGTTTTTCAAAAACAACCTCAGAACCATCTTTCAAATTTTCAGGAAATAATTCTTTTTCAGGCCCCAGCAAATTTCAACCTAAAATGCTTCAGTCTAGTCAAAGATTTGAAAAAGTCCCTCAAATTGACTTTGAAGCAAAGTACAGAAAGGCAAAAGCTAAGCTTGCCCTTCTTGAATCATCCTCAACAGTCTCTCAGCCTCCTCAGGCTCCAAAGCCTACTCAAGCCAAGAACAAAGGGCTTGTTGCTGAAACATATGACTGGGATGAGGTTGAAGTGTCCTCTGATGATGATGAAGTTCACATCAGTGCCCTGATGGCTCTGTCAGAAGACAACAAACTTTCTGTGGGGAAGAGTCATGCAAGAAATGGTGAATGGGTCAACATCACAATGAGAAAGGTAAATCTTTTACTTTCTATGGATGATAATGATGATTGGAAATCTTACTTAGACTATATTAATGTTGATCTTAAGTATGTTGAAGAGCAAAGACTTAATTTGTTTTCAAAATTTAACAAACTTAGTTTTGAATTAAATCATTGTAGAGATGAATTACTTGCCTTAAAATAAGCCAAGCTTGAAAGTGTCACACTTCAAATTCAAAACTCTGAACTTGTAAAACAAAATCAAGCTCTTCAGGAAGAACTTAAGAAAGAAAAGGAAATTATTTGGAAGTGGACTCAGAAAAACCCCAAACTTTATGAAACACTGAGTCTCTCACCCAGCCCCAATAAGGCTGGTCTGGGTGATGATCAACTCACTGAAGTTTCAGGGGAGAGTAGCCATTCCACAACTTTTCTATTAACCAACATACTCTCTAGCAAAGAACTAGCTCCCAAACCCAGTGATTGGATTGAAAGAAACAATCCTGATAGTAAATTGCCAAATTTTAACACTGGAAGAATCCTGGAGCCTGAAAGTCAGGCCATCAAGGAGCTGCTAGGAGTCACTGATGAACTTAGTCCTACTGAGTCCATCACAGAGTCTAAGTCTGATTCACCACTCCTTCCACTGAAACAACTTCAGGGAGCAGAACCCAATTCTGACCTTGCACCATTAGTCTTTCAACCACATTCTCCTAAAGAGAAATCAGGGTTAGGAAGGACTATACTGAAAAGACCTACTCCTGCACCCACTGAACACCAAAAACCTTCAGTAACTACTGAAGTGAAGCATGAAAGCACTGATTCAAAGGTTGATCAGCTTGCTGAACTTGTCAGGATGCTGAGTGAGAAAATTGAGTCTACTGAGAAAAACTCTGACTCTAAATCTACAAAGCCCACAGTATCCTCAGGTTCTTCCGAACCAAAAACCACACCCAGACCCTCAGGGATATGTGAACTGTGCAATTATCCAAATCACAGCACTGATAAATGCTACAGAGTCCTGTTTTGTATGATATGCAAACAAGAGGACCACAGAACTTGTGATCACATCCCCCACACTGCTTCTTTAAAGGCAAGGGGTCAATACAATACCCAAGGCTATCAGTATGCCACACCTTCCAAACAAAGACTGAAGGCTAAGCCTTTCTCACCATGTCCTCACTGTGGTTTCAATGATCATCTTCCTGATGATTGTATGATGAAAGAATGCTGTGACATTTGTGGAGATCCCTCCCATGAAACCAGGGGGCATGACAAAGTGATTCAGTCCAGAAGGAAAAACCAAACCAACACTTCTCAGTCACCTGATGCATCAACATCCACAAAATGTAAAACATGTGGAAGCTCAGGTCACACAACTTCAGACCATGATTCACTAACTGAGTTCAAAAAGTCCCTGAGGACTAAGCCCACTAGAAGGTGGGTCAACAAGCAAAACTAACCCAGTTTACTGTTTGTGCAGAAACACATCAAGGATCCAACCTGGCATCTAGACAGTGGATGCTCCAGAAGTATGACTGGTGTGAAAAGTTTTCTGCACAAATATGTGGAAGAACCAGGACCCAAAGTAGTATTTGGTGATAACTCATCAGCTCCCACTGAGGGTTATGGTTCAGTAAACTGCAATGGTATAGTTTTTACAAGAATAGCTTATGTTAATGGTCTGAAGTACAACCTGATAAGTGTTTCCCAACTATGTGATGCCAAATACATAGTTCAGTTTGATGACAAGAGAGGGACCATCTTTAATGCCAATAAGGAAGTTGTGTTGATTGCCCCCAGAAGGGATGATGTATATGTCCTTGACATGTCATCCCTGACTCAAAATGGGACTTGCCTATTCTCAAAGGCAAGTGAGACAATCAACTGGCTATGGCATAGGAGACTCTCTCATCTCAACTTCAAAAACATCAACAACCTGGCCAAACAGAACAAAGTTCTGGGCCTTCCATCCCTGGTGTATACCAAAGACAAGCCTTGTTCTGCTTGTGAAAAAGGAAAACACCACAGGGCATCATTCAAAACCAAACAAACCTTTTCCATCAAAAGCTGCCTGCATCTTCTTCATATGGACCTTTTTGGACCTGTCAGTCCAATGTCCATACACCATGAGAAGTACACTCTGGTCATTATGGATGAATACTCAAGATATACTTGGGTTTACTTCCTGACTAAAAAGAGTCAGGCAGCTGAAACCATCATGTCATTTGTCAGGAACATTGAAAATCAAAATGATGTCAAAGTTAAACAGATCAGGACTGACAATGGCACTGAATTCAAAAACCAAGACCTTGAGTGTTTTTGTGATGAGAAAGGAATTTCTCAAAATTTCACTTCTCCCTATACTCCTGAACAAAATGGAGTAGCTGGAAGGAGAAATAGAACACTCATTGAGGCAGCAAGAACAATGCTGAATGGCTCAGTCCTCTCAAAACATTTTTGGACTGAGGCAGTTAAAACAGCCTGCTACACTCAAAACAGGTCAATCATTGTGAAAAGGCATAATAAGACACCTTATGAGATATTCAAAGGAAGGATTCCTGACATCAGCTATTTTCATGTATTTGGGTGTCCTGTGTTTATACATAATCACAAGGATCACTTAGGTAAATTTGATGCCAAAGCTGATGATGGATACTTCCTGGGATATTCCTTGGTCTCTAAAGCCTTCAGGGTGTTCAACACAAGGAGACAGCAAACTGAGGAAACTTATCACATTACTGTTGATGAGAGCACTGAATCCATCAGGTTCTCAAATTCCTCAGTAGAAGAGATTGGTATTGATGACTCATCAAGATATCCTCCTGATGAGTATCATCTTGAGAACAATCCCTCAACTCAATACCAAGCTGATGCTGATGTCTCCTATTACATCATCCCTCACAACCTACCCCAACCACCTATCAGTGAGTTCACAGAAACTCAGCCTGTCTCAAATGAGACTGACACCACTGAACAAAATGTTCAGGAACCAACAGAACAAATTGTTCCTACAGCTGTCACTGAAGTACATATTGATGAGTTACCTCATGTTCCTGAGTCTGAACCTAATCAGGCTCCTACAAGCTCAAATTCCTATCCCAAACCCCAGGATAGCTGGACTAGATCCAAAATCATTGAGCTTGTGAACATCATTGGTGAACCCACTGAAGGCATGCTCACAAGAAGCAAGGCTGCTAAACTCAAGGCTGCCACTGCCAATATATGTCTTTATGCTGACTATCTCTCAGAAATTGAGCCTAAAAATGTCAAAGAAGCCCTGACTTATGAAAGCTGGGTTCAGGCCATGAGAGATGAATTGGAACAATTTGACAGAAATGATGTCATGACCCTTGTTGAATGCCCCCAGGGTGTTTTAATCATTGGTATGAAATGGGTCTTTAAGAACAAGACTGATGAGAATGGCACAGTCATCAAAAACAAAGCAAGACTGGTTGCCAAAGGAGATAATCAACAGGAAGGTATAGACTATGAGGAAACCTTTGCACCTGTTGCTAGAATGGAAGCCATCAGGATCTTCCTTGCCTATGCAACTTACATGAACTTTAAAGTTTACCAAATGGATGTTAAAAGTGCATTCCTGAATGGTAACATCAAAGAAGATGTTTATGTACAACAGCCTCCTGGTTTCGAAAGTAGTGAATACCCCAACCATGTCTACAAGCTTAACAAAGCCCTTTATGGACTGAAACAAGCACCCAGGGCATGGTATGAAACTCTTTCAGCCTTCTTGATCCAAAACAAGTTTGTCAGAGGAAGAATTGACAACACACTGTTCATCTACAGAACAAAGGATGATGTCATTCGTGTCCAAGTATATGTTGATGTCATCATCTTTGGCTCAACAAGTTACAAACTTTGCAAACAATTTGAAAAACTTATGACCACAAAGTTTGAAATGAGCATGATGGGTGAACTCACATACTTTCTTGGACTCCAAATCAAACAAACTGATAAAGGAATATCCATTTGCCAAGAAAAATACCTCAGGAACCTACTGAAAAAGTAAGAGCTCACTGACTGCTCTTCAGTGAAACCCCTATGGTTCCTCCAAACAACCTTGGCCCTGATCTCACTGGAAAATCAGTGAATCAAACCTTATACAGAGGAATGATTGGCTCCCTGATGTACTTGCTTGCCTCAAGGCCTGATATCCAATTCTCAATCTGCCTGTGTGCCAGATACCAGGCTGACCCTAAAGAATCACATCTCACTGCTGTCAAGATAATCATCAGGTACCTGAAGGGTACTCCAAACCTTGGTTTGTATTACCCAAAATGTTCAGGATTTGATCTCAAAGGGTACACTGACTCTGACTATGCAGGATGTAACATGGATAGGAAAAGTACTTCAGGATCCTGCCAATTTCTTGGTGGTAAACTTGTGTGTTGGAGTACAAAGAAACAACAGTCAGTGGCCATGTCTTCAGCTAAAGCTGAATATATGGCTGCTGCAGGATGTTGTGCAAATGTACTATGGATGAAGAGCCAACTGAGTGACTATGGCATTCAGTATAAGATGGTACCTATCTTTTGTGATAATACAAGTGCCATAGCCATCTCAAACAATCCAGTACTTCATCAAAGAACCAAACACATTGACATCAGATACCACTTCATCAGGGACCATATCTCTAATGGAGAAATTGAACTACATTTCATCCCCACTGAGTATCAGCTAGCTGATATCTTCACTAAACCTTTGGATGAACCCACTTTCACAAGATTGAAAGCTGAACTGGGCATGTTGGACATAGAATCAGGGAACTGATCAAAAGTGTTCCAACATGATGTATATTCTCTAGGTCCCTGATCACATCCCTTCATGAAAGTTTTTTTTAATGATAATTCATTCAGGGGGCTGTGGATGAAAAATGGCATTCAATACCCTAACTAAATGTTCCGAATACTTAGTTAGTAAATGTCCCAGGTAGGTAACTGATTCCTATTAAATATAGGAATATATGTCACTTACACAACTGGCATCCACATCGTGGGCCCCCGCATCTCTTTCACCTAACACCACCGAGCATTAAATGCTCTCTCACACACAAAAAGTGATGATTTTTCCTCTGTAAAAGTGCATTATTTGCAGAGGCACCCCAAAGGGTGAGAGAATAGGGGGTAGTGGGAATCGTGATATTTAATGCGGATCTCAAACCTATATTATTATGCCGTTTCGGTTGAATATTATAAGTTTTTGATATCCGCAACATCACTACCTTAATTCCCACTATAAATACCCCCACAAAAAGGGAAAAACACACACGCTTTTAAAATCATAACTAAACTCTTGCAAATTGTTTTCAAAATTGCGTGTGTTTCCCTCACCAATACCATTTTTTCAAAACCAGGCCTTTTTATTACCAAATGGCTTCTTCTAAGGTCGTAAAATACGCACCCAATGTGGATTTCCAAATGGAAAGCGTAGACCTTACCAAGAACAATGTGGTGGGGAACTTTGCCTACCTTGCTGGGTACCCTGAATACAGGGATGTGGTGAAGTTCCTTCGGAACTGCTTCCTGACCACCTCATTCACAAAGACCCCCTCAGTCATCTATCATGACTACTTGAGGGAATTTTGGTGCACAGCGGTGGTTGAAAACCCTGATGCGCCAAAAGAGGCCAAAATAAAGTTTACAGTCAAGAATGGAACTAAGTCCCTAACTCTTGACTATAAAACTTTTGTCAAAGCCACTGGGCTTGACTACACCACGACCTTCACTGCCCAACCCTCTGAGAAAGAGGTAAAGGAGGTCTTACTGGAATTGGGACCCTATGACAAAAATCACCCTGAGGTGACACCAGGGTCCCTATTATCCAAAGCCCCAATAATTAAGACCTGGTTCCCAGCTCCCTGGAGGATTCTAATGACTTTTGTCATTCAGGTTCTCTGGGGAAATAAATCCTCGACTGAGCAATTAAACACTACTCAGGCAATGATAGTGTTCTGTCTCATTGAGGGTAAAATGATAGACCTTAGAGAAATCATCTTCAGGGACCTCATAGCAAAGTTAGGGGGGAAGTCTAGGCAAAAACATATGTCATATCCTAGATTTGTTTCTTGCGCCCTACAAGACTTGCTTGGGTCTGAGTATGATAGGCCTGACGCAATAGGTTTTGAGCCTGACGTCCTACACAAGGCTAATTACTCACGTGACCCTCTTGAGGTTACACCTGTCACCCTGACATTGTACATGCGTACTGCTATCCAGGGTGACAATAAAGTTTCACCAGTCCCCTCTCCCACCAAAAAGGTGAAGAGGAAGAAGGGACAGGGGTCCAGGAAGGTGGCTCAACCCAAGTCACTCGACACTGAGACCTCTGATCCCAAGCCTACAATGAGGCAACCACAACAGCCCTTGACTGCTGACACCATGAGAATTATAACCCAGTCACTATGCCTGCAACAAAAGCCAACGGAGGGCACTGAGACATCACACTCAGTGTCCTCGGGCATACCCGTTTCCAAAGACTCTACTGTCATAAACAAGACAGTTGAGCCGAAACAAACCAAACCTTCACATCCTGCTAAAGGCTCTGGAAAATCACAACCAGAGTCTCAGGGAGTAAGGGATCCTAAATCCTCGGTGGGGCAGCACTACTCCATTGAGAAGGGGGTCCACAAACAATCACATCCTGCTAAAGGCTCGGGTAAATCACAACCCAAGCATCAGGGAGTTCACGTTCCTAAACCTTCGACAGGCCAGAACAAGCCTGTTGGAAAGGGGGACTCAACTACTCATTTGCCTGATGAGGACATTCGCAAAACAACGCTTTTGTCTGAGGGCACAAAAACTCATCCCAAACACTCAGAGGGACACTTACAACCCGCTGATAGGGACACAACATTCACGACTCCTAATGATGGCACTGAGAAACACCCATCAGTGTCTGAAGGGGTCACGGGGGACAAAGATTTAGAGGGATATAAACCACCCGCTGATATGGAACCCAAAACCACTCCCGGAGGTGCGCATTACTTGGGAACTGACCTTAAAGACCAGGTAGGTAAAACCCAACCTACCGGATTTGAGGGGTCAGGACCTGGCCAAAACGAAGGCAAATCTTCTTATGAAGAGGAGCCAGATAACCTCTATTTGTTGCAGATTACCTCCCTGGCGGATGCTAAGGCATTCTTGTTTTCTGATGATGAATTTAACAGTGACGAGGAAGTCTTCACGGCCGGAGATGATATGGAGGATGAGGAGACAGTCCCTGAACCTGTTACTCAGTCTCCTCAAACCTCTAACCATGACGAAGATGAACAACATTCCGAGCCGAAAACCTCAGAAGATGATTCAACTCCTCTCACTGAAAGAGCCTTCCAAAAGTTCATCAAGAAAATGACCAATATTTTGTACAGGGGGGTCACTGAAGAGGTGTTTGACATGCATGCTGAGCAAGCAGTCCACTATCACCTTCTCAAAGATGCTGTTGAAGACTATAATGATGATGTCAGGGAGCAAAATTCCACTGTCTGTCACTCCATGACACAAATGGCTTCACACATCAATCAGTTTTTGGAATCCCTTAAGGAGCTGGCTACAGGGTTTAAGTCAGTTCATGAATCAGTCAAGGATGATCCTGAGCTCAACAAGAAAATTCTTCAGGCATCTGAGACGTATCAGGTCAACTCGGCGGCTCTTACTGAGTTACTTGGTTTGATAAGGGATTCAAATGTTCAGAATCTCAGCTCCACGGTGGAGTCCCTCAAGTCTTCCTTTACTCAGTTGGAAGCATCAGTGACAACTCAATCCCTGAAGTCCACATCTCTAGCATGGACAATGGGATCCAGGATGACTGCCCTTGAAAATTCTCAGGCTTCACTTGACTCCAAGGTATCTCTCATTCATCAGGATACTGCGGATATCAAGTCCATGATGACGGAAATGTTTCAAGCCTTCAAGGGTGTAACACCCCCAATTCATGGATGCAGCGGAATTCGAACTGGGTGTTACTCGACGGCACAATAGTCACAATAATAGAAAACGAACTCCAATTGAGTCGTTTTAAAAGATTTATCATTCAAATTGTATAAATATCAGAGATTACAAAAATGAGGTCCCAATTGGTTCCATGTTTACAATTTAAATGAGTTTTGAATGATAATAAAATTTATAGCCCTCTTGAGTATCCGTGCCATTCCGTGCCATCCTTGATCGTCATGAACCTGAAATACATGCTTGAGAGGTCAACACAAAGGTTGAGTGATATTCATAGAGTTTGTTAAATCGATTGAACACAATATGTTGGTAGTGTGAGTTATAGGCTCACACCAATGTTTGGAAAACAAAACAGGTAGGCTACGTTATTATACGCCCGGAACAGTTATTATACACTAAGCTTATGACACCATAACGTTAACGTGTACCAATATCGATCGGCAGATTTATCCCGGTAGGTACTTTGCTAACATACCTAAATCTCAAATATTAATGCATTTGTTTGAACTTAGTCAATACAAATGGGATTCGTCAATCCCAATAGGCCTATTCACAATATTTGCGCTCACTATTGCTAGTGATTAAATGGTTCATAATAAGGGATCTCGGTTTAGCAAGGTTGGTACTTAGTGATAATAAAACAATCAGGCAAGCATACAATTTAAAAACATTGTGCTCGGTTAAAATAGCATGTATTCCCCCCAAGGGTTTGTAAAACAATTAAGTAATGGAAAGTGGGGCTATGAACTCACCTTGAGTTGGATGATGTATAATGAGAATGATGGATATGCCGTAAGAACTTCTACGAGCAACCTAGAATAATTGTTGTAACTTAGGTTTGGAATAATGTCTAAGGAAACATAAACACGCCAATATATATATCTTGCATCTAGTCCATGATGTGGTATGATGTATAATGTAAGTTGTTGAAAGAAAAGATTCATGAAACATGTATGTTTTGTATATCGTTTACTACCGTTCGGGCCGACATAATTCAGAAGTCATGTTAGTAAGCGTTCGAGGAGCCAGGACACTTTAACTCGTAAATCCACAACTCAACTCGACGGCTTACATAATGAACTCCTCACATGAGGCTCCCTACTATTGTAGTAGTTGATGAAATATATAGATATAAGTTTTGATCCGAAAAGTTACATGTCCGATACTTGAATAAACTTAGGAAAGTTTATTTGTACATGAAGATTGTTATTAGGGGTAGTTTCATAAGTCTTGTATGACCATTTTCTCTTGGTAATATCTCATGGTTCCCTTTTAAGTGAAGTAGATCCAAATTGCTTGTTCAAGTTCTCGTCAACTCTTTGTTTCATGTTTACGCCTATGAAAGTTGGTATGGTCATTTCGTCATGGCCTAGCCATGACCTTTGGTCCTTGTTCCAAGGTCATGAGACACAACCTTGGCTCTAGCCATGGTTGTGGTCTTGATTATAGGTCATAAGACCTCTTGTTCCTTTCAAAGTATAACCATAATCTTGTGACTTTCGCCTAAAAATGGGCTGTTTAGAATTTGAAGAGTTTTATCACTCGGAAAGTGTTTTTAGGTCTCGAGCTTCTTTATACCTGAATGAAAACGGCGTTCCGGACAACTTTCGTGTTTTAACTTTTTGATGAATCGGACCAGAAGTGGGACTTTCAAAACCCAAATTTGATCAGAATGGTATTTGGCAGTTTGCCGCAAAGTTTTGGTAACTTCAAATGGGCGTAACTTTTGACTCGTATACTCGTTTTGGGTGGTTCAAGTTGCTACGGTTTCCTTGTTAAGTCCTCTACTGTAATATGTAATGATCAAATATCATATTTTTACCATTTTGATCAGGTCTTACCAAGAAAGTCACTAGTTTACTTGTTTTAGTAACTTGTTGTAACAATCAATAACAATAACTTGTTTTAATCATTTTTATACATCATGGACATAACTACAAGACATAATATAGCAAGAATAACATGTAAATAACATGAACATGATTATTTAACAAGAATCAAGTTAGGGTTTGGCTCACAACTTTTGGCTTTCAAAGATGAAAGGAAGTTAACATGTAAGGATAGGACTTTGATAGACTTGCTTCAACCCACTTCACTTCATGCAATCTTTCTACTCTTGTAATCTTGAAAGAGAGATGATGAAAATTGAGGTGACTTGAGTGGATTCAAACTCAAGAGAAATCACCAAAGTTTCTAAGGATTTGAAGTAGTTTTGATGAATCAAAACTAAACTAGGGTTTATGTATGGATATTGCACTTGATTTCTTGGATGGAACTTGAAGTAAATGAGCTAAGGATGAGATGATGGTGTGTTTTTATGTGTGTGGGTCGTTGGAATGGCCAAGGAGGGGAAGAGAATGACTTAAATAAGGTCTTGAGGAGGTTAGAACCTTGACTAGTCAACACTTGGCGAGCAAGTTGTACACATGTAAGGATCTAAGACCATCAAGCTTGAGATCAAGCCACACAAGGCTGAATTCCCCCCCCCCCTAGGTCGGTTCCTAAACTTGGGGGACAAGGTGTGGACTTTGCTTGGTATTATCCTAAGTATTAGGAAGAGTTTTGACTCCGGGAAATGACAACCGTAAATGATTAGGCCTCAAAACGTAAAACCGGGTGTCATAAAATTATGAAACTTTAAAGTATTGTTAGACATGTCCATATGTCCCATAATAAAATATAAAATGAGTGGTAGGTTCCATTTGGGTGGTAAAACCCTGCTAAAAACTGGAAACACGGGTCTAAAACGCGTAATACGTAAAACGTACGAATATTGCGTAAAATTGAGAAAAGTAAAATGTTACTTTTCTAATGTGATAAATATGATTTAAAATGACTTATAATGTCTAGACTGGGCTCAGTCTAGTGTCGGTTGGTATTAAATGTCTTTTAGACATCAAACCGTAAGCCTAAAAATCAAGGAATGACTTATAACATCAAGGGATGATTTTTGGTCAATGGAGGAGGGAAAAATATGTTGACTTTTTCTAATAAGTTGAAAACTCAATTCTTTTTAGAAACACGTTTTGTTGTGGAACGGTTAATCGGCCATACGGTTAAGCGTGCTCATGCGAGAGTAGTACAGGCTTGGGTGACCTGCCGGGAAGTCTTTGGTCATGTTTTTCTCAGTCACGATTAATTCTCAAATAAATCATGAGTGTGTCAAACATTTTTCTGATGCGGGGTCACTTAACGCGGTCGAGTTTCGTTGTACGTAGAATTTCTGAATGACGTTTTACCCTAAAACGTGTAATTCCCTGTAATTCCTTAATAACTTTCACGAAAATGAGCTTATGAATGTCAAACTTTTAATTTGCCATGGAAATGATTTATCACTTGAGCCCAAGAAATAAAAATCAAATTTCGGGAAAAATGAATAGTAAAAGTGAATAGTGAAATTTTCCGGGAATAGTAATTATCCTGAAAAATGTGAATTGTTACAAAGGGTGCTTCTACTTCATCTTCAGTAACTCCAACACTTGCCATCACTGCAGCTCCGGCAATTGTTGAGGGGGAGAATGTTCCTGAAACCCCTGTTACTGATGAACAAGAAGCTGGCGGCCCTCTCACACTGAGGGGGATCATGTCACTGAAGCCACACCAATCACACAAGTTCCACCACAAGAGGAACCAGTCTCCTCCACTCTCTTTTAGGACAGAGGAAAAAGCATAGCCACCACCTCAGAACCTGAAGTAAGACTCCAGCCCGCCTCCACAATAGTGAGAACTGACCCTGATGAACCTATCAGGGTCCCATTTGCAATCAATGGAAAAATCTATCAACTCACCAATGAACAAATACAAGACTACATGGAGAGAACTGAGAAAGTGGCAAAGGCAGCTGAAGAAGAGAGATTGAGCAAGCCTGAACTGATACAGGTTGTTCATGAGGAGGCTGAAAAGATTGGTCTGGATACTGAGGCACTAGCTACTGAGCAAGCTGGTGCAGCCTTTAAAAAGGCTCAGGAAGAACAGATGATTGCTCTGAAAAAGGAAAGGGAAGAGAAGCTGAAAAGGCAAGCTCAAATCAGGAAGACCAGGGTTGAAAGATATCATTGGGTGATGAAGGAAAGATTGAAGCCTGAAACCATCACTGACATCAAAATCCACAGGAATACCAAACCCGCAATGGTCACTGTCTTCAGGGGGACTGATAAAAGAATCATGGACATTCATAACCCATTCAGATTCGCTGACTTTGGGATCACTGAACTTGATGAACTCCGTCCCATCATTGCCAAGAAAAATGGTGCCGTTGTTGATCAACTCCTCAAGTCACTGAGTGAAAGGTATGACAGACTTAGAGCAATGCCTGAAGCCCTCAACATTCCCTCCCTTCTTCCTGCTCCAACAACAGGAACTGCTTCATCAACCACCACCAGGAGAAAAAGGAAGCACATTGAGTCCGAGCCTGAGATCAAGGTCCCAGGATTGGATTGTGATAGGTCTGTTCCTGAAGGAATCACCTTCGTGAACAATACCGTGCTTGAACACCCTGAACGAGGTCTATGCTTTACTGATGAATATGGAGACCTTGCTTTCCAAAGATGGTCTGATATAGACAAGGCAGGGGTCACAGCAATGGTAACATACCTTATGTTAGCTTCTCCTATACATAGTGGTGCAAACCAAAGGTTCTGTAAGGACCTTCGGGAAAAGATTGAGAAGCATCCTGAGAAACACCTACTGAGATCAAAGAAAGCTAAGATTGAGGGACTTGGCTATCATCTGAACATCTGATCTGCAACAACTATCTTTATTTTGTTTGTAATTTGTAGGAAAATGTAATAGCTATGAATAAACTGATGTTTTGTTTAAATAGTTATGTCCTACTTACAGGTACAACAAACATTCAGCAAGAGAAGATGTACCCTGACAACTCATGCTGAATCAAGTATCACTTAGGCTATTTGTATGTTCAAATAGGGGGAGATTGTTGGGTCACTGAATTCCCCAAATCTTCTAACAAGGATTTGAACGTAAAATCCCCTAAGTGTAATCAAGTCACTGAGTGAACAGTAACTCAGTGAGTCACCTTCAGGATGCTAAGACCGAGCCTAAGAAGAAATGTTCTCCATTCAGTGAGACGGAACTCAGTGAAGTGTGATCTAAGCCAAGAAGAAGGTGATGCGTTCAGTGAAGATGACAATAACTCACTGAACCCCAATGACTCCTCAACAACTTAATCGTACTGAAGACTGATGATATGAAGACTGAAGTTTTGGCGGGACTGGGCGGGAAAGTCTGAGCTGCTTTATTAAAGTGCTTTATCACTTTAATGTCAAACTTTCCCCAAATGGTTAAAACCAGTCTGTCATAAGAAAGTGCCTTTTGGATCTAACTCAATGAAGGTTCCTTGCCAGAAGAATAATATCTTTCAAGATATTGTTAAGGAAGCTTTAGGTCCAATGTATATTTAGTTGTTCTATACTTGTGTATAAATAGGAAGCAAATGTGAGGAGTAAAAGTTGACAAGTTTGTGCAATTAATGCAAAGCATTCACAAACCACTTTACTCCTCCAAAGAACAACACAAGCCCCTGAGATAGCTCAGTGGGTAATTTAAGTTGTCACTCAACATAGTTGAGTTTAGTGAGGAGTCCATACAATACTTGTCAATTCAACCCCAAGTGTTATTCCGCAAACACTTGGGTACGATTCTTTTTGATTAACTTCTAATAAAGAATTAAACGTTGGAAAATATTGTCTCTTATTTTTACGTTGCTTTATTGTTAATCATTTTCATACATTTGTGTTCATGTCATACAACTTGGTTACTTTAGCTTTTTAGTTACTGATAACCAAGTAAAAGGGACCAACAAATGGGTTCCTTGTTTGACAATCGGAGCTGAAGTGTGGACCTCCACAGTGATCACAACAGTAAAACTGATGTGGCTGTGAGTCGTATGTGCTAAAGTTATAATCGTTATCAGGAAACTGCTCATAGACAAGCGTGTTTCCTGATTGACAATCAGAACTGTAGTGTGAACCACCACAGTACTCACAACAGTAAAACTGCTGAGACTGATGGTGCGGTAACTGATGGAATAAATCAGTCGTGTCATGGTAAGAATAGGGATCTTGGTTATAGACAGACCTGTTTTCTGACTCTACCATGCCACAACTGGGGCAATTGCCACCATTATAAGGATTACCACACCAATGACAAATAAGAAGGTGTGGATGAGACATAGAAAGAATCAAAAGGTTTGGGAGGTTAAGGAATGAAGAATCAAAAGGGTAGGAGGGTAAAGATGAATATTTCTGGGTTTTTGGATAAACATTTTATACAAGTAGGAAAGAAAATGTTTTTGTGTTCGTTGAAAACTGATTTAAAATGTTTTCGTGAACATTTTTGTTTTTATATGATAATAATAAGATAATATGAACAAGGGTGGGAAATTTACAAAGGATTGAATTCCAAAAGCACTAATCAGCAAACCGTTTTTTAGAAAAACGCGCACAACCTCCCCAGCAGCGGCGCCAAAATTTGACTGGCTCCAAACGGTCAACCTAAACTAACCAGGTGATGGTCAACTAGGTCAAACAGCTCAGAGTCAATCTCCGTGGAAGTATAGTGGCTTCCCCGGGTCGTTATGTCCCGACGAGGTGTGGATGGTTGTCAAACGGATTTGTGATCGGGTGATTTGGACAAGAAAAGGTTTGTGAGTGATTAAACTAAAGAATATACGAAGAAATAGCTTAAATAAGCTATATGAATAAGACTGGAAAGTTGGAGAAACCAGAAACGTTTAAAACCTAAAAACGCGTACGTATAATTTTAAATTTACGTAGACGTACAAAATAAAAAGTGAAAAGTGAAATCTGAAAACCCCCAGGGGGTGAAAATGACTTTTTTACAAACTAAAGGACAAAAGAAAATTTTTAGAAAAATAAAATTAATTTTTACACTATTTAATTATTTATTATTAATTAAATACTATTTAATACTTATTATTAATATTTAAATAACTTAAATAGAATATAATATTAATTTAACACTAGAAAAATAAAAATAAAATTTCTAAAATTATAAAATAACTAAAAACAAGTTTTAAAATTAAAAATAAGTATTTTGGTCTTTTTGTGATTTATCTATTAATTAATTACTAATTAAATATTAATTACCTAATTAAACTATTTAAATTATAAAAAATAGAAAATGAACAGTAAAAATTCTAGAAAAATTCCTAAAATTATATTATATTATATAAAAGCTAGGAAAAATATAAAAACTAGGTCTTACTTTATAAAAACTAATTATGCTATTTAAAACTTAATATTAATTAATAATTAATAAAACTAATATTAAATCTAATAAATACTAAATGACAAAATAAAAATCTGAGAAAATTACTAAAATTACTTTAATATAAAAGGTAATTAATAAAAATATAAAAATATCAAGTACTTAATAAAAATCTAAAAATGAAAATTAAAATTTAAATTATATTAAATAGAAACTATCACTTATTATTAAATTGTTTTTTTCTGGATTTTTCTTTTACAAAACTCTTTTACAACTAAAAACTAACAACTTTTGTAAAAACAACTTTTTTAGATATAAAAAAGAAGCAAATTGGACACTAAAAGCTTTGACAGTTGACTTTTGTTGACTTTTTAATGGAAATGACCCTCTGTGGAGTCCACAGAGGTAAATTTAGGTGCAAACAAGTTTATTAGACATGAATGATGCTAAAACAAAAAGCTAATATCCCAGAATAAGCCAATAAGCAAGAATAAGCTATTGGATTCCTTGATTTCTCACAGAAAATGGGACAAACTTGCAAGCCAAATTCAGGAGGGGGTAAGGGCACCTTGGCTCAAAACTTTGCTTGGAATGGCTAGAGGGTCAGTTGGGGAGTCCAAAGAACCAAGAGTTACCAAGTGGGGCCCAATTATGAGTTATGTGGGACCCACAGAAGTTGGGACAGTGGAGTGGAGCTGCTGCAGCAGTTGGGTCTGCAGCTGCGTTTCTTGGCTTGTGGGGACCACAAAAAAAATCACAAAAATGTAGTGAGAGTGGGACTCTAAAGTTCAGCTAGGGGGCTACAATTATGTAAAAAGATCAAGCCCTAACTCCTAACACAAAAATCTAAACAATTCATCCAAGATTTGGATTTTTCCTGAACAATACCATTTTGACTTTTTGAGAAACATGGAATTTTTGACTTTTTTGAACTTTGATTGATCCCTAATGACTAAATATGCTATAATAAGCTGAAATGAGGCAAGACTCAACTATTCTAACAACTTATGCAAGAGAATCCATGCTTGTGCAATCCTAAAATTTTGACAGTTAAAGCTCAATTGAGAGATTAAGAGTCTTTTGACTTTTTACAAAGTGGACACTGGTTTTTATGGTTGTTCTATGCTATTTGGACCTAAAGTAACATGTATGAACCACAGATAACACCAAGAGCATGCTAGAACACATAGAAATCAGCAATACCAAACACTCCTTTATTGTATTTGCTGAATTCAAGTTTTGCAGCCCTAAAAAGGGTGATTTAGCCTTGTAAAACAAATCTAAAAGTTAAAATAAAAATACCAGCAAGTAGATAAGCAATAAAATAAGCTACAAACCACATTTCAAGTCTAACGGACTTATAACGAAGAAATGAAAAATCAAAAACTATTTCTGCAGTTTGGTAACTTTTTTGACTTTTTTCAAGTTTTTGAATATGGTGACTTTTATGAACTTTGATTGATCCTAGATGATTGTAAATGATGTTATAAGCTAATATGAGACTAAAATAAGCTAGAGTACCTACTTATGCAACTATAATGATGAGTACGCAACTTAAAATTTGGACAGTGAAGGCAAAAATGAGATCAAGAGTGGATTTTGACTTTCTTGTGATAAAACCTAAGATTGATGACCAAACTGAGCTATTGTGACCTATTGAGACTTGTCTCAACAACAAACATCAACAAAAACACCTCAGAGGCCTATGGGACAGTCAAATCCAAACACTCCTATTTGACCCTAGTTGTGAGATTTTCAAAGGATGTTACTAAATTAAGCCAACACATCAATGCACAAGGTTACATTACGATAAAATACACTAACAAAAGTACAAATACAGAGATTACAACAACATATTCTCATAAATCAATAACAAGCATTTTTGACAGTGGATTCATGAAAATGAGCAACTATGAGAACCAATGAACAAAAGCTATCCACAATACAATATTTAAGAACAACTATGCCAAATAAACTCACAAACAACAAATAAGCAAAGTTTAAGTAATGCTACAGTAGTTAAAGAAAAATTGAGAAATAAAGCTTACAACTGCTTACTATGAGATCAAGAACCAAGGACAATGGTACAACATGTCTCCTAACACCTCCCTGAGGCTTCTAAAACCATGAACTTCAAATATCCACCATGCTTCTGATTCTTGTTCTTCTTTTCTTGATTTTTTTTTATTTTTCTATTATTTTTCTTATTTTTTATGATTTTGCACTAAAACTTGTAAAGATGAAATGTGAAGCTTAAAATCAACTAAAAATGATCCAAAGTGACTTATAAAACCCTCAGAAAGCAAATTTAACAACTTTTATCTAAAATAAGCAATTTTAGAAATTTAAGCAAATTTTGAATTAAACTATGAAAATGGAACCTTTGATTAGATAAACCTTGAATTACATTATCCTGACTGAAATTACAACTTTGAGATTTAAATTAACATTTAGAAACATAGTCTACACTAATTTGACATAATAAGCTAAACTAAAAATTACTCTACTTTACTGCTGCACTAACTACTCTTTCCTCTTCACTTTTTCATGATTTAAATAGGTCCTGGAGCAATTCCTTGACTTTCCCACTTCAATTTTAGGCCGTTGGATGAGTGGTATTGATCCTAGCCGTTTAAACATGTTTGGTGGGAAAAGTGGGTTTTGGCAGGTGGGGTTGCTTGTGAGACTTTTATGATCAATTAAGGAACCTTGGAGGTATTAGGAGGTTGGGGGACATAGTATGGAAGATGTGAGGTGGAGGGATGGAGGTGGAGTGTTGGGTGAGAGTTAAAGGTGCAAGTGGAAGGGGGAAGAGGGAGTTTGACCTGGGGTTTGACTGGCTTTTAATATCAAAGGGGTTTTGGACTGGATTTGTTTTGGGCTTGAGGGTGGTGGTGTGTTGGATCAGGTTTTGTGTTTGGGTTGGATTAGGAATTGGTTTGGTTTGGTTTGTTTATTTATTAAGCCTAGAAATCACAAGGACCAAATTGTAATTTCTGATTTTTAGGGGGTGTGTTTTGCCACTTTTCCAAACTCATTCCAAGGATATATCTTGCCAAGTTGAATAATCCAAGTATCATAAATGTCATTTTTCCACTTTTGAAATTCCTGTGGACCAATTGTGTCAATTCTGAAATATGGAGGACCAAACTTATAATTTCTTCAAATCTTTCACCCAGGGACTGAACTTGGAAATTTATGAACTCCAAGGACTCATGTTGACTTTTCCATCTAAAATTATCCCACCAGGGACCAAATCTGCCAATTTTTAAACTCCAGGGACTAAACTTGTAAATTTCCAAAACTTTTGAGATTTTTCACCAAAGGACTAAATATGACAACTTATGATTTGAAAAGGACCTTTGGTGATAATTTTCCATATTTTGAATGACCAGGGACTAGTTTTGACATTTTATGAAAGTTTGGGGACTGAAACTGCCAGTTTTGCAAACTTTGTACGTTTTTCATCTGTTTTTACTCTTTTTGCATCTAAAACATATAAAACACAATTTTGAAATATTTTCAGTATTTTGATGCATTTCTGAGTGTTTTTGTATGTTTTGCAGTTCAGATTTGACAAAAAATGATGAGTGTTTGAGCACTCATCAATCCCCCACACTAAAATATTGCTAGTCCCTAGCAATAACTGTTTTGAAAATTCAATGGATTTGAAACTCTTTACTAAAAGCCATCACTTCTGGAGTAGCCAGATGTATCGATTCAAGTAAGAACTATGGTCCACCTGATAACCATGTGATTTTGAGCAAACCACCAGCTGTCAATGGATTTGATTAGTCTTTACCAAAAGCCGTTTGCTTCTGGACTAGCCAACTCTTGATGGAATAGTCAACATCTTGGTGAGCTGATTACCAATTATGGTTTTTCCACTGCCTTTACCACAAGCCATAATCTTGCGGGCTAGCCAACTCATTCGCTTTTTAGGATATGGCGAGTTGAGGTACCATACAATTTTGGGCAAATTGCAAGCCATAAACGGATTTGATATATCTTTACCAAGAGCCGTTTGCTCCTGGATTAGCCAATCCTTTTGTCGTTTAGACATGGCGGACTGATAACCACAAAAATTTTGAAGCACCAGTGAATTTTTTTTTAAAAATTTTTGAAATTTTGCCAAAAACGGGGGTATAAGATAGTAAAATGTGATAAAATTCGCTAGAATAGCGAAATACCCCCCCACACTTAGAATGAATATTGTCCTCAATATTCAAAGTCCCGGCTATTATGCCGACTCTTGGAACGTAAAAGGGCAACATTACAAGCTAAATGTGGAAAACCATTTTGTTTTTCACTTTTGTAACCACAGTGGGGTGATTCCCCCACACTTAGGGTGAAAACCCTAAGTAAATGCTACTGTTTTTGTTTACCGAGTCGCTAGCTTGACTCGACCCCAAATTCATTTGTCCTTGGGGAAGCATGATGTGGAAGAAGCAATCTCAATCGGACTTTCATTCAAGATGCTTGGACAAACATTTGAAGCACGCGAAAGTTCCACACCGATGAGATTAGTACCCTGGCTTAAGATAGTATAAACTATAAGCGGTGATGCCGGGGTCAAAGATAATGTCTTCATTCCCGAAGGAGTGTAGAATAGGAGAAGTCACCCTGTAGGTGAAGAAAGGAAGAAAGATCTTGATGACAATCAAGATTGATTCATCATCATTAGAAAGAGAATTCATGATTGGTGTATCATGAATCTCATCATTTAAGCTCGTGTGTTCTAGACAGATTATGGGTGGGAGGGTTGATATTTTGATATCAATCAAATTCTCAAGGTTGAGAATATTTCCCTCCGGAAAACAAAGATCAATTTGTCTAGATCAAAGTAGAAATTATCATACTCCGGTGGAGATATGATATGAGTGAGTTCACCGGAGAACTCCTCAAAGGTGAAAGAATCATACTCGGGGAGAGAAATTTTAGAATGAGAAGTGGTACTGCCACTAATCTTCTCTCCCATATGATCAAAGGTAAAGGCTTCAAACTCCCGTGTAGGATCATCGGAGAAAATGTCACTATCCTTAATTGGGATAGGAGATGAAATAGGTTTCTCTTTGAAAGCCTCGATTTTATAAATGAGGAGATCGACATTCAATAATGTTGCACGAAGTGCTTCATCCTTGATTTCAGTGTCAATCTCATCATTCTCTTCTTCTAAGCTAACTAGCTTAGAAGGTAATTCTTCCATAAAAACGATGTCTCCACAAGATAACGAATCGTCATCAGTAGAATCGGAGAACATCTCAACATGATCAGTCGGGAAGACAAGAGGAGGAGGGATATCACATAAATGATCAAGAATTCCCTGTGACTCTCCTGGGATTGGAACAAGGTTCTCAACACTAGACTTTATGAATTCGTCCGATTCCCTTTCAGGAACAGTGTTAAGATGCTCGTCCCCTATGATCAAAGAGTGAGTGGGAACCTCGGGTGTGATAACAGTAGGTTGAGATGGAATCTCAACTGATGGAATTTCATCTGATGAATCTTTGTAAAATTGAAGAATATCAAGGATATCCTCATCATCACTATCATCAGGAATGAAACGGAATCGAGAGCTAGATCTGGCTGCTTTTTCTTTTGCTATTGATTCCCTAATAGATCTTTCATAAGCATCTTGGGAATTTATTTTAGCAGCCTATTCGTCAGCTAACAATTCTTCCATCGATTTTTGTTTTGGATTATCTGGGGTATGTGTGATTCCTTTCAAATCTTTTACTAAATCCAAAAGATCAAGGAGAAGACTTTGAGGAATTGGTGGAGATGGAGGTTCGTCATAATACGATGTGTCAAAAGTGTTACAAGGAAATGGTGTTGGGTCACTGAATTCCCCAAATCTTCTAACAAGGATTTGAACGTAAAATCCCCTAAGTGTAATCAAGTCACTGAGTGAACAGTAACTCAGTGAGTCACCTTCAGGATGCTAAGACCGAGCCTAAGAAGAAAGGTTCTCCATTCAGTGAGGCGGAACTCAGTGAAGTGTGATCTAAGCCAAGAAGAAGGTGATGGGTTCAGTGAAGATGACAATAACTCACTGAACCCCAATGACTCCTCAACAACTTAATCGTACTGAAGACTGATGACATGAAGACTGAAGTTTTGGCGGGACTGGGCGGGAAAGTCTGAGCTGCTTTATTAAAGTGCTTTATCACTTTAATGTCAAACTTTCCCCAAATGGTTAAAACCAGTCTGTCATCAGAAAGTGCCTTTTGGATCTAACTCAATGAAGGTTCCTTGCCAGAAGAATAATATCTTTCAAGATATTGTTAAGGAAGCTTTAGGTCCAATGTATATTTAGTTGTTCTATACTTGTGTATAAATAAGAAGTAAATGTGAGGAGTAAAAGTTGACAAGTTTGTGCAATTAATGCAAAGCATTCACAAACCACTTTACTCCTCCAAAGAACAACACAAGCCCCTGAGATAGCTCAGTGGGTAATTTAAGTTGTCACTCAACATAGTTGAGTTTAGTGAGGAGTCCATACAATACTTGTCAATTCAACCCCAAGTGTTATTCCGCAAACACTTGGGTACGATTCTTTTTGATTAACTTCTAATAAAGAATTAAACGTTGGAAAATATTGTCTCTTATTTTTACGTTGCTTTATTGTTAATCATTTTCATACATTTGTGTTCATGTCATACAACTTGGTTACTTTAGCTTTTTAGTTACTGATAACCAAGTAAAAGGGACCAACAAGTGGTATCAGAGCCTCTGATTTGTAAAACTTATACCTGTTTTCAAAACCTAAGAGTGCTCAAGTTTTTATAAAATCAAGATCCACTATGACTGACATAGATGTTCCCCAGCTTGTTGACAAAAAGGGTGGAAGTTATTCAGCAACTGCCCCTCGACTTGAAGCTGGCAAATTTAACAAGTGGAAAAAGCGAATGCTTTGCTACTTAACTGGGATGGAACCTTATTACATCAAATTGATTAATGAGGGTCCATATGTCCCAACAACTGCCCAAGGTTTAATCAAACCTGAAGCTCAGTGGACCCCAGATGAAAGGAGGGTGGTCAATCAAGACCAGCGCCTGAAAAGCATCATTATATCATGCCTTCCTGATGATATAATGGAATCAGTGATCAACTGTCCCACTGCCCAGCAGACATGGACTGACCTGGTTCATAGCTATGAAGGGCCTTCTGATACCAAAGAGAATAGAATCATGGACCTGAAGCTTGAATTCAATACCTTCAGGGCCAAGGATTCTGAAAGTCTCTCTGAGACTTATACTCGGTATAAGACCCTCCTGAATGAGCTGACCAATGATGGTGTTATACTGTCAAAACATGAGATCAATGTTGGTTTTGTCAACAGTCTCCCTGAGAAGTGGTTAAACTTCTCTCAGGGATTGAGAAATGCAAACCGAATTCAGAACCTTGAGCTCCCTGCCATCTATGGGAAGTTTGTCTATGAAGACAATCTTATCACCAGGAGATACCCTGGTAAAGCTTAGGAGACCAAAAAGGCCTTGACAATTACACCCATATCAACTGCTTTCTATTCAAAAGGTGTTGTGCAGGATTTTCAGGATGGATCTGATGATGAGGTTGACCAAAGAACCAGTGAGGAGTATCTTAATGATCTTCAAATTGAATTTCATGAAAGAGCACTCCTTGCTGATTCAAAAAGGTTTTTTAAGAAAAACAAATTTCCTTCTAAAGCAAATGACAATACTGAATGCTTTAAATGTGGCAAAATGGGGCATTTTGCTAAAGATTGTTTTTCAAAAACAACCTCAGAACCATCTTTCAAATTTTCAGGAAATAATTCTTTTTCAGGCCCCAGCAAATTTCAACCTAAAATGCTTCAGTCTAGTCAAAGATTTGAAAAAGTCCCTCAAATTGACTTTGAAGCAAAGTACAGAAAGGCAAAAGCTAAGCTTGCCCTTCTTGAATCATCCTCAACAGTCTCTCAGCCTCCTCAGGCTCCAAAGCCTACTCAAGCCAAGAACAAAGGGCTTGTTGCTGAAACATATGACTGGGATGAGGTTGAAGTGTCCTCTGATGATGATGAAGTTCACATCAGTGCCCTGATGGCTCTGTCAGAAGACAACAAACTTGCTGTGGGGAAGAGTCATGCAAGAAATGGTAAATGGGTCAACATCACAATGAGAAAGGTAAATCTTTTACTTTCTATGGATGATAATGATGATTGGAAATCTTACTTAGACTATATTAATGTTGATCTTAAGTATGTTGAAGAGCAAAGACTTAATTTGTTTTCAAAATTTAACAAACTTAGTTTTGAATTAAATCATTGTAGAGATGAATTACTTGCCTTAAAACAAGCCAAGCTTGAAAGTGTCACACTTCAAATTCAAAACTCTGAACTTGTAAAACAAAATCAAGCTCTTCAGGAAGAACTTAAGAAAGAAAAGGAAATTATTTGGAAGTGGACTCAGAAAAACCCCAAAGTTTATGAAACACTGAGTCTCTCACCCAGCCCCAATAAGGCTGGTCTGGGTGATGATCAACTCACTAAAGTTTCACGGGAGAGTAGCCATTCCACAACTTTTCTATTAACCAACATACTCTCTAGCAAAGAACTAGCTCCCAAACCCAGTGATTGGATTGAAAGAAACAATCCTGCTAGTAAATTGCCAAATTTTAACACTGGAAGAATCCTGGAGCCTGAAAGTCAGGCCATCAAGGAGCTGCTAGGAGTCACTGATGAACTTAGTCCTACTGAGTCCATCACAGAGTCTAAGTCTGATTCACCACTCCCTCCACTGAAACAACTTCAGGGAGCAGAACCCAATTCTGACCTTGCACCATTAGTCTTTCAACCACATTCTCCTAAAGAGAAATCAGGGTTAGGAAGGACTATACTGAAAAGACCTACTCCTGCACCCACTGAACACCAAAAACCTTCAGTAACTACTGAAGTGAAGCATGAAAGCACTGATTCAAAGGTTGATCAGCTTGCTGAACTTGTTAGGATGCTGAGTGAGAAAATTGAGTCTACTGAGAAAAACTCTGACTCTAAATCTACAAAGCCCTCAGTATCCTCAAGTTCTTCTAAACCAAAAACCACACCCAGACCCTCAGGGAGATGTGAACTGTGCAATTATCCAAATCACAGCACTGATAAATGCTACAGAGTCCTGTTTTGTATGATATGCAAACAAGAGGACCACAGAACTTGTGATCACATCCCCCACACTGCTTCTTTAAAGGCAAAGGGTCAATACAATACCCAAGGCTATCAGTATGCCATAACTTCCAAACAAAGACTGAAGGCTAAGCCTTTCTCACCATGTCCTCACTGTGGTTTCAATGATCATCTTCCTGATGATTGTATGATGAAAGAATGCTGTGACATCTGTGGAGATCCCTCCCATGAAACCAGGGGGCATGACAAAGTGATTCAGTCCAGAAGGAAAAACCAAACCAACACTTCTCAGTCACCTGATGCATCAACATCCACAAAATGTAAAACATGTGGAAGCTCAGGTCACACAACTTCAGACCATGATTCACTAACTGAGTTCAAAAAGTCCCTGAGGACTAAGCCCACTAGAAGGTGGGTCAACAAGCAAAACTAACCCAGTTTACTGTTTGTGCAGAAACACATCAAGGATCCAACCTGGCATCTAGACAGTGGATGCTCCAGAAGTATGACTGGTGTGAAAAGTTTTCTGCACAAATATGTGGAAGAACCAGGACCCAAAGTAGTATTTGGTGATAACTCATCAGCTCCCACTGAGGGTTATGGTTCAGTAAACTGCAATGGTATAGTTTTTACAAGAATAGCTTATGTTAATGGTCTGAAGTACAACCTGATAAGTGTTTCCCAACTATGTGATGCCAAATACATAGTTCAGTTTGATGACAAGAGAGGGACCATCTTTAATGCCAATAAGGAAGTTGTGTTGATTGCCCCCAGAAGGGATGATGTATATGTCCTTGACATGTCATCCCTGACTCAAAATGTGACTTGCCTATTCTCAAAGGCAAGTGAGACAATCAACTGGCTATGGCATAGGAGACTCTCTCATCTCAACTTCAAAAACATCAACAACCTGGCCAAACAGAACAAAGTTCTGGGCCTTCCATCCCTGGTGTATACCAAAGACAAGCCTTGTTCTGCTTGTGAAAAAGGAAAACACCACAGGGCATCATTCAAAACCAAACAAACCTTTTCCATCAAAAGCTGCCTGCATCTTCTTCATATGGACCTTTTTGGACCTGTCATTCCAATGTCCATACACCATGAGAAGTACACTCTGGTCATTGTGGATGAATACTCAAGATATACTTGGGTTTACTTCCTGACTAAAAAGAGTCAGGCAGCTGAAACCATTATGTCATTTGTCAGGAACATTGAAAATCAAAATGATGTCAAAGTTAAACAGATCAGGACTGACAATGGCACTGAATTCAAAAACCAAGACCTTGAGTGTTTTTGTGATGAGAAAGGAATTTCTCAAAATTTCACTTATCCCTATACTCCTGAACAAAATGGAGTAGCTGAAAGGAGAAATAGAACACTCATTGAGGCAGCAAGAACAATGCTGAATGGCTCAGTCCTCTCAAAACATTTTTGGACTGAGGCAGTTAAAACAGCCTGCTACACTCAAAACAGGTCAATCATTGTGAAAAGGCATAATAAGACACCTTATGAGATATTCAAAGGAAGGATTCCTGACATCAGCTATTTTCATGTATTTGGGTGTCCTGTGTTTATACATAATCACAAGGATCACTTAGGTAAATTTGATGCCAAAGCTGATGATGGATACTTCCTGGGATATTCCTTGGTCTCTAAAGCCTTCAGGGTGTTCAACACAAGGAGACAGCAAACTGAGGAAACTTATCACATTACTGTTGATGAGAGCACTGAATCCATCAGGTTCTCAAATTCCTCAGTAGAAGAGATTGGTATTGATGACTCATCAAGATATCCTCCTGATGAGTATCATCCTGAGAACAGTCCCTCAACTCAATACCAAGCTGATGCTGATGTCTCCTATTACATCATCCCTCACAACCTACCCCAACCACCTATCAGTGAGTTCATAGAAACTCAGCCTGTCTCAAATATGACTGACACCACTGAACAAAATGTTCAGGAACCTACAGAACAAATTGTTCCTACAGCTGTCACTGAAGTACATATTGATGAGTTACCTCATGTTCCTGAGTTTGAACCTAATCAGGCTCCTACAAGCTCAAATTCCTATCCCAAACCCCAGGATAGCTGGACTAGATCCAAAATCATTGAGCTTGTGAACATCATTGGTGAACCCACTGAAGGCATGCTCACAAGAAGCAAGGCTGCTAAACTCAAGGCTGCCACTGCCAATATATGTCTTTATGCTGACTATCTCTCAGAAATTGAGCCTAAAAATGTCAAAGAAGCCCTGACTTATGAAAGCTGGGTTCAGGCCATGAGAGATGAATTGGAACAATTTGACAGAAATGATGTCATGACCCTTATTGAATGCCCCAAGGGTGTTTTAATCATTGGTATGAAATGGGTCTTTAAGAACAAGACTGATGAGAATGGCACAGTCATCAAAAATAAAGCAAGACTGGTTGCCAAAGGAGATAATCAACAGGAAGGTATAGACTATGAGGAAACCTTTGCACCTGTTGCTAGAATGGAAGCCATCAGGATCTTCCTTGCCTATGCAACTTACATGAACTTTAAAGTTTACCAAATGGATGTTAAAAGTGCATTCCTGAATGGTAACATCAAAGAAGATGTTTATGTACAACAGCCTCCTGGTTTCGAAAGTAGTGAATACCCCAACCATGTCTACAAGCTTAACAAAGCCCTTTATGGACTGAAACAAGCACCCAGGACATGGTATGAAACTCTTTCAGCCTTCTTGATCCAAAACAAGTTTGTCAGAGGAAGAATTGACAACACACTGTTCATCTACAGAACAAAGGATGATGTCATTCTTGTCCAAGTATATGTTGATGACATCATCTTTGGCTCAACAAGTTACAAACTTTGCAAACAATTTGAAAAACTTATGACCACAAAGTTAGAAATGAGCATGATGGGTGAACTCACATACTTTCTTGGACTCCAAATCAAACAAACTGATAAAGGAATATCCATTTGCCAAGAAAAATACCTCAGGAACCTACTGAAGAAGTATGAGCTCACTGACTGCTCTTCAGTGAAAACCCGTATGGTTCCTCCAAACAACCTTGGCCCTGATCTCACTGGAAAATCAGTGAATCAAACCTTATACAGAGGAATGATTGGCTCCCTGATGTACTTACTTGCCTCAAGGCCTGATATCCAATTCTCAGTCTGCCTGTGTGCCAGATACCAGGCTGACCCTAAAGAATCACATCTCACTGCTGTCAAGAGAATCATCAGGTACCTGAAGGGTACTCCAAACCTTGGTTTGTATTACCCAAAATGTTCAGGATTTGATCTCAAAGGGTACACTGACTCTGACTATGCAGGATGTAACATGGATAGGAAAAGTACTTCAGGATCCTACCAATTTCTTGGTGGTAAACTTGTGTGTTGGAGTACAAAGAAACAACAGTCAGTGGCCATGTCTTCAACTGAAGCTGAATATATGGCTGCTGCAGGATGTTGTGCAAATGTACTATGGATGAAGAGCCAACTGAGTGACTATGGTGTTCAGTATAAGATGGTACCTATCTTTTGTGATAATACAAGTGCCATAGCCATCTCAAACAATCCAGTACTTCATCAAAGAACCAAACACATTGACATCAGATACCACTTCATCAGGGACCATATCTCTAATGGAGAAATTGAACTACATTTCATCCCCACTGAGTATCAGCTAGCTGATATCTTCACTAAACCTTTGGATGAACCCACTTTCACAAGATTGAAAGCTGAACTGGGCATGTTGGACATAGAATCAGGGAACTGATCAAAAGTGTTCCAACATGATGTATATTCTCTAGGTCCCTGATCACATCCCTTCCTGAAAGTTTTTTTTAATGATAATTCATTCAGGGGGCTGTGGATGAAAAATGGCATTCAATACCCTAACTAAATGTTCCGAATACTTAGTTAGTAAATGTCCCAGGTAGGTAACTGATTCCTATTAAATATAGGAATATATGTCACTTACACAACTGGCATCCACATCGTGGGCCCCCACATCTCTTTCACCTAACACCACTGAGCATTAAATGCTCTCTCACACCCAAAAAGTGATGATTTTTCCTCTGTAAAAGTGCATTATTTGCAGAGGCACCCCAAAGGGTGAGAGAAAAGGGGGTAGTGGGAATCGTGATATTTAATGCGGATCTCAAACCTATATTATTATGCCGTTTCGGTTGAATATTATAAGTTTTTGATATCCGCAACATCACTACCTTAATTCCCACTATAAATACCCCCACAAAAAGGGAAAAACACACACGCTTTTAAAATCATAACTAAACTCTTGCAAATTGTTTTCAAAACTGCGTGTGTTTCCCTCACCAATACCATTTTTTCAAAACCAGGCCTTTTTATTACCAAATGGCTTCTTCTAAGGTCGTAAAATACGCACCCAATGTGGATTTCCAAATGGAAAGCGTAGACCTTACCAAGAACAATGTGGTGGGGAACTTTGCCTACCCTGCTGGGTACCCTGAATACAGGGATGTGGTGAAGTTCCTTCAGAACTGCTTCCTGACCACCTCATTCACAAAGACCCCCTCAGTCATCTATCATGACTACTTGAGGGAATTTTGGTGCACAGCGGTGGTTGAAAACCCTGATGCGCCAAAAGAGGCCAAAATAAAGTTTACAGTCAAGAATGGAACTAAGTCCCTAACTCTTGACTATAAAACTTTTGTCAAAGCCACTGGGCTTGACTACACCACGACCTTCACTGCCTAACCCTCTAAGAAAGAGGTAAAGGAGGTCTTACTGGAATTGGGACCCTATGACAAAAATCACCCTGAGGTGACACCAGGGTCCCTATTATCCAAAGCCCCAATAATTAAGACCTGGTTCCCAGCTCCCTGGAGGATTCTAATGACTTTTGTCATTCAGGTTCTCTGGGGAAATAAATCCTCGACTGAGCAATTAAACACTACTCAGGCAATGATAGTGTTCTGTCTCATTGAGGGTAAAATGATAGACCTTGGAGAAATCATCTTCAGGGACCTCATAGCAAAGTTAGGGGGGAAGTTTAGGCAAAAACATATGTCATATCCTAGATTTGTTTCTTGTGCCCTACAAGACTTGCTTGGGTCTGAGTATGATAGGCCTGACACAATAGGTTTTGAGTCTGACGTCCTACACAAGGCTAATTACTCACGTGACCCTCTTGAGGTTACACCTGTCACCCTGACATTGTACATGCGTACTGCTATCCAGGGTGACAATAAAGTTTCACCAGTCCCCTCTCCCACCAAAAAGGTGAAGAGGAAGAAGGGACAAGGGTCCAGGAAGGTGGCTCAACCCAAGTCACTCGACACTGAGACCTCTGATCCCAAGCCTACAATGAGGTAACCACAACAGCCCTTGACTGCTGACACCATGAGAATTATAACCCAGTCACTAGGCCTGCAACAAAAGCCAACGGAGGGCACTGAGACATCATACTCAGTGTCCTCGGGCATACCCGTTTCCAAAGACTCTACTGTCATAAACAAGACAGTTGAACCGAAACAAACCAAACCTTCACATCCTGCTAAAGGCTCTGGCAAATCACAACCAGAGTCTCAGGGAGTAAGGGATCCTAAATCCTCGGTGGGGCAGCACTACTCCACTGAGAAGGGGGTCCACAAACAATCACATCCTGCTAAAGGCTCGGGTAAATCACAACCCAAGCATCAGGGAGTTCATGTTCCTAAACCTTCGACAGGCCAGAACAAGCCTGTTGGAAAGGGGGACTCAACTACTCATTTGCCTGATGAGGACATTCGCAAAACAACGCTTTTGTCTGAGGGCACAAAAACTCATCCCAAAGACTCAGAGGGACACTTACAACCCGCTGATAGGGACACAACATTCACGACTCCTAATGATGGCACTGAGAAACACCCATCAGTGTCTGAAGGGGTCACGGGGGACAAAGATTCAGAGGGATATAAACCACCCGCTGATATGGAACCCAAAACCACTCCCGGAGGTGCGCATTACTTGGGAACTGACCTTAAAGACCAGGTAGGTAAAACCCAACCTACCGGATTTGAGGGGTCAGGACCTGGCCAAAACGAAGGCAAATCTTCTTATGAAGAGGAGCCGGATAACCTCCATTTGTTGCAGATTACCTCCCTGGCGGATGCTAAGGCATTCTTGTTTTCTAATGATGAATTTAACAGTGACGAGGAAGTCTTCACGGCCGGAGATGATATGGAGGATGAGGAGACAGTCCCTGAACCTGTTACTCAGTCTCCTCAAACCTCTAACCATGATGAAGATGAACAACATTCCGAGCCGAAAACCTCAGAAGACGATTCAACTCCTCTCACTGAAAGAGCCTTCCAAAAGTTCATCAAGAAAATGACCAATATTTTGTACGGGGGGGGGGGGGGGGGGGTCATTGAAGAGGTGTTTGACATGCATGCTGAGCAAGCAGTCCACTATCACCTTCTCAAAGATGCTGTTGAAGACTATAATGATGATGTCAGGGAGCAAAATTCCACTGTCTGTCACTCCCTGACACAAATGGCTTCACACATCAATCAGTTTTGGGAATCCCTTAAGGAGCTGGCTACAGGGGTTAAGTCAGTTCAAGAATCAGTCAAGGATGATCCTGAGCTCAACAAGAAAATTCTTCAGGCATCTGAGACGTATCAGGTCAACTCGGCGGCTCTTACTGAGTTACTTGGTTTGATAAGGGATTCAAATGTTCAGAATCTCAGCTTCACGGTGGAGTCCCTCAAGTCTTCCTTCACTCAGTTGGAAGCATCAGTGACAGCTCAATCCCTGAAGTCCACATCTCTGGCATGGACAATGGGATCCAGGATGACTGCCCTTGAAAATTCTCAGGCTTCACTTGACTCCAAGGTATCTCTCATTCATCAAGATACTGCGGAGATCAAGTCCATGATGACGGAAATGTTTCAAGCCTTCAAGGGTGCTTCTACTTCATCTTCAGTAACTCCAACACTTGCCATCACTGCAGCTCCGGCAATTGTTGAGGGGGAGAATGTTCCTGAAACCCCTGTTACTGATGAACAAGAAGCTGGACAGCCCTCTCACACTGAGGGGGAGCATGTCACTGAAGCCACACCAATCACATAAGTTCCACCACAAGAGGAACCAGTCTCCTCCACTCTCTTTTAGGACAGAGGAAAAAGCATAGCCACCACCTCAGAACCTGAAGTAAGACTCCAGCCCGCCTCTACAATGGTGAGAACTGACCCTGATGAACTTATCAGGGTCCCATTTGCAATCAATGGAAAAATCTATCAACTCACCAATGAACAAATACAAGACTACATGGAGAGAACTGAGAAAGTGGCATAGGCAGCTGAAGAAGAGAGATTGAGCAAGCCTGAACTGATACAGGTTGTTCATGAGGAGGCTGAAAAGATTGGTCTGGATACTGAGGCACTAGCTACTGAGCAAGCTGGTGCAGCCTTTAAAAAGGCTCAGGAAGGATAGATGATTGCTCTGAAAAAGGAAAGGGAAGAGAAGCTGAAAAGGCAAGCTCAAATCAGGAAGGCCAGGGTTGAAAGATATCATTGGGTGATGAAGGAAAGATTGAAGCCTGAAACCATCACTGACATCAAAATCCACAGGAATACCAAACCCGCAATGGTCACTGTCTTCAGGGGGACTGATAAAAGAATCATGGACATTCATAACCCATTCAGATTCGCTGACTTTGGGATCACTAAACTTGATGAACTCCGTCCCATCATTGCCAAGAAAAATGGTGCCGTTGTTGATCAACTCCTCAAGTCACTGAGTGAAAGGTATGACAGACTGAGAGCAATGCCTGAAGCCCTCAACATTCCCTCCCTTCTTCCTGCTCCAACAACAGGAACTGCTTCATCAACCACCACCAAGAGAAAAAGGAAGCACATTGAGTTCGAGCCTGAGATCAAGGTCCCAGGATTGGATTGTGATAGGTCTGTTCCTGAAGGAATCACCTTCGTGAACAATACCGTGCTTGAACACCCTGAACGAGGTCTATGCTTTACTGATGAATATGGAGACCTTGCTTTCCAAAGATGGTCTGATATAGACAAGGCAGGGGTCACAGCAATGGTAACATACCTTATGTTAGCTTCTCCTATACATAGTGGTGCAAACCAAAGGTTCTGTAAGGACCTTCGGGAAAAGATTGAGAAGCATCCTGAGAAACACCTACTGAGATCAAAGAAAGCTAAGATTGAGGGACTTGGCTATCATCTGAACATCTGATCTGCAACAACTATCTTTATTTTGTTTGTAATTTGTAGGAAAATGTAATAGCTATGAATAAACTGATGTTTTGTTTAAATAGTTATGTCCTACTTACAGTTACAACAAACATTCAGCAAGAGAAGATGTACCCTGACAACTCATGCTGAATCAAGTATCACTTAGGCTATTTGTATGTTCAAATAGGGGGAGATTGTTGGGTCACTGAATTCCCCAAATCTTCTAACAAGGATTTGAACGTAAAATCCCCTATGTGTAATCAAGTCACTGAGTGAACAGTAACTCAGTGAGTCACCTTCAGGATGCTATGACCGAGCCTAAGAAGAAAGGTTCTCCATTCAGTGAGGCAGAACTTAGTGAAGTGTGATCTAAGCGAAGAAGAAGGTGATGGGTTCAGTGAAGATGACAATAACTCACTGAACCCCAATGACTCCTCAACAACTTAATCGTACTGAAGACTGATGACATGAAGACTGAAGTTTTGGCGGGACTGGGCGGGAAAGTCTGAGCTGCTTTATTAAAGTGCTTTATCACTTTAATGTCAAACTTTCCCCAAATGGTTAAAACCAGTATGTCATCAGAAAGTGCCTTTTGGATCTAACTCAATGAAGGTTCCTTGCCAGAAGAATAATATCTTTCAAGATATTGTTAAGGAAGCTTTAGGTCCAATGTATATTTAGTTGTTCTATACTTGTGTATAAATAGGAAGCAAATGTGAGGAGTAAAAGTTGACAAGTTTGTGCAATTAATACAAAGCATTCACAAACCACTTTACTCCTCCAAAGAACAACACAAGCCCCTGAGATAGCTCAGTGGGTAATTTAAGTTGTCACTCAACATAGTTGAGTTTAGTGAGGAGTCCATACAATACTTGTCAATTCAACCCCAAGTGTTATTCCGCAAACACTTGGGTACGATTCTTTTTGATTAACTTCTAATAAAGAATTAAACGTTGGAAAATATTGTCTCTTATTTTTACGTTGCTTTATTGTTAATCATTTTCATACATTTGTGTTCATGTCATACAACTTGGTTACTTTAGCTTTTTAGTTACTGATAACCAAGTAAAAGGGACCAACAAATGGGTTCCTTGTTTGACAATCGGAGCTGAAGTATGGACCTCCACAGTGATCACAACAGTAAAACTGATGTGGCTGTGAGTCGTATGTGCTAAAGTTATAATCGTTATCAGGAAACTGCTCATAGACAAGCGTGTTTCCTGATTGACAATCAGAACTGTAGTGTGAACCACCACAGTACTCACAACAGTAAAACTGCTGAGACTGATGGTGCGGTAACTGATGGAATAAATCAGTCGTGTCATGGTAAGAATAGGGATCTTGGTTATAGACAGACCTGTTTTCTGACTCTACCATGCCACAACTGGGGCAATTGCCACCATTATAAGGATTACCACACCAATGACAAATAAGAAGGTGTGGATGAGACATAGAAAGAATCAAAAGGTTTGGGAGGGTAAGGAATGAAGAATCAAAAGGGTAGGAGGGTAAAGATGAATATTTCTGGGTTTTTGGATAAACATTTTATACAAATAGGAAAGAAAATGTTTTTGTGTTCGTTGAAAACTGATTTAAAATGTTTTCGTGAACAGTTTTGTTTTTATATGATAATAATAAGATAATATGAACAAGGGTGGGAAATTTACAAAGGATTGAATCCCAAAAGCACTAATCAGCAAACCGTTTTATAGAAAAACGCGCACAACCTCCCCGGCAGCGGCGCCAAAATTTGACTGGCTTCAAACGGTCAACCTAAACTGACCAGGTGATGGTCAACTAGGTCAAACAGCTCAGAGTCAATCTCCGTGGAAATATAGTGGCTTCCCCGGGTCGTTATGTCCCGACGAGGTGTGGATGGTTGTCAAACGGATTTGTGATCGGGTGATTTGGACAAGAAAATGTTTGTGAGTGATTAAACTAAAGAATATACGAAGAAATAGCTTAAATAAGCTATATGAATAAGACTGGAAAGTTGGAAAAACCAGAAACGTTTAAAACCTAAAAACGCGTACGTATAATTTTAAATTTACGTAGACGTACAAAATAAAAAGTGAAATCTGAAAACCCCCAGGGGGTGAAAATGACTTTTTTTCAAACTAAAGGACAAAAGAAAATTTTTAGAAAAATAAAATTAATTTTTACACTATTTAATTATTTATTATTAATTAAATACTATTTAATACTTATTATTAATATTTAAATAACTTAAATAGAATATAATATTAATTTAACACTAGAAAAATAAAAATAAAATTTCTAAAATTATAAAATAACTAAAAACAAGTTTTAAAATTAAAAATAAGTATTTTTGTCTTTTTGTGATTTATCTATTAATTAATTACTAATTAAATATTAATTACCTAATTAAACTATTTAAATTATAAAAAATAGAAAATGAACAGTAAAAATTCTAGAAAAATTCCTAAAATTATATTATATTATATAAAAGCTAGAAAAATATAAAAACTAGGTCTTACTTTATAAAAACTAATTATGCTATTTAAAACTTAATATTAATTAATAATTAATAAAACTAATATTAAATCTAATAAATACTAAATGATAAAATAAAAATCTGAGAAAATTACTAAAATTACTTTAATATAAAAGGTAATTAATAAAAATATAAAAATACCAAGTACTTAATAAAAATCTAAAAATGAAAATTAAAATTTAAATTATATTAAATAGAAACTATCACTTATTATTAAATTGTTTTTTTCTGGATTTTTCTTTTACAAAACTCTTTTACAACTAAAAACTAACAACTTTTGTAAAAACAACTTTTTTAGATATCAAAAAGAAGCAAATTGGACACTAAAAGCTTTGACAGTTGACTTTTGTTGACTTTTTAATGGAAATGACCCTCTGTGGAGTCCACAGAGGTAAATTTAGGTGCAAACAAGTTTATTAGACATGAATGATGCTAAAACAAAAAGCTAATGTCCCAGAATAAGCCAATAAGCAAGAATAAGCTATTGGATTCCTTGATTTCTCACAGAAAATGGGACAAACTTGCAAGCCAAATTCAGGAGGGGGTAAGGGCACCTTGGCTCAAAACTTTGCTTGGAATGGCTAGAGGGTCAGTTGGGGAGTCCAAAGAACCAAGAGTTACCAAGTGGGGCCCACTTATGAGTTCTGTGGTACCCACAGAAGTTGGGACAGTGGAGTGGAGCTGCTGCAGCAGTTGGGTCTGCAGCTACGTTTCTTGGCTTGTGGGGACCACAAAAAAAATCACAAAAATGTAGTGAGAGTGGGACTCTAAATTTCAGCTAGGGGGCTACAATTATGTAAAAAGATCAAGCCCTAACTCGTAACACAAAAATCTAAACAATTCTTCCAAGATTTGGATTTTTCCTGAACAATACCATTTTGACTTTTTGAGAAACATGGAATTTTTGACTTTTTTGAACTTTGATTGATCCCTAATGACTAAATATGCTATAATAAGCTGAAATGAGGCAAGATTCAACTATTCTAACAACTTATGCAAGAGAATTCATGCTTGTGCAATCCTAAAATTTTGACAGTTAAAGCTCAATTGAGAGATTAAGAGTCTTTTGACTTTTTACAAAGTGGACACTGGTTTTTATGGTTGTTCTATGCTATTTGGACCTAAAGTAACATGTATGAACCACAGATAACACCAAGAGCATGCTAGAACACATAGAAATCAGCAATACCAAACACTCCTTTATTGTATTTGCTGAATTCAAGTTTTGCAGCCCTAAAAAGGGTGATTTAGCCTTGTAAAAAAAATCTAAAAATTAAAATAAAAATACCAGCAAGTAGATAAGCAATAAAATAAGCTACAAACCAAATTTCAGGTCTAGCGGACTTATAACGAAGAAATGAAAATCAAAAACTATTTCTACAGTTTGGTAACTTTTTTGACTTTTTTCAAGTTTTTGAATATGGTGACTTTTATGAACTTTGATTGATCCTAGATGATTGTAAATGATGTTATAAGCTAATATGAGACTAAAATAAGCTAGAGTACCTACTTATGCAACTATAATGATGAGTACGCAACTTAAAATTTGGACAGTGAAGGCAAAAATGAGATCAAGAGTGGATTTTGACTTTCTTGTGATAAAACCTAAGATTGATGACCAAACTGAGCTATTGTGACCTATTGAGACTTGTCTCAACAACAAACATCAACCAAAACACCTCAGAGGCCTATGGGACAGTCAAATCCAAACACTCCTATTTGACCCTAGTTGTGAGATTTTCAAAGGATGTTACTAAATTAAGCCAACACATCAATGCACAAGGTTACATTACGATAAAATACACTAACAAAAGTACAAATACAGAGATTACAACAACATATTCTCATAAATCAATAACAAGCATTTTTGACAGTGGATTCATGAAAATGAGCAACTATGAGAACCAATGAACAAAAGCTATCCACAATACAATATTTAAGAACAAGTGAACAACTATGCCAAATAAACTCACAAACAACAAATAAGCAAAGTTTAAGTAATGCTACAGTAGTTAAAGAAAAATTGAGAAATAAAGCTTACAACTGCTTACTATGAGATCAAGAACCAAGGACAATGGTACAACATGTCTCCTAACACCTCCCTGAGGCTTCTAAAACCATGAACTTCAAATATCCACCATGCTTCTGATTCTTGTTCTTCTTTTCTTGATTTTTTTTTTATTTTTCTATTATTTTTCTTATTTTTTATGATTTTGCACTAAAACTTGTAAAGATGAAATGTGAAGCTTAAAATCAACTAAAAATGATCCAAAGTGACTTATAAAACCTTCAGAAAGCAAATTTAACAACTTTTATCTAAAATAAGCAATTTTAGGAATTTAAGCAAATTTTGAATTAAACTATGAAAATGGAACCTTTGATTAGATAAACCTTGAATTACATTATCCTGACTGAAATTACAACTTTGAGATTTAAATTAACATTTAGAAACATAGCCTACACTAATTTGACATAATAAGCTAAACTAAAAATTACTCTACTTTACTGCTGCACTAACTACTCTTTCCTCTTCACTTTTCATGATTTAAATAGGTCCTGGAGCAATTCCTTGACTTTCCCACTTCAATTTTAAGCCGTTGGATGAGTGGTATTGATCCTAGCCGTTTAAACATGTTTGGTGGGAAAAGTGGGTTTTGGCAGGTGGGGTTGCTTGTGAGACTTTTATGATCAATTAAGGAACCTTGGAGGTATTAGGAGGTTGGGGGACATAGTATGGAAGATGTGAGGTGGAGGGATGGAGGTGGAGTGTTGGGTGAGAGTTACAGGTGCAAGTGGAAGGGGGAAGAAGGAGTTTGACCTGGGGTTTGACTGGCTTTTAATATCAAAGGGGTTTTGGACTGGATTTGTTTTGGGCTTGAGGGTGGTGGTGTGTTGGATCAGGTTTTGTGTTTGGGTTAGATTAGGAATTGGTTTGGTTTGTTTATTTATTAAGCCTAGAAATCACAAGGACCAAATTGTAATTTCTGATTTTTAGGGGGTGTGTTTTGCCACTTTTCCAAACTCATTCCAAGGATATATCTTGCCAAGTTGAATAATCCAAGTATCATAAATGTCATTTTTCCACTTTTGAAATTCCTGTGGACCAATTGTGTCAATTCTGAAATATGGAGGACCAAACTTATAATTTCTTCAAATCTTTCACCCAGGGACTGAACTTGGCAATTTATGAACTCCAAGGACTCATGTTGACTTTTCCATCTAAAATTATCCCACCAGGGACCAAATCTGCCAATTTTTAAACTCCAGGGACTAAACTTGTAAATTTCCAAAACTTTTGAGATTTTTCACCAAAGGACTAAATATGACAACTTATGATTTCTAAAGGACCTTTGGTGATAATTTTCCATATTTTGAATGACTAGGGACTAGTTTTGACATTTTATGAAAGTTTGGGGACTGAAACTGCCAGTTTTGCAAACTTTGTACGTTTTTCATCTGTTTTTACTCTTTTTGCATCTAAAACATATAAAACACAATTTTGAAATATTTTCAGTATTTTGATGTATTTCTGAGTGTTTTTGTATGTTTTGCAGTTCAGATTTGACCAAAAATGATGAGTGTTTGAGCACTCATCAATGATGATGAATCATCCAAGGTGGTTTTTTCCAGGAAACCATACTCGTGATCGTTCTGGGGACATTGGCGTGTTATGCTAGACTAACTAATGTCATTATTACATTAATGTATATCCGAGTGGGAGCTGTTAGTTTTAACAGATAAAAATTAATGGATATGTCCGGACTCGAACACGAGACTTCGGGATTGCACACTTTTACATATGAGTTTCAATTAATTAATAATTATTGTTTTAGTGACGAATAATTATTAAATTCACGAAATAAGCACTTAACGGTACCTAATGACCGTTAGACGAAAGTTAAAGGACTAGAGATGAAACTAGAAGGCAAGAAGGTTTCGGAATATCCCTATGGGATAATGTTTGGCCGAAAACCACAATCCCACATGGATTGGGATTGCCTTTTGCTCCAAGTTTAAGATAGTATAAATACATGACCTCTTGTATTCATTCTTCTCATCCCTTGGTTCATTAGCAAGTCAATTCACTTTCTCATCTCTCTTTCTTTGAGCTATAGTCGATCCTTGTGATCATCTAAGGCTCATTAGTAGTGCTTGCTCGTGAATTAAGAACATAGCTTTTCTAATTGAAACGCTATTAGTACGTGTGTTCGAGAACGAAGTGTTAGCATACTTTTGCTAACAAGGTGATTGCCCACTCGACTACCTTATAGTCGATCCCCATTTTAATCCTATTAGGGTTTATAGTTCTTGTTCATTGATTTCTTGTTCTTGCTAGAAATCACAAAGGTACGCATCCTTTTATATTCGGTTAATTTAATTACTTGTATTTGATCTATTTTCGCTGCGTACTCTTTCATGTTTATGTGTTTATATTATTGTTATGATTCACATATTCCAACACTAGATCCATCTAGCATCTCTTCCCTTGGTGATTTTGTGGAAACAAGATATGGGAAGCTTGATATATTGGTTTGATTTTGCCTTTTTATGTCGTTGCGGAGTAAAGTTATCAAATTGTTAATGTACTCACTTAAAAATGCTCAAAGGTGAATAATGCAGTGATTTTAGGAGTACATGTTGACACCAACGCTTTAGAAGCCTCGACACATCGTGAGGGAAGCATTTAATACCTCCTCCTTCTTGTAACGAGTTTCTCACTTATTATTTTAGTTCGTCCTCAAAATAAATGGCTATTTCCAAATTTTAACCAAAAGATCATATTTCAATATTATAATTTTTAAAGCATTCGAAATTTATTAATTGCGGGGAAATTTCATCACAATCATATGAATTAGGTGAAGAGTGCATTCAAACAAATTACTATGGAGCAAAGACAATGGCCGAAGCTTTCATGTCTCTTCTTTGTTTGTCCGACTCGTCAAAAATCATTAATGTTGCATCCACCTATGGAAAATTAGAGGTAAAAATCACAAGTACTCGTAGAAAGTTTATATACAAGTGTCCGTTTAAAAATTTAATTAGTTATACTTTTGTTGCAATAAAATTTTGCTAATCAGTCTTGCTAATCTTCCAAAAACCTAAATGATTTTGTAACAATAATCAAACCAATCACAACACACAGAGATTTGCACTCAACCAACCTCCTCACGTGCTTATTTTATTAACAAAATCTATAGTAGATTAGTCCTCAAACGAGTACTAACTAGTACAATACAAAAGAAACCAATCGTCCCCAAAGGGATGAGATTGAAGAAAGATACGAAAGATACTTACAAACCCTCACAACACTCTTACAAAACAAACTAGACTAATAACAGATCAAGATGATCTATTACAAAATACAGCCTATACAATACAAAAAGAATATCAAAGTTTGAGAGAAATAGAGGTGATTTTTAGAGAGAATCAAAGGCGACAACAAAGAGATAAAACAAACTGTTAATACAAATAATTTCTCAAAGACGTTATTTAATATTAATGATCTTCTACGTTTCGATAATGACAAAAATAAAACGTGTCAAATGCAAGTTTAAGCAAACAAATTTTAGACTATTAGTTTTACGTCAAGGTTTTTACCTCAAGGTATGAATATGATTTATTACAACTTGCATAATGATCAAAGAATATGTTTTTACAAAATACACATTTTAGTCAAAACCTCGCCCTCCCCATATAAACCTGAACCTCATCTTGTTACCCGTTTCTATTAAAACCGATAATACATATGAAGTCCACTAGTTTCATTATACTTGTATAGAGTGTACGATTTATTCATATTACCAATGTACAAATCATTATGTTTCAAAATTAAAAGATACAATTTGCAAAATATAATAAAAATCTAACACTGTGTTCTCGAGTTTTATTTTTAAAGGAATCTAACTAGTTAGAAATAAGAGAGATTTAGAGAAAAAAAAATTACAATAGGTGTAAGTTACGAGATTGATTTGGAAGAATTTTATAATAATTTTAGAGAAAACACTACATAGAAAACAAAAAATTATTTTGTCTTGATGACACTTCAATAAGTTTAATGTATATATATATATATATATATATATATATATATATATATATATATATATATATATATATATATATATATATATATATATATATATATATTGTTTTACAAAGAAAACCAACAAGATTCTTATTTTAGAACGCTTAAATCAACATACCTAACATTGATTCCAAGATTTCTTGTCAGACAAAGGAATAACTATGATTCAGATAAGTAGAACTTCAACATATTCCTATTTAAAACAAATACTTCCAAGATCTCTCGTCATTTTTCAAATAGGAGTCATAGATTTTTTATTCTTATTTGTCATAAACAAAATTCCTCAGCTACCTCAACAAATCAAGAGGCAACTCAACAATGGGCAATAGAGAAGAAGAATCCAATTTCCTTGCAACACAAAGGTGCTAGTTGCAATACTTATATTTCATTTAGAAAATTAACACATGTGTAACTTATTTTATTTAGTCGACTAATTTTTGAATTTTGTCTCCCGTTTTTAGGTATGCAATTGTTACGGGATCAAACAAGGGGATAGGCTTAGAAGTATGCAAACAATTGGCTTCAAAAGGGGTCATCGTTGTATTAACAGCCCGAGATGTGAACAAAGGCATAGAAGCAATGAAAACTCTAAGGGATCATTACATCTTTCGACCTGAGAATCTGGTTTTCCATCAACTTGATGTGTTAGATCAGTCTAGCATCTCTTGTCTTGTGGATTTTGTGAAAACAAAATATGGGAAGCTTGATATCTTGGTATGATATGATTTTTATCCTTTGAATATGATGGTTGATTACAATACGTACAAATGTGTTTTCATACCTGGTAAAAACTACTGATAGGTGAACAATGCTGGAATTTTAGGATTGAGTGTGGACACCGACGCATTAGAAGCCTCAAAAGGTTCCGAGGTAATTAGCACTAAAATTATATAACAAAAAATTCAATATTTCATATAAATATCTTGAAACATGCCGATTTTTTGTTAGCATTTTAACCCTAATGACCATGGTGACGAACACAATAATCTCTTTATTGAGATATGTTAGAAAAAAATGCCAACTTTATTAGCTCTAGTAGTGTTCAGCTCAATAGGGATTATTGCCCATATGCCTTACTAAATACCGACAACATTTGGCCGTTGTCTGCTATCATATTAGACTAATATGATTTTTGTACAGAATTCGGGATATATCAAATGGGGAAAAGTTTCAACACAACCATACGATTTGGGAGAAGAATGCATTCAAACAAATTATTATGGAGCAAAGACGATGACTGAAGCTTTCATGCCTTTGCTTTTGCTGTCTGACTCTCCAAGAATCGCCAATGTTTCATCCAGTTCAGGAAAATTGGAGGTAAACAATCTATAATATATGATAATTTGTCTTGGTTAATCTTAAAATTTAGGTGTGTTACTTTTAGTAGTTGAATGGTAAAGACTAAACTACATTTAATAAAAGGGGTTTTGACTAAGATACCATACTAACATAGCTATTTATGTACAATTCATCCACATGTATAATTTTTAAAAATGATATGATATATATTGTGATCGAGTGTTCAGCAAACGCAAATATATATTCATCAGCTTTTTTATTTATAACTTTTATCAGTTTATCTTTATATGTTGTGTGGCAGTATGTAATCAACGAGTGGGCTCGCAACATCTTAAACGATACAAAAGCTTTGAATGAAGAACGTATCGACAAGGTTCTTGAAGTTTTTCTTAAAGATATGAAGGAGGATTCTTTAGAAACTAAGAGTTGGCCTTCATTTTTATCCGCATACACGTTATCAAAAGCAGCAATGAATGCCTACACGAGATTATTAGCGAAGAAGCATCCAAATGTTATCATAAATTCGGTTTGTCCCGGATATGTGAAAACTAGTTTAAATTTCTTTAAAGGGCACTTGAGTGTTGAAGAGGGTGCACATAGTGTTGTGAAGCTTGTGTTATTACCTATGGATGAACAACGACTTTCTGGCCATTTCTTTTTTAGAGATGAAATATCTTCTTTCTGATACGAACAATGTATTTGAAGTTAGCGAATAAGCTATATTGTAATAATGGCAGGATCGTTTATAAGGGTGGTCTATCACGTGATAATATTGCGTATAAGTTAATGGTTTGAACTTTGAACACTTGAATATGAGTCAATTTAGAAAGAATACAAATTCGGGAATCAATGTTATGTTACTAAAATTGGCAGCGGAAGGTTTAAATGTGAGGATAATGATCTTTATGGTGGTGACAAATGTCCCATTTTATTTTTGGCAGCTATTTTTTGTTATTTCTACTCTTAACTAATGAACATTATGATCTAATTGATGAATATTATTATTTTTTTTTTCTTTTCTACTTTTTAGAAGACTGATGAACAATGTGACTTTTTTAGAAAACTGATGAACGACGTGATCTAACTGATAACATTGTGATGTAAACAATGAACAACATTAAAGAAAACTGATGAACATTGTGATAACAAAAAAAGAAAAAAGTTGTTCCTAAAAGAAAACTGATGAATAACGTGATCTAACTAATGAATATTGTGATGTTATTCATAAAAAAACCCAATGAACTGATAAACAAAATGATCTAACTGATCATTGTGAAGTAACCGATGAACAACATCAAAGAAACCCATGAACACTGTTACGTTGTTCATAAAAAAAGAAAATAACTAATGAACTGATACTGATGAATATAGATGCATACGTCTGACATTAGGAAAAAGATAGAGAACGAAAGAGGAAAAGGGAAAGAGGGTTATAGGGGAAAAGATAATTATGTCCCCTAAATCAATGGATAGGATTACTTTTTACACTTTTTAGGATTTGTCATTTTTCATTTTATCAACTGTCTTAAATGTGATGGTAGGTAGTGCTATCCATTGTTTACTTTTCATCTATGTTGGCAGTATGGATGTTACTCGTGGGCAATGGACGAAGGTACGTACTTATTATCCGTCACCAACACCCGTGATATTTTTCTTGCCTTTCACCCGCCCACCACCCGTCTGTGGATATGATTATCCGCCCATGCCCATCCTCACGGGTTTGTGAAGCGTAACATTTGCACACATGTTTATAAAAGTTTTGCAAATCAAACTTGATGAGAAGGTGCATGAGTTACGACATATTGATAAATATGTATATAATTAATCAATTATCCAGTAATTATATATTTCTAATAACATTAATACACACAAAAAGAACAAATTCTACTTTTATGACACATGAATATTTGCCAAAGACTAGTGGTTATCCGTGCATTAATAACGCGACGTGTGTATATTACCTGCTACCCGCCCACCACCCGCTGGTGGGTTTATTTTTTACCCCGTGACCCGTGATAGCGTTTTAAACTGTCTAGTTTTAAATTTATATTTTTTCGACTACGTTCTAAACTAACACTAATGGGCAATTTACCCGATCACTTATAGCTAGTGATTGGTAAGTACTGGAAGTTCGCAAGGAATAGGTGATTTTTATGCTAACCTAGTGGATTTCTATAGCTTTTAAGGGGGGGGGGGGGTTGTATTTTGATTGATTAAACTAATAAAACAATAAGTAAAACTAATTAAACTACTAATTATGCTAAGATTGTGATCAAGTTGGGAAGAAGTGCTAGCCATATTACTTTTACTACGTTATTAGTTATCCATTTACTAGTGCAATAATTTAATGTAAAGTATTGGTGACATTAGAAATGTGTAGACAACACATTTCTATCTTAGTTAAACTAGGCCATATTTGTCAGTTACCTAGTTCTATGAACGCAACCTATATCCCTGAAGCAATTTATCGGTCTAATCAGTTACATTCATGCAATAAGTGGTGTCAACTAATCTATGTGATTTATCTGCGGTAACCCATTGGTCCTAGTGAAACCTACTCTTCTCACGCGGTCACTTTATTGAAAAGCACTATACTAACATAAGTGTTTTGGCAATATCTGTCTAACCTCGGGTTCCTTCTCCTCCTGTCCTAAGGAAGGGCACTAATGAAGCTAGGTCAAGAGTACCGATCGACCATAGTGATACGGATTACCTACATAGCTAAAGAGCTATACTATGATAATCTAGACAATAGACATCAAATGTTAAATAAATAAACGAGTATACTGTTTGAACGATAAACACATAAATTATCTAAAACAATGCATCAAATCTTTATAGAACGGAATAATATAAACATAGTAGTCATAACATGGCTAACACCAAAGGGTGTTAGCCCATAATGTAAGTACCAAATACAAAAGAAATTACAAATGATTCATAAATAAAAACATAATGTAATTAACATGCAAACCGGTTGAATACACTTCGTATGATGATACGGGACCTTCTCCTCTTGATCTTATCACTTTTGGGACTGAAATCTTGGTGGAACAAAGCTTGGAAATCGGTTGTGGTGGTGAAAGTTGTGTAACACCTATATTAGGGCATGGTGTTTATATTGTTTTGGCTAATGCACCAATACGACATATTCAAGATATCTTATGTGGGGAATAGGAAAGAATATTCCTAGCATATACGGGCATATCTTTAAATACCGCTGATGAGGCCAAAAATGAACCACTTTTAGGGGGTCATTTAAGCCCGGAATTGAATTTATTTAATCAAATATTGCCCTAAATCGTTTCTTTTATGATTTTAGGTACTTTGGGAGTGAAATCTGGAAAAGGAAGCAATTCGGACGTTTTTGGAGCATAAAAGTGAAGAAAACGCCAAAGTCTTAATTTTCCTTGCTGGGAACAGTAGGTGACAGCGTCAAGAGTAACATCATGACGGCGTCAAGAGCAATTTCCATGACGACCCAGTACAGATTTGACGGCGTCACGAAGAAGGGCGTCAAGAGTAAAAGTCATGACGGCCTGGAAAACGCTAACACATGACGGCGTCAAAAGTAGATCAAGGCAGTCCGAGAATTATTTTGGCGGCGAGGTGACGGCGTCACCTATTTGGTCTTGACGCCGTCAGACCCTATTTCCTATATATAGTTTTCTAATTTTTTCATTAAAAAAAAGAAAGTTTTGGAGAAACCCTAGTACGAACTTGGTGCGAATTTTATAGGTTTTTCAAGGGTTCCAAGCCCTTGATACCTTTCATGTGTAATTAAGATAAGTGTTATTTTAATTCAATCAATATGTCTATGTGTTGGTTGTCTATATCTTGTTCTTGTCTTAATTCCATCATGCTAGGCTAGATCTATCTTGTGTTTGCTTGGATCTAATGAAACCTAGATGTTAATTATGTGTTGATTACTTGTTTATAGTTTGTTTTGGATGAATGAATTTATATGTTAGGCTTAAGAAAACTGGCAGATCTCCAAATGGTAACATGCTTGAACGTCTTAAGAAACATGAACCGATATGCACTAGGTCTTTATTGGTTGTATTTAATGCATGAGCCACTATTTATAATCCCTATGGTTGTGCTGGGTATGGTATAGGAGGAGATAAGAGCTCATAGAATTGGGGAGTTAAGTGCGTCACCCCATGAATGGTATTAAGGAATACAATCTGTCATCCATGCAACTATAACAAGTAATTAACGTGTAAAAGATGTCTAGGGAGTAGTGAAATCTATGTAAACACATTTTCTCCACTTATTGCTCACAACCTTAGTATAATTTAGTTTAATTTCATTTTTAGTATTTTATTTTGATTGCATCTTAGTATTGGGTTAGTTGATTAGCATTTTATTTTACTTGTCACTATACTATACTACAACGATCAGGTACACTGCCTGGTGGGGGTTGTAAGCTTCTCAAGATCCCTTGAGAGGTAAAACCTGGTACGATTCCCACTCATCAAGTTTTTGGCGCCGCAGCCTGGGGAATAGTTACTGTCTAGGTTAGAATTTCTTTTTATTAGGTCTACTTACTAGATTCCTTTCTAGTAAGATTTTATTTTTATTTTTAGGTTTTCTTTAGTCTATCTTTTTCTTTGTGCCTTTGTTAGTAAATTAAAATTCATTGACTATTCCGTTGACCAATATGGAAAACGCGAATCCACCCCTTTCCCCTAGAGAAGTGGCTGTGTTACGTGAACAAATTGAGAGTGAGATTAGGGAACTTAGAGAGCTTAATAGGTTGATTAAGGTTGAGCTCGAACATGCATTTAGTGACCTAGCGACCGCCTTGTATTCAAATAAGGACCTAGGGCCTAATGACTTTATGAATGTTGTTGAGGGACTAGAAGAGGGGGAAATAGATCCGGAGCTTAATGACCATTTTAATCTATACCCCACTAAGGAGGAGATTGCATATTATAATAATCTTATTGATAACCCGCGATCTCCTTTTACTATAATTGAACCTAAGATAAAGAGAGGCGATCCTAAGAATGCTAAGATACCATGTATGATTGGGTATAGGCACATTAACAACGCTTACATTGACTTTAAATCCCCAATCAACATTAAGTCCTCAAATGTCTATAATGATATAGTGAAAACAAGACTTGAACCTAGAAAAGATCCCAAATACCCCGGTGGAGTTTGTAACTTTGTCGGGAGAGTCAAAGGTCTACATGTCTTTGTTGGTAATTTCACTTTTGTCACCGACTTTATGATTATGGAAGATCTTGCTAATGTTATTGATTGTCGATTATCCAATGTTGTGTTTGGCAAACCATTTGTTGAGAAGTCTAAGTTGGAATATGATGAGATAGAAGGAACGATCCGATTCGCAAGTAGCACCGATAGTATCACTTATAGGATGCCTAATAAGATGAAAGAATTTCGCTTTATATCCCGATTTGATAAGGATAATGTTGGTGCTTTTGAGGACATCAATGAAGAGGATAAGAAAAAGGGCATGGATTATGTATGGGAAAAAAGGAGTCTTTATTACAAAGATTGCTTGGCCCTAGGACCAAGGTATAAAGTCGATAAAGAATTTGCCCAAATGATTATGGGGGGGGGGGGGGTTGAGAAAAAGGTGATTGGTTTCTACAAAGAATATCTACAATCAGAGAGTGGAACCAACGATGAGGTCACGTAGTAACCCATGACCTTGAGTCTAGCTACAAGACTCGTAAATAAAGAAAAGCACTTCTTAGGAGGCAACCCATGTTTTGTGTGATTTTATTTTTGTTTGTTTGTTATTTGCTTCCGTATGCATGCTTTGTTTCTATTGTTGGTAGATCATGTTTCTCAATTAAAATGTGGAAATACTTTACTTTGTTGTTTTGGCCTAGTCTTAACTCCACCTAAAAGTATTTTTGCAAAAGATAAGTGTAAGGGGAAACCCCAAATATGTTTTTAAGAAACAAACCGATCATGATTCTCCACAATATTAAATGAACATGTATATTCGTATTTGTTAGAGTCAAATGCTTGTATTGAGTCATAATGAAGTTTTGCAGGATTTTCCAGGAAGTAGGACCAAGTTTTTCCAGAAATTTTCCGGAAACTTAACATAAGAATTTCTGCAGGTCAATCCTGACGGCGTCAAGAGTTATCTCTTGACGGCGTCAAGTGTAAAAATCTGGAAATTTTACCGGTTTTGTTTTTCTAACGGAGTCTTATGGTTTTTGTGAATTATTAAGTTTTATAATCTCCAGGAAATCTGCAAACTTCATTCCACAAGCATTATATCTTATTTTGTTTTCTAGGATTTAGTAACTTATATAGGATGCCGCCGATTTTACGCGAGGTTGTCTTGTTTGTTTTCTCAGGATTTACAGGTTATGTATGACAAGAAGATGATTTATATTCTGGAAGGGAAGCTTTGATTGTTCATTTTCTTGGAGGAAGATTTAACCTGGCCACCTTATTATCCATACCGAGCGAATCAGGGGAGTATTTGATTTCATTCTTTTTACTTTTTTAATTTTACATTCTTTACTTGAATATTGGGGACAATGTTCATCCTAAGTGTAAGGGGAGGGTAAAAAGATGATACCTTACATATGCACTTTCGCTTGAGTTTGTTTTGTTTGATAGTAGATGTGTAATAAAACTATGAGAAACACTTGTTAGTGCAATTTTAGCGCCAAATTTAAAATTTTTTACAATATTTAGGAGTGAAACTTTAGCCATAGCAAGCATCTCATAGATAGGAGATTGTATGACTAGCACATAACCGTATATTCAGAAAAATTTTCCACCCAAATATGTGAGGTTCGCCTTTAGATTTGATAGGAAAAGCATTACTGTTAGTGCTTATGAGTGTACCGGTAGCATTTAGATTCTAGAACTTGCGTTAGTGATGCATCCCGAGACCGCTAGTGAGACTACATTCGTGTAGTAGGATTTACTACATGATAAGAGGCATTAGGATCACCATTGTGTTAAACCCGTATCATAATTACTTGACCATTTAAGTCATATTACTTGGCTAGTTAAGTCAACTAATTTTCCCAAACCCTTAGCGTTGTACTCATTTTTAGTACACGAAACCCCTAGTACACCCCTCCGAGCCTATCTTTTCGTTTATAACTTTAAGCATTTTACTTAAAGGAAGAATTTGTTACACCCCACTTAAATGTACACCCAAATCGCCTTAGCCCTCCGTGTATGCGCTCATTTTTAGTGCATTATTGTTATTTGTTAAACCCAAAGTTAACTTTCTAATTGATTACATGGTTGCTAAGTCGAGTCATATCCTCGTACATATTGTTTTGGGACGATTGGGACTCATGGGTAAGTACTTATTTATGGAGTAATGGGGAAGAACATCATTTATTACCCCCATATGTACGTTAATCTAAAAAGTACTCCAAGTGTTTTGATTTTCTTAATTCGAGTCATTAGAATAGTTGATTGTAAAGTATGTAAAGATTCAAGTGTAAGGGGAATTCCCATTCCCTATGATGTATTATTTTGGATGGTAGGGTAAGAGTGTATGCAAAAAAAAAATAATAATAGAAAAAGAAAAAGAGAAAAACATACGGACTACCATCCCTTTTCATTCTATGTTCATTTTTATGTTTTTGTTATTTTTCATTTATTAGCTTAAGTCGAGTCTAGTCTTAGCTTAGCAACGCCATATTATACATGTAATTGACCAAGATTGTTAACTCGCCACCAGTAAACTTCCTTTATCCAACAAAACCGTGTATTTCATATCCCTACACCTAACGTTACAACCCTTTAAAAGACCTCTTTGATAGTTTATCCTAGGTGCTTACGCCATGTGGTGGAGGTTTGATCCTTTCCCAAGCCTATGGTAATCTATTTTGCTATGACAGGTAGTGAGAGATATCTTCCGTTTCCATATTGTAATTTTTACTTTATTACACCCGAGATATGTGAGTATCTAAACACTATTTGTGAGGTGCTAGTATATGACCTCCGTGCTTGTCCATTGGTCTTTAGTGGAACGATTATTTGTTGTAATTACTTTTATATTAGTGTTAAATGACCCCTAACTTGTATTTTGACTAGAATAAAAGCGCATTTGCTTGAGGACAAGCAAATCTCAAGTGTAAGGGTATATGATGAGGCGAAAAATGAACCACTTTTAGGGGGTCATTTAAGCCCGGAATTGAATTTATTTGATCAAATATTGCCCTAAATCGTTCCTTTTGTGATTTTAGGTACTTTGGGAGTGAAATCTGGAAAAGGAAGCAATTCGGACGTTTTTGGAGCATAAAAGTGAAGAAAACGCCAAAGTCTTAATTTTCCTTGCTGGGAACAGTAGGTGACGGTGTCAAGAGTAACATCATGACGGCGTCAAGAGCAATTTCCATGATGACCCAGTACAGATTTGACGGCGTCACGAAGAATGGCGTCAAGAGTAAAAGTCATGACGGCCTGGAAAACGCTAACACATGACGGCGTCAAAAGTAGATCAAGGCAGTCCGAGAATTATTTTGGCGCCGTCACCTATTTGGTCTTGACGCCATCAGACCCTATTTCCTATATATAGTTTTCTAATTTTTTCATTAAAAAAAAGAAAGTTTTGGAGAAACCCTAGTACGAACTTGGTGCGAATTTTACAGGTTTTTCAAGGGTTCCAAGCCCTTGATACCTTTCATGTGTAATTAAGATAAGTGTTCTTTTAATTCAATCAATATGTCTATGTGTTGGTTGTCTATATCTTGTTCTTGTCTTAATTCCATCATGCTAGGCTAGATCTATCTTGTGTTTGCTTGGATCAAACCTAGATGTTAATTATGTGTTGATTACTTGTTTATAGTTTGTTTTGGATGAATGAATTTATATGTTAGGCTTAAGAAAACTGGCAGATCTCCAAATGGTAACATGCTTGAACGTCTTAAGAAACATGAACCGATATGCACTAGGTCTTTATTGGTTGTATTTAATGCATGAGCCACTATTTATAATCCCTATGGTTGTGCTGGGCATGGTATAGGAGGAGATAAGAGCTCATAGAATTGGGGAGTTAAGTGCGTCACCCCATGAATGGTATTAAGGAATACAATCCGTCATCCATGCAACTATAACAAGTAATTAACGTGTAAAAGATGTCTAGGGAGTAGTGAAATCTAAGTAAACACATTTTCTCCACTTATTGCTCACAACCTTAGTATAATTTAGTTTAATTTCATTTTTAGTATTTTATTTTGATTGCATCTTAGTATTGGGTTAGTTGATTAGCAACTAATTCCACCCAAATCCTTCAAACCCGAGAATTTTACTTGCTTTCTAAAAAATATAAAAATACAAAAATAATCACCCCTCATCTTTAGAACTAGTATTTAGGTTTTCTAATCCTAGCGACACTATTCCTAGCTGAACGATCAATCCCCCGGCACTTGTCACTACACTATACTACAACGATCAGGTACACTGCCTGGTGGGGGTTGTAAGCTTCTCAAGATCCCTTGAGAGGTAAAACCTGGTGCGATTCTCACTCATCAACTGCATATAGATGAATAGTGATACACCGTATTTCTTCAAAACATTATTAGTTTGGATTGGGGATAAGATCTTCAGTACGACGTATGGCCAAAGTTTCATACGTTGTATTCCTTCAATGATTGACTTGAGCTTTGACTGCAAAGCTTCAGATACAACGTATTGCCAGAGTTTAATACACCGTAGTACTTCAATTTTACCAATACTTAGTGAATTCTTTCATGTGTTGATACGACGTAACTCCATAAGTGGATACGTTGTATGCCATTTGCAGGTTGCATACAGATTCTTCATATTAGCTCCAAATCCTGTTGTTTTCCATGTCCTTTTCGAAATTATCAATTAAAATATAAACACATAATAAACGAGCAATATTCTTGGGATAAATGATAAGTAAATATAGTACATATTTGATGTTATTAACCCACCCGCGGGTAAATATTGATGTGGTTACCCACCCATCATGAGCAGGTACCCGCGGGTTATGCGTTTTTTCTCGCCCATTACCACCCCTAATTAGCGACAGAAGGTTTAAATGGGATTGTGCAAGAAGTAGTTCACATGGTGATTTTCAGTGGGGTTAAGATGAAGAACGATGATGTAATAATGTTTCATCTTCAATAAGTTGATGGTCGTGTTTTCTTTGATGATTGGAGTAAACAAAATGCTTTAGCCTTGACGTGTATATTAAAAATACTTTGATAAGGTGTAAGGGTTAAAGGTTAACTTACATAAAAGCAGAATGTATTGTATTGGGGTGTCACATGAGGAAGTTGAGAATATGGAAAGGGGCAAGAAATGTACCGTGGGGTGAAAACCTGTTGATGTACTTGGGATTATCGATTAGTGTTTTATTGAGGAAGGAGACTGCTTAGAAACCAGTGATTGATAAATTCAAAAAAAGTATATTTGATTGGAAAGCAAAAGAGATGTCTTTTGGTGGTCGTTTGACATTGGTGAAATCAGTCTTTGGTAGTTTACCGTTGTATTACTTTTCTATTATTCATGTTCCATCTTGTGTAATAAAAAATCTTGTGAGAGTGAGAAATGATTTCTTTTAGGGTGTTTGGTCGGGGAGGGGGGGGGGGGGGGGGGGGACTGGCTTAGGTCAAATGGGATTCTATTGTATATTTGTTTGGGAATGAGGGGTTAAATATAGGTTAAAAAAAGAAGAAGAAAAAAACAGTTTTAGTCGGTAAATGTTAATTGAGGTTTAGGGTGGAGATATGTACATTATAGGGGAAAGTAGTGAGGAGTATCTATGGGCAGGGACAAAGCTTATATAGGGCAAGATGAGGTTGTGGCCCCCCAATTCCAAGACCACTAAGCTTTATTTTTGTAATTTTATATATTATTTCCACAAAAATTTAGTATAAATGTAATATAATTATAGGTTCCCCCCCTTTAAATATTATGACGACTACATTTTAGTCCCTCTAATAATATTACTCAAGCTCCGTCCCTGTCTATGTGGAGGATGGTGGCATGGGAGGTGTTAGAATTGGAAAACTGTAAATCACCTTTAGGGTCTTATTTGATAATATGTAATAGGTTATATGCCAAATGTTGTCCCATAATTATCATCTATTAATCAAAATTTGAGAGAGAGTGGATGTATTTACTTGTTAATCTAGAGAGAGTTGAGAAGGTAGGAATAATCATAACTCGAACACACACCTCAAATGTGAGATAGGGATGTGGTATTTATACCCATCATACAAGAAGTTCCCACCCTTAGAACCAAATGTTCCAAGGGTGGTAATATTGTTCTTTCCCCTCCTAACCATACAAGTGTTGGGTGGGTGTTAACCAACTAAACAACTTGTTACATATTTAACTACCAACTATTACATGATAGACCATGCACTGATGATTTACACTTCTTATGCTCTAACAGTCACGTTAGTATGCGATCAGAATTAGAATGCGTAAATAAGAGATGCATTGATAATCAGGTGATAGAAATAGACCAGTATGAATCATGTCAGAATTAGTCAATAGAATCAGCATAATTATGAATGCCATGATAATATAAATTGTTTTAGTTATGATTTGATAGAATATAATAGCAATAAGAGCATGTTTATATATCGTAATTATTACGACGCATGTCAATGTGATAATACTTACATCATATGACATGAATTTATTTAAGTCATAGAATGTCTCTTGAAATTTCTAGAACATGAAGGGTAGATGAGACTGAATGCTAGCAAGAAAGAATGATATATGAGTAGTACGCACATATAGAAATTTATGAGTCTTATCACTCGCAGTGCTCAAGTCTAAGTAAATATTAGTAAAATAAATAGAAAGAGCAACTCAGATTTCAGTGAAGCACATCAAAGTATCAGTAAAGCAAGATAACGAACATAGCAGAAAATTCATAATGGTCCTTAGAAAATGGACGCCATGTGAACAAATAGACTAAAGTTATATTTATTAGCAAGAGCAGAAAGCTTGAAAAGAATTATGATGCATTAGTAGCGATATAAGTTAGATAATTTGTTTAAGTCGTCTTCCATCATCATCATCATCATCATCATCATCATCATCATGGATAATTGTTTAACAAAACTTTTGAATTCTATATTTTTGTGCTTTTATATAACAATACTTTTGAATTCTGTCTTTTATGTGTATTTTGTGACTATTTTACCATCTCGTTTCTCAACCCTCCTATTTTCAAAAGAAGGGCAAAATGTTCACTTATTATTATTTTTATTATAAAAGGGCACATTTGTTCTAATGGTATGTGAATGGCACATCAACTAAAAAGTTGTGGGTTCGAATCTCGTTAGAGACATTTGCGAGATATTATATTTCAGATTTGTGGTACAAGTTTGTAACAAAATGGCCGTTTGAAAAAAATGAATGGTTACATTGAACTCAAAAAAGAAAAATATATATATATAAGTTAACTATATTTTCACTTAATGGTCTGAAAATGCATCAAACTTGCCACATTTTTCTTTTGTATGCACTAACCTTTTAATTTTCCTATTGTAGTATACAACTTTTTTAATTTTCCTATTGTAGGCATTAAACTTCCTTAATCATCCTATTATACGCATACAACTTTCTTAATTTTTATATTCATATGCATCCAACTTTCTTAATTTTTATATTCGTATGCATCCAACGTTCTTAATTTTCTTATTGTCACAACACTTTTTTCCCGCCTACAATAGGGAAATTAAGAAAGTCGGATGCTACAATAAGAAAATTAAAAGTTTAATGCATACAAAAGGAAAAGATGACAAGTTTGATTAATTTTTAGACCATTAACCCTCTTATTATTATTATTATTATTATTATTATTATTATTATTATTATTATTATTATTATTATTATTATTATTATTATTATTATTATTATTATTATTATTATTATTATTATTATTATTATTATTATTATTATTATTATTAGTATATCTTAAATCCCTAATCAAACTACGTCGTATTGCGCCTCCTATTTTCCCGCCAAAAAATGCGAAGGCCCAGTCTAGAAAAACGCTAGCCTGCTTACTTTCTTTTGAGGTCTATGCTGGCCCATATTAGTTGCTGCATGTGACCCGGTTATATATCCCTATTCCAGAAATTTCCACAGACACCCAACACATACCTAACCTACACACATCAAACACACATTCTTCAATAGATGGATTATAATCATTTACTCATGTACGATTATTAATATTCTCCAAATGGTGCGAATGGCCAATGATCAGTTGGATTTTTCTTCCAAGGTACGATTAACACATACCACACACACCTGCGTACCAGATATGATGACGAAGGGGCGCTAAATCAAAATGACTCATGATTGGTGATGATGAAGGTGAGGTTAAATCTGATATGAAGCGATTGTTAGGGTTTTTGTTTTTTTTTTGAGCTTTTTTGGCCGGAACATCAAAACCACACCAGTTAGGGTTTCGATTTTTGGGTTTTCTTTTTCTGCCTGAAGATGGTTTTGTTTATGTTCGATTTGAGCATCAAAAAGAGGAAAGAAAAATTAGATTTTTTTGTCTTTAATTTTAAAGTTTTTTTTTTCTTTTTTTAATTATTATTATTATTTTTTGGCTTTTAACTTTTTTGGTTTTTGTATGTAGTTTGTTGATTTGTCTGCTATCAATTCCTCAACAACAGAAGATTATGTAAGGTGGTTTTGCCTGAGCTTGGTAGATTAAGAGATCTTGGTCAGGAGTCCATGGCTCCATTTACAGAGGTATTTTTTTTTCATTTTCTTGAGTGATAATTACCTGGTGATGGGTTTATATGTTTTGGTCTATTTACTTAGGATTGGGTCGAGTTGGGTTGTGCTTTCTCTCAAGACGGATAAAAAGTATTAAGCCAAAAAGCGCATAGGTCAAAAGGGTTGAAAGATCCTCCAAAAACATCTTTAGTACATATAACCTTCTAAATTGTTGTATTCAAATATTCAGACTGCTTTCGTGGTAATATTCAAATAATCAGATTTACTCATTATTTGTTTATATTTTGGTTAGGAAATGGACAAAAAGTGTTCATGGGTCAACCCGACTGTAATTGTTATAAAAAAATGACTATTTCAATGTGAACCTTGGTATGACCCGTTTACACAACCTGGCCGGCATGCTAGCTCTATAACCATGACATACAGTTAACAATATGTCCTTGAATCTAAGTACCGCTGACAATGAGTTCTGAATGTAGGATGCCGATAACTCATCACAAGGCAATACAATGTCAATGCCCATGTAGAAAGGTTTGTTATTTACCGTTGAGCAAAACCCGTGTTACAAACCAACCATTATATTATAGAAAGGTTACTATTGAGGTCCCATGTTTCCAATTATTCATAGAGTAAAAGTATATAGTCACTAAAGTACACGTGTAACATGTTTTTGCAGGCGTGCTGAGGCGAAAGAACCAGAATTTCCAAAGTTTCAAAATATTGTATATGGAGGAGATATGCTTGCCGTCGGTGGGTTTCCGGGTATATACATTGCATAAGATCGCTTCTGTATGGGAACTTTTTTTTTTCAAATGTCTATTCATTATTTGTTGAGAATATTTTACCTTCAATATTAATATTCACCAACTTCAAACAACCCGTTATTGATCAGTCAAAATGAAACAATTCAATATTTACCTTCAACATTAACTTTCTGTATCGGTCAAAATGAGACAATTATTTATTACACATTTATAATGGATATAGTCGGGTTGTGTTAACAATGGGTCGAAGCAAGTCCAACTTGGTTGACCCGTTCCCTTTTTAGATTTTTGTTAACAATGGGTCGAAGCAAGTCCAGCTCGGTTGACCCGTTCCCCTTCTAGATTTTTGTTTTTTATTTTACTTGAGACTAAATAAAGTAATCGTATTAACCAAACTTTATAGCTTAACCAGGTTATAGAATTGATAAGCTCATAGACCGTACAAAGATAATAAGCCCATCTGCAAAAATAAGCTAAAACAAAACACCCCGTATGCAGAAATTGGTCGATGGCAAACCGCCAGTAAAAAGTTGTTTAGAAACAATAGTAGTTATTTATTTTGTAAGTGTTTCTAAAGATTGTGTTTAGATTTGTTTATTTGGCATGATTATGTAGCGACAAGTTGGTATAAGGATCCTGAGCCATGCGCATCCTTTTATTCAAAGGTATAGCCCACGCAGGTATATTGTCTGTTTACTACATCATTCTGGATAATAATGGAGAATCGATGAGGAAAAAAAGGGGCCTTTGTTTGTGAGTCTAAAAATGATGAGCTAAGAAAATGGTTCGAAGGTGTTGTCTAATGTTTTGTCATATATTAGTTTCGCTAATTCCTTAGCCTTCGTTTTGAATTAAATAACTTTTTTCCCATGATTTTGTAGGTTATCTATGCATGCTCTAATTTCCTTTTATTTCAACTGCATATGGTAATCATTGGATTTCGCGTCGGGTACTATTGCCCCACAACATGCGGAGCCTTTATTTTCTTTGGTGGGGGAACCTACAAGCCAACTTCTCCAGACATACATTTGTTCCGGAGCTGATTTAAATAAGAGAAATTTTGAACGGATGTCTCGCACAGGTGTGACAGCAAAAACATTCTTTTCGTACTTCCTCATACTTTATTTTATTCATTGTTTTATGACTGTTATACTAAATTTCCGGTAAATGTTTCAGACATTGTAGGGCCATCAAGGTCTCACGAAACTAATGCGCCTAATGATTCTGCAAGTCGTAGTTCAAAAAGGCGGCGGTTGGTGCCTCCAACAGGTGTTAAGACGCCATTACAGCGTCCGACTGTCCTACCTATATGTGCAGAAAGAGACCCTCCAGTTACGACCGCCCATCCACCAGTACCCTGTTCGCATATTCAGGAAGGTTAGTGTTGTACAGATGCTTCTACTCATATGCTACGCGGGCATGCATTCTGTTATTTCTATCACTTTTCTGACTTTATTGGTAAATATGTTGTCGTCGGTTGGCTATATCATTTACCATTACCTGTTGTTGGTCTGCCAGGTTTACCGACTACTCATGGAAGTGACACCTGCTCAGGTATTCCAGCTCTCAATTTGTACCCATAAGGGATAATTTTAAATGGTGGTGATTAATGTTGAACAATTAACCAGGTTCTCTTCTTAGAACAAGAGTTCACACTGATGGCACTTTCAAGTTTCAACTGTAAAATCGGCTACTCCTTATCCAGGAAACATGAAACAGGTACGGTCCCATCTGCTAGAAACGCCACATTGCAGTTAGTCTATTCTTAAACATGTGTTGTGACTCGGGTGTTTTAGCCTTTATTTAATTTTATCGATGCTAAGTTTGGATTGTGGAAGTAATAGTCCCAAATACCTGTAGATAGTTTTAACCTGAACCGCTATGTTGTGTTATGATGTTGGATTATTTATGCATACCAGATTTAACAATGATAAGATGAAAGTGACAATGGTAGACAATGGATTACATTAACGATTATTTGTGCATACCGGTTTTCTAATAGAACCGGTTGTCACAGGTTTAGTGCATATTATTTTGCTTATTATTGTTTGTTAAAGCAACATATGATTTTTTTTTTTTTTGGGTTATTTATGATATCTGCAGACTTTAATGCAATTTTTCCAATATTTGCAGCCTGTAGACCACCTGAGAACGTGCTGGACTTTGATGCATGTGTTGTTTAGAATGTTCGCATGCACAATCATTATTCAACAAACAATCCGTCCAGTAGTCATTCGCGATCTACCCATAGAAACTAAAATGTTAAATCCCGCCCACAGGTCATTGGTATGTGATGAAAGGCTATTCATAAGTTTACATTCATGTGTTCACTTTCTCAACCCATGTTTTTGTAGTAACTGACGTCTTATTCGTGTTTATCTGTTAGCGTTGGCGGCAAGTATTCCGAATATGGTTTCTGCCAGTAATGATGCTACCCCAACAGCCGGTTATCAACAGCTACAAACTATTCCAGGTTTTCCTCCCAATTGTACCAAACGCCTTTGTTTTAGAGCCGCAATATGTTTGATTATCAAATTGGTAGATATTAAACTGAGATTATATTTGGTTTATAACTTTATTGATTGATGGTTTTAATGCTTTTATACTATCTTCAAATATACTTAATTCAGTATGCATTAAAAAAAATGAACCTACCACTAATTATCACTATTCTTGCATACATCTTATATTAGTTCTCTTCCAATAACTGAATAAGGCAGATACTTTACCACATTTATTGGGATCATCATAGCTTTAGGCTTATTTTTGACCGGATAATGAGCTTTTTAGCTGGAAAATAAGGCAGAACAAATAAGCTGATAAGCCTAAAAAAATCCTACAAAAAAGAGCCATTGTATTTGAAATATAAGAACTGCTAACAGTAACCCCCTTTGGCATATACTTAATGGTACAGTTATGATGTTCACTGATGCGTGGGAATTGCACCAGGCTTTACCTCTCGAGGGATCTCGAGAAGCTTATAACCCCCACCAGGCAGTGTACCTGATCGTTGTAGTATAGTATAGTGACAAGTACCGGGGGATTGATCGTTCAACTTAGGAATAGTGTCGCTAGGATTAGAAAACCTAAGAACTAGGTCTAGAGGTGAGGGATGATTCTTTTTGTATTTTTTATATTTTAGAAAGCAAATAAAAATCTCGGGTATTGGAAGAGTGTGCGGAATTAGTTGCTAGTCAACAAACCCAATTACTAAGATGCAATCAAAATAAAATAATAAAAATGAAAATAAACTAAATTAAGGTAGTGGTGTGAGCAATATATGGGAGAATTATGTTTACTTAGATTTCACTACTCCCTAGATATCTTTTACAGGTTAATTACTTGTTACAGTTGCGTGGATGACGGATTGTATTCCTTAATACCATTCATGGGGTGGCGTACTTACTTCCCCAATCCTATAAGCTCCTACTTCACTCCTATGTCGAGCCGGCTAAGAAGCTCCTAACATAAGATCACTAGAATTCGCTCATGCATTAAATACAATTATAAAAACCTAGTACATATCGGTTCATGTTTCTTAAGACGTTCAAGCAAGTTACACAATGGAGATATGCCAGTTTTCTTAAGCCTAACATTGAAATCATTCATCCATTACAACTATAAACAAGTAATCAACCTATAATTAACATCTAGGTTTCATTACATTTAAGCAAACACATGAAAGATCTAGCCTAGCATGTTAAAATCAAGACAAGCATAAGATATATTCAAACAACACATAGATATATTGAATGAATTGAAATAAGACTTATCTTAATTGAACATGAAAGGTTTCAAGGGGTGAAAACCCTTGAAAATACTGTTACAAACGACCAAAGGTTTATTAGGTTTGGCCCTAGTATTCTCCACACAAGTTCCTCTTTTAATGAATGAAAAATAGAAAAGTATATATCGATTTTGTGAGGTGACGGCGTCAAGAGTAAATTTCTGACGCCGTCATCTCGCGGCAATAAAGTTCTCGGACTGCCTAGATCTGGGTCTGACGCCGTCATGTGTAATCCTTCTTTAGGCCGTCACCAAAATAACTCTTGATGCCCTACTTCTGACGCCTTCAGGTTTTCTCTGGGTGTCGTCATGCATTATGCTCCTGACGCCGTCATATTTTCCTTCTTGACGCCATCAGGTACTGTTCCAAGCATGGAAAATTAAGTCTTTGTCGTTTTCTTCACTTTTATGCTCCAAAAACGTCCAAAATGTTTCCTTTTCCAGAAATCACTCCCAAAGTACCTAAAATCACAAAAGGAACGATTTAGGGCAATATTTGATCAAATAAATTCAATTCCGGGCTTAAATGACCCCCTAAAAACGGTTCATTTTTCGCCTCATCATATATCCTTACACTTGAGATTTGCTTGTCCTCAAGCAAATGCGCTTTTATTCTAATCAAAATACAAGTTAGGGGTCATTTAACGCTAATATAAAAGTAATTACAACAAATAATCGTTCCACTAAAGACCAAAGACAAGCACGGAGGTCATACACTAGCACCTCACAAATAGTGTTTAGATACTCACATCTCTCGTGTGTAATAAAGTAATATCACAATATGGAAATGGAAAACATCTCTCACTACCTGTCATAGCAAAATAGATTACCATAGGCTTGGGAAATGATCAAACCTCCACCACATGGCGTAAGCACCTAGGATAAACTATCAAAGAGGTCTTTTTAAAGGGTTGTAACGTTAGGTATAGGGATATGAAATACACGGTTTTGTTGGATATAGGCAATCTTTACTGGTGGCGAGTTAATAATCTTGGTTAATTACATGTACAATATGGCGTTGCTAAGCCAAGACTAGACTCGACTTAAGCTAATAAATGAAAAATAATAAAAACACAAAAGAAACATAGAATGAAACGGGATGGTAGTCCGTATGTTTTTCTCTTTTCTTTTTTTTTTTTTTTTCGATTTTTTTTTTTTTTTTTTTTTTTTTTTTTGCATACACTTTTACCCTACCATCCAAAATAATACATCATAGGGAATGAACATTACCCTTACACTTGAATTTTTACATACTTTACAATGAACTACTCTAATGACTCGAATTAAGAAAATCAAAACACTTGGAGTACTTTTAAGATTAACGCATATATGGGGGTAATAATATGATGTTCTTCCTCATTAGTCCATAAATAAGTACTTTACCCATGAGTCTCAATCATCCCAAAACAATATGTACAAGGATATGACTCGACTTAGCAACCATGTAATCAATTAGATAATTAACTAAGGGTTTAAACAAATAACAATAATGCACTAAAGATGAGTGCATACACGGAAGGCTAAGGCGATTTGGGTGTACATTTAAGTGGGGTGTAACAAATTCTTCCTTTAAGTAAGATGCTTAAAGTTAGAAACGAAAAGATAGGCTTGAAGGGGTGTACTAGGGGTTTTGTGTACTAAAAATGAGTACAACGCTAAGGTGTGGGAAAAATTAATTGACTTAACTAGCCAAATAATATGACTTAAATGGTCAAGTAATTATGATACGGGTTTAACACAAGGGTGATCCTAATGCCTCTTATCATGTAGTAAATGTTAGGAATACAAATATTCCTATAAAAGTCTCGGTCACCTGATTATTGTAATAGCATTAAGTTAGCTCGTAGTTAGTTTATATATTAGTTAGTTAGTTAGTAGTAGTTTAAGTAACACCGTGGAAGAAGGACGGGTCTTCACACACTGTATGCCTGATCCACAGCCCGGGTGTGGGCGTTTGTAGAAAACTATATATACCCCTCTCCACATGTGGAGAGGGTTGGTGCTTTTCATTCAATCTAACATTTTCTATTTTCTCTTAACTCTCTCTCTCTCTCTAGAAATCACCCAACTCTCTTCCTCTCTCTAAACTCTCATCTATTATTCTTTCTTTCTTTCTTTAATTCCATCTAAACACAAGAACCATATAAATTATAAATATTTGTTATCTTACAATTGGTATCAAGACCCATGGTTTCATCTTAGGGACTTGGCATACTCGAATTTGAGCTTGGTTTTGTGTTTCTTTTTATGGTTCGAATTGTCCTCTCTTGACATGCATTTGTGTGAGCTTGGTTCATGATTTGATTTGTTAAAGGGTTGTACTTTTGTGTTTAGAATCGTTGGAATTGCTCATTATCGTTACTTGTTTGTCCATTTCATATGATTAGGAGATTTCTTTTATCCGTATGTTCTTAACTCTTTTTCTTGATTGTGACTAAGTTTTTTTGAGGCATTGTGATTAAGTTTTACTTTTGGGTCTTTTGGCACTTTTGTCCAGCAAAGGGTAAATGACAAAATAACTTGGAAAGTAACATGTGGTCCATAGTTGCGTTTACAAGCACTGTCCATATTTGCGTTTATCTTTCAAGTTTGAGTTTAACTATTTTTGAGTTTAACTGCTCCTGTCTTACTGTTGCGATTAACTCTTGGTTTTGCCTTCAAGTTCTTGCGGTTACTCCATCTTGGTAGCGTTTAACTTTCTAGCTAGCGTTTAAATGCTTCTAGCGATTAAATGATTGTTGCGATTAAATGATCTTAACGATTTGAGGGTTGCGTTTATCAACATCAAGTGAATCAGTCCTCTACTCTTCTTCAACAAACAAGTATAAAAAACTTCCAAGATCTCAGGTTGAACAAAAGAACCAATAAAAGATTCACGAGTTTCTTTTTAACAACAACCATCATAGATAAGTGTTAAAAGCTCTACTTCTTTTTTATATATCCGAATATTACAAAGAAATAACCAAAACAACTTTGTTTCAGTTATCTCTTTCGATCGGTGTGATTTAAAACAAAAACATCGTGATCTCAGTTTTGTCTTGGTGTGTCTATCATGAGTATTTGATAACGTCAAAGAACCTTTAGCACTCAAGACCAACTCTTCATAGATCCTTATCGAAGACACAAGCTTCGTTTAATATTCGAATAACAAATAAAAGAAAACTAAACGTAGATCTCAGGTCATCTCTTTATCCATTCTAAGATTCGTTCAAAAGAACAAACGTATAAGAGATAGTTCATCATTGATCGATTTAAGAAGATTAACTTCTTTTGAATGTTCGAATGATAAAGAAAGATCAGAAACAAAGGTGTTCCCATCTCCTTTTCACTCGGTTTCACATGATTTGATAACAACAAGAAAGTACATACCGTGAATCTTTGTTTGAAGTTGATACCGAGTACTTCTAAATGTCATCACAGTTAGTTTGTTTAGATTAAAAGGATTATGGTGTTGTGATTGGTTGTGATTCGGTTAATACTTACAAAGGGTCGATCAGTGCTCATTTTTTTTGGATATGAAATGTTTGGTGAGAGAAACTTTGTGACTGCGCTTATTTGTGTGTTAGTGTAACTAAATTTTAGGGTTGTGAGTCAAAGTAGTGTTTTATACCGGATTGTAGGGTTAATTACTTAATCAGTTTGGGCTTTAATTTGCCTGGGTTGAACGTTTGCCTTGGTGTTGGGCTCACTACTTTTGTCCGGTAACTGGTACTCACAAGGGACGAATTTTGTGGTTGCAACTTAGTGATAATCAACAAAAGGTGCAATACGGATAATCAACAAGGAACTAATTATTTGTTGAATATAGGGGGAAAATTTTGGTTTTTCTAAGTTGTTGTATTGATTGATCAAAAGTTTAGATCGCAATTTGTAGTTGAGCTTCAAGAATTCAAGAGTGAGAACAATTTTGGGTTGCGATATTGTCAAGTTTATTAGATATAACTACGGTATTTATTTGGATTCACTCAAACTCACTTCAACCAAACCATATCAATCCTTCTGTGCTTCACGGTTTCTTCTTGATTTTGTAAAATCCCGCGAAAGAATCTATTTTCTCGGTTTAAATCATAGAATTGTAAAATCCCGTGCTAGTTTGCATCATGTCTACTACTTCAGACTCTGTCAGATCTGAGAGAGAACTTCACCAGCCACTTAAGTTGCTTGATAACGCAGAAAGAAGCTGCACAGAATGCTTTCGACAACTTCATTCACATCTCTCGGTACTTTTAGAGGGAAATGGATTCAAGATGGGATTCGAACGCGCATTTGTAACACTCTTTGGTCAAGATGTTCAGACTTTCACAAGCACAATGATTCTTAACTTAGATCAACTACAACAACAACTTGACAAAGGAGAATTTTCCAAAATGGGATCCATGGCTGCCCTTTGTGTGATCAACAAACAACTCCAAATGTTCTTTGATTCAGAATTCACTCTAGAGTATGACCATTATAGTGAGATGACGAAAAAGTGCTTTGCTGATCACACGGGTATTGAGGTTGACACGTTCAGAGACACACTTGTCCAGCTTATGGATAAAGTGAAAAGATTCATTAACGAAAAGGCACAGCATATACCTGCATATGATGACAAGGTGAAGGCATGTAGGGTACAATCATGTGATGGTGTTGGTGACTCGGGTATAGCATCGGATGTTGGGTCAGGTGTCACGATATGCAAAGAATCAGTGACTGATAAACTTGACACACCCTGTGACTCAGTGACTAGAGATACTCCAGACATGGGCACTATATTAAAACCAGTTAAAGAGCAAGTGTCATGTGCTGAGGTACCCCTAACTGAACATCATAATGTGCTTTCTGATGAACGATTGCATACTGATCAAGTTATGCCCAGTTATGAAACATATTTGTTGAAAAAGACTGATAGCAATACCATTTCTGATTTAACAAATATGAATCATAAAGGGGGAGAAAGTGATCAGGATGCTGAACGTGATGATGAGTCAAGTTCTTTGTTTACTGCTGAGTCTTTTAAATCAAATGATATGGTTGATAAAGAAACGTTTAATGAACTTTCAAAGAGATTCTTACAACTTGAAAAACATTGTATTTCACTTGAAATCGCAATGCAACAAAAGGAAGAAAGTTTTCAAACTAACCAACCATGTAAAGATCCGGAACTTCCTAATTTCCACGAATTCTTTTTGATTAATGATTTGCAAGCTCAGCTAGAAACCAAGGACTTGACAATCAACAACCTGAAAAAACGTATTACTGAGTTATGTGATATGTGTAATGAAGTTAAAACTAAACATGACTGCAATGTTATTGAATTGGAACATAATGTGGCTAAATTACGTGATGATAATGAGTCTTTGAAAATTCATTGCAAAGAACTGTGTGATTCAATCAAAGAAACAAATACTAAAACTGTTGGGCAAACAACGTCTTTGATTGCAAAAATTGATGAACTCAAAGCTCATGTTCAGGAAAAGGGTTTCACAATAACAACATTAAAGAACGAGCTAAGAAAAGCAACAGGGAATAGTGTGAATACTAAGTTTGCAGATCCATCAATCTTGGGGAAACCAGTTTTTCAATCAAATAGAAACCAATCAGTTGTTAGACAATTGACTGAGTTTAGATCTGAACGACCAAAACTTTCAAAAACACGGTTTGCCTCCCAAGTTGATGCGGAACAAGTTTTGACAAAACCAGTCACTACACATTATTGGCCAAGGATTATTGCTTCTAGTTCTTCTAAGCCTCAACAAGTAGTTACTCCTACACCCAGCTCCTCTAGGATTAGTTCGAACATAGTGTCGAAACCTTGCACTAAGGCTCAAAACACTTATGTTATAAATGACATGCACAAGAGCTATGACTTAGAAAAGGCTAGAAAAAGGGCACTACTTCATAAGGATGGAATCTTAGGTTCTCAACCTTGTATGATCCCTCGTAGGATATTGAGGTACAATGCTAAGGTTCAACCTGTTAAGTCTAGGAATTACAGTAAGTCATCTACAATGCATAAGAAGCAAAACAAACCTAAAACTTCTCCTAGGTGGAAACAAACTGCTAAATCTTTGGAGACTAGGAATATCGTTAAGCCTTCCACTATGCATAAGAAGCTTAGTAATCCTAGACCTTGCTATAAGTGGATTCCAACTGGTAGAATTTTTAAGGACGTTGAACTTAAGTGGATACCTACCGGAAAGGTGCTTACTAATGGCAATGCCATGGTTGACCATGAAACCCCCAAGGGTTTGGATACGGTTGTCACTAACCCATATATGTGCAATCAAGTTTGTGATGTTAGTGCAGGTAGTCCTTACTCAGTTGCAGGTACATCAACCATTCACTATATGAGAAAACTCAAAGTCTGGAGACCTAAAGCAATCATTTCCCCAGCTTCAGGAGTTCTAGAATGTCGATGCTGATGTATGTGCATTATGACGTCTGTTCACATCAGTTCAGGCCTCGTTCTTCAAAGACTATGACGTCTGTTTAGTTCAGTTCAGGCCTCCTTCTTCAACGACTATGACGTTTGAACATATCAGTTCAAGTCTAGGTCTTCAATGTTATCATTATGGTGTCTGCTGACAACACTTCAGGCCCCGTTCATCAAAGAAAAGAAAGGTGTACGATTCAGTGTGCCTTATCTTCGGAAGAAGAGAAATCTTCTTAGTTTTGACCATTCTCAACAACACGGTTCATGCTTCCTCCATGTTCGTTCAGTCATCAAGTGGATCTACTCATCTTTGCTCGAATTCATATTCGCTTGCTCATTCAAAAATGGCAAACCTCGCTTGCAATTTTTGAGGGGGAGAAGGGTGAATAAACTACAAGAGTGAGTGTATTCTTATTCACATGCTCAATCAAAAATGGCAACCTCGTATGCAATTTTTGAGGGGGAGAAGTGTGAATAAAATATATGATTAATTGTATTGTTATTCACTTGCTCAATCAAAAATGGCAAACCTCGCTTGCAATCTTTGAGGGGGAGAAGTGTGAATATACCACATGTTGATTGATGCTTGAAGAATGGTCTTACGACTCTCCTCCAACACCTAATGTTCTACTTACTAAGGATGACTGGGATTTATGTTTGATGATTACTTCCAAGCTTCAATGAATGAGGATTGATCACTTGCTCAAGTAATCCAATCTCTAGTTATTCCTCAAGGTGTTGATGATGATTATCATGATTACGAAGTTGCACACATGAATAATGATCCGTCTTTTCGTTCTTAAATCAAGGATTGTTGTTCCTACTAATGTGCACTTTGTTAATCAACCCGAAGAACATTATGGAAAATGTCGGTTAAAATGTCTAAACGGCTAACAATTTGGACATGAAATGTCAAGTGATCACGGAGTTTATTTGGCATCCCTTAATTGAGATTGAAGAGTATTTTACGAAGGCGTCTACTTATTTCATCATCGAAACTACATGTATCGATTGATGACTTGCGTGAACTCTTTAAGTCTATGATTGGGACTTGGATTATCTAGTTATACCCGATGGAAGGAGTTACATTGTATTACTCACGGGTTATGGCTATCACTTCAAGGAGTTACATTGTAGTGCTCAGTGTCACACGCAAATGCGAATGTGGATAGTCTCAAGAGGTGATGTACGCATTATACTTGATGGTTGGTTGGTTGAAGAGTATAGAGTACTTAGAGATTCGATGTTGCACGAAATCTCTACACCGCTCTTAGTCACACACTAGTGCAAGCTTAAGTCACAAGAACGGGAAATTCTTCTTCAGTTTCAAGTTTGGTATATTGGGTTTACTTCATCAGTGGTCACTTCAAATAGCCTACATAAGAGGTGGTAAAGATAGTCAGGGAGAGTCTTTTTGTTGCAGTTGATTCTCACCAGATCCATTTAACCAAATGTTTGTTCTTCTCACAAGATTTCTAGTATGTGTGCATTTAATGTGTTGCTGATTCTGAGGTATCAAAACCAGCAAGGGGGAAGGAGACATGCATCTGAATGCATAATGAGTACACGTGATGAACTTAATACTTCGTCTTAATTAAAGATATGCCGGGAAGACATATGTCACAACCGCAGAGATAATCAGTGTCTTAACTCATGGCATTTGGTGTATCATTCCAACTATGTGGGGGAAGTTGTCTTCTAATACTTGTGGTATGTATTACTTCAGCTTTCAGTGTGAAGAACTATGAGAAGAATATTTGGAGCGTGAGATGATATTGCTTATCGACATCTTCATAGGAGCTGATATGGTTTATGGTGAAGTGCTTCTGGTTAATGCTTCATGTACACAATGGTATGATGATTCCGATAAGATCGCAACCATCAGGGGAGAGATTTGTGTACATCAAGGACGCGCAACAGGTTCACGTGATCGGGCTTAATCATATATTCCGGAGGAGATATTCGCAGAGATGATCAGTGCTTCAACCTGTTACTTTGGTGTCATCATCTCTTCTTGTGTTGGATACATGCGTACAATATGGATTGAGTTGGTATGTGTAAGTTAACTAGAAAGCACTTGGTGAAATGAAGATGTTGATATTCCCCCGAATAGACAACTGCTCCAAACCTTAAAGTAATGTGTACATTGGGGATGCACAACAGGGTCATGTGATCGGGCTTCATCATACATTCTGGGATTGATAACCGCAGAGATGATCCATGGTTCACCCTGTTACTTCGGTGTTATCGTTTTCTTCGGGTTTCTGAGCTTCATACAATGAGACTTTTTGCGTCACTTCAACGTCTTGGGGGAAGTGGTCTCATGAAGATGATTGTCGGTTTGGGGGGAAGCTACCAAAGCTTCACATTGAGGAGGCAATAAAAATTCATCGATTTGGTGGGTGTCTAGCGATTAACTCAGTTGTGAGATTCTAGTGATTTGTTAACTACTTGTGTTTGGTGAATTGTTGTGACTTAAGTCGTTTCGATTAGTCTGATTATAATTTGACGTTGTGAGTTAATCTTTACGACTTGAATTATTACGATCAGATCTATTGTAACTTGACTTGTCACGACTTGACATTTAATGCTAATTGTCACTTATCCAAGATCTCTCTTTAAGTTTAACTCGCATATTACATCTTTCGGTTTCTTTTGTTGACTTTAGTAAAATCCCGGGAGAGAATCGATCTCTCGGTTTAAGTCACAAGAGTTGTAAAATCCCATTTAAGATTATATCATGGCATCTACGGATTCAGACGATTATTCAGGAGCCTCGAAAGCTTTGGTGGTGAAAGTTTAAGAGATGTTGACTACATACTTCTAAAACAAGCTGAACGATAATCTCATTTTGGTGCTCATGTCAACATCTCCTTAAACTGTTTGGTATCCTTTGTACATATCTTATACAAATACGTAAATAGAGAAATATAAAACCTATAAAAACCATAAAAATCTGAAAAATCATTAAAAATACAAAAATATTCTTCTCACGACATGTCTCTTGTGTAATCAATATTATGTACGTTTCTAGAAATGTCATTCAATAATGACACGGAATCATACATATGCTTGAGCAAGAGTTTTTCGGTTTCAAATAAAGTTTTTTTCTAAAACATGTCGTTTCCCAAAACATTCTTAACACTATGGCTTGTAGTCATTTCAGGCTACAACCCGGTCTTCAAAAATATGGTTTGCTATTACTTCAGATAGCAACCCGCTTTTCAAAATGGGGAAAACACGTCGCCAAAAAGACGGTTGTTCCTTTTACCGGGTGAAGTCCACCTGGGCATGGATTACTTTACATCCATGTTTCCTCGATCTAATGTACGTTTCAGTGCATTATTTCTTGATAAAGAAGAGAAGTCTTCTTTTTATCGCCAAATACTTTCCCTTCCATGATTTTTCCGGAGAGTATTTGTTCAAAACTTGGTGGTACCATGAGATTTTAAATGAAAATCAAATTGAATCTAAATCTTTGATAAAATTTTTCACTCAATCAATGACATAACATATTTATGTTTTAAACATCTGTCATTGATTGAGGGGGAGAAGGATTTTCAAAAATTTTATGTATCATCAAAACTACCCACTTCGTACAGTACAAAAGCAAGATTTGTGATGGTTATGTGTCAGAATGAGTAAATTTTCAAAGAGTTTTTCGTTAAAACTTCGAATCTTTTGCAAACTCTTCAAATCTGACACATAACAACCTCCCTCACAGTTTGAGGGGGAGCAAGAAAAAGTTCCTTTTATCATAAAACATTAAAAAATTAACCGCATTTCTCTCCCAAAAGTTTTCTAAAAGTATTTAAATCAATTGAGATCAAAAATCTCGAATGATTTGAAATTTTTTGATCGGGGGAGAGAATGTGATTTAAATATGAAATCTGATAATCAAAAGTGATCTTTTGTACTCAATAATAGGCTCCCACATATGTGCTAAACTCTTTCGTATATCGATGCACATATTGAGGGGGAGCAAAGGCGTTTGCGGAAGTTATACCAAAGACCGACCATTTATCTTTATGCATGGAGTTATAAGGATGGTTAAGGTTAGGTATGAGTTCCCATGATCCACCAGAACCGGAAGGATCTTCCCAGGGACAATCCATAGATAGATTAGAAGTCCTTAGGAATGATTGAAAAAAGGAGAAAAGTAAGAAAGGGAAGAGTGCGGACTGAGATAGAGCTAGGACTGGAACAAACCCAACAAGGTTCTAGTGGTGAAGTCTCGGTAAGCACTGAAGGGGTTGAAGAATTAAAAAGAATTGAAAAGAGAAAGGGTGAAAAGAAATAGCCCTCCAAATATTCAACCTTAGGGCAGAAACCGGGTTCAATTCATAATCTACTGGCGGTTACTAAGGTAACACCGGTATTGAAGACAAGACATCATGGACCCAGTGAGGCACTGCACCAAACTTCCCAACCACTCAAGTTCTCTTAAAAGAGCTTGTTTCAATCTCACGGGGAACCCTGTGCAATGTATCAACCGCTCATTGCGAGCTATGTTGATACTTAAAACAGGAGACGCCTCCCTAGTCTCCAAGAGCTGATCAAAACGCACTATTGAGTCTAGAGCCATGAGATCATCCATAAATCTCATTAGGACACATTCCAAATATGCTTATTGTTTCACATATTGTGGAAAATAAGATAAAATATTTAGAGTCCTATGCATTATCCTTGTGGTATTGCCAGAACAACCGAGTGATATGAAAATATTCACAATGACGATGGAAATCCTTCTAGAGCGAACATCTCTCAAGCTCTTGGTAGGTGACATGTGAGATCCATCTTGGATCAATGATCAAGTGACAACTGGAAAGCAACAATGGTGCGATTCAACATTGAATCAAACTTGTTCCAGGATATGGATTGACGGATACTTTTGCAAAAACCTTTCAATGTGCTCACAAACTAATTTTCGAGCACATTGATTGTGTATAACCTTTCAACCAAAAGTATTTTGATGGAAATTTGATTCAAAGCTTAAAACTCTCGTCGTGTCTCAAAAATGATTATTATATGTCACGCGAGTGATTTCTATAAATCAATTTCTCATCAATCCGTGAATATCTATTCACCGATTCACTCTATCGTGCTGTCTGCTTTGAGACGTTCCGGTATGAGAACATGCTAAGTATGAAGATTCCAAAGTGGATTCTTTAGAAAATTCATACTACAAGCTGGAAATTCCTGTCAAGGAGAGTCTTCTTTAAAAGAGACTCTACCTGATCACAGGTCGGTTTTCACAAAACCGGAGGGTAGTCTGTCCTCGCAGAACGAATGACAAAGCCATGTTCGTTCTCTATCTTTATTGCTAACTGTTTTATTTCAGGGACACATATAAAGATGGCGTTGATGGCTCCAGTTTCCAGCTGAATCGGGTCAATCCATACCTCATGCTCACACATCCTCCACACTATCAATGAAGATGAGAGACTTGCTACAACAAATGTTGAGAGACTACCAACAATGCTTCCGCAACTCTGATGAAAAAGTCTCCTGATCCACAACTCTAAAGTCAAGTCTCCTGATCTAGAAGGGTGTGAGCATGATGGTCCTTAAGTCACTACATCACATGAAGGCAATACGACTATGGATGAGCTTGGAGATTTACTTTGGCTGATGATCTCAAAGGAAGCTCAAAGATCACATATCTCAAAGGAATTCAAATCACAAGTTCGCGTGCTTGAAGTACAAAGTGTGAAGTAAAGTGAAGAATCAGATCCTACGAGCTACAGAGACGAAAGAATGCTTAAAGACTAAAGAGCTTAATTTCAAAGGTGACCTCACTTAGGGGGAGATTGTTAGGAATACAAATATTCCTATAAAAGTCTCGGTCACCTGATTATTGTAATAGCATTAAGTTAGCTCGTAGTTAGTTTATATATTAGTTAGTTAGTAGTAGTTTAAGTAACACCGTGGAAGAATGACGGGTCTTCACCCACTGTATGCCTGATCCACAGCCCGAGTGTGGGCGTTTGTAGAAAACTATATATACCCCTCTCCACATGTGGAGAGGGTTGGTGCCTTTCATTCAATCTAACATTTTCTATTTTCTCTTAACTCTCTCTCTCTCTCTCTAGAAATCACCCAACTCTCTTCCTCTCTCTAAACTCTCATCTATTATTCTTTCTTTCTTTCTTTAATTCCATCTAAACACAAGAACCATATAAGTTATAAATATTTGTTATCTTACAGTAAATCCTACTACACGAATGTAGTCTCACTAGCGGTCTCGGGATGCATCACTAACGCAAGTTCTAGAATCTAAATGCTACCGGTACACTATAAGCACTAATAGTAAATGCTTTTCCTATCAAATCTAAAGGTGAACCTCACATATTTGGGTGGAAAATTTTTCTGAATGGTACGGTTTTATGCTAGTCATACGACTCCTATCCATGAGACGCTTGCTAAGGCTAAAGTTTCACTCCTAAATGTTGTAAAAAAATTTAAATTTGGCGCTAAAATTACACTAACAAGTATTTCTCTTAGTTTTATTACACACCTACCATCAAACAAACAAACTCAAGCGAAAGTGTATCTGTAAGGTATCATCATTTTACCCTCCCCTTACACTTAGGATGAACATTGCCCCCAATGTTCAAGTAAAGAATGTAAAAGTAAAATAGGTAAAAGAATGAAATCAAATACTCCCCTGATTCGCTCGATATGGATAATATGGTAACCAGGTTAGATCTTCCTCCAAGAAAATGAACAATCAAAGCTTCCCTTCCAGAATATAAATCATCTTCTTGTCATACATAACCTTTTAAACCTGAGATAACAAACAAGGCAACCTCGCGTAAAATCGGCGGCAATCTATATATGCTAACAAATCCTAGAAAACAAAATAAGATATAATGCTTGTGGAATGATGTTTGCAGATTTCCTGGAGATTTTAAAACTAAAGATTCAACAAAAACTTTAAGACTCCGTTAGAAAAACAAAACTGGTAAAATTTCCAGAATTTTACACGTGACGCCGTCAGGAATTTCTTCCTGATGCCGTCAGAAGTGATCTGCAGAAATTCTTATGTTAAGTTTCCGGAAAATTTCTGGAAAAACTTCGTCCTACTTCCTGGAAAATCCTGCAAAACATCATTATGACTCGATACAAGCATTTGACTCTAACAAATACGAATATACATGTTCACTTAATATTGTGGAGAATCATGATCAAGTTTGTTTCTTAAAAACATATTTGGGGTTTCCCCTTACACTTATCTTTTGCGAAATACTTTTGGATGAAGTTAAGACTAAGCCAAACAACAAAATAAAGTATTTTCACCATTTTAGTTTGAAACATGATCTACCAACAATAAAAATAAAGCATGCATACGGAAACAAATAACAATCAAACAAAATAAAAATCACACAAAACATGGGTTGTCTCCCAAGAAGCGCTTTTCTTTATTTACGAGTCTTGTAGCTAGACTCAAGGTCATGGGTTACGTTTTCCTTTCCCACTTTTGTGCCGACTCAAAACATCTAACCCAATTCTCATCACGCTTGTACTCAGGGCCTAGATTTATGCAACATGAATAGTGTGTTCGCCTCCTCTCATAATAAGCATCATCATCAATTCCATCTTCCTTAACCTCATAAGGTCGAATCTCATCAATTTGTAGATTCTTGATACCTTTTAATTCTTCCTTCATGTGAGGCATCATAAAAGTAATCTTCTCTATCCCATCAGTAAACTGAACTATCCCCTTCTCATGATCACAATACATCTTAGTCTTCTCAACAAAAGGTCGTCCTAGAACCATCTCTCCTAGGTGTGGATCTATAATGCCTCTAACATCTTCTAGGATTACAAAGTCGCATTGATAAGTAAAATTTCCTATAAAGATGTGTACCCCTTTAACTCTCCTGACGAAATTACATAGCCTATTAGAGTTGTAAGGGTCTTTTCTAGGGCTTAACCTTTCGTTCATTATCCAGTTGTAGTAGAGCCTAGACATAATATTCATGGGTACTTTTAAGTCAATGTATGTATGCTCTCTAGACATGTACCCAATCATGCAAGGAATTTTTATGTTCCTAAAGTTATGCCTCCTAATCCATGGTGCTTTTCTATATCTTGAGGGGCAGGGGTGTTGTAAAAGAAATCTATGGTAACTCAATTCATCAGGGGTTGGAGCGAAGTCTGTAAACTCAATTTTTATTTGAAGGGGCTTAGTAAATTGCTTAAATGTGTTAACTTCTCTCTTTCTTCTTTTATGCGCTATGAGCCTCTTGTTAACTTCTAAACGGCGGTTTTCTAACTCCATAAAGACCAACCTAATACGAACAAAGACACAAAGAAATAAGATAGACTAAAGAGAACCTAAAAATAAAAATAAAATCTTACTACAAAAGAAATCTAGCAAGTAGACCTAATAAAAAAAAATCCTAACCTAGACAATAACTATTCCCCGGGCTGCGGCGCCAAAAACTTGATGCGTGGGAATTGCACTAGGCTTTACCTCTCGGGGGATCTCGAGAAGCTTACAACCCCCACCAGGCAGTGTACCTGATCATTGTAGTATAGTATAGTGACAAGTACCGGGGGATTGATCGTTCAACTTAGGAATAGTGTCGCTAGGATTAGAAAACCTAAGAACTAGGTCTAGAGGTGAGGGATGATTTTTTTTGTATTTTTTATATTTTAGAAAAGCAAATAAAGATCTCGGGTATTAGAAGAGTGGGCGGAATTAGTTGCTAGTCAACTAACCCAATTAATAAGATGCAATCAAAATAAAATAATAAAAATGAAAATAAACTAAATTAAGGTAGTGGTGTGAGCAATATATGGGAGAATTGTGTTTACTTAGATTTCACTACTCCCTAGATATCTTTTACAGGTTAATTACTTGTTACAGTTGTGTGGATGACGGATTGTATTCCTTAATACCATTCATGGGGTGGCGTACTTACTTCCCCAATCCTATAAGCTCCTACTTCACTCCTATGTCGAGCCGGCTAAGAAGCTCCTAACATGGGATCACTAGAATTCGCTCATGCATTAAATACAATCATAAAAACCTAGTACACATCGGTTCATGTTTCTTAAGACGTTCAAGCAAGTTACACAATGGAGACCTGCCAGTTTTCTTAAGCCTAACATTGAAATCATTCATCCATTACAACTATAAACAAGCAATCAACCTATAATTAACATCAAGGTTTCATTACATCTAAGCAAACACATGAAAGATCTAGCCTAGCATGTTAAAATCAAGACAAGCATAAGATATATTCAAACAACACATAGATATATTGAATGAATTGAAAGAAGACTTATCTTAATTGAACATGAAAGGTTTTAAAGGGTGAAAACCATTGAAAATACTGTTACAAACGACCTAGGGTTTATTAGGTTCGGCCCTAGTATTCTCCACACAAGTTCCTCTTTTAATGAATGAAAAATAGAAAAGTATATATAGATTTTGTGAGGTGACGACGTCAAGAGTAAATTTCTGACGCCGTCATCTCGCCGCCAATAAAGTTCTCGGACTGCCTAGATCTGGGTCTGACGCCGTCATGTGTAATCCTTCTTCATGCCGTCACCAAAATAACTCTTGACGCCCTACTTCTGACGCCTTCAGGTTTTCTCTGGGTCGTCATGCATTATGCTCCTGACGCCGTCATATTTTCCTTCTTGACGCCGTCAGGTACTGTTCCCAGCATGGAAAATTATGTCTTTGTCGTTTTCTTCACTTTTATGCTCCAAAAACGTCCAAAATGCTTCATTTTCCAGAAATCACTCCCAAAGTACCTAAAATCACAAAAGGAACGATTTAGGGCAATATTTGATCAAATAAATTCAATTCCGGGCTTAAATGACCCCCTAAAAACGGTTCATTTTTCGCCTCATCATTCACTTTGGTGTTCACTTTGGCTTATAGTTAACGGTATCCCTTCTTATGATGTTCACTTTGGTGCTAATCTAACTTTTGTTCTTATCATATATGTATGCAGATCAAACTAAAACTTAACAGGAATTGCATGCCATGGAAGTTGTAATACTCAGCTGAGAAGGTTCTTTGATAAATTCCAAGCAACAAAATCAAGATTAATGAAGACATCACTAATGAGGGTTAGTTTAGTTGATTGTAACTTTGTGGTATCGTGATGCAAGCTTTCGCCCACTGTATTCAGTTTGTGTTATGTAATTTGTGTTCATAGAAAACTCGAACAGTCCGGGTGTAAAGGGTAAGTTGCAAGTTATTATTTTTCTATGTAATATTTTGTATTTTTTTAGCAGCGAACCTTCGACCAGAGATTAGCACTTTCTACTTCACTTACAATTAATACCATTTTTTCAAAACCCATATACAACGACAAAAAAACCCGCCAGGCCGCTATGCGGCCGTCCGACGCCAATCTTGTTATTATTATAAACCATCACTTTATTAGAAACTCATAGGATTTTACCAGAAGTTAGTGGGAAGCCGAGAAACTAACTGGGCTCTCACTCCTCTAGCTATAGAAAACCTAATCCTACTAAAAATATGAGCAGTAGCACGTGCTCCAATGTCTTGGGTCATCGAGAAATTTCGGATTCGCTTCAGTAAGGTCACTGCATCCTTATCAAGTTCCCCAAAAGAAGAGAAAGAGAATGGGAGGAACCTATATCCAATATTCGCGCACTTAGCTTCATACTTGACGCGTTTACGTTGTGTTGCCTCAATCACCACATGACCCGGCACAAAATCAACCATACCTATTTGAGTCAAGGGCGATGACCCAGTCAAATCAACACATACGTCAAGCCCTCCATCCCACGAGTAGAGCAACATATCAGCAGGACGTAAGGGTTTGTCCCTTTCCCCACAAAGCCCAATACCAACCTCTTTACGAGCTGAAATCCCCGACCGAGAACATATGTCAACAAGAACATCCCGCACCACGTTATGCTGATGTTTAATACCAATAATACTAGTGCAAGATACAACATGGTCCTCATAAATATCCCTAGTAAAGACCCTAGAACAAGCTGAGCACGGTATCTGAACAGAGAATAGGGGAACACCTAGTCGATAACATAATACACACATGTAGGTCCTTGCATTCATAATCTGAAGTGTAATCCTCCATTTACAACTTCCATAATGCCACCTGTCGAGTAGATAAAGAAAATGTAGATTCGGCTATTTGGGTAACACGTGTGAAATGCCAGTTTCTTCATGAGTTTGAGGGCAGTGATCTCACATGGATTAATCAAAAGGTCAATCTCCATTTTCATATTAAAAGCACACAAGGCGTCATCAAAGGAAGGCTCAGAAGTTTCGATACCAGAATGTCGAAGCAACTTAGTCTGTAAGCTAGCAGATTGAAGTCTAGGTGCAAGAAATGCATAGTTCACGACGTCACCTGCAGAGTAAACACTAAGCCCCCCGAATGCAAATGGTAAGGTAGCAAGCCTCCACTGCCAATCACCAAAACCAGGTCCAGAAGCAGTGACAATACGCTCTAAAGTAGAACGAAGAGCCACATCAAATAAAATCTGAGCACGCTCAAAGACCCGGGGAGAGCAAGTCCGCAAAGCAAAATATAATTTAGAAATACCAGCACAAGCACGAAGGAGCAACAACTCACATTGAGGATCATTAATCTTAGCAATAGCACTCATAAGCTCAATGGTTTTGGCAACCCTTTTCATAACAAGCTCATTACTAAAATCAAAGTCCACACTAACGGGCCCACCCAATAATTTAACACCATGTAAAGGTCGGGCAATATTCGGTGGGAAAACACCCACAAGCCTGCTTCTGGGATCTTTCTTAGGCCAAAAAACCTCAGTTTTATTGAAACATAATAATTTTACATGAAGTTGGATGAGAGTTTAGAGAGAAGTTGTGCTCACTCATTTATGAATACACAAACTTACTCTATAAAAATAAAAGCATCACTTTTAGCACTAGAATGACTAATAAAAATAGACTTAATACATAAAATTGACCAAAACCTCCAAATCGGGCTTTATGTGTGCTAATTAAGGGTCCATTTGGTTGCCGTATTCTCGCATTGGGTTAGGAGATATAACGTTTCGTACGTGATGGTAGGGCCCTAGATTGGGAATCAAGGATAAAAATCGGATGTGTACAATTCCTAATGGGAAAGCAACCTTTTCATTTGAATTATATAAGGGTATGTTTGGCGCGTGAACTTATCATAGCACGAGCTTATTTTTTTTAGAAAAATAAGCTACCATTAAAAATAAGTCTCGTTTGGCTGACATAGTTTGAAGGAGCATGTAACAAAAATAAGCTACTAAATGGAATGCTAGTTGAAGTAGCATGTAGAAAAAAGCTCTAGCAACATGTTCCAGCAACCAGCTCCTAATAGTGCCAAACATACCCTAAGTGATTTGTCTTTTAGTAATAAAAAAGGGCCCTACTTTAAATAAAATCACTTTTTCATACCTCTTGTTATATTTTATAATAATATTTTTTTACTCGTATATTCATTTACAATATAATAATTATTTTAAATAATTATTTTTTTGTCTCTCATTATTTAATACCAAATCCTAATCAAAATCATAAGCCCTTCTGCAAAGGCCCTAAAAAACAAACGCATAAATTCTTCTCGTTATCTTGGTGTCACCCGAAATGGACCGATTGAGTCATGGCAAAAGTTCAATATAGATCTCATATTTGTCATAGATCCAATGAAACAATCTTAAAAAAAAAAAAAAAAAAAAAAAAAAAAAAAGCTTGCATCCTTTTTTTAAAAATTAAATATCTCGCAAACCGTTAATTGTTACGCAAAAATAATCATACCATCGCAACGAGTATTAAGTTATCTTTCTATAGATATGAATTTTGTATATTTTAGACAAACTTTTTTTTTTTTTTTTTTTTTTTTTTTTTTTTTTTTTTTTTTTTCAAAATTCGCCCAGAAAAATCACACGTGATTTGTAAAAATCATATATGATTTCTAAAAATCACATATGATTTGTAAAAATCACATATGATTTGATTTTTACAAATCACATGTGATTTTGCCAAATCAGATGTGATTTTTACAAATCACATATGATTTTTCTGGGCGAAATTTTTGAAAAAAGAAAGTTCGTCGAAAGTATATAGAATTGCATATCTATAGATAGATAATTTAATTCTCGTCGAGATGGTGTATTTTTTGTAGCTTAGAGATTTACCGTTTGCAAGGTATTTTGTTTTTTATTAAAAAAAAACTTGAAAAATAAATTTTTATTAATTTAGATGAAAAATAAAGAGTTAATTACGTAAATCGTCCTTTTGGTTTGCTGATTTTTACGAATCTTTTCCCTTTTTTTTTAAGCGGGTTTGGTCCCTGTGATTTTTTATTTTTATGGATCCTGTCCAAAATTTGACCCGACTCCTAACGATCGTTAAAAAGGACCTAACTTGTAACGTGAGGGCTAACGTTGTAATTTGGGTTTTCCGTCTCAAAATACAAACCACAAGGACGATTCATGTAATTTACTCTTAAAAAAAAGAAGAAGAAAAACTCATTTTACTTTTATTATGCAAAAAATTTTAAATATAAAAAAAATTTCAATTTTATTAAAAAAATATAATTTTAATTTAAAAAAAAATTATAAAAAGCTATTTTTAGTTTTATTATAGTAAATTTTCAAAATTTTAATAAAAAACTAAAATTAAATTTGGGCTTATGTACTAAAAGATTTTGCACATTTTAATTTTATTAAAAAAAATTAAAATTTAATTTGTATAAAAAATGTTAATAATACGTTTTTATTAGCTTTTATACGTTTTTGTATGTTTTTTTACGATTTTTGTACGTTTTTATACAATTTTTTTCCTTTACGGATAAAATGTATAATAACGTCCAAAAACGAAAGAAAATCGTAGAAAAACGTCCAAAAATCATATAAAATATACAAATGCATATCAAAATGGACGAAAACATATAAAAACGAACGAAAACGTATAAAAATGGATGAAATCGTATAAAAAGAATGTTTTTATAATAAAATTAAAAAACCTCCTTTTTAAAACGTCCTTATTATACGCTTTTATCCGTTTTTATACGTTTTCGTTCGTTTTTATAATGTTTTCGTCCGTTTTAATACGCATTTATATGTTTTATACGATTTTTGGACGTTTTTCTATGATTTTTTTTCATTTTTGGACGTTTCATCCATTTTTGTATGCTGTTTTCATACATTTTCTAATTGTTTTTATCCGTTTTTATAAGTTTTCTTACGTATAACCGTATAATAACGTTCAAAAAGGGAAAAAAAATGTACAAAAGTGTACAAAAATCATAAAAAAGCATACAAAAACATATAAAACTAATGAAAACGTATTATTAAAACATTTTATACTAATAAAATTTTAATTTTTTAATAAAATTAAAAACGTACAAAATCGTTTAGTACATAAGCCCAAATTTAATTTTACTTTTTTTTATTAATATTTTTTATAATAAAAAAATTTTAAAAATTCCCTATAATAAAACTAAAAAAAAATATATAAAAATTTTTAAATTAAAATTATATCTTTTAAATTAAATTAACAGTTTTTGATTTAAATTTAAAAAATTTCGTATAATAAAATTAATATAATTTTTTTAAAGAGTAAATTACATGAATCGTCCTTGTGGTTTGTATTTTAAGAGGGAAACCAAAATTACAAGGTTAGCCCTCACGTTACAAGTTAGGTCCTTTTTAATAATCGTTAGGAGTTGGGTCAAAACTTGAACAGGATTTGTAAAAATTTAAAACCACAAGGACCAAACTTGCTTAAAAAAAAGCACAGAGACAAGATTCGTAATAATCAGCAAACCACAAACACGATTTATGTAATTAACTCAAAAATAAATTACTAAAATTGATTCTCTAGATTTATCTACCTATAATTATAAGAAAGAAGCGTTGCATTAGTCTTTAACCTTTAAAGTGACACGTATACACTTTTAAGAGTGACAAGTGTTCTAACCATGAATTATACTAGAGTGACAAGTGTGCTGACTTGTGAACATACTAATTAGTAAATTTGAGACGAAGTGATTAGTGTCCTTACTATATGATCTATTAGAGTGACAAGTGTATTTACATATGTACTTACATCACTATATAAGAGTAATTTTTACGACTCACTTTCTCAATTTAGCTACTTGCACAACATTGCTTATTCTATATTATTTCGTTTTTGTATTTCACCTTTTATAATGGATCCGAGAGTTTTTGTATGTACATAGATTTCTTATTATCGTTTGATGACAACTTTAGATATTTGATCTATTTGTGTTTGGTTTGCATTTTTGACAGGGTTGATGCCGAGACGAATATAAGGATTACAAAGATAGTTGAGACGAAGAAACACATGTATCACTTTAACATCCATTTTATTGTTTTCAACATTTAAATGTGGGGCATATATGTTTAGCATAGTAGCCAAAGTATTTGTGTTTCTAAAATATATTAGATTGAGATTTTTAGTTAATTATCATTTAATTTGTTAGTTGTATTAGGGAAAGCTCATGTGTGCATGGAGCTACTTTGAAGAGCTCAGTCAAACAAACTGCAAATAAGAGCAGAAGAATATTGTTGAAGTAGCCGATAACATCGTAAAGATATTTGTGCCAATAACTTACATTTTGTATTTGTAGATCTAATAGTTTGTACGAATAGTGAATTCAAATTGGGAACTTTGCATCGAAAGGTTTAGAGATAGCTGACGTATGAAACTTTTAGACTACTATTTTCTATGATTACGTAAGTTCTACGTATATTTGTAGATTGGTTAGTTTTGTATAAAAGTTTGGGTTTTATCTATTTGCAATATTGAACATTTATGATATTGTAAATTTGAAATTTTACATGTCATGTGAAAGTGCAATGTTGAATCTTGTATCTCATTTTTCGGACATGAGAAAAACGAGCCAGACATTAACACTAAGATGTATAATTCGCTCAATAATTAACATAAATGAGAAATTGAAATATTAAATCTTATTAAATCTCTGTTTTATTCGTTACGATTATATCAATCCTCATGATCAACAAGGGGAAAGAAAAGCTTAGGCACCTCATCTACAATCAACAAGCCCGCTGCTGCTGTTATAATCATTAAATGCCAAGGTAACTCGCACGTAGCCTAAAAATTAAATATGAACCCAACGCACGGCCAAAAAGAATACCTAGTATAACAAATACAAAATCATTTTATACACGTGGCATAATTTGTGCCCACGTTTCTGCTGAGAATGCAACTTCTTTATAGTGACCGAAATCATAAACTCAACTTCATCAAAAGTATCAAACTATCTTCCTTAAAAAAAATCGATAAAATTATATTCAAGAAAAAAAATGGCAGATTCTGGAAATCACAGGTACTGCTTTGTTCAATACTTTAATTCTTGTCAAAATAAGCAGAAAAAATTAAGTTTGTTTAAGCTTATTTATTATTATTTTTTTTACCCAACTTAATTTTTTCTGCTTATTTTGAAACTTAGGGGACAGTATGTAAGCTTAATAAACTTATGTAAGTCCATTAGTTGATCAAATAAGTTTGATCAGCCCAATGTGGCGGACACAGGAATTTGTTATATGCTTAAACAAACACCCCTTTATCATTTTCCTGAAGTGGGTGGGATACGTGGATTGCTTTTAAAAAAAAGCTTATTTAGTTATTTAGTTTATTTTGATAAGCAGATAAGCATCTTTTAGGATGTTAGGCATTGCTTATTGCATATCTGAATATTTGCGACAGAAGTAATTTGATACCATTAGTTTAGAAACATGTGTTGGATTAATGTTTAGCGATAGACTATTTGTGTAGATTGCTTATTTTGTCATAATTTCATGTAGAAACATATTTTTTGTCGTTTGGTTGGTCATAGTAGCTTTGTATATGGGTAACCAGATGAGGTTACCTGTTTAGGTTACCTGGGGAGGGAAAGTCTTTGACTTAGATGTACGCTGTCAGTGATTTTAGTGTCATCAACGATTTTAGGTAATTGCGATTTACTAGAGACCAATGGGATTTCATATGATGCTCGGATACGAGTTAGAGAAGTGTGGTGTGCACACTCGTTTGAGCTAATATGTTTCCATCACCACAAAGACGCAGGGGTCAAGGGGCAGCGCCCCGACCCAAACGGTATATTTGGTTATCCAAGTGAATTACCCGTTTTCCCGCCTTTTTCCCAACCATCGTGACTCTTAGTCTAACATTATGATAGTTGGTTGTTAACCAACTTTAACTGTTTTGTAACTGTTAAATAATATGTTTATTAACAGATTCATGGGTCTCATTTGAACATACGAAAAACCCACAATCCTTTTTGTTTTGCTGTCTTCTGTGCTTAGAAACAGAGTGCTTTGATTGTCTTATCCTAATAGAGATTTCGTGTAACCTAGGCAATACGGGTCGAAATACTTTATTTGGAAAGTGGGTTATACACGATTCAGTCAAATATCTAAGATTATCATCACACCTTAACCCCAATCTCTAACATACGCGGCCTAACCGGTACAGCCATGGCCGTTTCCGGATTTTTCCTTGGCCATCCCAAGTTGTCCAATTAGCGTGGTTTGAACCCAGGTCACTTGTGAGAGTCGGGGAAGCCTTACAATTAGGCAACTTTGAAGATGGTTGTATGTATGTACAAGTTCATTGATTCAAAGAATAGACTTTCGATATGTAGTTTCTCACCCGTCAATATCTTTGGTTTTATCATTATTATTGCTAAGCTGTTGCATATGGGTATGTGGTGTGAGTAGATATTGTAACAGGGGCAAACAAAGGTATTGGGTTCGGAATTTGCAAACTATTGGCTTCAAATGGAGTCACAGTAGTGTTGACTGCTCGAGATGAAAAAAGAGGGATTGATGCCCTTGAAAAGTTCAAAGGAACCGATCTTTGTGATCGTGTTGTCTTTCATCAGCTCGATGTGGTTGATTCTGCCAGTGTTGCTTCTTTAGCCCAATTTGTGAAAAGCCAATTTGGAAAGCTTGATATCTTGGCATGATTCAGGACCTTGATCTTTATAAATGCCTGAAGTTTTGTATTTTTCTTGCTTGTTTTAGGGAAACTGCAACAATTTTATTCAAGACGTATATTCATGTTTCAACGATTCACCTTCAAAAACTCTTTGATGGTAAAATGACTTAGCGATGGTCATTGTTAAAAATAACATTACTATTGTTTTTGGTCCACATAATTACTGAAATCATGAAAGACATACCTTTAAATCTTGAAAGTTACAACTTAGGGCGTATTTTAAGAACATTTTTGTAATAAAGTGACCTAAGTCGTGGTCATCTTTATTATATATATTAATCATAAATTACTAATGTATGGTTCATTTTTAGCAATATACCAAGTTTTAGCAAACGTGTGTGCAATGGATTAGTTTTTACAAGTTCCTTTTATCAATATTGCTCTTTCTGATTAACTTACTGCATTTTGTGAGTTTGATTTCCATTTCTTCTTCTAACATCAAATATAATAAGCCCACAATCACTTCTTTATGTTTTTTGGACACTATCACATAATGAAAATGTAGAATACATAAAACGTGTATGATCTTACTTTTCGTGTGAATAAAATTGCGCCCAGATGAACAATGCTGCCATTGGTGGAGGTATAGCAGATGAAGAAGCTTTAAGGGTAATGGTAAAGCTACTTTTAGTTCATTCATATCTGAGGGTAATAGCAGATAAACAATTCTTTTTTGAATTGGCATATAGGCTACGGGAAGTCAAATCGAATGGAAAAAGATTTTGACTGAGTCTCATGAGTTGGCTGTACAATGTGTACAAACAAACTACTATGGAGCGAAACGTATGGTTGAGCATTTCATTCCTCTTCTGGAATTATCCGAGTCACCAAGGATTGTAAATGTTTCCTCCTCTATGGGAAAGTTAAAGGTACACGATCTATATGTATTGATAAAATTTTAAATTAATGCAATTAATGGAACCAAATGTATAATCTGCAGGGGCCAAAAGGGCAGATTGATTGGGTTAAGTGACGGGTGAAAACAGATTCGGGTTGAAAATGAGTCACTACTTAAGTAAATACAGGTGGGGCTGGGTTGGCCTGTAAATATTTTTTTTGCTCAAATTTTGAATTCACTATGAAATATTAAGTGCTGATTATGACGGAAAAACCAAGAGATTCATGTAAATCACCGCTTCTCATCCGTCTGATTTGTTCACTTGTGCGAGTTTCAGGGTTTGAAAAATGAATGGGCGAAAGGAATTTTGAGTGATGTCGAAAACCTAACAGAAGAGAGAATTGATGAAGTACTTGATGAATATTTGAATGATTTTAAAGAGGGAACATTAGAAGCCAAAGGGTGGCCTACTTTGATGTCAGCATATATCTTGTCAAAAGCAGCCATGAGTGCTTACACAAGGGTTTTGGCCAAGAACTACACTCGCATTTGCATTAATTGTGTGTGCCCAGGCTTTGTGAAAACAGACTTGAACTATAATAGAGGCATATTATCCGTCGAAGATGGTGCAGAAACTCCGGTTAAGGTTGCATTGTCTCCTCACGGTGGTCCTTCAGGTTGTTTCTTTGATAGAAATGGTATCACATCCTTTGAATAAATGTATGATATGTTGTATGCAGGATTTGAATAATGGATGTTTTATTCGACTATAATGCTGTATCATTCGGTCTGCTATTTTCAAGATATCTTATAAAAAACATTTTGCAGCACACCCAAGTGTTTTTGGTTTGTATACAATATTGCTTTGGATAGTCGATCAAATATAAGACTACAATTATTTAAATGCCAGAGAAGCAAAATAAAAAATGGTGGCAGACTAGAAATAAAAAATGGTGGCAGACTGTATATTATGCTGATATTTTCGTGTGCGAAGACAAAAATCACGAATTATTCAATTCAAGCTCATCAATTGAGGAAGCTGAAAAGTACTTAAAAATGGCAGAAGCAGGGAAAAACAGGTATTTCAACTGCTCTGAATATGAAAACATTGGACGCGATACTTTAGTATTATGTCAAATTCTTGTGTTTCTCAGGCTTCAAAATTTCCCTATAACAAGCATTCTTCTTAGTTTGGTGTAATTTTTCTGCCAAATCAACCCTGAATTTGGTGATTATCTGAGGTATCAAAACACAATCAGCATGTAGGAGTTTTAAAAAGCAATTCTAAGCACCTATTCAGAAAGAATATATTTGAGTGTTTAGATAAAAGCAGACTTCTGAGTATCTGTTTATTACAGGCTAAACAGTTTTAAATGAACATTTTTATATTTACAGTCGGGAGTTGCTTATTCAAACTATTTACGAATTAAGATTATGAGTAAGTATTTTGAAACACTCAAAACAGCTTCTTATCTGATTATTGAATTTGCTTTCAGCCAAAAATCCAAATGTCATAGATTATTGAGGTTATTATTATTCAAGTAGTTGGAAATGCTATACATGTTCACAATAAACCCTTTACATATTTAAATGTGTATGTCTAGATATGTAGTGGTAACAGGGGCAAAGGGACATGAAATTTGCAAGTAATTAGCATCAAATGGGGCCATGTTGACTGCTAGAGATGAAAACAGAGGAATTGATGCTCTTGACAAATTCAAAGGGACCGATCTTTGTGATCTTGTTATATTTCATCAGCTTGATGTGGTTGACCCTGCTAGTGTTGCGTCGTTGGCCCAAAATGTGAAGAATCATTTTCGAAAGCTTGATATCTTGGTATGATTTTCGTCAAATCTTGCAACAAATAAGATTGTGTAATTACGTATTGTAATTAAATTGTTGGATCAGTAGTGGACGTATACGCTTAAAGAGTGTCCAGAACTGGTCACACTGAAGCACATCTTCTAATATTTAAAATATCACAAATTAGTATCTTTCAAACGCAAAGAGATTTTTTTCCCACTGAATTTGTTATGTTTGACTGTCATATAGGCCGGTGGAATCGAAATCGAATGGGAAAAGATATTGACCGAGACATGAACTGGCTGAAAAATGTGTGCAAACAAACTACTATGGTGTGGAAGAGCATGGTTAAGCATTTCATTCCCCTTCTTGAATTGTCACTCTCCAAGGATCCACATTGATTGAAATTATTGTTACATTAACACAGAAAACAGCAAATGGCGTCATAAAAAAATGCATTTGCAAATAGATTCGTCTTGTACTAACATAAAATTTACGCATAAAACAAATACCATGTGTATCATCCCATGGCAAATAAATCATAGTTTCTGTCAAAATGCAACAAGAAAAGATTTTGCTTATTATAAATGTATAATGGCTAGCTATGTCTAAATTGGTATGTTCATTACAAGTCTTAAAGCCGTTTTTCTTGTGAATATGTGTGTGATTATTTGTTTTTTGCATGTTTCAGAAATTGAATAATGAAAGGGCTAAAGGGATACTGAATGATGTTGAAAATCTAACAGAAGAGAAACTAGATGAAGTAGACGAGTATTTGAATGACTTCAAAAAGGAATTATTAGAAGCTAAAGGGCGGCCTATTCCAAGTAATACGCCACTGTTATAGTTGTTAAAACCGATATCAACTATAACAGTGGCGTATTACTTGTTGAAGATGGTGCTGAAGTTCCTGTTAAGTTACCCTTATTTCCCGAGGGTGGTCCTCCTGGCTGTTTCTTTGATAGAAATGGCATCACCTTTTTCGACTAAACTGGGGGAGGTGCAAACTTAACTCTATACATAATTTGTACCATTTCATGTGCTCTGATCTTTTACATTATCTATTGAAAACCGCAAGAAGTATGCAACTAGTTTTCAATCCTTAGAGTATGTCATGGTTTCATTTAATTCTTTTTCTTCTAGCCAACTAGTGTTAACATCTCCTTAAACTATTATATTTTCGTATGAAAGTTGATACGAGTGTCAAACACATTTTCATTTTGGTTATGTCCACAGATAGAATCTAGCTTATTAATTTCACAAAGAGTGTTTAATATACTGATTAAATTTATAAAGCTATTTCATTGCACTTAAAATGTGAGATAGTAAACTGTCCTCTTAGTACTCATCTGCCTAATCGTTTATTCTTCAATGCGGGTTACACGAGAAAAGAATATGTGAAGGATATAGTGTTACATGGGTCATGGACGTGGCCTTCTTCATGGAATCATGTTGTTCCTGTGCTCTCTAACATTACTATTCCTCACCTTGATGATAATCAGATTGACTTGTTTTGTTGGAGAATGCATGACGGGTCTTTCACTACATACTCGGTTAACGCAATGCGGTCGACAACATAGTATTGAAGTTGACTGATTCCACATTGTCTGGTCGAAGGTTATTATTCCAAGACACACAATTCATCTTTGGCTCGTTATGAAGCGTCGATTACTTACACAAGATAGAATGAGGCAATCGGATGTCGGTAACTCTATCGACTTAAACCTGTTCGGTGTCCGTTGTGTAAGACAACCCGATTCTCACGATCACTTATTCTTTGAATGCTCCTTCGCTTCGCTCGTTTGGAATAAAGTGTTATGAATGGCTGATATTGGTTTCTCCTCTTCAAAATGGAGTGATATTATGGGATGGCTTCTTCCTACTGCTAAACAAAACAATGTGACTATCATTGTTAGCCGCTTAATCTTAGCTGCTTCGACGTATTTTGTGTGGCAGGAACGTAATCATATGATTCATGGTAGTGGAATTAGAACCCCATGCAGATCAAATGGCGAAGATCATTTTTGATATGGTTCGTCTTAAACTTGCGTCAATCCCTCTCAAGAGAAAACCAAGAGTTGATGAAATGAGAAGAACTTGGAGGCTAACTAGTCTTCTAATGGATGGTGGCTGATGCTTCATTTCTACTGCCTAGTGGTCTTAGTATTTCTTTGTTTTAATTTTGATATGTCCTCTAGGTAGTTGTGATAGTCCAGTGTGGTTGTTATGTTTAGAGCTGCTCTAAGCATATAGGTTCTCGTGTTTAGGTCTTATAAGGTGGCTCATTACCGCCTTCCATTGTAACCTAAACTCTTTCATTCATTTATATATTCACCGGGTATAAACCCTTTACCCAGAAAATGTGAGAGAGTAGATCAAATTTTTAAGATTTTAACCACTTTTTGGGTTAAATATTAGTTTAGTTTGCCACAACTATTATGCCTTTGTTTATTATTTCAAGCTAATGCTGACTCTCTTTATCTCAGAAAAAAACAAAATAAACTGACCATTTGCTTATTATGCAAGAAAAAAATTCTCAATTACTAGTTGAAGTTCATAAAATTCTCCTGGATAATCAACTGAAGAAGCTAAAAAGTTCCAAGTAAAGTATGGCAGAATCTGGGAAAAACAGGTACAACTACTACTATGAAAGATTTATCTGACATATATGAAAGTCAAAGTTTGTTCTAATTTTGACTTTTCAAGTCTTAGGAAGTGTTCCTTATGTTAGATGTATAGAATTTTGTTTACGAAGTCAAATTTAGCTGTTACTGGTTTTACTTAACTTCAAACTTGTTTTATTATTAATCTGATACAGTAGTAATAAGCTGCAACAGAAAGAAATTTTTAGTTAGTTTATAGCCGGAAAAACAAAATTTGATATTATAAAGTCAAATCTAAATCTGATTTTGGTGAATATGTGTTGTATCAAAACATAAAGAGCAAAAAAGTATTTTAAAGGCTGTTTAGTATAGCTTTAAGCGCTTATCATATTTTTAAAACAATTGAGTGTTTAGATGAAACTATTTATGTTCATAACAGACTTTAACGTAAGTTGCACACTATTCCTTCATAATAAGAGAAATACCAAACACCTCAGATATAAGAAGGTGTTTGTGATTACTTATTAGTAATGCTTTTATTCTTAGTGTGATGCTTATAGTGTATAGATACGGAAGATAAGTAATTTTAAGTGATTGGATAGAAGCAATCTGATGTTTATCTAATCTGCTTAGTTGAAGGTGAAATAAGCAGTTTTCAATAAACATTTTGGAAGTTCCTTATTCAAACTACTCATAATAGTTTCTGATCTATTAACATCTGAAATTCTTAAATAAGCAGAAATGTCAAATACTCAAAAAAAATACTTATAATATAATTACCCTTTCAATGCCGCAGACAAATTCAAACACTATCTCCTGCATTCAGTTTTAATACAGATAATAATCAAAGTGTTTATTCATCAAGTTACTTGTAATGTTATGTATTTTCACAAGTAGCCCATTTTTTTTTTGGGTAAAAGGTCAACGACCCGGTAAAACAAGTAGCCCATTTTTCATATTTATATGTGGTTGTGAGTAGATATGCAGTGGTAACAGGGGCAAACAAAGGGATCGGATTTGAAATTTGCAAACAATTGGCTTCAAATGGCTTCAAAGTAGTGTTGACAGCTAGAGATGAAAAACGAGGAATTGATGCCCTTGACAAATTCAAAGGGACCAATCTCTGCGAACTTGTAATATTTCATCAGCTTGATGTTGTTGATCCTGCTAGTGTTGTTGCTTTAGCTCAGTTTGTGAAAAACAAGTTTGGAAAGCTTGATATCTTGGTATGCTTCAAATCTTGCAATTTTGTATTTTCACAATTTATTTTGTCCCTAGCTCCTGGTGTTGCGAAATGTTAAACTTTCTGTTTCATGAAAAGTATGAAAACTACTATTAAAGACGATCCTGAAATTTGCAACATTTCATTTTATCTTTTTCTGATTTTAATGTCTTGGTTTCATGAACAAAGTGAAAGTTTGATCATTGAGGTTTGAGGATCTTGTGTTAATACATGTAACCATTTCTTGTTTGAGACATTTCATATCACTTGCAAGTTGCAAGTTGCAACATTTTCGTTTTGACTAAGTGGCAGGGGCGTCTTTAGGGGAGTGCAAGCGGTGCCATTGCACGGGCCACCGCAATGGCACCGCTTGACAATGGCCACAAAATTCCATCCACTTCTATTATATATATTTACACAATACGAGGCTAGAGTTTAACTAGTTCACGCACAACTGATACATGTGTATTTTTGTGTGTGTGTTGTGTGTGTGTTTTTAAGGGCCACTTTGTGGCGATGGCACAGGGTCACCAAAAATCCTTGAGACGGCCCTGATAAGTGGCTATCTAAATTTCTCCGTTGCCATATTATTATATGGTCATATTATTATATGGGTCAACTGATTCAGCTTTCAAAAATTTATTTTATATTGTCATATTATTATATGGTATTTCAAATATGTGAGTGATAGTTAATTGCTGCCGTTGCTGAACTGTTATAGTCAAACGTCGTATTTGTGTTAGTCAAAACTCATTATTAGCAGTATTCCAAGTTTTGAATATGTAAAACATATGTAAAGGTAAATAACGCCGGGATTGGTGGAGTTGTAGTAGATGAGGAAGCTTTAAGGGCTTCAAGAACTAGTGGTGATCAGGTAAGTTTTTTAGTGTTTGCATTATCATGAACTAGAATGTCTGGTCTGATACATTATTTACGTAAAATAACATTTTTATCTTTCTTTTCCCTGTTCCCTCCTTTTCAATATAGGTTACTAATACACAAATCCAATGGGAAAATATATTAAGCGAGACACATGATTCGGTAATGCAATGTCTGCAAACAAACTACTATGGTGCCAAGAGCATGGTTGACCATTTTATTCCACTCCTTGAATTATCTGATTCCCCAAGGATCGTAAATGTTTCCTCCTCCATGGCTAAGTTGAAGGTAAAGGATCCAAATTGATTGAGAAAATGGTAACTTAACATCTACCACACCTATATCTCTGTCTCTCAATGTGTTTTATTGCTCATTTTTTTTTTCCACAATTCAGGACTTAAAAAGTGAATGGGCTAGAGGGATACTGAGTGACGTTGAAAACCTAACAGAAGAGAGAGTAGATGAAGTTCTTAATGAATATTCGAATGATTTTAAAGAAGGATTATTAGAAGCCAAAGGATGGCCTACTACATTATCAGCATATGTCCTTTCAAAAGCAGCCATGAATGCTCACACAAGGATTTTGGCTAAGAAATACCGAAATTTTTGTGTTAATTGTGTGTGTCCGGGGTTTGTTAAAACAGATATTAACCATAATACTGGCATACTAAGTGTGGAAGATGGTGCAGAAACTCCTGTTAAGGTAGCATTGTCTCCTGAAGGTGGTCCTTCTGGGTGCTTTTTTGATAGAAATGGCGCCGCATCTTTCTAATCAACACGGGTACAAGATCTGAAGATTGTGTTTATCTACAGTTATTATTGAAATTAACGAGAAAGAGAGGAATGAGCAGAAGATTGTTATTCTTAATTGATTTTTTATCAAAATACAATGGGGAATAAATAGAAAAGGACTAACAAATATCCCGTGAATAACTCCTCCAAACATGGAAAGGATAGCAACTAAAAATATATAAAGATATATTAAATCCTATATTCCCCTCAAGATTAGCATGTAAATTGGTAATGCTAATTTTGCCCAGAAGAAACTGAAGTTGTTGTGCTGTTAGACCCTTGGTTAACAAATCCGCTATCTGCATTTTGCTACTGATGTGCATGGGAACGATCTCCTTGGACTCAACGCGTTCACGAACAAAGTAGCAGTCCATCTCTACATGTTTGGTTCTTTCGTGAAAAACTGGATTGTTTGCAATGTGACGAGCCGCTTGATTGTCACAAAACAGAGGTGTAGGTGATGAGGTGTCAACTCGTAATTCGCCAAGTAGCCAACGAACCCAAAGAACTTCACTCACGGTGGACGCCATAGCTCTATATTCTGCTTCTGCTGAGGATCGCGATACAACAGACTGTTTCTTACTTCTCCAAGAGATGGGCGTCCCACTTAGTAAGAGGAAGTAACCAGTACGTGAACGTCTCGTATAGGAACATCCTAACCAGTCAGCGTCACAATAAGCTTGTAAGGTAAGGTCTCCTGATCGGGAAAGGAGAATGCCTTGACCCGGTGTGGCCTTTAAGTATCGAAGAACACGGTTTGCTGCCTCCAAATGATTGTTTCTTGGATCAGCCACAAACTGGCTCAGGACATTGACCGAGTAGGTGATGTCTGGTCGTGTGGCTTGAAGGTAGAGCAGCCGACCGATCAAACGGCGATACTGACTTGCATCGACGGTTGCTTCATGTTCACCTTTGTCCAGCTTTAAACCTTGTTCAATAGGGAAGGAACTCGGTTTGCAACCCAACTTTCCGCAGTCCTTTAAGATATCTAACGTGTACTTTCGTTGGCTAAGAACAAGGCCATCATTAGTTTTGGCTACTTCTATCCCAAGAAAGTATTTTAAAGGACCAAGGTCTTTGACACTAAACTCTTTGTCAAGTTTTTCTTTGATTTCTTGAATTTTGTTCAGGCAATTTCCTGTAATAATGACGTCGTCTACATATATCAGGGCAATCACCGTTGTATTTGTGGTCTCATACATGAACAAGGAGTGATCTGCTTTGGATTGTTTGAAATTTAAGCTTAGAAGAAAAGTGGTGAACTTGTGATACCAATTGCGTGAAGCCTACTTTAGCCCATATAAGGATTTTCTTAGACGACAAACTCGAGTTTCGCCTTCTTTGGAAAAGCCTTGAGGAATTTTCATGTAAACTTCTTCATCTAGATCCCCATGCAAAAAGGCGTTGTTCACGTCAAGTTGATGGATGATCCAGTCCCTTTTTACAGCCACCGCTAATAAAGTTCGAACCGTAACTAATTTGGCCACCGGTGCGAACGTATCGTGATAATCCACTCCTTCCATTTGAGTAAAGCCTTTAGCTACTAAACGCGCTTTGTATCTTTCGATTTCACCATTCGGTTTGAATTTGATTTTATAAACCCATTTCGAGTCTATAGTTCGTTTGCCTTTAGGTAACTCTTCCAAAGTCCAAGTTCCATTCTTCTCCAATGCTTTAATTTCCTTTTTCATAGCTTCACGCCAATGGACATTTTGAGCTGCTTGTTTGAAACACTTGGGCTCATCGTTATTATTGATGGCCGACAGAAAAGCTTTATGCTTAGTGGAAAAATTATCATAAGAAACGAAATTAGAAATTGGGTGGCATACCGCAGAGGTAACTTGATTGGATGTTGATGCTGGGTGTTTGACCGAAGGAGGGACTTGTACCACGAAATCTTTAAATCTCGATGGCTGGACTCTTGTTCGAGTGGGTCTTGCTTCAGATTGGGCTTCTGCTCCTTCATTTGGTTCATTTGTTTCAAATTCTTCATTACCTCGCTGTTCTTCATCATTCATTTGGCCCACTTGGTGCTCAATGTGAGTTTCATGTGGGGTATTTACCTCACTGTTTTGGTCATGATGCACTAGTGTGTTTTCCTCCATGGTGTTTTGCCTTTTGCTATGTGTCAAGTCTTGTTCATCATGACAGTGACACTCGTGATGCACCATCGGTTCTCCAGCTTCATTCTCACTGCTTTCTTGGACATTTTTGAAAGGAAAATTTTCTTCATGAAAATTGACATTCCTGCTGAGTATTATTTTTCTGGTTTCAATATCAAAAATTTTGTAACCTTTAGTTCCAGGAGGATATCCAAGAAAGACCCCTGGCTTCCCCCTCTCTTCGAACTTGTCCCCTTTTGTGTCAGTATTTTTAAAATAAACGAGGCAACCAAAAACCTTTAAGAGAGTGTAATCTGGTTCTTTGTTCCAGATTAATTCGAAAGGGGTTTTATTTTTGGTGACTTTGGATGGGAGACGGTTGATCACATAGGCTGCGGTTAATATGCATTCTCCCCAAAATCTTTTAGGAAGATTTGCACCGATTCTTAAAGCGCGGGCAGTCTCGAGAAGGTGCCTATGTTTCCTCTCAACCACCCCATTTTGTTGGGGTGTATGGGGACATGTGGTCTCTAGCAAAATTCCCTTTTCACTGTAAAATTCAAGCATCTTAGCTGATGTGAATTCCCCACCGTTATCACACCTAACTCTTTTGATTTCTTTCTCAAATTGCACCTCTATCATTTTATGAAAATTTTTAAGGTGTTGGCTGGCCTCACTTTTGTGTTTAAGAAGAAAAATCCAAATTGCTCTACTAAAATCATCAACTATTGTAAGAAAATAGTTGGCTTTTGTATATGACGGAATATGATATCCTCCCCAAATATCACAATGAATTAATTCAAATGGAGCATTCGTTTTAATAGAACTAGAAGGAAAAGGCAATCTTGTATGTTTTGCTCTAGCACAGGAATCACAAAAATTATCTAAATTATTAATACTCGTTTTGAGGAAGTCCACTATCGCTAGTTTTCCTTTTGACGCATGTCCAAGTCTTCTATGCCATGTCTCAATGGTAGTGGCCATAGCCTTTCTTCCTTGAATCATCTTCATTCTGTACAGCCCCCCTTGGCATCTCCCCATACCAATCAAGTTCCTCGTCCGTAGCCCCTGCATGACACAGAAATTAGGAAAGAAAGATATAAAGCATTGGAGGTCATGACAAAGGCGATTGACGGAAAGAAGATTGCATTTGAAGTATGTAATGTAAAGGACTCCATTTACTTTCATTCCCCCTGGAAGGACACAATCTCCCTTTCCTTTGACGGGGATGGAATCCCCATTGGGAATAAGAACAGGAGCCTCGAAAGGGGTAGCTTTATTGTTAATAAGGGCATTAGACAAGTGTGTAATATATTCAGTGCAACCCGAATCAAGAATCCACTCACCTTCTTCGCTTTCCTTATGAGCCATATTGGCTGTGGGTTTGACACCCTCGGCATTACCTGTTCCAGAAAAATGCTTCAAGAAAAGTTGATAATCTTCGTTTCTCAAACCTGGAATCGGACTCATCTCCGTCTCGACACACGCAACTTTGCCTTTCGAATTTTCTCCTTTCTTTCCGGGCCACCATTCTGGATATCCGATCAGCTTGAAGCAACCCTCACGCTTATGGCCGTCTCTCCCACACTCGGTGCAGTACTCAACCCCTTCTTTCAAGGTCTTGGTTCTGGTTCTTTCTTTGTTCGGAATCAGAGGAATATTTCTCTTTTGAAAGGCCTTGAATGCAGCGGACTCAAGGGGTCTAGCATTCTCATTCGAGACGGCTCTTTGCCTTTCATCCTCAGCCACCATGTGATACACTGTACCGAGCGAAGGAATCGGTTTTGTGGCTAAGATTTGAGTTCTAATAACTGTGAATTCAGCATCTAGTCCCATTAAGAATTCATAAAGACGTTCCTTTTCTTGATGTTCATTAATTCTCTTGCCAATACCGCATTCACACTTGTCACAAGAACATCGAGGGAAGGGATTTATGGATTGGAATTCATCCCATATGGATCGTAACTGGGTAAAGTACGTGGACACAGTAGCGCCTCCTTGTCGGGTGGAAGCAATCTTTTGTTTTAATTCGTACGCCCTAGGGGCGCTCTCCTTACCGAAACGCTCATTCAGATCGGACCATATCTCTGACGCTGTTCCTGCATATTTTACGCTGTTTCTGATGTTCTTCTCCATGGCAGTGGTCAGCCAACCCTTTATCATGGCATCGACCCGCATCCATGGCATGTAGTCTTTGGAACTCTTTTCAGGTTTCTTGATCGTTCCATCAACAAACTCTATTTTGTTTTTAGCAAATAGGAAGTTTGTCATCTCTTGGCTCCAATCAACGAAGTTGTTGTCCGTAAGAACCTCGTTGACATGTAGCTGTTTTGGGTAGTCAGATGGATGAAGATAATAGGGTGAGTCATATGTAATCCCCCCGCTACAACCTTCTCCATCTTTGGTTTTGTCTCCTGCCATTCTTCAAGGTTGAGGAACTAGGTTTGTGAAACCTGCTCTGGTACCATATTGAAATTAACGAGAAAGAGAGGAATGAGCAGAAGATTGTTATTCTTAATTGATTTTTTATCAAAATACAATGGGGAATAAATAGAAAAGGACTAACAAATATCTCGTGAATAACTCCTCCAAACATGGAAAGGATAGCAACTAAAAATATATAAAGATATATTAAATCCTATAGTTATTACTTGTGCTTTGGGGCGATGGCCATTCTGTTTTCTACAGTATGCTCTTTATGTTATCGCTATTGTAAGTTTGTAACACTAGTACTTTTGATAGCATTATTAAAAGTTATGTGATATGTGTCTTTTTGTTTGATCATTGCTTAATAGGCTCTATATGATTATTTTTTCCTCTAAGTCTTTGATTTAGGATCCTGAATGCGACAATTTAGTCACTACATTGTTCAAAACAAGTTAAAGATGAAAATCAGCTTAATTTGTGAAGCTTTTTGGGGCGGTGAGCGGTGAGCAATGAGCATTTTGAATTTTAGTAGCTATTTGGCAAAAGAGCGGTGAGCTTTGGCTAATTTTTAGGAAGACCAATTTTTCAATTTTCTACTGCGTTTACTGCTACTTTTAACAAACACACCCTAAAATGACAAAATTTCCACCACTAAACAGTCTTACACTGTAAAGATAAAATAAAAGAAAATTTTCATTGAAATGGGCTTTACAAGGCCATTTAAGTCCCAAAAGACAAAATCTTAATACTTGAAGTACATGCAACTACATACTACATACTTTATAGATTTTTAAGAGAAGCTATTTGAGATTTTAGAAAATGCATTAAGTACGCGTAACCACATACATGAATCACACTTTAAAAATTCGTCGTCCTCGTCAACATTCATCCTTCTAACGGTATTGACGTGGTTTCTTTTTTGGCACTTGAAGTTCACTTCTACAGAAATCTTGTTATGAACCCACAAAAATCCTAAAACAGATTTGAATTTGTCTCTGCATTCACAAATTTTCGAATCCCCCAGTCTTGAATATATGGAATTCAACAGACTCAACGCTTGTTGAACCGACTCACCTCCACGCGCAAGCATAATCATGCCATATGTTGGAAAATTTAGTGCACTTTAGGGATCAAATCATACTTGGGAATGGGTTTGGAGGTACGGAGTGTACACCCATCAAGTCCCTGATTACCCTGACTCAATAGTTGTTGTGCTAGTGTGAATCTGATTCTGCTGATGCATGAATCTGATTCTGCTGCTAGTGTTGTGAATCTGCTGCTAGGATTCTGCTGCCAGCTGATCCTGCTGCTAGCAGATTCTGCTGCTAGTGTGAATCTGCTGATAGCATCAGCAATTCTGCTGCTCGGTTTTAACCACTGATTCCTACTATTATGGAAAGTATTATGATATAATTAATGGGTCGTTAATTATATATAATTCCATGGGCTAGGGTTTTGAGTATTCTCTATTATAAATAGAGGTCATAACACATCTGCATGTAGATACGAAAAACACAAAACCCTAAACACTTGAATACGCATCTGGTTCTTGGTTTGTACCTAAAACAAGAACATCACTTGGTCTTATCCCATAGAGATATTCGTGTAACCCAGGCATAGGGTCGAATAGTTTCTATTGGAAAGTGATACCACGATTTCAAGTGAATATCCGGTACCCCATTGATTATCTTTACCCTAATCTGGGAACTTGTTTACAACTAATAACCAACAATCAATAGAAACTATTCGTGATAATCAATGGTTGCTGCTATGAGACAAATAGCTGCTAACTTTTCCAAGTTGGAAAAGTTTGAAGGTATTGATTTCAGAAGATGGCAAAAGAAGATGCACTTCTTGTTGTCAAGTATGAATGTGGTTTATGTTTTGACAACTGAGATTCCAGAAGATTTTGGAGAAGATGCTACTATGGGCAAGAAGCAAATGGGAGAATGATGATTATGTTTGCAGAGGTTTAACTCTCAATGGTATGTCTGATTCTCTATTTGATATTTATCAGAATGTTGAAACTTCTCAAGAACTATGGGATTCCTTGGAAGCCAAATATATGGCTGAGGATGCATCAAGTAAGAAGTTCCTTGTAAGTAATTTTAACAATTACAAAATGGTTGATTCTAGACCTGTCATGGAACAATACAATGAACTTCTTAGTATACTTGGTCGATTCACACAACACAAGATGAACATGGATGAGGCTATTTCAGTCTCTTGTATCATCGATAAACTGCCTCCTTCTTGGAAGGATTTCAAGCATATGCTTAAGCATAAGAAGGAGGAGTTAACTCTTGTTGAGTTGGGCAGTCACTTGCGCATTGAGGATTCACTCAAAGCTCAAGACATTGACAAGCCAAAGAGTAGCACTGCTACTGGTCCATCAGTTGTCAATATGGTGGAGCATAACAACTCCACCAAGTACAATGACAACAAGGGCAAGCGTAAGCATCAAGATAACACTAAATCTGATCTTAACAAGAAACCTAAGGTGACTTGTTGGAAGTGTGGGAAACCTGGACACTTCAGGAAAGATTGCAAGGGTGGTAAAGTTGGAAACAAATCCAATGGATCAGGCACAGGTGGAGGGAATGGTAATACCAATTCTCTGAAAGGTCAGAATGTGTTTAATAAGTCTTTTGAGATTTATTATGTTACATATATATCTGACATTTACTTTGTGCAGGATGATGATGTTGCGTGGTGGGTTGACTCTGGAGCAACAATTCATGTGTGTAAAGATAGAAGCTGGTTCAAGACCTATAAGTCAATGAATGATGGTTCTATTCTTCATATGGGAAACGAGTCAACTGCCTTGGTGCATGGAAAAGGATGTGTTGATTTGAAGTTTAGTTCTGGAAAGATTGTTTCTTTATTTAATGTTTTACATGTTCCTGATATTAGAAAGAATTTGGTTTCTAGTAGTGTTTTGAATAATTGTGGTTATAAACAAGTTATTGAATCTGATAAGTTTGTTTTGTCTAAAAATGGTGTGTTTATTGGTTTTGGTTATTTGTGTAATCAAATGTTCAGACTTAATATTGTTCATGATAATATTGATTCTGCTTTTATATCTACATCTAAACTTTATGATTCAAACCTATGGCATGCAAGACTTGGCCATGTACATTTTAAAAGAATGCAAGATATGTCCAAGGATGGGTTAATACCAGCTTTTGATATGAACACTGAAAAGTGTAAAACTTGTATGTTGAACAAGATAACTAAAAAACCTTTTCAAGGAGTAAAACGTGAAACTAAAGTTTTGGAGTTAATTCACAGTGACCTTTGTGATTTACATGCTACTCCCTCTTTGGGGAATAAGAAATACTTTGCGACTTTTATTGATGATGCTTCTAGGTTTTGTCATGTTTATTTATTACATTCTAAAGATGAAGCATTAGATAAATTTAAAGTATTTAAAACTGAAGTTGAATTGCAACAAAGTTCCCTGATCAAAAGATTAAGGACTGATAGGGGATGTGAGTACATGGATACTCTGTATTTTTAGTCTGTTGGTATAATCCATGAAACAACTGCTCCCTATACTCCTCAGCAAAATGATATTTCTGAAAGGAAAAACAGGGTGCTGAAGAAGATGGTTAATTCCATGTTGTCCTATTCAGGACTGAGTCAAGGGTTCTGGGGTGAAGCTATGTTAACAGCTTGCTATTTATTAAATAGGGTTCCCAACAAAAGGAACAAAGTTACCCCTTATGAACTTTGGACTAAAAAGAAACCTAACCTTAATTATCTTAGGATATGGGGTTGTAGGGCTGTTGTAAGACTCCCTGATCCAAAGCAGAAAACTTTGGGAGAAAGAGGCATTGAATGCATCTTTGTTGGATATGCTGAGCATTCCAAGGCATATAGGTTTTATGTTATAGAACCTAATGAGTCTGTTTCAATTAACTCAATAATTGAATCAAGGGATGCACTCTTTGATGAGAACAGATTCTCATCTATCCCTAGACCAAGTCAAAGGATTCCAAGTGGAACCAATGACAATGGTGTTTCAGAAGTATCTGATGAGGTTCCTATTGAAGTTGTGGAACAACAACCTGAACCTGAGCTCAGAATGAGCAATAGGGTGAGGACTCCAAAATCATTTGGACCTGAGTTTCAATTATACTTAATTGAATGTACAAGGAGTGAGGTCTCTGACCAATACTCCTATTACTTCATTGTGGAGCATGATCCCAAAACATTTGAAGAAGCAATGAAGTCCCAGGATGTTGCTTTCTGGAAAGAAGCAATTAATGATGAGGTGGACTCTATCATGGGCAATAACACTTATGTGTTGACTGATCTACCACCTGGTTGCAAACCTCTAGGTAGCAAATGGATTTTCAAAAAGAAAATGAAAGTAGATGGAACTGTTGAAAAGTTCAAGGCAAGATTAGTTATTCAAGCCTTTAAACAAAAGTCAGGAATAGACTACTTTGATACTTATGCTCCAGTGGCACGTATCAGTATCATAAGATTGCTGATTGCTTTGGCATCAATTCACAATATGATTATTCATCAGATGGATGTGAAGACAACTTTCTTGAATGGTGATTTAGATGAGGAGGTTTACATGAACCAACCTCAAGGCTTCATCATGCCTGGCAATGAAAACAAGGTGTGTAAACTGATTAAGTCTCTTTATGGACTAAAACAGACACCTAAGCAATGGCATCAAAAGTTTGATGAAGTGGTTTTGTCTAGTGGTTATTTACTTAATCAAGCTGACAAATGTGTATATAGCAAATTTGATGAATCTGGTAAAGGAGTCATCATTTGTCTATATGTTGATGACATGTTGATCTTTGGCACTGACCAAAATCAAGTTAACCTTACAAAGGCATTTTTGTCATCAAAGTTCTCCATGAAGGATATGGGGGAGGCTGATGTTATCCTTGGTATTAGGATTAAACATGAAAGTAACAAAATTTCTATATCTCAGTCTCATTACATTGAAAGGTGTTAAAGAAATTTAATTACTTTGATTGTACTTCAGTGAGTACTCCTATGGATATAAGTGAGAAGCTAATGCCTAATACTGGCAAAGCTGTATCTCAACTTGAGTATTCTAGGGTGATTGGCTGCTTGATGTATGCCATGACTTATACAAGACCTGACATTGCTTTTGCTGTGGGTAAACTGATCAGGTATACTAGTAATCCTAGTGCTCATCATTGGCAAGCAATTCAGAGGGTCTTTAAGTATTTGAAGAAAACTATGGATTATAGTTTCTCATATACTGGTTATCCTTCAGTATTAGAAGGATACACTGATGCAAGTTGGATCAGTAACACTGAAGACAATTCGTCTACTAGTGGCTGGGTATTCCTACTTGGTGGAGGTGCAATTTCTTGGGCATCCAAGAAACAAACTTGCATTACCAGTTCAACCATGGAATCCGAATTTGTGGCTTTAGCTGCTGCTGGCAAAGAAGCTGAATGGTTGAAAAACTTGCTTCTTGAGATTCTATTGTGGCCTAAACCTATAGCACCTATTTCTATCCGTTGTGATAGTGATGCTACATTGGCAAAGGCTTATAGCCAGATGTACAATGGGAAGTCTAGACACTTAGGTGTTAGGCATAGCATGATTCGTGAGCTTATCATGAATGGGGTGATATCTATAGAGTTTGTTAAATCTCAACAAAACTTAGCTGATCACTTGACGAAGGGTTTGGATAGAGACTTGGTTTTGAAGTCTACTAAAGGGATGAGTTTAAGTCCAACTTAGTTACTGAATGCAAGGATACCCAACTCCCTTCTAAGGAAACTTGGAAGCTGAGTTCAATGTGGAAATCTGATCATTTAGTGGACTGAAGCACATGTATCACAAACACCCTAAGGTTGTGCTTGTTACCTGCTGGAAAGGAGGATGAAGTCATAACTTCTTAATGGTTAATTTTCTTTGAAAAAGTGCTAAGCAAGAGCATGAATTAAAGATGAACCACCTATTTGAATGTTGAAGTTTTGCCGCTTCAAGAAGCTTTGGACTTTTAGCTTTTACAACATTTATGAATTGGATATGGACACATGGCTTGTATAGTGTCAGGAGTATTTTAGTATTTGAAAACTTGTGTGTATTTATCATCAGGTATTCAAATGGGTTGAAGGGTTCAATTCTTAGAACACCCTGATTCTCGAATATTTGAAAGTATATGTACTAATGTGGAAATTCAGTCCTCAGGATATTTTCATTTATGCACTTGTTTTGTTTTGTGTTTAATTTTTCATGCAAAGGAAGTGAACTAAATTTGGGGAGGATTGTTGAAAAATTTAGTGCACTTTAGGGATCAAATCATACTTGGGAATAGGTTTGGAGGTACGGAGTGTACACCCATCAAGTCCCTGATTACCCTGACTCAATAGTGGTTGTGCTAGTGTGAATCTGATTCTGCTGATGCATGAATCTGATTCTGCAGCTAGTGTTGTGAATCTGCTGCTAGGATTCTGCTGCTAGCTGATCCTGCTGATAGGATTCTGCTGCCAGCTGATCCTGCTGCTAGCAGATTCTGCTGCTGATAGCATCAGCAATTCTGCTGCTCGGTTTTAACCACTGATTCATACTATTATGGAAAGTATTATGATATAATTAATGGACCGTTAATTATATATAATTCTATGGGCTAGGGTTTTGAGTATTCTCTATTATAAATAGAGGTCATAAGACATCTGCATGTAGATACGAAAAACACAAAACCCTAAACACTTGAATACGCATCTGGTTCTTGGTTTGTGCCTAAAACAAGAACGTCACTTGGTCTTATCCCATAGAGATATTCGTGTAACCCAGTCATAGGGTCGAATAGTTTCTATTGGAAAGTGATACCACGATTTCAAGTGAATATCCGGTACCTCATTGATTATTTTTACCCTAATTTGGGAACTTGTTTACAACTAATAACCAACACCATAAACATATGTGGCTGCAGGATGTCCCTTTTCAGCTGCCATCTTTAAGTACCTTAATCCGGATCCAACTTTAACAAGGTAGAAATACTCAACCTGTAAAACCAAACATATCTATATTAATGAAGGTTAAATATTATAAAATATATCTAGTTTGGTGATGTAAAAAGATAATAATCACATAGAGGGCAGAAAAAATGTTGTCACCCGATATAAGGAACTGCTACGGATGACTTTTTTTTTTTTTTTTTTTTTTTTTTTTTTTTTTTTTTTTAAAGAGTAAATTACATGAATGGTCCTTGTGGTTTGACGAAAATTTCACCTACCGTCCCTCAAACTTAAAAGTTGCATGTATGGTCCTTGTCACTGGCAAAGAATAACATGAATGGTCCCTCAGACTAACTATCGTTAGTTTTTTCCGTTAGTCCATTTGCATCGTTAGTCCTTTAAAGACCATTTGCAACAAACATTTGCAACGTTAGTCCTTTCATACGTTTTTGTCTGTTTTCGTCCAGTTTTATACGTTTTCGCTCATTTTCTTACGTTTTCATCCGTTTTTCTTACGTGTTTGTCTATTTTTCTTACGTTTTCGTCTAGTTTTATACGTTTTCGCCCATTTTCTTACGTTTTCATCTGTTTTTCTTACGTGTTTGTCTGTTTTTCTTACGTTTTTTCCGTTTTCATACGTTTTTGCCCAGTTTCTTACATGTTCATCTTTTTTTCTTACGTTTTTGTCCTTTTTTCTTACGTTTTCCAGTTTTCATACGTTTTTATCTGTTTTTATACATTTCTGTCTATTTTTATACGTTTCGTCCGATTTTTTACGTTTTCGCCCATTTTCTTACGTTTTCATCCGTTTTTGTCTAATTTTCTTACGTTTTTGTCCGTTTTCATACGTTTCCGTCTATCTTTATACGTTTTCGCCCAGTTTCTTACATTTTCATCCGTTTTCTTACGTTTTTCCAGTTTTTTCCGTTTACATAAGTTTTTGGCCGTTTTTATACGTTTTAGTCCGTTTTCTTACATTTTCATCTGTTTTCATACCTTTTTGTCCGTTTTTGTTCGTTTTTATAAGTTTTTGTCTGTTCTTTGTTCATTTTTTCTTACATTTTTCTTATAATTTTTTCCCTATATATCTTTAAAATTTATAAGAAAAAAATTATAAGAAAACCAAATTATTAGGAAAAAAATTATAAGAAAAAAATTTCTTAGAAAACCAAAATTTATAAACCAAATTATAAGAAAACGTATCTAAACGGAAAAAAAAACATAAGAAAAACGTATAAAAATGGATGAAAATGGATACAAACGTATAAAAACGGATGAAAATGTAAGAAAACGGGCTAAAACGTATAAAAGCGGACAAAAACGTATGTAAACGGAAAAAACGTAAGAAAAACGGAAAAAAAAACGTAAGAAAAACGGATGAAAACGTAAGAAAATGGGTGAAAACGTATAAAAACGGACGAAAACATATAAAACAGACAAAAACGTATGAAAACTAGAAAAATGTAAGAAACACAGACAAAAACGAAAGAAAAACGGATGAAAAAGTAAGAAACTTGGCGAAAACGTATGAAAACGAAAAAAAACGTAAGAAAACAGACAAACACGTAAGAAAAACGAATGAAAACGTAAGAAAATGGGCGAAAACGTATAAAAGCAGACAAGAACGTATGAAAAGACTAATGGTGCAAATGTTTGTTACAAACGGTCGTTAAAGGACTAACGGTGCAAATGGACTAACGGAAAAAACTAATGACAGTTAGTCTGAGGGACCATTCATGTTATTCTTTGGCAGCGACAGGGACCATACATGCAACTTTTAAGTTTGAGAGACGGTAGGTGAAATTTTCGTCAAACCACAGGGACCATTCATGTAATTTACTCTTTTTTTTAACTACCAAATGTATCTTTTCAAAACTTATAAAAACGTGTCAAGAAAAAGTATAATTAAAACGTACCACTCCTTTTCTAAATAATGCTTCAGGGTACCCATTGTCAAGGCAGTTAAGGGTGTTTGATATCCTCTTAATAGGCCTTATCATGAATAATTAAGTGAGATTGATTGTTTGATAATTTTTTTTTTCTTCTCTTAATCGTTCCACTAAGTGCTGAATTGGTCAGCATTAAAGACATGCAAAATGATTAAGCACAAAAATATTACATAAATGTCATCTTCAAGTGTGTTCAACAGTCGACTTTTATATATGAATTTGATCATTTCTTTAAGAGTAAACTAGTTGTCGTGATTTCATAATCAAATTGATGAGTTATTTTTTCAATGGTAATGAGTTCGTTTTAAAATTAGTTCGTAATTAACATTGTTTTATTATCTTTTGATAAGACTATTTACATTTTATTTCTTACTTTTAACATTTTTTTATTTATATTATATTTCTATTCGAGTCAATAATTTTTTTTATCTAACTATATATTTTGCTCAGTACAAATCTAGACACAAGGTTAAATTGGTAATTTAAGGCAACTCAGATTGCTCATTCAGAATAATTATCAAACAATAATTTTCACACAGAATCAGTTTCACTCAGCATCTTGGAATCATTTAGCAGCTTTGATTCATTCAGCGCTAAATTATATTTTTTTTTATCTAACAAGGAATGAAATCTCTGAATCAGTTTGTTGTAACCAAAGAATAATTGGAAATTTATCCATAGAAATATTTTGAAAGATATAATCATCTTCTACCGCGTCAAGAAATGCAACTGTATGAACGACAAAACAAAAGTTACCCATGCATCATATTAAAATTACATTTAAATTATGCTGTATGCAACAGTTTTAATTCGATCATAATCACGTTTTGTATGCTTGTCCTTAAATCCTAATATTAGTTATTTTGTTTATTTTTCACATGATTCTACATAATAAAAAGTTGGTATAATAAAAGTTGGATCTGGCTTTTAGGACTTTTCTATGGGAGAAAAGGTCGAGCTAACCATAAATATCATTATGTGATTATCATCTAATATGTTCGAAAGATTCATACAGAAAGACATATCTATACTATCTATAATGGAAAAATTGTCAAAAGTGAAATGTTGAGTTTTCAACGATAGTCAAATGAGAGAGAAAGTGAAATGTAATTAATACTCTTATTAAAACACCCCAATACTTAAAAGTACAATTATTTATTCACATTGTACAACCAAATTAAAGCATATCTACCAATTAAACACAACCAATTCAAACACAAATCGGGTTGACACAGGACGCTTCAAACCCGGCGGGTTGACCCGGTTTAATTTGACCCATTTTCGACCCAACCTAGCAAGTTGACCCGGTTTAAATCGACCCATTTTTCGACCGAAACGGTTTAACCGGTTGAACCACTTGGGTCGAACCGGGTTTCAAAACATTATCCATTACATAAAAGTACAATGATTTATTCTCATTGTACAACCAATTAAAAACCTATCTACCAAATTAAATACAACCAGTTAAAACACAAACCGGGTTGACCCGAGACGCTTCAAACCCGTTTTTCGACCGGAACGGTTCAACCAGTTGAACTAACCGGGTCGAACCGGGTTTCAAAACATTATGTTTAATTCCCAAATCTTCAAACTTTTATTATTTTTCGCTTATAACCTATAAACTTTTTTTATCAATAAACTATCTGTCGCTATAAAATCCCGTTGCTATGCACGGGTACTCGTCTAGTAATACTAATTTCTAAATTTCATGGTCTTCTTGTGATCGAATTTTATATGTCAATGAATGGAAAATATATAAACTCTGTAATCTTATTATCCTGTATTTCCAAGCATCAACAAGAACAATACCAAATCCGGTTAAAGCGGTGTTTGTAAAAGGTAAGATATAGACAGTCATACTCAACTCGAAGATAAGGAGACTACTTCTGACAAGTATGTGTGAGGTTGAAATAGCCCAAATATAACGTATATGAAAATATAAATACATGTGTGTGTGTGTGTGTGATTTTAACGATAGAGCAACATATAAGCAAAACGCATAGAGGCATATACAAATACAAATATATACAATCATGAGAGCAGCATATAGGAAGGAGGTTATATACATAAGCATAAGACGCATGAAAGTATAAAAATAATAAAATCATGCGATCATTTACAGAAAACTAGACCTATGAGCAAATATAAGTCTATGTCCTGACGGTGCAACAAAATTTATAAATGAATCAAGCTATTCATATGTATACCTAGAAGTAAAGGCAAATATGAAAATGCTACTAAAAATGGCTAAAACGCATAAAAGAAACTATCGGTGAATCTTATATTTAAAGGGCATGGTGAGGCTGCTAAAAATCATCTAGAAATCCTAAAAGAAGCTATATGTGAAGGGAAATTTGATGAAATGTGCTCCACTATGCACACTCTCTTTTTCCAAGTGGTTCGAAAGTGCACTCTTTCAATTTCCATGCTTCAAAATAAAAAATATCAAGACTACTATTTCTTTCTCCATTTTCTCGCGTTTTTACATTGAAATCTACAATTTCAAACTAACGATAGAAATCCATAAATATGACTTAAACAATATAACAAACGGTAGAAATCGATACATGCAAACGTTTACAGATTCTAGTGACTGATTGATGTGACACTGTGTCAGATGCTCAACAACCTTGATACATTTGGCGATATATGGCGATACAAATATCTTAGATGCTTTACTTTTCCAAACAATATTTTCCTGATTTTATTTTCACTTATATACGTTAAAGTCATGTTGACCGCTACATGCACCATGTCTTATTCCGTTCACCTCAAAAGCGTTCCTTATTTTTCCAATCCAAACTGCAATTAAAAAAAATGAAAAAAGAAAAAAAAAAGGCCTTTATCACCTCACGCCGTTAACCGATTGCATCGCTACTTCGTCCAACTCCTAAGTTAAAGACTTTCTCTTCCATTATTTTTATTTCCGCCTTTGAGTGAGTGATGGCAATAGCTTGCACCAAAGAGCTTTTTTTTTTTTTTTTTTTTTTTTAATTGGTTTTTGTGTTGAGTTTGTGTTTTAATTGGATATGATGGGTCATAATATATGGTGTTTTGGCTTAAGTTAAGAGGGAGGGGGTTTTTGGGTGTGTGAGTGATTACGGAAGCGAAAGGGGGAATTGCTAAGGTGGCAGTACATGGCACACTTTTTGGGCTTTTGGCTCAAGCCACCACACCTAGAGCTCTAACATATATAAAGAAAATTTTGATTTTTACACTAGTGATGGGTCTCTTAAAGTATGCACATGCATACTGCTGCCTCAAGTATGTATGCCCTTCGCCCAAAAATACGCTTAAACAAACACCCTGTTTGTGTATATGCCCAGACGGATTCAAACGGACCGGACGGATTAATATCCGAACGGACAATCCGAGCGTCATCAGTAACCCCTGCTCCATGGACACGTGTCTCTTACGTCTGACATATACTTGTCAGGAACAGTCGCCTACTAGCACTATGCACAGTATCGTACAGTGAAAAGGTATAGGTCTCAGATAGTATAAATACTTCTCATTTACTCTTATATTAGCTAGCATTTACTGCATATACACACATACTTTTATCCTTACCTCATACTTACTCTCACGCCTGAGCTTGGTCCTGGGACAAACCCCCAGGGCGAGGCTAACGCGCTTTTTCTGTCCTTCCAGGTCCGAAGAACCCTTAAAGATTCTCGACTGGAAGGTGACAACAAATTACTCAAACAAATTGGCGCCATCCGTGGGACCCGGGTTCAATCTACCAGGGTCACAGAATGTCAGGTCCACCACCGGAAACTCCGGCAGGAAACGAAGATACCTCCACGAGGATGAGAGAGCAAATTGAAGGACACTTGTCCGCCTTCAAGGCCTTGGTGGAAGAACATAATCGGAGGGAGAAGGTTCAACCTATCCGTTTAAACTTTACCGAAGATGACTTAAGTAATGACAAGATAGCAGGGGGGATCGTGACTGGGGCAAGGGTCTCCGATGAAGATTTAGGGAAGCCTTTTAAGGAAATATCCAACTCTCCCCTGTCCCGCAGACTCCTCGAGTTCTCAGCACCAGAGCACAAGATGCCATCTCACATTAAACTCTATGACGGGTCATCGGATCCGGAGGATCATCTCACCAGGTTCTCCGGAGCCGCGATGCAGGGATGTTGGCCCATGCCAGTGTGGTGTCGTATGTTCCAGCAGACGCTGGATGGGAGTGCTCGAGGATGGTACGACAAGCTTCCCTCCGGCAGTATCGATGAGTGGTCGGACCTTCGTCACCAGTTCGCGACCCATTTTGCTCTCCGGAAAAGATGCTTCAAAGACCCTACGGAGATTACCAAAATTGTCAGGAATGCTAACGAGTCTCTTCCTGAATTTAAAGAGAGATGGACCACGGAAACAAGTTTCATTCAAGGAGTTCCGGAGATAATGTGAATACCCTCCTTCATGGATGCGTGTAAGACCCCGGAGTTGGCTAAATGTTTCGCAGATAGGGTACCTAAGACGGTCGAGGAGATGATGAACCGGGTAGATGATTTTGTCAGATCGGAAAGGGCTTTCGCTAGCACCGAGTTGCCTCGAGGAGAGAGATTAGAATCCTCGAGAAGGCCTCCCGTTAATCACTTCCGAAGGGAGGAAAGACAGTTTCGAGGGCACTACGGAGGAGATAGAAGACCCCAAGAAGGTAAGGTTAACCCCTCGGTGCGTGATTGGTACAGCCCTTACAAGCCCAGAGAACGACCCTCATTACTCCTTCCTCGAAACGATCACGCCACACGACAATACCACTATCCTCCCAAGCTCTCACTAAACTCTCTCACCAAATTGCCCCGAGAAATCTTAGCAACTGAACGACAGCTACGGCTTCCAGTACCTAGACCCATCGGTCACCCGCCCAGAAGAGAGGACCAAGACAAATATTGTGACTATCATATGGGAAACAGACACCAGACTAACGATTGCATCCAGCTCCAGAAACAACTAGAAGCGGCACTTGAATAGGGGAAGCTCAACCATCTCGTCAAAGACGTTCGTCAGAAAGGTGGTAGACGACAGGAGGACGAGCCACAGAAGGGTAGGGTTATCAATATGGTTCGCACATCCACTAATAGTAAGAAAAGAAAGAAGAGAGAGCAATCGGAAGAATGGATGCAGATGCCCATAACGTTCCCACCTCTATCCCCGGACGATGTGTCAGAGGAACCAATCATTGTGGAAGCAACAATAGAAGGATATCTCGTCCGGAGAGTTTTTGTTGATGAAGGAGCCTCAGTAGAAATCATGTTCGAACACTGCTTCAATCAACTGCATTCCTCCCTTAAATCAAGGTTGAGGCCTACCTGAACATATCTGTTGGGGTTCGCCGGTAGTGTCACCAAACCGATAGGAAAATTGGAACTGGATGTGAAATTTGGGAACGGAAGGTTGTCCCGGAAGACGGCCATGAAGTTCACAGTCATCCGCGCCCCTTCCCCATATAACGTGATTCTCGGACGAAGTGGTCTTAAGGCACTCGGAGCAATTCCCTCAACTATTCACTCGATGATGAAATTCCCTACGCAGGGAGGAATTGCCACACTATCCACCCGGTCCGCCACGGTATTGGAATGTCGGAGGATCGAAGAAAGTCAAACGGGGAAAGAGGAGAATACGATCAGAGGACACGAATCGGGTACAGGGGAAGCAGAGGAAATAATGGTCAATCCGGCATACCCGGATCAACTTGTTACCGTTGGAGGCAGCTTGACCAAAGGGTGTAAGGCGCAATTGAAAACCTTACTCTCGAGAAACCTCGACGTGTTCGCATGGGAGCCGACGGATATGACAGGAGTACCAAGAAGGACAATAGAGCACCACCTAAACATCAACGCATCTGTTGACCCAGTATGTCAAAAACGCAGAGTCTTCGCACCCGATAGGAGCCAAGCTGTATTAAAGGAGGTCGAAGAGTGGACGCGGGCTGGGATTGTTCATCCAGTAAAATATCCGACGTGGATATCTAACCCAGTGTTGGTGAAAAGGAGTGACGGCACCTGGAGAATGTGTGTCGATTTTAAGAATGTCAACTCGGCCTGCCCAAAGGACTATTATCCCCTTCCTGACATTGATTGGAAGATAGAGTCAGTCATGGGATATAAATACAAATGCTTCCTGGACGCATACAAGGGTTACCACCAGGTGCAAATGTCGAAGGAAGATGAAGAGAAGACAGCCTTCTACACGGACCAAGGGACCTACTGCTACACCAAGATGCCCTTCGGTCTCAAAAATGCCGGAGCCACTTACCAAAGATTAGTGGATGCGGCATTCCAAACGCAGTTGGGGCGAAATCTAGAAGCTTACGTCGACGACATGGTCATCAAGAGTAAAGAAGAAAGGGAGATGATCGCGGATATCGCTGAGACATTCGACAACTTAAGGAGGATTAACATGAAACTCAATCCACGAAAATGTTCGTTTGGAATGGAAGAAGGAAAATTCCTAGGTTATCTGATGACTTCCGAAGGAATCCGAGCTAACCCAAAAAAGACAAAAGCCATATTAGACATGCAATCTCCCAGGACGTTGAAAGAAATGCAAAGTCTCAGCGGCAAGCTAGCAGCACTAAAACGATTCCTATCCAGGTCGGCGGAGAGATCCCTACCCTTCTTCGAGATGCTGAAGAATATCACCAAGGAAAATAAAGAGGAATATAGGTGGACGAAGTCAGCCGAAGAGGCCTTTCAGCAAATGAAAAAACTCATCGAAGATCTTCCATCTTTAACTACCCCAGTCGCTAAAGAAACCTTGTATGTGTATATTGCAGCCGCTGATGAGGCTGTAAGTACCGTCCTAGTGGCGGAGAGGAAGGGTAAACAAAGCCCGGTACATTATGTCAGTAGAACCCTCAACGAAGCCGAGAAAAATTACGCCCCATTGGAAAAATTGATTTTATCACTACTGCATGCATCAAGAAGGCTACGCAGATACTTCGAAGCCCATCCCATTAAAGTAATCACCGATCAACCCATCAAGCAAATTCTCAGTAAGGCTCAAGCGTCCGGTAAGCTCGCCAAGTATTCCGCGGAGCTGGGTGCATACAACATAGAGTACATCCCTCGAAATGCCATTAAGGGCCAAGTCCTTGCCGACTTCCTATCCGAAACACCCATCGGAAACAGCTCCCCTTCCTATTTCCAGCTACCAGCCAAGATACCGAACAAAGACGAGACCGGACAGTGGACGTTATTCACGGACGGTGCCTCCAACCTAAAGGGGGTTGGGGCTGGACTGGTACTCATCAGTCCCACCAAGACGGAATATACATATGCTCTTCGTCTGAACTTCAAAGGCACCACCAACAATGAAGCTGAGTATGAGGCACTATTGGCCGGTCTGAGGATAGCGGCGGAGATGGGCGTGAGTAACATAAGAGTTTATGTCGATTCGAAACTAGTGGCCAACCAGATAAATGGCGACTATGTGGCCTCCAACGCCAACATGATGAAGTACTTATCTAAAACGAAGGAATTGACGGCAGGATTCAATAGGTTCTCCATAAGCAACATACCCCGGACACGAAACCAGAAGGCCGATGTACTGAGCAAGCTGGCTACCGTTGCTTTCGACCACCTAACCAAAGAAGTCCTGGTCGAAGTACTGACGGAGAGATCCATCGAGAAGAAGGAAGTAAACACAGTGGTAGAGGAAGAAGGGGATAATTGGATGACACCCATCATCAAGTGCCTGAACGAGGGGATCTGGCCGGAGGATAAAAACGAAGCACGTTCTCTAAGAATGAAAATCAACCAGTATGTGATGGAAGAAGGAGTCTTGTTCAAGAGATCTTATTTAGTGCCCATGCTAAGGTGTGTGGGACCTTTGCAGGCCAACTACGTAATCAGAGAAATACACATGGGAGCATGCGGAATGCATTCGGAACCAAGGATGGTCGTTGCACAGGCCATAAGGCAGGGATATTACTGGCCAACCATGCACCGGGACGCCAGGAATGAAATCCGAAAGTGTGATTCCTGCCAAATCCACTCCAGAGTCCCGAAGCTCCCGAAGACACCGATGACATCCATCATGGCACCCTGGCCCTTCTACCAATGGGGAATGGACATCCTGGGCCCTTTGCCTCAGTCAGCAAGGAAAGCAAAGTACGTAATAGTGGCTATAGACTACTTCACTAAATGGATTGACGCTAAACCGTTGGTCCATATAACTGGCAAGGAGGTCAAAAAGTTCGCATGGGAAAACATAGTGTGCAGATTTGGACTCCCGCGAATAATAGTCACTGATAATGGGACACAGTTCGTCAATGACTGATGCGTGGGAATCGCAACAGGCTTTACCTCTCGAGGGATCTCGAGAAGCTTACAACCCCCACCAGGCAGTGTACCTGATCGTTGTAGTATAGTATAGTGACAAGTACCGGGGGATTGATCGTTCAGCTTAGGAATAGTGTCGCTAGGATTAGAAAGCCTAAATTACTAGTTCTAAAGGTGAGGGATGATTATTTTTGTGTTTTTATATTTTTTAGAAAGCAATTAAAATTCTCGGGTTTTGGAAGAGTGGGCGGAATTAGTTGCTATTCAACTAACCCAATACTAAGATGCAATCAAAATAAAATACTAAAAATGAAAATAAACTAAATTATACTAAGGTTGTGAGCAGTAATTGGAGAAAATGTGTTTACTTAGATTTCACTACTCCCTAGATATCTTTTACACGTTAATTACTTGTTATAATTGCATGGATGACGGATCGTATTCCTTAATACCATTCATGGGGTGGCATACATAACTCCCCAATTCTATGAGCTCTTATCTCCTCCTACACCATGCCCAGCACAACTATAGGGATTGTAAACAGTGGCTCATGCATTAAATACAACCAATAAAGACCTAGTACGCCTCGGTTCATGTTTCTTAAGACGTTCAAGCATGTTACCATTTGGAGATCTGCCAGTTTTCTTAAGCCTAACATATAAATCATTCATCCAAAACAAGAATAAACAAGTAATCAACACATAATTAATATCTAGGTTTCATTAGATCTAAGCAAACACAAAGGAGATCTAGCCTAGCATGATAGAATTAAGACAAGAACAAGATATAGACAACCAAGACATAGACATATTGATTGAATTAGAAGAACACTTATCTTGATTAATCATGCAAGGTATCAAGGGGTTGGAACCCTTGAAAAACCTGTAAAGTTACACCAAAATCGTCTTTAGGGTTTCTCCCAAAACTTCTCTTTTTAAATGTGAAAAACTAGAAAACTATATATAGGAAAATAGGGATGACGGCGTCAAGAACAAAGGTGTGACGCCGTCATCTCGCCGCCAAATACTTCCTCGGACGGCCTTGATCTACTTCTGACGCCGTCAAGGCCTAGGCCGTCACACAAATTACTCTTGACGCCCTGTGTGTGACGCCGTCATCAACTACGGATTTTAATTCTTGGGGTTTTGACGCCGTCAGGAAAACTCTTGACGCCTTCATGAACTACGGATTTTAATTCTTGAGGTTTGACGCCGTCAGGGAATTACTCTTGACGCCATCACCTACTGTTCCCAGCATGGAAAATTGAGACTTTGCCGTTTTCTTCACTTTTATGCTCCAAAAACGTCCAAAATGGCTTCTTTTCCAGAATTCACTCTCCAAGTACCTAAAATCACAAAAGGAACGATTTAGGGCAATATTTGATCAAATAAATTCGGATTCGGGCTTAAATGACCCCTAAAAACGGATCATTTTTCGCCTCATCATATACCCTTACACTTGAGATTTGCTTGTCCTCAAGCAAATGCGCTTTTATTCTACTCAAAATACAAGTTAGGGGTCATTTAACACTAATATAAAAGTAATTATAACAAATAATCGTTCCACTAAAGACCAATAGACAAGCATGGAGGTCATACACAAGCACCTCACAAATAGTGTTTAGATACTCACATCTCTCGGGTGTAATAAAGTGTAAATTACAATATGGAAACGGAAGATATCTCTCACTACCTGTCATAGCAAAATAGATTACCATAGGCTTGGGAAAGGATCAAACCTCCACCACATGGCGTAAGCACCTAGGATAAACTATCAAAGAGGTCTTTTAAAGGGTTGTAACGTTAGGTATAGGGATATGAATTACACGGTTTTGTTGGATAAAGGAAGTTTTTACTGGTGGCGAGTTAACAATCTTGGTCAATTACATGTACAATATGGCGTTGCTAAGCCAAGACTAGACTCGACTTAGTCCGTTTTTTTTTTTTTTTTTTTTTTTTTTTTTTTTTTTTTTTTTTCATACACTCTTACCCTACCATCCAAAATAATACATCATAGGGGATGAATATTCCCCTTACACTTGAATCTTTACATACTTTACATTAAACTAATCTAATGACTCGAATTAAGAGAATCAAAACACTTGGAACACTTTTAAGATTAACGTACATATGGGGGTAATAATATGATGTTCTTCCCCATTACTCCATAAAATAAGTACTTTACCCATGAATCCCAATCGTCCCAAAACAATATGTACAAGGATATGACTCGACTTAGAAACCATGTAATCAATTAGAAAGTTAACTTAGGGTTTAACAAATAACAATAATGCACTAAAAATGAGCGCATACACGGAAGGCTAAGGCGATTTGGGTGTACATTTAAGTGGGGTGTAACAAATTCTTCCTTTAAGTAAAATGCTTAAAGTTAGAAACGAAAAGATAGGCTCGGAGGGGTGTACTAGGGGTTTCGTGTACTAAAAATGAGTACAACGCTAAGGGTGTGGGAAAAATTAGTTGACTTAACTAGCCAAGTAATATGACTTAAATGGTCAAGTAATTATAATACGGGTTTAACACAAGGGTGATCCTAATGCCTCTTATCATGTAGTAAATCCTACTACACGAATGTAGTCTCACTAGCGGTCTCGGGATGCATCACTAACGCAAGTTCTAGAATCTAAATGCTACCGGTACACTCATAAGCACTAATAGTAAATGCTTTTCCTATCAAATCTAAAGGCGAACCTCACATATTTGGGTGGAAAATTTTTCTGAATATACGGTTATGTGCTAGTCATACAATCTCCTATCCATGAGACGCTTGCTATGGCTAAAGTTTCACTCCTAAATGTTGTAAAAAATTTTAAATTTGGCGCTAAAATTGCACTAACAAGTATTTCTCATAGTTTTATTACACATCTACCATCAAACAAAACAAACTCAAGCGAAAGTGCATATGTAAGGTATCATCTTTTTACCCTCCCCTTACACTTAAGATGAACATTGTCCCCAATGTTCAAGTAAAGAATGTAAAAGTGAAAAAGTAAAGAGAATGAAATCAAATACTCCCCTGATTCGCTCGGTATGGATTATAGGTTGGCCAGGTTAAATCTTCCTCCAAGAAAATGAACAATCAAAGCTTCCCTTCCAGAATATAAATCATCTTCTTGTCATACATAACCTGTAAATCCTGACAAAATAGACAAGACAACCTCGTGTAAAATCGGCGGCATCCTATATAAGTTACTAAATCCTAGAAAACAAAGTAAGATATAATGCTTGTAGAATGAAGTTTGCAGATCTCCTGGAGATTATAAAATTTAATAATTCACAAAAACCATAAGACTCCGTTAGAAAAACAAAACCGGTGAAATTTCCAGATTTTAACTCCTGACGCCGTCAAGAGTAAACCTCTGACGCCGTCAAAATGGACCTGCAGAAATTCTTATGTTAAGTTTCCGGAAAATTTCTGGAAAAACTTGGTCCTACTTCCTGGAAAATCCTGCAAAACTTCATTATGACTCAATACAAGCATTTGACTCTAACAAATACGAATATACATGCTCATTTATTATTGTGGAGAATCATGATCGGTTTGTTTCTTAAAAACATATTTGGGGTTTCCCCTTACACTTATCTTTTGCAAAAATATTTTTAGGTTGGAGTTAAGACTAGGCCAAACAACATAGTAAAGTATTTCCTCATTTTAATTGAGAAACATGATCAACCAACAATAAAAATAAAGCATGCATACGGAAGCAAATAACAAACAAACAATTAAAATCACACAAAACATGGGTTGCCTCCCAAGAAGCGTTTTTCTTTATTTACGAGTCTTGTAGCTAGACTCAAGGTCATGGGTTACTACGTGATACGGGTGAGTTCCTCATTGAGGACATCTTTAGGATCAAACTTAGGTTTCAACTTCCTATCGGTTTCCTTAGTATGGTATGACCTTTCAAACTTTTCTCCATCCGGATCATACAAAGTCATTCTAATATGCCATGACCCGTCACCTTCTTTAGGTGGCTTGTCCCACCTCCATTTACACTTGTCTCCCTCTCTTTTCCATTTATTCCTTTCTATGTTAATGGGCATTATGCTAAATAACTCAATCATCTTTCTAAAGACTAAAGGGTCCTCAAAGGGGTCTAGCTCTTCATCTCTAGCTATGAGTTGTTCTACCGAATGTGTCTTTTCAACAAAGTCTTTTTCTAGATAGAATGGGCATTGAGGTCCTATAAAGTTCCTTTCTATCCAAGGTCCATATCTAGACGGTCTCCTATTCATCTCTACCCAATGCGGTGTCGGTTCATCATCACAATCATAACTATGCTTCTTTACATCGTACACCGACCAAGTATCGCCTTCACCTACCGTTATCTTGGATTCCTTACAATCTATCATGGCGCTAGCGGTTGCTAAAAATCCTCTTCCTACCAATAATGGGCATGTAGTGTCACTAACCATGTCTAGGACGTGAAAATCCGCTAATATAGTTAACTTTCCTACGTGAACAACTACATCCTTAATCATTCCAATCGGATGGGCAATACTCCCATCCGCTAGCCCTATCAATACCTCCGTTTCCTCTAACTGTCCTAGCTTAAGAGTGGTGAATAAGGACAAGGGAATCAAGTTGAGGCTTGACCCTAAATTGGCTAGTGTGTCGAAAGCTTCGGATCTTCCTATCTTACAAGGCAAAACAAATATACCCGGATCATCAAGCTTTTTAGGCAACTTGTTTTGAACGAAGGCGGTCCCATTTTTACCTAGCTTACACTTCTCATATTTTTCTAGGAGGGCACTATAGTAAGGAGCACACGCTAAGACATCAATGACGGGGCGTTCAAGGTGAAGCTCTTTGAATTCATCGTCAAGGTCTTGCGTAAGAGGTGTTTCAACTATGCTTTTGACCGGCTCTATAGTGGGTGTTTTATTTGATTGGTCCTTTTGGGGAACTTGGTTTTGTTTGAAACACGCGCTCGTTGATTTAAACGAGTAGTATTGTGGACACGAAGTAGGTGACGAAACTGAGGATATGGAATTAACGGTTAGTTTCGGATTCTTGACCGTGTCGCTTGGGAGTGCTCCCATTTCTCGGTCATTGAGAACTTTCAACAATGCATCAATTCTAGTGGTCATCTCGCTTTGCTTTTGTTTGAAATTGGCTTCAAACTTAGATATGCGAGCTTCTTGAGATGCCATGAACTTTGACATCAATCCTTCAAGATTGTCGGTACTACCATAGTTGTTAGAAGGATTGTTGTTGAAAGTACGGTTGGATGGTGGACCGTTTGGTTGGTAACGATTAGGCGGATTGGAAGAATTGGGTTGATTTTGTTTCCACCTAAGGTTTGGGTGATTTTTCCATGAGGGGTTGTATGAATCACCATAAGGGTTTGGCTCGGGCTTGAAAGTGTACCACTTATCTCCCGCTTCGTTGGTACGCGTGGATGCGTAGTCCGCAAAAGCTGTTCCGGGGAGTTCCACACTGTCACACCCCCAAAATCGGGTCCAGCGGAAGCATACATGTAGCTGGGGTGTAACTCAATTGATATCACAACACTAGTTCAAAAATGGTTTGCACTTGAATCATTTAAAATAAAATTGTTTAACCAAAAGTATGAATTTACATCGTTTAAAGTAATGCGGAAGTAGGCCTTTAAAATAATTTAAAACGGTCCCCAAATGATTAAATCAGAGTCTTCTATGACCATGCCCTGCCCTGCCAAAACCTCCAGTAGTGTGCCATTGCTTAAAACCTGAAAATACATGCTAAAGTGTCAACACGAGGTTGGTGAGTTCATAGAGTCTTGTGAAAAAGAATGTAATGCATTGAAATGAAGATTCCCCAGCAAAGGCATCGTAAATCCACTCAGTTCCAAGTCCCGCCATAAGAGACTTGCAACCTGTGTGTTTACAACCCACTGCCAAATGTAATAAGTTTGATACAAAAGCATTGTAATTCAGTAATAAGGCTGATGCAAAGGCATCGTATTTCAGTAATAAGACTTGATGCAAAAGTATCAGGAATTTATCAGTAATTTTGTATGTACAATAGCCCAAGTATAAAGTAAAGTACTAAGATTTCAATAATGAAACCCACATTGGCTCTTAAGCTCATGGCCCCGAAGCTAGACTTTGTAATGCCCCAACAGAGTGTTTACCAGACACTCACTTGATAAGACATGAAATGCATTCGTCCCGTTGGAGCAACCCAACGCGAATGGAGGCGTCACCCTCAATAGATCTATTCACTCACTCTCGCTTAGTACTTGAAATTAACGGTCCATGAAATAAAGGGGACTTGTCGTGACGTGGTAATAAGACTACTTAAGCAATGTAAGAACTTTATACTTTGGCATTGTACAAAAATAGTTGCTGCAATGTATTCTCCCCCATGGGATTTGAAATTGTATAAAAGTATAACACGAGTATTTAAGCATGTATCTCCCCCAAAGAGTTTGTAAAGTAATTAAACCAGTAAAAGTGGGGCTATGACTCACCTGATATGATGGTACCATGAACATGTAATGAGCTGAAAAACAAGGCGCGCACACTAGCCGCAACCTAGAATGAATGATGTACGATCTACTTTAGATCATGAAATGATGTTATGAATGTCCATGCTCATGTTTCTATACCACTCTACTCTTTGGAAAAACACTTGTTGTTATCAAAAATATATATTCCAAGAATTTGGAAAATATTGCTATTAGAAAATATAAATAGCTAGTTATAATATATATATACTTATATATATATAACGTAAGTTTCCATGTTAGCGTTGAAATACTCGGGTTGTAATCCTTGAAATATCGCCTTGAAATGATGAAAATATACTTGTAATAACTAATACTTCATTAGTTATAAAGCTTGGTACTTAATATTATTTCTAGCTTATAAATGTACTTCGTAGTTTTTGCGCCAAATTATATTAAAAGCTGTCAAATATAAAAGGGTTTTAGCCGATATTCAAACGAGTATATCTTTGTCGTTACTTGTCCGTTTTACTTGTTCTTTATATCCACGGTTACGTCTTAGTATGTAGTAATATATTTTGGAAAGCTCGGCTCCTCCGGATTATGTCTAAAGTCTCTTTTTGTCCAATGAAAAACGTCAAACAGCAACCATTTTCAGAAAAAAAATACTTTTCGTCTACAATCTTGCAAAAATCATAACTCCTTCGTTATAAACTCTTTTTAATCCGTTCTTTCGCCTACGGATTCGTTTTTGAAAGTATTTTCTAAAAATTTTGCCAAAGTTCCCTTGGTGTTTACTGATTTTCCAGATTTTTACAAAACGGGACAGCATGTCTAAAATAGGTTCCAAATCAAGTTTCCAAGGTTAAAAACTAATTTCTACCATCACCAAACCTCTTGTAATCACCACATGGCTAATCTAATCTTACCATATACCTTCTTAGGGTGCCATGGACTCCTAACCAAGTTATTAGAGCAAGGGGATTCATAACTAAAAAGTTAGGGTTTGTATGTTTCTTTTTAGCCAAAATAAAGTGTGGTATAGCTACTTGTACATGGTTTTTAGCATGATACTTATGTAATACATGTAAAAATAGGATGATCCATGAAAAAATAAAGATGAAAACTTACTTGATAAAATGAGATGATTATTGGATGATTATGCTTGATGTTCTTGTGTTTTTGTTGCTTGATTCTTGATTAGGCTTGTAAAATGAACAAGTTTTGTGTTTTAATTTATGGAAAATGATCACTTGATCATGGAGATCAATTTGGGTCGTGCATAGTGTGAAAGAGATGAAGAGAATGAGTTTTTGATCCAAAATTTTAATAAGTAAATGTGTTAAGGTGTTTAAGGTTAGATATTTTCAAAGGATGGCATACTTTTAAATATTTGAACAATTAGAAGTAACATGGGATGAAGGGGGGGCTGCACATGTGTGAAAATTAGAAGAGTATGTAGTAAGCTTGGTGTTATATGGTTCACGGAGTCGGTTTTGGTTCCGTTAATCGCAAACCGTAAAGTTTTAAATCGCGAAACGTAACTCTGGGTATCGTAAAAATATGGAATATGAAATAATGACTAAACTTGTCAAAATAGAGTTATAAAAATGTTAAAATTATGTTGGGTACAAGTATTGAGTGTTCGGGTGATTATTGTTTAGTTTTCACGAAAACCGTCGTAATATTCATACGCGTACGTTATAAATAAAATAAATTTCCAAAATACTGGGTAACTGAATGTTATAACTTTTATGATATTAAAATGGATATAAAAATATGTCGGGACCAACGTGGGAATATTTAGATATATTCGTCGTGTATAAACCGGGTGTTAACGTTTACTATAAATACTTATACGTAAAAACGTTAAATGTACTGAATGTAATAATTTGAAAATCCTGAGAGTGGTATAACATGAAAATGCTGTTATGATGATATGCAGACTATCCCCAGTCCGTATGCAGTGTACTTAACACTAATGAAATGAATTCGCACCTAAACCAATCCGGTTACGCGAATTTGAATACCCGTAAACTAAATTTACGATGAAATGAGTAATGCAAGTGAATGGTGAAAACTTTTCCGGAAATGAATAGTGTTCGGTGAATAGTAAATTTCCCAAAAGTTTCTCAGAATATCAAACTGACCTCGAAAACGATGAATAGTAAAACGATGAATAGTGTTTTGATGAATAATGTTTGATGAATAGTGTTTTTCCAAAGTTCGGGAAATGACCTGAAATGACCTGAAATGGTGAGTTGTGACAGTCTTCCCCTCTAAAAGGAACTTCGTCCCGAAGTTCAGTTTATGTTGGTCTCTGAAAACATATTGGTGAAAAGGTGATGATATTCTAGAATTCCAGCGAATTCTAACGATAGGAATTTGACTCTGCTTCTACTGTTTGACCACACGGTCCATGATTTCTACTTGTTCTCCTGCAAGGTTTATGTTTGACTATGGGTTGGATTCCTTTCCAAATGGGATTATGGGTGACAATTCTGAAAAGCTGATAATACGTGGTTGTGTAATCCTGTTGCTGTTGTTCTCTAACAAGGCTCAAGTCTGACGACCACTAGGCCTACTCTGTTTGAAATATTACATGGTCCAGTGTATATCTCGGGTTTAACTTTCCAAGTTTTCTGAATGGTATCATGCCTTTCCTAGGCAGAACTTTCTGTATAACTCTGCTTACCAACTTGTAGTTTTAATGGTTTACCAAAGATCGATGTTTAAAATTTCCTAACAATTCAATAGTTTTGTAAAGAATTAACCAAAAGGAATTTGTTTATCAAAATAAGTGCCTCAGAAAAGTATTTCTTACAAGATATATGTTTTGTATAACTGTAGTTTGGAGAAAAATCCATTTAAAAGTGAAAGTATTAAGAGGATACAATAGTCAGGTATGTATGTCTGCACAAAGGCATAAGTGTCTAACATGTTTGGATAAAGTCTATTGGTGAGGACATGTTCAATCTATAGTCTCGGTTAAGAGGTTGGATTTATCTCTATGGTGTGGCTTAGTGAGCACTCGTTATTGAAAATAATCCTGTAATTCAGTCAAGCCAATACTTTCTAGATGGTGGAAATTTTTTTTTTTTTTTTTTTTTTTTTTTTTTTTTTTTTTTTTTTTTTTGGTGATCAGGCCAGTGATAGTGGTTCGAATAGTTTGATGATATCCTGGGAATTCTGTTGAGTTTTGAAATGGTCTTAATGTACCGAGAGATTCTCCTTATAGATGGTATGGAAAGTCTTTCCTAGGGAGGTCATTGATAATATCCACTTAACAATATTGGTGGTAGTGAGGGATGAGTGGCATAGGAAACTATATAGTGTCAGCTAATTCTATATTTATATGGGGATGGGGAAAGGAAATGATAGTGATGGTGAGAAGGGAAGAGACTGTGACAACTGCGACAAAATGATATTGTAATAAAAGAAAATACCGTGATGTAAGTGTATCATGCATAGACGTGAATGTTCATGAAATGAAATGATCAATTTACATGCTTCCAAGCGGCGGTTCATGAGGTGATGAAAAGTATGAATGTTCTGACAACGAGGGTATACTCACACATGCATGAAACATTTGGAAAATGAGTAAAGGATTCAATCCAGACAGAATTTTATTATAACCATTCTCAGTGTTGCAAAATTCATTTCTGAGTCAGACATAGGTGGTCAGCCTATATCTCACTATCCCGGGTTGAATATAGATGACCAGTCTATATTCCACCGAGGTTCCATGAATTTTGAAATACTCAGCTCAGTCATACTAAGACTATGTCCTTCACAAATACCAAGACGTTCCGAAAGACAAAAGCAAATGACCAAACTCGAGGTCAAATGATGAAACTATGCAAGGAAAAACATAATGCGGTGACATATATGATACGTGAACATGCTTATATGAAAGACAATTATAGTAATCAACTATAATAAATGAATATAATATATATATCAGATAATGAGACATAAATCTCATCACCTATGTCAGCAACTAACCACAAATGAGGCTTCAGCTTGGCAGGCAGGCATGTGACGGTCATAGGGTTAAGTTTTCTTGAAAGTAGCTATAGTCTAGGTTTTAAAAAAAAACACTTAGTTCGCTATAGCCAAAGCTCTGATGCCAATCTGTCACACCCCCAAAATCGGGTCCAGCGGAAGCATACATGTAGCTGGGGTGTAACTCAATTGATATCACAACACTAGTTCAAAAATGGTTTGCACTTGAATCATTTAAAATAAAATTGTTTAACCAAAAGTATGAATTTACATCGTTTAAAGTAATGCGGAAGTAGGCCTTTAAAATAATTTAAAACGGTCCCCAAATGATTAAATCAGAGTCTTCTATGACCATGCCCTGCCCTGCCAAAACCTCCAGTAGTGTGCCATTGCTTAAAACCTGAAAATACATGCTAAAGTGTCAACACGAGGTTGGTGAGTTCATAGAGTCTTGTGAAAAAGAATGTAATGCATTGAAATGAAGATTCCCCAGCAAAGGCATCGTAAATCCACTCAGTTCCAAGTCCCGCCATAAGAGACTTGCAACCTGTGTGTTTACAACCCACTGCCAAATGTAATAAGTTTGATACAAAAGCATTGTAATTCAGTAATAAGGCTGATGCAAAGGCATCGTATTTCAGTAATAAGACTTGATGCAAAAGTATCAGGAATTTATCAATAATTTTGTATGTACAATAGCCCAAGTATAAAGTAAAGTACTAAGATTTCAATAATGAAACCCACATTGGCTCTTAAGCTCATGGCCCCGAAGCTAGACTTTGTAATGCCCCAACAGAGTGTTTACCAGACACTCACTTGATAAGACATGAAATGCATTCGTCCCGTTGGAGCAACCCAACGCGAATGGAGGCGTCACCCTCAATAGATCTATTCACTCACTCTCGCTTAGTACTTGAAATTAACGGTCCATGAAATAAAGGGGACTTGTCGTGACGTGGTAATAAGACTACTTAAGCAATGTAAGAACTTTATACTTTGGCATTGTACAAAAATAGTTGCTGCAATGTATTCTCCCCCATGGGATTTGAAATCGTATAAAAGTATAACACGAGTATTTAAGCATGTATCTCCCCCAAAGAGTTTGTAAAGTAATTAAACCAGTAAAAGTGGGGCTATGACTCAACTGATATGATGGTACCATGAACATGTAATGAGCTGAAAAACAAGGCGCGCACACTAGCCGCAACCTAGAATGAATGATGTACGATCTACTTTAGATCATGAAATGATGTTATGAATGTCCATGCTCATGTTTCTATACCACTCTACTCTTTGGAAAAACACTTGTTGTTATCAAAAATATATATTCCAAGAATTTGGAAAATATTGCTATTAGAAAATATAAATAGCTAGTTATAATATATATATACTTATATATATATAACGTAAGTTTCCATGTTAGCGTTGAAATACTCGGGTTGTAATCCTTGAAATATCGCCTTGAAATGATGAAAATATACTTGTAATAACTAATACTTCATTAGTTATAAAGCTTGGTACTTAATATTATTTCTAGCTTATAAATGTACTTCGTAGTTTTTGCGCCAAATTATATTAAAAGCTGTCAAATATAAAAGGGTTTTAGCCGATATTCAAACGAGTATATCTTTGTCGTTACTTGTCCGTTTTACTTGTTCTTTATATCCACGGTTACGTCTTAGTATGTAGTAATATATTTTGGAAAGCTCGGCTCCTCCGGATTATGTCTAAAGTCTCTTTTTGTCCAATGAAAAACGTCAAACAGCAACCATTTTCAGAAAAAAATACTTTTCGTCTACAATCTTGCAAAAATCATAACTCCTTCGTTATAAACTCTTTTTAATCCGTTCTTTCGCCTACGGATTCGTTTTTGAAAGTATTTTCTAAAAATTTTGCCAAAGTTCCCTTGGTGTTTACTGATTTTCCAGATTTTTACAAAACGGGACAGCATGTCTAAAATAGGTTCCAAATCAAGTTTCCAAGGTTAAAAACTAATTTCTACCATCACCAAACCTCTTGTAATCACCACATGGCTAATCTAATCTTACCATACACCTTCTTAGGGTGCCATGGACTCCTAACCAAGTTATTAGAGCAAGGGGATTCATAACTAAAAAGTTAGGGTTTGTATGTTTCTTTTTAGCCAAAATAAAGTGTGGTATAGCTACTTGTACATGGTTTTTAGCATGATACTTATGTAATACATGTAAAAATAGGATGATCCATGAAAAAATAAAGATGAAAACTTACTTGATAAAATGAGATGATTATTGGATGATTATGCTTGATGTTCTTGTGTTTTTGTTGCTTGATTCTTGATTAGGCTTGTAAAATGAACAAGTTTTGTGTTTTAATTTATGGAAAATGATCACTTGATCATGGAGATCAATTTGGGTCGTGCATAGTGTGAAAGAGATGAAGAGAATGAGTTTTTGATCCAAAATTTTAATAAGTAAATGTGTTAAGGTGTTTAAGGTTAGATATTTTCAAAGGATGGCATACTTGTAAATATTTGAACAATTAGAAGTAACATGGGATGAAGGGGGGGCTGCACATGTGTGAAAATTAGAAGAGTATGTAGTAAGCTTGGTGTTATATGGTTCACGGAGTCGGTTTTGGTTCCGTTAATCGCAAACCGTAAAGTTTTAAATCGCGAAACGTAACTCTGGGTATCGTAAAAATATGGAATATGAAATAATGACTAAACTTGTCAAAATAGAGTTATAAAAATGTTAAAATTATGTTGGGTACAAGTATTGAGTGTTCGGGTGATTATTGTTTAGTTTTCACGAAAACCGTCGTAATATTCATACGTGTACGTTATAAATAAAATAAATTTCCAAAATACTGGGTAACTGAATGTTATAACTTTTATGATATTAAAATGGATATAAAAATATGTCGGGACCAACGTGGGAATATTTAGATATATTCGTCGTGTATAAACCGGGTGTTAACGTTTACTATAAATACTTATACGTAAAAACGTTAAATGTACTGAATGTAATAATTTGAAAATCCTGAGAGTGGTATAACATGAAAATGCTGTTATGATGATATGCAGACTATCCCCAGTCCGTATGCAGTGTACTTAACACTAATGAAATGAATTCGCACCTAAACCAATCCGGTTACGCGAATTTGAATACCCGTAAACTAAATTTACGATGAAATGAGTAATGCAAGTGAATGGTGAAAACTTTTCCGGAAATGAATAGTGTTCGGTGAATAGTAAATTTCCCAAAAGTTTCTCAGAATATCAAACTGACCTCGAAAACGATGAATAGTAAAACGATGAATAGTGTTTTGATGAATAATGTTTGATGAATAGTGTTTTTCCAAAGTTCGGGAAATGACCTGAAATGACCTGAAATGGTGAGTTGTGACACACACAATCACGAGTGTCATGGGGACCACTACATAATTCGTATGAAGAAGTGATTTTGTTCACTTGGCTTGAAGGCTTAGGAGCATCGTAAGATTTCATAAGAAACTTGACTTGGTCCTCAAGTTCCATGATCCTACGGTCGGGAGTGCTAGAATTATTCGAAGGCAAAGATATCGCCGACCGTTTTGTTCAAGTCACGGGGATCGTTCCAACTTTCGTTGTCATAGAGAGCAAGATCTTCTATGAGTTCCCATGATTGTTCCGCACTAAGATCACGTAGCTTACCACCGGCCGATTGGTCAATGGCTCGCCTCGTGGAGATGTCGATATGGTCATAAAAGATTTGCACTTGGAGCCAAAGATCTATGCCATGATGAGGGACTTTTTGGAGTAAGTCCTTGAAACGAGTCCATGCTTCATAAAGAGATTCATTTTGACGTTGTTGGAACATCAAGATGTCATTTCTAAGCTTAGTAGTTCTCCCCGGTGGGAAAAATTGAGCAAGGAAACGAGTGGTGAGATCATCCCATGTGGTGATGGATCCCGCGGGTAAACGCTCAAGCCATTGACTAGCTTGATCCCGTAGAGAGAATTGGAATAGGCGTAAACAGGTAGTCTCTCTAGTTTCAACACCTAGGTCTATGGAATCTACGATTTTGAGAAAGTCCTTAAGATGTTGATTTGGATCTTCGGAACGAAGTCCATGGAATGCACATCCGCTTTGCACCAACCGGATGGTGTCGGATCCCAAGGGGGTCACATTGGCTCCGGTGAGCTCAATGGTGTTTCGGTAGCCTTGGTGGCTAGGTCGGGAGTACTCTCCTAAGGTTCGGGGCCTAAGGGGTTCTAATGGTGGGTTTTGTTATGGTAGGATGACGGGTTCAAAGATGTTACCACCTTCCATGATGTCGGATGGTAAAGAGTTACGAACAAAAGCACGAAGAAATAAGATAGACTAAAGAAGACCTAAAAATAAAAAATAAAAATCTTACTAGAAAGGAATCTAGCAAGTAGACCTAATAAAAAGAAATCCTAACCTAGACAATAACTATTCCCCGGCAGCGGCGCCAAAAACTTGATGCGTGAGAATCGCAACAGGCTTTACCTCTCGAGAAGCTTACAACCCCCACCAGGCAGTGTACCTGATCGTTGTAGTATAGTATAGTGACAAGTACCGGGGGATTGATCGTTCAGCTTAGGAATAGTGTCGCTAGGATTAGAAAGCCTAAATTACTAGTTCTAAAGGTGAGGGATGATTATTTTTGTGTTTTTATATTTTTTAGAAAGCAATAAAAATTCTCGGGTTTTGGAAGAGTGGGCGGAATTAGTTGCTATTCAACTAACCCAATACTAAGATGCAATCAAAATAAAATACTAAAAATGAAAATAAACTAAATTATACTAAGGTTGTGAGCAGTAATTGGAGAAAATGTGTTTACTTAGATTTCACTACTCCCTAGATATCTTTTACACGTTAATTACTTGTTATAATTGCATGGATGACGGATCGTATTCCTTAATACCATTCATGGGGTGGCATACATAACTCCCCAATTCTATGAGCTCTTATCTCCTCCTACACCATGCCCAGCACAACTATAGGGATTGTAAACAGTGGCTCATGCATTAAATACAACCAATAAAGACCTAGTACGCCTCGGTTCATGTTTCTTAAGACGTTCAAGCATGTTACCATTTGGAGATCTGCCAATTTTCTTAAGCCTAACATATAAATCATTCATCCAAAACAAGAATAAACAAGTAATCAACACATAATTAATATCTAGGTTTCATTAGATCTAAGCAAACACAAAGGAGATCTAGCCTAGCATGATAGAATTAAGACAAGAACAAGATATAGACAACCAACACATAGACATATTGATTGAATTAGAAGAACACTTATCTTGATTAATCATGCAAGGTATCAAGGGGTTGGAACCCTTGAAAAACCTGTAAAGTTACACCAAAATCGTCTTTAGGGTTTCTCCCAAAACTTCTCTTTTTAAATGTGAAAAACTAGAAAACTATATATAGGAAAATAGGGATGACGGCATCAAGAACAAAGGTGTGACGCCGTCATCTCGCCGCCAAATACTTCCTCGGACGGCCTTGATCTACTTCTGACGCCGTCAAGGCCTAGGCCGTCACACAAATTACTCTTGACGCCCTGTGTGTGACGCCGTCATCAACTACGGATTTTAATTCTTGGGGTTTTGACGCCGTCAGGAAAACTCTTGACGCCTTCATGAACTACGGATTTTAATTCTTGAGGTTTGACGCCGTCAGGGAATTACTCTTGACGTCGTAACCTACTGTTCCCAGCATGGAAAATTGAGACTTTGCCGTTTTCTTCACTTTTATGCTCAAAAAACGTCCAAAATGGCTTCTTTCCAGAATTCACTCTCCAAGTACCTAAAATCACAAAAGGAACGATTTAGGGCAATATTTGATCAAATAAATTCGGATTCGGGCTTAAATGACCCCCTAAAAATGGATCATTTTTCGCCTCATCAATGACCCATTCAAAAGATGGTGTGAACAATTGCACATACAACAAATTAACACAGCAGTCGCCCATGCACAAGCAAATGGGCTGGTGGAAGCCGCCAACAAAAGTCTGATGAATGGCATCAAAACCAGGTTTGGTAGAGAAAGGGCCGGATGGGTGGATGAGCTACCCAAAGTCCTATGGGCTCATCGAACGACCCTCAAGATGAGTAACGGAGAGACTCCGTTCAGCCTTACCTATGGCAGCGAGGCAGTCATACCGGCGGAGATTGGGATGCCAACTTACCGGACGATGATGATCAGAGATGGCTTGAACGACGAGGAAATTCGTCTTAACTTGGATCTACTACAGGAAAGAAGAGAAGAAGCGGCTATCCGGGAAGCCAAATACAAAACGAAAATAGAAAAGTACTACAATCGACGGGTTCGTCCGGAAACCTTCCGACCCGGGGAATTTGTGTACCGGAGAAATGAGGCCAGCCGTGTCGAGGATCAAGGCAAGCTGGGTCCAAAATGGGAATGACCATACCGTGTGACAGAAGCATATCAAAATGGATCCTATAAGTTATATACAATGGACGATCAGGAAGTCCCCCGGAAGTGGCATGCTGTTAACCTCCGGAAGTGTTATTTATAGTTTGTATTCTGTTCAGAATTCTGGGTTGTAAGACTAATGGTCGTCATTTTGTTAATTGATACCCGAAACCCTCCAGACAGATAGGGGAATTTTCCGCTATGGGCCATGAAAAGAACTTTATGAAATCCGGACGGAGATTAGCTACCTCCGTCCGACCAACGCTTCATCATAAAACGACCAGCCCAACGGTGCCAAGCCACCCAGGGGTTCGCCATTAACCCAACGGTGCCAAGCCACCCAGGGGTTCGTCATTAACCCAACGGTGCCAAGTCACCCAGGGGTTCGTCATTAACCCAACGGTGCCAAACCACCCAGGGGTTCGTTATTAGCCCAACGGTGCCAAGCCACCCAGGGGTTCGTCATTAGCCCAACGGTGCCAAGCCACCCAGGGGTTCGTCATTAACCCAACGGTGCCAAGCCACCCAGGGGTTCGTCATTAACCCAACGGTGCCAGGCCACCCAGGGGTTCGTCATTAACCCAATGGTGCCAAGCCACCCAGGGGTTCGTCATTAACCCAACGGTGCCAAGCCACCCAGGGGTTCGTCAATAACCCAACGGTGCCAAGCCACCCAGGGGTTCGTCAAATAACCCAACGGTGCCAAGCCACCCAGGGGTTCGTCTATAACCTAACGGTGCCAAGTCGCCTATGGGTAACAATACTAAACCAACGGTGCCAAGTCACCTAGGGGTTCAAGTGTTCACAAAAGATACATAAAAAAAAAAAAAAAAAAAAAAAAAAAAAAAAAAAAAAAAAAAAAAAAAGGGAGATGCCAAGAAGCTAAGTACAACAACTGCAATAAACACGAACGAAAGGACCGTCATTCAAACTAATGTATCACACCCAAAAGGAAGGGCCATCCGAACGTACAAGAAAAAATAAAATTGTTCATATTACAGACAAGTTACAAAAAAAGAGAAGAGACTATGATCTAACGATCGACCTCTTGATCTTGTTCCTGACCGGCTAGCCCCGAACTTCCAACACCAGGGGTAACTACCTCCCCGGCAGGAAAGATATTCATGATATCGGCCAACGGAAGACGGTAGGAAGCAACAACCTTCTCCACATAGGGGAACTGCCTGAGGAACATGGCATCATAGTTGGCACGGAAGTTGAGAGCCGCCGGCATGTCAAAACCGGAGGCAGAGTTCACGATTTCCTCAATCTGCTCAGGCTTGCGCCCAACCTTCACTCCTTCCAACCAACCGGCGTCTATGACCGCATTAAAAGCCTCGCCCCATGCCATCTGATACTCATCACTCTCCCGGATCCTCTTAACCACGGTTGGAACAAGCTGTCGAACATAGTTAAATCGCAGAATCTCTGCCTGGCTCGACTCAACAGTCATCTTCTCAACAGTTGTCATCAGACCTGCGGCTTTGGCCTCCGAGGCCTCCAAGGCAGCATTCTTCCCCGCCAGCATCTCCTCCAGAGCTTTTATCTTGTCAGATTGCTCCCCATTCTTAGCCAACAGGGCATCCCTCTCCTGCTCAATGGTTGATAACTGATTAGACAACCCCTCCTCCCGGCGAGCACAATCCTGATGTTGCTGCTGAAACTCTTGGCTAGATTTTGCCAATGATTCAGCTGCCCGACGCTGCTCTGCTAACCCGGACTCAAGTTCTCTTATCCTATCAGCGGAGCTACCACATCCTTCATGACTTTGATACAGTTGTGCATAGTGGTAGCTCAAGTTCTCGAACCACTGGAGAACATCCGCCTGAGCCAAGCAACCACGTGCCAATTGGAACCAAGCACGCTGTGTCGCCTGGTAGTCCGTCAAGGTTCCTTGCTCAGCTCGCACGGAGGGAGGGGCGAGATGCACCATAAGGTCTCTGCAAACCTCGGCATCATTCAGGCTGGCCCCAACGGTCAGTTTCCACCCAGGAACATAGGGGTCGGAGGAATCACCCCGTTCTGAAAAAGAGAAAATTACCTCAGTATACGCAAAACCCAAAGAAAGGGGATGGAGGAGGAATGTATATATATAACAAAGAAAGTTACCTCCGGAACCCCTGCCGGCAAACGCCGTGCGAGTAGAACCAGCGGAAGTAGACCCATGCAAACCTGCGGTTAAGGAAATACATGATATGACAAGGTCCTTTAGGAAAAGCAATAAAGAAACAAAGAACGTTTATTTGGACATACCTCCGTGTGCCAGATCCGCAATGACCGGAAGGTCCAGAGTCTCATTCAACTCAGTTGCAAACGCATCAAGACTAAGACCATCACCCTCCTGATGACCAACCACCCCCTCGGAGGCAACATGCTCCACATTCTCTTCGAGTCCGTTCCCTCCAGCATTCCCAGCATTCTCCTCTAAAGAGACTTCCTCATGACCAACATCCTCCGTATGATCAGCATTCTCAATATTCGCAAGATGACCTGCTTCCTCCACGTTCTCCACATCGGCGGTTGGACCATCACCCCCAACATTCTCAGAGTCCGGATGGCTGATGTTGATGGGAGAGGGGGAACGAGTATGATCACTCGTAGAAGAACCGTCATCATCCGACACAATAATGCTGGAGGCAGAGGGCCTTTTGTGAGGTCGGTGGGAAGTGTCACCAGCCGGACGTTTCTTGCTCACATTCCGGGGATGGGTAGTTTGCTTCTTCCTATCTTTGGCAGCCCGAGAATCTATCACCCTTTGATCAGGCTTTTCAACAACCCTCTGCAGCCTGGTTTTGTTAGGAAGCGGCTCGTTGGGTCCCAGAGGTTCTGTCACATGCATCTCGATATCACCCCCTAGGCCAATGAAGGCCCTTTACCAACGCGAGAAACAGAAGTGTTGGGGAACCTGAGAAAACGAGACATCGGCACAACTACAAGCAAAAATGAGGAGCATAAGTAAGTTATATAGCATAAAAGCACGGTATAGACGGCTAGATTAACGAGAGAGTTATCATTCCCCTCCCCATCCTTAAAAACCGGTCGGTGACCAGGGTGTTTCCAAATTTTGGTCAATCCAGCCTCGAAGAGTAAGGCCGGATGAATAGCCTGAATGTCTACAACGACAGCCGTTAGGGCCTCTACATGCTCCGGCTGATAACCACCAAACGGGGGAAGCTCGGAAACGCTGGAATCCGGATGCCTCCAAGGCATGGCCTGAGGGATTGCCCTTCGGTCAATAAGAAAAAACCTGTCTTTCCAGTGCTTCATGCTTGAACAGGTCTCGTTAAAAATTCTCACTTGACCATTCTTTCCGGTCCGACGGGCGAATGAGAACCAATGCCCTTGTTTTTGCAGCATGTAGAAGAGGCGAAACAGAGTCAAGTACGGAGAAAAATTTAAGCTCCGGCAGTACACCTCAAATAAAATAACCTTCGACAAACCGATCGGAACCAATTGAGACAGGTGCACTCGAAAGTGATTGAGAACCTGGAGAAGAAACGTCGAAAACGGAACCCTAATACCCGAAAACTCTAGATAAGCTTCATACACCCCGATGGCATTCCTCGGTAAACGATCCATGCTCATACCAGGTGGTGGTAGGCGAGGATGTAATTCCGCCGGGATCCCATATATCCGGGCGGCCTCCTGCACATCTCGGGCCGACATGACGGACTGATATATATGCATGTTAAATTTTGGAATGATATCCGGAGTGCCGGATACCGACGCGACGTTGTCATCTGCGCCGGACGACGGTGCAACGTTCTCTTGCGAACCAGAAGCCATAAGTAGTAGACGGAGGGAAAGGCAACTCTCTTAGAAAAGGAAAAGAAGGGAAAAGTCGGAAGAACGCACCTGATGAGTAGACGAAGAGACCAATTCGCTTGTGTGTGAAGAAAAGTAAAAACAGTAAAAACCAAGAAGTGCAAAAAACAAACGTTATATAGGAGGACATGCGGAACAGTAAAACGTCGCTTCATGTCAAAACCTACACGTGGGTAAATCAGGGCCATCCACACGTGTACTTTATACACGTGGCCGTATCTCACGATTCTCGGTAAAAAAATGAGTCACCCAGTATAGTGGGCTTAGGGCCCATGGATTTTACCTTAGCCCAACGATGACTCATCATCTACATGACAGGCTTATCCAAACAACAATAACAAAGGACGTAAACAAAATAAGACCGAACAGGACAAACACATAGCTTCGCAGGAAGGACAAAATATCACGTTACATCCCTTCGGAGCTGTAACATGATACTGGGGGGGGGGGGGGGACATGTTTGTGTATATGCCCGGACGGATTCAAACGGACCGGACGGGCCTTGCCCGGACGGATTAATATCCGAACGGACAATCCGAGCGTCATCAGTAACCCCTGCTCCATGGACACGTGTCTCTTACGTCTGACATATACTTGTCAGGAACAGTCGCCTACTAGCACTATGCACAGTATCGTACAGTGAAAATGTATAGGTCTCAGATAGTATAAATACTTCTCATTTACTCTTATATTAGCTAGCATTTACTGCATATACACACATACTTTTATCCTTACCTCATACTTACTCTCACGCCTGAGCTTGGTCCTGGGACAAACCCCCAGGGCGAGGCTAACGCGCTTTTTCTGTCCTTCCAGGTCCGAAGAACCCTTAAAGATTCTCGACTGGAAGGTGACAACAAATTACTCAAACACACCCCTTTATCATTTTGCTAAATTGGGTGGGATACTTGGATTTGCTTATAAAAAAAAGCTTGTTTTGTTATTTAGTTTATTTTGATAAGCAGATAAGCACCTTTTAGGATGTTAGACGTTGCTTATTGAATATCTGAATATTTGCAACAGAAGTAATTAGACGCTATTAGTTTAAAGACATGTATTGGATTAATGTTTAGCGATAGACAATTCGGTGTTAGATTGCTAATTTGTCATAATTTCATGTAGACATTGCTTATTGAATATCTGAATATTTGCAACAGAAGTAATTAGAAGCTTTTAGTCTTTTTATTTTGATTGTGGCAATTAACTGTACAAGCAATTAAAACACACCTTAAACATTGTACATATGTAATGCATAGAATCAATATCTAAAAATTGTGGCATAATTTGTGCCCACGTTTCTGCTGAAAATGTAACTTCTTTATAGTGATCGAAATCATAAACTCAACTTCATCAAAGTATCAAACCATCTTCCTTAAAAAAATCGATAAAAGTATATTCAAGCTAATATGGCAGATTCTGGAAATCACAGGTACTGCTTTGTTCATTAAAAAATTTAATCTAATGTTCAATCTTCATTGTTTGTCAAGTATTTACGATTATTCCTCTTTACACAATTATAATTCTGGTTTATTTTTCTTAGTCAAGACAAAGAACTTCAATACTTTAATTCATGTTAAATGTGTAGCTATGATTGATAAGTTTGTAACCATAGTATTATTTTAAAAGAAGTGGGGTATTTGTTTAAGCTTTTTTTTTTTTTTTTTTTTTTTTTTTTTTTTTTGCGAACACCCCTGCCTCAAGTATGTCTATCCTTGGCCCAAAAAATGCGCTTAAACAAACACCCCTTTACCATTTTGCTAAGCAGACAAGCATCTTTTAGTATGTTAGCTATTGCTTATTGCATATCTGAATATTTGCAACAGAAGTAGTTAGTTAAAAACATGTATTGGATTAATGTTTAGCGATAGACAATTTGGTGTTACCGTGTTAGATTGCTAATTTGTCATAATTTCATGTAAGAATTGTAAAGAATATTTTTAGTCGTTTGGTTGGTCATACCATGCTTTTTTTGCGAGGCTTGAATCCACAACCTCTAGGTTGGTGGACAACTCCCATACCACTAGACCAAAGGCCTTGGATGGTCATACTATGCTTGAACATGGCTAAATGGATGAGGTTACCTGTTTAGGTTACCTGGGGAGGGAAAGTCTTTGACTTAGATGTATGCGGCTTAACGGCTTAACCGGGGTATCCCTTCTCTTTTTAAATGGGTAACCGGAGAAGAACCTTCTTCAGGCTACCTGGGGAAAGTCGAACCTTTTTAGCAATGATGTGTGCAGCCTAACCGGTATAATCATGGCCATTTCCGGACTTTTCCTTGGCCATCCCAAGTTGCCCACCTAGCGTGGTTTGAACCCAGATCTCTTTTGAGACTTGGGGAAGCCTTACAATTAGGCAACTTTGAAGATGGTTGTATGTATGTACAAGTTCATTGATTCAAAGAATAGACTTTCGATATGTAGTTTCTCACCCATCAAGATCTTAGGTTTTATCATTATTATTGCTAAGCTATTGCATATGTATATGTGGTGTGAGTAGATATGCAGTGGTAACAGGGGCAAACAAAGGTATTGGGTTCGGAATTTGCAAACTGTTGGCTTCAAATGGAGTCACAGTAGTGTTGACCGCTCGAGATGAAAAAAGAGGGATTGATGCCCTTGAAAAGTTCAAAGGAACTGATCTTTGTGATCGTGTTGTCTTTCATCAGCTCGATGTGGTTGATCCTGCCAGTGTTGCTTCTTTAGCCCAATTTGTGAAAAGCCAATTTGGAAAGCTTGATATCTTGGTATGATTCAGGACCTTGATCTTTATAAATGCTGCAGTTTTGTATTTTTCTTGATTGTTTTAGGGACACTGCAACAATTTTATTCAAGACGTTCCTTCATGTTTCAATGATTCACCTTAAAAAACTCTTTGATGGTAAAATGACTTAGCCATGGTCTCATCATTGTTAAAAATAACATTACCGTTGTTTTTGGTCCACAGAATTACTGAAATCATGAAAATACCTTGAAATCTTGAAAGTTACAACTTAGAGCGTATTTAAAGAACATTTTTGTAATAAATTACTAATGTATGGTTCATTTTAGCAATATACCAAGTTTTAGCAAACGTGTCTGCAATGGATTAGCTTTTACAAGTTCCTTTTATCAATATTGCTCTTTCTGATCAATTTACTGCATTTTGTGAGTTCGATTTCCATTTCTTCTAACATCAAATATAATAAACCCACAATCACTTCTTTATGTTTTTTGGACACTATCACATAATGAAAATGTAGAATACATAAAACGTGTATGGTCTTACTTTTCGTGTGAATAAAATTGCGCCCAGGTGAACAATGCTGCCATTGGTGGAAGTACAGCAGATGAAGAAGCTTTAAGGGTAATGGCAAAACTACTGTTAGTTCATTCATATCTGAGGGTAATAGCAGATAATTAAACAATTCTTTTTTGCATCGGCATATAGGCTACGGGAAGTCAAATCGAATGGAAAAAGATTTTGACCGAGTCTCATGAGTTGGCTGTACAATGTGTACAAACAAACTACTATGGAGCGAAACGTATGGTTGAGCATTTCATTCCTCTTCTGGAATTATCCGAGTCACCAAGGATCGTAAACGTTTCCTCCTCTATGGGAAAGTTAAAGGTACACGATCCAAATGTATTGATACATTTTTAAATTAATACACTAAATGGAACCAAATGTATAATCTATAGGGGCCAAAATGGGCAGATTGAGTTGAAAATGGGTCACTATTTAAGTCAATACAGGTGGGGTTGGGTTAGCGCATAAATTTTTTTTTTTTTTTTTTTGCTTAAATTTTGAATTTCACTCTGAAATATTTAGTGTGTTGATTATGATGACAAAAACCAAGAGATTCATGTACATCACGGTTTCTCATCCCTGTGATTTTTTCACTTGTGCGAGTTTCAGGGTTTGAAAAATGAATGGGCGAAAGGAATTTTGAGTGATGTCGAAAACCTGACAGAAGAGAAAATAGATGAAGTACTTGATGAATATTTGAATGATTTTAAAGAGGGAAAGTTAGAAGCCAAAGGGTGGCCTACTTTGATGTCAGCGTATATCATATCAAAAGCAGCCATGAGTGCTTACACAAGGATTTTGGCCAAGAAATACACTCGCATTTGCATTAATTGTGTGTGTCCTGGCTTTGTGAAAACAGACTTGAACTATAATAAAGGCATATTATCTGTCGAAGATGGTGCAGAAACTCCGGTTAAGGTTGCATTGTCTCCTCACGGCGGTCCTTCAGGGTGTTTCTTTGATAGAAATGGTATCACATCCTTTGAATAAATGTATGATGTGTTGTATACAGGATTTGGACAATGGATGTTTTATTCGACTATAATGTTATATCATTCGGTATGCTATTTTCATGATATGTTATAAAAAAAGGTTTTGCAGCACACCCAAGTGTTTTTGGTTTGGATACAATGTTGCTTTGGATAGTCGATCAAATATAAAAATATGATTCTTTAGATGCCAGAGAACTGAGGTATCAAAAAACAATGAGCATGTAGGAAGTTTTAGAAAGCAATCCTAAGCACCTATTCAGGAAGAATATATTTGAGTGCTTAGATAAAAGCAGACTTGTGATTATCTGTTTATTACAGGCTAAACAGTTTTAAATGAACATTTTTATATTTACAGTCGGGAGTTGCTTATTCAAACTGTTTACGAATTAATATTATAAATAAGCAGTGTTTTGAAACACTCAAAACAGCTACTTATCTGATTATTGAAGTTGCGTTCAGCCGAAAATCCAAATATTTTAGATTATTGAGGTTATTATTATTCAAGTAATTGGAAATGCTATATATGTTCACAATAAGCAGTTTACACATTTAAATGTGGGTGTGTGTAGATACGCACTGGTAACATGGGCAAACAAAGAGATAGGATTTAAAATTCTCAAGCAATTAGCTTCAAACGGGGACAAAGTAGTAGTGACTGCTAGGGATGAAAACAGAGGAATTGTTGCCCTTGACAAATTCAAAGGGACCGATCTTTGTGATCTTGTTACATTTCATCAACTTGATGTGGTTGATTCTGCTAGTGTTGCTTGGTTGGCTCAATTTTTGAAGAATCATTTTGGAACGCTTGATATCTTGGTATGATTTTCTTCAAATCTTGCAACAAATAAGATTGTAATTACGTATTGTTGGATTAAATTATGCACATAGTGGACCTAGACGCTTTTAGAGTGTTTATTTGTTTTTATGTATATTTCAGAAATTGAAAAAAGAAAGGGCTAAAGGGATACTGAATTATGTGGAAAATCTAACAGAGAGAAAATAGATGAAGTAGATGTGTATTTGAATGACTTCAAAAAGGAATTATTAGAAGCTAAAGGGCGGCCTACTCCAATGTCAGCATATATCCTCTCAAAAGCATCCATGAGTGCTTACACGGAGATTATTGCCAAGAAATAGATAAGCTTTTGCATCAATTGTGTTGTGTGTGTCCTGGCTTTGTTAAAACCAATATAAACTATCACAGTGGCGTATTACCTGTTGAAGATGGTGCTGAAGTTCCTGTTAAGTTAGCATTGTTTCCCGAGGGTGGTCCTTCTGGCTGTTTCTTTGATAGAAATGGCGTCACCTCTTTCGAGTAAACTGCGGGAGGTTCAAAATTAACTCTACATAATTTGTAGCATTTCATCTCTGATCTTTTATATTATCTATTGAAAACTGCAACAAGTATGTAACTAGTTTTCAATCCTTAAGAGTGTATTTCATGGTTTCATTTAATTATTTTTCTTCAAGCCAACTGGTGTTAACATCTCCTTAAACTATTGTATTTTCGTATGAAAGTTGATATTGAGTGTCAAACACATTGTCATTTTGGTTATGTCCACATATAAAATCTTATATGTACTTTCACATACAGTGTGTTTAATATACTGATTAAATTTATAAAGCTATCTTATTGTACTTTTTGTATTAAGTATAAGTTTAGTTTGCCATAACTATTATTTCTTTGTTTATTATTTCAATCTCGGCGCAATTTCATATCTCCCCTTGTAAAATATGGAAACTTTATATATATACCCAAACATGCTTTAAAAATATTGTACATTATACACTCAATGATTGCACTGTATGTATGAAATTAATCCTCTAATACAGATTCTCTTTGTCTCAGAAAAAAACAAAATACACTGACCATTTGCTTCTTTTGCAAGACAAAAATTGTAAATTACTATTTGAAGATCATTAAATTCTCCTGGATGATCAACTGAAGAAGCTAAAAAGTTCCAAGTAAAGTATGGCAGAATCTGGGAAAAACAGGTACAACTACTACTATTAAAGATTTATTTAACATATGAAAGTTAAAGTTTGTGCTAATTTTGACTTTTCAAGTCTTAGGATGTGTTCCTTATGTTAGATGTATAGAACTTTGTTTACAAAGTCAAATTTTGCTGTTTCTCGTTTTACTTAAATCCAAACTTGTTTTATCAGTAATCTGATAGTAATAAGCTGCAACAGAAATACATTTTTAGTTAGTTTATAGCCATAACACAAAATTTGATATTGTAAAGTCAAAGTTAAATCTGAATTTGATGAATATGTGTTGTATCAAATCATAAAGAGCAATAAAGTATTTTAGAGGCTGTTTAGTATTGCTTTAAGTGCTTATGATATTTTTAAAATAATTTTGAGTGTTTAGATGAAACTATTTATATTCATAACAGACTTTAACGTAAGTTGCACGCTATTCCTTCATGATAAGAGCAATCCCAAACACCTCCTCAGATATTAGAAGGTGTTTGTGATTGCTTATTAGAAACGCTTTTATGCTTAGTGTGATGCTTATAGTGTATAGATACGGAAGATAAGTAATTTTAAGTTATTGGATAGAGGCGATCTGATGTTTATCTAATCTGCTTAGGTGAAGGTGAAATAAGCAGTTTTGAATAAACATTTTGGAAGTTCCTTATTCAAACTACTCATAATAGTTTCTGAATTATTAACATCTGAAATTCTTAAATAAGCAGAAATGTCAAATACTCAAAAAAAAAATAATAATAATAAATAAATAAATACTTATAATATAATTACCCTTTCATTGCCGCGACAAATTCAAACACTCTCTCCTGCATTTTAGTTTTAATACAGATAATAATCAAAGTGTTTATTCATCAAGTCACTCGTAATGTTATGTATTTTCACAAGAAGCCCATTTTTCATACTTATATGTGGTTGTGAGTAGATATGCAGTGGTAACAGGGGCAAACAAAGGGATTGGATTTGAAATTTGCAAACAATTGGCTTCAAATGGCGTCAAAGTAGTGTTGACTGCTAGAGATGAAAAACGAGGAATTGATGCCCTTGACAAATTCAAAGGGACCAATCTCTGCGAACTTGTAATATTTCATCAGCTTGATGTGGTTGATCCTGCTAGTGTTGTTGCTTTAGCTCAATTTGTGAAAAACGAGTTTGGAAAGCTTGATATCTTGGTATGCTTCAAATCTTGCAATTTCGTATTTTCACTATTTATTTTATCCCTAGCTCCTGGTGTTGCGAAAAGTTAAGCTCTCGGTTTCATGAAAAGTATGACAATTTCTATTAAAGACGGATCCTGAAAGTTGCAACATTTCTTTTTATCTTTTTCTGCTTTTAAGGTCTTAGTTTCATAAACAAAGTGAAGTTTTGATCATTGAGGTTTTAGGATCTTGTATTAATACATGTAAACTATTTTTTGTTTGAGATATTTTTTTGTATTAATACATCTAAAATTTCTTCATTGCCCACGAGTAAACATTACAAAATGTGGGCAACAGATTCCGCTTTCACAAATTTATTTTATATTGTCATTATTATATGTATTTTAAATATGTGAGTAATAGTTAAACGCTGCCGTTGCTGTACTGTTATAGTCAAACGTCATCATTGTGTTAGTCAAAACTCATTATTAGCAGTATTCCAAGTTTTAAATATGTAAAACATATGTAAAGGTGAATAACGCCGGGATTGGTGGAGTTGTAGTAGATGAGGAAGCTTTAAGGGCTTCAAGAACTAGTGGTGATCAGGTAAGTTTTTTAGTGTTTGCATTATCATGAATTATAATGTCTGGTCTGATACATTATTTACGTAAAATAACATTTTATCTTTCTTTTCCCTATTCCCTCCTTTTCAATATAGGTTACTAATACACAAATCCAGTGGGAAAATATATTAAGCGAGACACATGATTCGGTAATGCAATGTCTGCAAACAAACTACTATGGTGCCAAGAGCATGGTTGACCATTTTATTCCACTCCTTGAATTATCTGATTCCCCAAGGATCGTAAATGTTTCCTCCTCCATGGCTAAGTTGAAGGTAAAGGATCCAAATTGATTGAGAAAATGGTAACTTAACATCTACCACACCTATATCTCTGTCTCTCAATGTGTTTTATTGCTCATTTTTTTAACCACAATTCAGGACTTAAAAAGTGAATGGGCTAGAGGGATACTGAGTGACGTTGAAAACCTAACAGAAGAGAGAGTAGATGAAGTTCTTAATGAATATTCGAATGATTTTAAAGAAGGATTATTAGAAGCCAAAGGCTGGCCTACTACATTATCAGCATATGTCCTTTCAAAAGCAGCCATGAATGCTCACACAAGGATTTTGGCTAAGAAATACCCAAATTTTTGTGTTAATTGTGTGTGTCCGGGGTTTGTTAAAACAGATATTAATCATAATACTGGCATAGTAAGTGTGGAAGATGGTGCAGAAACTCCTGTTAAGGTAGCATTGTCTCCTGAAGGTGGTCCTTCTGGGTGCTTTTTTGATAGAAATGGCGCCACATCTTTCTAATCAACATGGGTACATGATCTGAAGATTGGGTTTATCTACAATTATTACTTGTGCTTTGGGGCGATGGCCATTCTGTTTTTATCACTATTCTAAGTTTGAAACAATACTTCTTTTGATAGCATTATTGAAAGTTACGTGACATGCTGTCTTTTTGTTTGATCATTGCTTTATAGGCTCTGTATGATTATTTCTAACGTTATTGACGTGGTTTCTTTTTTGGCACTTGAAGTTCACTTCTTCTACAGAAATCTTGTTATGAACCCACAAAAATCCTAAAACAGAATTGAATTTTTCTCTGCATTCACAAATTTTCGAATCCCCCAGTTTGAATATATGGAATTCAACAGACTCAACGCTTGTTGACCCGATTCACCTCCACGCGCAAGCATAATCATGCCATAAACATGTGTGGCTTCAGGATGTCCCTTTTCAGCTGCCATCTTTAAGTACCTTAATCCGGATCCAACTTTAACAAGGGAGAAATACTCAACCTGTAAAACCAAACATCTCTATATTAATGAAGGCTAAATGCCATAAAATATATCTAGTTTGGTGGTGTAAAAAGACAATAATCAAATAGAGGGCATAAAAGATGTTGTCACCCGATATAAGGAACTGCTACGGATGAACTTTTTTTTTTTTTTTTTTTTTTTTTTTTCAACTACCAAATGTATCGTTTGAAAACTTATAAAAGGCGTATCAAGAAAAGGTATAATTAAAACGTACCACTCCTTGTCTAAATAATGCTTCAGGGTTCCCTTTGTCGAGGCAGTTTTTTTTTTTTTTTTTTTTTTTTTTTTTTTTTTTTTGAAAATTGACTTTCATAGGGGAAATCCAAGTCCAATTTGAAACCCGATTGGGGGAAAACCTTCAACTTAAGCCGCCCGAAGGCACGACACTTAAATTGAAGTAAACCATGCCTTCTCCAAATTCGAACCCTTGTGGGTTGAAACCTTCATTGAAGGACTTTGAAATCGTACCGACAGGGCAGTGGTCCACAAGGGAGGACTTCCCGGTTTGGTCACCCAAACCGGTACTACTCTCCACTAGGCACGCTTAACTGAATAAGACATGCCCAGTGGACCACAAGCCCATTGGTTGTCGAGGCAGTTAGTTAGGAATGAAATCTCCGAATCAGTTTGTTGTAACCAAGGAATAATTGGAAATTTATCCATAGAAATATTTTGAAATATATAATCATCTTCTACCGCATCAAGAAAATCCTGGCAACTGTATGAATGACAAAACAAAAGTTACCCATACATCATATTAATGTTACATTTAAATTATACTGTATGCAACAGTTTTAATTCGATAATAATCACGTTTTGTTTGCTAATTTAACATTGTCCTTAAATCCTAATATTAGCTATTTTGTTTATTTTTCCTATGATACTACATAATACAAAGTTGGTAAAATAAAAGTTGGATATTGATGAGGAGGAGTAAAGGTTACTTATGTTTGTGTCACTAAGTAATCATACTACTAAACATAAGTAACCTAATTCTAAACATACTGAGGTTACCAGTTGTTTGTGTTGAAAGTTTTGGAGTAACTCTACTGGGTTTTATTTGTGTCGTTACTTTTTATTTTAATTTCTTTATTTTGTTTGTTCTATAATAATTAGGTTATCTTATTTTACAAGTTTTACTACACTATAAATATACGGCTTATGTTTCATTGTAATCATCTTTTGATCATTAATAAAGTTATCTTTTAAGAGTGAATCTCTTGTTTGTGTTTTATTTCCGCAAGGTGCGCCTTGTTTACTACCCTTGGATTATGGTTTATCTAAATAAGCTTCCGTGCGTCCTACATCAGTTGGCAGCAAAGCTTCTTAGCATCTTGGTGGTAATTGGTGTAGAAGGTTCTACTTCAATTAATGTCTAGAGCTTGTTAGCATCCTAGATGATGAATGGTGTAGAAGATTTTAAAACCCATACTGTAGGTGGGGTATGGTCTGGAGAGTACATGGATCATGGTTTTACCAAATCCATGAATGAACTTGACAGCTGTTACACTATGCTAGAAGAACTATGTTCCATGATCATAGGTGAGTTATTAATCCACAAGAATCGCGAGGGTAGCAATTATGGAGGTTCAAGAATTCGTCCAATCATAGGTGGATCTATTGACAACCGTAGGTCCAACCAATCCCCGTTCAATAATAGGAGGGTTGATGAATGGGAAGAAAAGATGAAGATGGAGATTCGACTACCAACAATCAAATTGTTTCATTCAAAGGTTTTGATCAAATAATAAGGTACTTTCTTTAATTATTGACAATTATGGAGCTAAGAATTTGGTGTCGAGAAAATTGGTTAATTATTTTAATTTACCAATTGAGTTTTGTCCAATTAGAAAAACACAAGTTTGTTGGATTCCAATATTTATTGGTAAATCTTATAAACATGAAGTGTTTTGTGAATTAGATGATATGGAGGATTGTCATATTCGGTTGGGAAAATCATGGTGACAAGAAGTTCAAGGTTTTTATGATTTAAAGTGTGATCTCTACTTTTTCTTATGGGAAGGAAAGAGAGTTGGGATGATTCCATCCGAAGAACAAGAACATGTACCAATAACTGAGGTCAAGAATGAGAAAAAGTTATTGAAGACCGAGGTTGTTGAAGAACACGTTGAGGACATCAAAGAACTTCAAGTTTGTAAGCAACATGAAGACAAGATTGCAACTTTAGTAGAAGCAAAAGAAATTGTAGTTTTGAAGAATTGTGAAGACAAAGTTTTGGGTTTTAAAGATGAAGAACATGTTGAAGGTTTGAAGATTTGTGAAGTCAATCAAGACTTTGGTATGGATCTTAATGAAAAGAATACGAATAAAGTTAGGTACTTGAAGCATCTCAAAGTTTATAATTATTCGTCAAACAAGTCTATTTACCCAAAGAGCTCGAAGATAATTTCTTTTTTGAAGAAGGAAGATTATTTGGGATTAACTAATCGAAGATTGGTTTCGTATGTTGACTTGTGGGAGTGTGAAAAACGAGTGAAGATTAAAGTCATCAAACAAGTGTTCAAGGTCTTTCCCAAGAACAAAAGTACACGTAGATGAGTTCTTATAAAGTGAGGGAGAATGATGATGAGGAGTAACGGTATTGGGTTACTTATGTTTGTGTCATTACTTCGAAATAATTCTACTACTAAACATAAGTAACCCTACTTCTAAACGTACTGAGGTTACTGGTTGAGACTTTTGAAGTAACTCTATTGGGTTTTATTTGCGTCGTTACTTTTTATTTTAATTTCTTTAATCTGTTTGTTCTAGAATAATTATGTTATCTTGTTTTACAAGTTTACTGCCCTATAAATATGAGTCGAGTTATTCTACAAACCAAACCTTCCTCATATACCAAGGGACTCATCCCCACCATCATCTAAAAAGACAATCAATGGTTGAGATTAAAAACATTTTAATATTTCACCCATTTTTTATAATTTAAATATCTCTCAAACCGTTAATCGTTAAGCGAAAATAATTACACCATCGTGACGGGCATTTAATTATCTTTCTATAGACGGGCACTTTGATATACTTTTGAAAAAAAGAAAAAAAATCGTTTTTTTCACCTTTTTTTTTCATGGCCGAAAAAAAAATCATATATGATATTACATATCATATACTCCCTCCGTCTCATAATTATTGTCATGAGAGAGAAATCGTAAAGTTTAAAAAAAGTGGGGGCACTTTCATTTTCAACCACTAAAATAGAATATTCCTCCATTATATTCTCTAGTTTTTACTAAATAAGGAAAGTAGACAATTATTTTGAGACATCCAAAAAGGGAAATATGGACAATAATTTTGAGACGGAGGGAGTATGATATTACATATCATATCATAATATCATATATGATATGATATGTAATATCATATATGATATGATATGTAATATCATATATGATTTTTTCGGTCACGAAAAAAAACGTGAAAAAAACGAAAAAAAGTTTTTTTGTCGAAAATATGTCAAAGTACCTATCTATAGAAAGATAATTAAATGTCCGTCGTAACGGTATAATTTTTTTCGCTTAACGATTAACGGTTTGAAAGATATTAATATTTGAAAAAAAAGAATTAAAGTGGGTTTTTTAAATTGTTAGGATTAATCTCATCCATTAGATCAAAGAAAGATGAAGAGAAGATGGATGATGGAAATTAGTCTCTTGTAAAAAAGGTTTGGTCCTCAAATGATCTTTGCTCCTATAAATATAGGGCTTTATGTTTCATTGTAATCATCTTTTGATCATTAATAAAGTTATCTTTTAAGAGTGAATATTTTGTTTGGGTTTTATTCCCGCAAAGTGGGCCTTGTTTATCATCCTGCAGCTTCTTCGTTCACGGATGTTTTCAATGCTAAGTTAAGGTTAGTTTTGTACTCTCGTATCTTTTCTCTTTCAACAACATATGTGTGCTCTACTCTATACGCATGCTTGGAAGTAAAGGATAATAAGATTACATATTTTTTTCTCCATGCATATTTAGATAAATCCTAATTCGATCAAGAACATCGACCAATAAATCTCTTGAAAGGGATTCGAGCTTGGTCTTTGACCGTCGAAGGATTTTCTTAACTCTTTTTTCTCCACAAATAGTGCTACCATAACGACCTTCGTAATTGATCCTCCTTGTTGACACAACCATCTTTATTATAATAACGCATTAAGATTAAGAAGCTTGCATGGAAAATAACTTGAGAAACGATAATAATAATAATTAATAATGTGAACTTGTTCGTGTATTATGACCCCTTACGTATAAATACGAATCGGTTAAGTATTAGAACCTAAAACGAGAAAACCTAACGAAGATAAGGAATGTGAGTTAATTAAGGAAAGTATAGTTTACCATATATTATTTTTTAAGGATTTATAACGGTGTAATTAATAAATGAATTACAGTGTTTATTTATTTAAGAATACTAGAGTTGATATCAATATATATTTCATATTTGTTATATATTCAAATAACCAATCATAACTATTCATTTTTCATTAAAAAAAAAATCACATTTTTTTAAAAACAACATATCTTGCAAATAGTAAATCTCAAAACTACAAAAAATACACTATCGCGACGAGAATTAAATTATCTATCTATAGATATGCAATTCTCTATACTTTTGTCGAACTTTCTTTCATCAAAATTTCTGCCCAGAAAAACCACATGTGATATGTTTTTTACAAATCACATATGATTTTTACAAATCACGTGTGATTTTTCTGAGCAGAAATTTTGGAAAAAAAAAAATTCGTCGAAAGTATCTAGAAATGCATATCTTTAAAAAGATGATTTAACTCTCGTCGTAATGGTATAATTTTTTTTGAGTAACAGTTAACGGTTTGCGAGATATTTAATTTAAAAAAATGATGAACGTTTATTTTTTGTTTTCATCAAAAAATAAATGACCAAAATTGATTTATCAGATTGGGACCTTATTGAACTTTTGCCAATGATACTATCTCTGAACTTCACCCTAAGCCCGCCAAATTTCCCAACAAAACTCCTTATTCCCTCGCGAGCTGATGGTACGCACAAATTAAATTATTGTGAAGAACTCAGATGATCCTAATGTCGTAATCATCATCATCATTAGTTATCTCAATGAACAGATGATCCTAATGACGTAATCATCATCATCATCATTAGTTATCTCAATGAACAATGGTTGATGCCAAAAGGCATCTGAGATCAGGGTGTCACCGCCAATTTACACCTTTTTGTGGATCAGTTATCTTAATGATCTCTTGAAGTTTTATTATTATTATTTTTTCATACCTTAATAGTGGAGTCATGTAAGTTATATAAACGTTATGTATTCTTCGATATGTAAAATGTTACTCCCTCCGTCCCAAAATATAAGTCCATTTTGACATTTTCAAAGTCTTTCTATTCCAACTTTGACCATAATTATTTTTTATCGTGTTATATAATACTTGATGCAAAATATATAAATGGACTTGTGTTTTAATTGAATTTGCATTGGTATACTTTTCATCAAGTATTATATAACATGACAAAATTAATTAAGGTCAAAATTGAAAAGAATAGACTTTGAAAAATTAGAAATGGACTTATATTTTGAGACGGATGTAGTAATTAAATAAAATTAGCCCTTGATTGTTCAAAGTTTTAATCAATTTATATAATGTTATTTACATATTATCTCCATCGACTTTGTTTCTGAGTGAAGTATCTTTTTTTTTTTTTTATGAAAGGGGAAGAAATATCATTCGATATTAGAAGAGATTACATCTTTTGTCACCCATACATTCGCACAACTTGGAACACTACCATCTAACATAATCTCATTAGAGCAACTCAACGCCAAAGAAGCTATACTATGAGCCACCCTATTACCCTCCCTTTTAACAAAAGACCATTTACAAACACTAAAAGCCATTGAATGAGACAGTATCTCGGAAAAAAGACTCGCAATTTCTAGCAATATGACTTTATTTTGGATCGCCTTAACTAGAGACAATGAGTTTGTCTCGAATATAACGTTAGAGTACCCTCTATTAAGTGCATGACGCATAGCCCAATGAACGGCTTTTGCTTCAGCTTCCAGTGGAGATCTTGCATAACATTCTAAACGAGCACCTGAAAATAAAACCTTGCCATTGTAGTCACGGGCTACAAAACCCAAGCCCGTCTTTCCAGACTCTTTTTGCCACGCAGCGTCACAATTAACTTTTATGTGCTGAGCGTTTGGCCTTAACCACACCGACGTATGAGTATTATGAACCCCATTAGTGCTGCTAATACTTCCTCTCTGATTCTCCTTATGATAATCTGATAAAACAACTTTCGCTATTTCTTCCACGTTCCCCTCCCTACCATTCAACTGCCCATGAAAATGTTTATTTCTTCTCATCCACAATCCCCACAATATCATCATAAATACCTCCCATTCAGGTGGAAAATTTTCAAGAATCACCTGACAAAAATCATGAAAAGTGACAGCATCTTGTGTGTCATAAAAACAACCAAAACTACAACGGTCCCATACTTCTTTTGCTGCCGAGCATTTGAACATGACATGTGCTAAATTTTCAGTTGTCTCTCCACAATGAGTACAAGAAGATGTATGATTCAACCCACGAGACTGTAGGTTGTCAAGAGTAGGTAAGTAATTATTCCAGGCTCTCCACATAAATAATTTGACTTTACCGGGCACTCTCGCTTTCCACACAACACGCCAATCGTCAATCGAGTCATCAGAAATAGCATTGTGAACCATGTCTTCATCTGCTTCAAGTGCCAAGAAATAAGCAGATTTGCACGAAAAACGGCCTCCTGGATTTTTATGCCAAAACAGTACATCATTCCATGACTTGCTTACAAAACAACAAGCAATCTTACTTGCAATATCATGAGGAAAGAATGAATACAGAAGCTCATGGTTCCAATCATCACCTTCAAGATTTAATAAATCGCGAACCTGATCAACATCACAATTATTCGGTTTTGGACCCAGACTTGTGTGATCATCGACCCAAAAATCATTCCATACATTCACACTACGCCCATCACCGATATTCCATTTGCACCCTTTACGAACAATATCTTTAACCGAAAGAAAACTACGCCAAATATAGCTTGGATGGTATCCAATCTTCGCATCAAAGAAGCTCGATCTTGGAAAATAACGTGCCTTAAGAGTTCTAGCTGCCAATGTTGTTGGGGATGTGATTAAGCGCCAAACTTGCTTTGCGAGAAGTGCTTTATTGAACAGTCCCAAGTGACGGAATCCAAGGCCTCCTCGAAACTTTGATACACACATCCTTTCCCACTTACACCATCGAATTGGCTTTTCTTTAACCCCGTCCCCTCACCAATATAAGTTAAGAGCCTTGTGAATATCATCAATCAAGTTATCTGGAAGTAAAAAGATGTTCATAATATACATAGGCATCGCTTGCGCTACAGATTTGATAAGAACCTCTTTCCCCGCGATTGATAAAGTTTTCTCCTTCCATCCACCAAGTTTCTTTTTTATTTTATCCAGAATAGCTTGAAAAACCACCTTCTTAGATCTTGAGTGAAGTATCTTTTAGTATTAACGTTGTTATATAATTATTCTGCATAAAACCTTATGTACCACCATAAGAGCATTAGGTACGGTTGGAGCCATGGCTCCAAGCCGTGGGAGTTTTTTGCTGCTACGTCAGCAAAAAGCTCTACGGCACTAGAAATCCCACGGCACCACATTTCAGGGGTATCCGTTGGCACCAGAATTTCTGGTGCCGTCGGCCATTTTTTTTTATTTTTTATTTTTTTTCATTTACTTAAATTAAAATATACACAATATAAACTTAAATAAACTTCATTAATATTAAAAACACACATTACATATTAAAAAAACACACGATACATTTTTAAAAATTGCATAAAATTAAAAACCTAATACATAAATAAAAGCTTAATTTTGGTTGTCGGGACGGGACCACATCTTCCTCGACCTCCTTTTCTTTGTTGCTTTTCTTATTCTTCGGCTTTGATTTTGGCTTCTTCTCCATCGTCTTTGCCCTCGATTTTTTTGAGGTCGGTGTCGGAATAATTTCTTCACTTGAAACCAATTTTTCTTCGTCATCTTCTTCGTCTACTAGATGAAACGAAGCATGGTCCGAATTCGGTTGTGAAGGGATGCCCTGGGTTGTTTGTTGAGTTTGTGTAAATTGATATTGGTTTTGTTGTTGTTGTTGTAATTTTCATTGGCTAAACAATGCTAAATCTTCGGGATTCATAAATGAGGTTTGGAAGGTGGGAAAGTAACCCGGATTCGAAGACGATCCCGGATTGTTACCGGGGTTCGAAGACGAACCCGACATTTGGTTTGTCGGATCGTTTAACATGTTGTTGATCCATGGTTGATTTGGATTCATTTTGGATGAGAATAGTTATGAGAAGTTGAGATTTAATATATTGGAAGTGTGCATAAAGTTTGAAAAAAAATGGGGTATTTATAAGGTTTTTTTTTAGAATTAAATTGGTTTAGTTGAGTATTTTTTTGAAAAAAACGGCTATATAGCCGTTATATATTCAAACGGCACTTTTTTTTTGCCCCTCAAACCAGCACAAAAAAAAAAAAAAAAAAAAAAAAGGCGACGGCGCTGAGCCGTGGCTGCGGCGCGAGCACCGACGGCGCCACCACCGGTATGGTGCGCCGTCGGATTTTTTGAGCTGGTGGTGATGGCGCGAGCCATGGCTCACCCGTACCCCATGCTCTAAGACCTTAAACTTGCTTATCATTATCCAACATTTAAAATTGACCAAATTAAATATTACAGATTGGCTACGCCCGCGCCAGATACCAAAAAAAATTAAAGAAATATACCGAAAATAAATTAAAACTTAAAGTGGATCTATTGCAACACACAACAGCCTAATTGCTCGTTTAATGCTATTAAGTAATGAGTAATTTGTATCTAATGAATTTTAAAGTTTGGTTTTAGAAATTATTAAATATAGCAAGTTGTGAAAACTTAAAATGTTTAAGAATTTCAAAGTCCTAAATACATGTGACAACCGGTAACTTTTGGGATTATTTAAAGGATTTTTCTAACTTGTGCCCTAGGGGCACAAGTTAAGCACACTAAAAGACAGCGGGGTCCCACAGAAAATGACATAGTGATCCACAGAAAAGTACAGTTTTGTGGATCACTATGTCCTTTTCTGTGGGACCCCGCTATCTTTTAGTGTGTTTAACTTGTGCCCCTAGGGCACAAGTTAGACAAACCCTTATTTGAATATTGCGTTATGTATAAACATAATATTTAAAGACTGTGGAAAACTAGAAGGGGGGTTGAATAGTTTACCGCTTTTTCGATTCTTATTTTCTTAAATAATCTTTGAGAACTTGACATTTGGTTAAAGATATGAACACAACTTAATATCTTTGATTGTTTGAAAAGACTTTACATGTAGATAACAATTCTAACTTAACTTGTTTCATACTTTGAAAAGTTTTACTTGTAATGATCCTAACTTTGCTTGTTTAGTTCTTTGAAAAGCTTTACTTATGTTGAAAGATATAAGAACAATATTACTTGTTTTGGTTCTTTGAAAAGCTTTATATGTGATCAACAATTCTAACTAAACAACAACATATAATAAGCAAAGATAGAGAAAGAAACAATCAAACCACAACACGATAGTTTATCGTGGTTCGGCTACAAGGACTCTTTTTCCTTGCCCTACATCCACGCCCCGAGTTTCCAACTCGAGAGTTATAAACACTAATCAACAAGCTCCTTTCACCGGCGGAGAAAACCTTACACCTCGCTTATACTTTTACCGACACAAAGCTAGATGTCGAGTTCTTTTACAAGGGTATAACCACTCCCATTCGTCGCTTACACTTTTACCGACACAAAGCTAGATGTCGAGTTCTTTACCAAGGGTACAACCACTCCCGTTAGTTCTTTTACTAGGGTACAACAACTCCCAACACACTACGTATTTTGAGGCCTAAAATACTAACCTATAACTTCTACATACATGACACACATGAAGTATAAACTACCAAAGCTTATACATGACCAAGCTACCAAGACTTGCAACTTTAGAGTTGAAGCTTGTAACTTCTTGAATGATCTTGTGAAGTCCCTTGCTACATAAGAGAATCACAAATCAAAAGGTTACTGAGTTAGTTGAGAGAGTGTGTGAATATATTTCCTAAAAGTGTTACACAAAACAAACAAATGGTTTGGTATTTATAGCAAACTATTCTGCAGTCTGGCGGATCAGGCGGAACCCTCAGATGGGTTCCGCCCGTGTACCCCCAGGGTACCGCCGGGTCTGCAGTAGGTTTTTGCAATAACTTCCCAAACCAAACAATGTCTTGTCTCATAACTTCTAGCAACCAAACAATGTCACATCACTTAAAGTAAGTCAAACATGATACTTGCAATCAACATGAAAGCAAGTCAAACACATAACTTGCCATAAATACATAATGACAAAACTTGCCATAAATGTGATGTGACTATTTCTAATTTAAGAAATAAAACCAATGTTTAGTTTAAAAAGAAATGTAAACATTAGTTAAACAAGACTTAAACACTCAAAGTGATAATTTACTTTTAGCTAAAGTTCATACTTTGTTATTAACAAAACTTAGCAAAGATCGTAAAATATAAATAACGTTTTTAGGCGATATTTGTATTAACAATCTCCCCCTTTTTGTTGATGACAAAACATAAACTTTATTTAAAAGTAAGTCATAAGATTTAGTGTTAAGTCTTAAAAAGTTAGTAATGAAACTTGTTTTTGCAAAGAGTTAGCTACGCGGAAGTTTAAAGTAATAGAGCAAGTTTCATATAAATTCTCCCCCTTTTTGTCGAAACAAAAAGAAGAGTAGCGAAGCGGAATTATAGGCATGCTCCCCCTTGGTTGATACTCCCCCTAAATGGAGTGCCAAGAGAGGAAACATGGATTTTGAACCTACAAAAGAAAAGTTAGTTTCCGCACAAGATAAGTCATGAAAGCATTTCATGTTTAAAAACACAACTAAGAGTTGTGAAGCGGAATAAAGCAAGACTCATGCTCCCCCTTGAATGTTACTCCCCTAAATGGAGTTTCAAGGAAGGAAGACATGGATAATGAACCTACAAAAAAAAGTTAGTTTCTAAAGCACAAGGTTTATGTATGTTACCATACCAAGATATAGTTCACTCATCATACCTAAATGGTCATCAAACAATTTAAACCTTGTAGTGGAATGACATTCATTAAATTGTAAAATTTAGACTTCTTAAAAAGTCAAAGACAAGAAATTTTGGTTACACTATCCTACCTCTAGAAATAAAGAAAAAGCTACAAATAAGCTACGACCATAAAAAGCTACAAAGAAATCATCATTTTCCTTTGTGAGAAACATTTTCTAAAAACAAGGCTAAGGTTGTTTAAGGAAGAAAATGTGGGTTGTGGTTGTAGCGGACTTTATTTTGAAGGTTGAGAGGGTGACACGGGTTTTGGTTTGTTGGTTTAAATGGGAAACATTTTCCAAAAGAAACGGTTTTGTTTCATTTTGGAGACTCTAAACTTGAGACGTTCCACAATGTGGTTTAGGATAAACCTCATTTTATTGGATAGGGTGAAACAACAATGGTTTTGGGTGATGATACTCTTGTTGTGGTGGTTGGTTGTGGTCGAAAGACTCATTTTGGTTTAGCAATGACCTTGGTTATTCATTTGTGAAAGGTGGTGGTTGTTGTTGGTCTTGGTGGAAGATCATTGAGATGCTTTTATTTTCTTATACGAAGAAAATAGAGATTCAAAGTGTTGGAAAGGTTCTTGTGGTGGTGGTAGTTATTGTTGTTGTGGTGGTTGTTGTTTGAACAAAATGGTGTAGGCTTGGTTATTTGTAAATGGTTACCATGAAGGTTTTTGTGAATGGGGTGAAACACAAATGATTGTAGGTGTGTATGACCTTGATCATTTGGAAAAATTGAGGATTTAGCATAAAGGTAGGCCAAACTCTCAAGCAATGACGGTGGATGAGGTGCATCATCCAATGACTCGTTTGGTTGAAATATTGGTTGTTGATGGGTTTCCATTTCGGCAATGGTGTCAAAGAGTGACAATGATGGAGGGCTTGATGGTTTAGGTTATAGGTTTTTAAAAGTTTCCAATAGTGGATGTGGTGATGTTGGTGGTGTATGGAAAAGTTCCATTGGTGTAAGTGTTGAAGTAGCAAGATTAAGCAAATCTTGAATAGTGATCACATTGGTATTGAAATGTGTTGAGGATGGTGTTGAGGTAGTGCGGTTAAGGAAATCTTGGATAGGTAAAGAAATGTTAAGCGAAGCATCACTTGAAGATGATGAGCTTGACTTGATGGTTTTGTTGAAGCAACAAGGTTTGACACTAATCCTAGTGGTTTTTTTTTTAGAAGGATTTTGATGGTTATGGTGTGATTTGAATTGTTGCAAAACTTTCAAATTTATAAGGTTGAAAAGGTGTTGAAATGGGTGTTTGGATTTGATGTTCTACCATTCAAAGAATGAGGTTTCAAATGATTTTCATGACCATGTCACATCATTTGATGTTAATTCAATGGAATAGGATGGAGTGAAAGATCAACATATGCACACAATGCTTTGTGATCATGGGATGTGATTTGGTTGAAAATGTTTCAATGGTTTGAAGGATCCTTTAAAAGGGTTCCTTGGGTTAGTTATGTTTGAATTTGAATTTTTGGAGGGAAGTGGCTTCCTAATTGTTTTAGTAAGTGAGAGTTGTTCTAATATGGTTATTTGAGTTAATGGAAGATGTTTCTCACTTAGGATAATGGTTTGACACTTTACAAGTTATGAACTTAAGAAAAATGACAAAAATTTTCTGCAGGTGACTGGCGGAACCTTCAGAATACACAGGCGGAACCCTGATTTGGGATCTGCCTGGTCCGTTGGGCCAATTCTGGATTTACCCAGAAAATACACCGGCGGAACCCAATTTTGGGTACCGCCAGATCCGCCAGTGCTGCAAAAAGTGGCAGTCCGCGTTTTTGACCCGCGAAACGATTTTCAAAATTTTCGAAAACTCTTGGAAATGAAAATTTATTATATGACTGATTAGGAAACGCAAAGATTAGACATATAGACATTCATCTCTTAGGACTTTGACCGGGGGCTAACGAATTTCACTATACTTAGTGAAATTATCATAAACTTGAAGATTTGACAACATGCCAAATGTTGTCTTCCTGCGTCATTGTTAGTTCCTACAGGTTCCAAATAGTACCAAATATCCTGCTAACTCACAAATACATAACACGTAATGTTTAAATGACCAAATCGTTCAAATAGCACCTAGTGCCAAACATTCCTACACACCCGCTCTCATAGACGGTCAATCTTCTTCTTGAGCATTTCAAGAAATCTCTCGATGTTTTTGAACATCCCCTTTGTTTGCTTGAACTCCGCCGACTCATTTGGAATATCCGAAAGTTGGAAAATATATTTTAGAGGTGGGAGCCTAGAGTTGGGCAAAGCCTAGAGTTGGAAAATGTTTTCCTTGGGATTTGTAGACTCTCCTATCACTTAGTGGGACAAATGTGTGTGGAATGATAGAGTAGTCTAGGTGAAGACCTCTAGGAGTTGATGGAATGGGAGAGATGAACCCAAAGAGACGGGTCAAGAGCATTCCATACGGCTTAGCCGTTGTGCCTTGCACGGGAATGTCGGCAACTTCTTGTTGGAGTGGATGCAAATACTATGGTTTGGAACACCTAGGGTTTGAGCAACTTCTTCGAGAGAGAAGGAGTCTTGATGACTACTAGCAATGAAGTTAATAGACATGCGACCGTACTCATCCTTGGAGAGGGTGACGGATGCATATAATTCTAAAATGAACCTAGAACAAATAGGCTCGTCGATTTCTAAGAGATACTCAAAGTTGATTGTGGCAAATTCCGTGTATAGGTTTGTACCTTCTAAGAAGGATGGATCAATGGTTCTACCCTTAGGGACATATCGTTTTTCTAAGGCTTTGAAGACAACGATTTGAGTTTGAGTGAGACCTTTGGTTTTGTGGTGTTTGGGTAGGTACTTGATGGTGTCCTTGTGGTCGTAGTGAGTTAGAGGAGGCATGATGATTCCTAGAAAATCAAAATTTCTCATTTTAGTCTAAGTAAACGACTATTGTAATGTGTATGTTCTAGTGTGTGCCTATAAGAAAACAATGTGGAGGTGCGGTTAACTTGACTCATTTTGATGCTTAAACACGTTTTATAATGCAAGTGATGTTTTAATGACGTTTTTCATTTGTTTTAACAATGTGGTGAACGGTGGTAAAGTATGGTTGACGATTGAGAGTGGATATGTGAAATGAGGTGGTGATTGCTTGACAACACTTAAAGCTTGGATATCTTCTTTGTGTTCTTCACTTGCTAGAAAGTGGAAGAGACGCATTTCATAATGAAATTCACTTGACTTTTGACGACATAGACAAATATGTTAATGAGAGTATGGATATGACAATTGCCCTTTGTTTCAAAGAGTGACACAAAGGTGAACATAGGTTTATGTATCATGAAAGGTGGTTTAATCTTAATAGGTTAGGTTATAGTGGGGATGACACACTTGTTTGGTTACATTGTGGAATCTTCTTGTGAAGATGACTAGGTGGAGTTATTGGTGAAGATGATATTGACTCTTGGTTTCTTTGAGGACATGGAAATGGTGGATGACTCGATATTGTTAGGACAAAGGATAACTCGGTTTCTCATTTCACATTGCTTGTTTAAGGTTTGGGTGATGAAAGGTTATGAGGAAGATGATTGAGGTTTTGCTCATTTTGTGAATCTTATGGACTGATGGTAAGTTGGAGTTGTGAGTAAAGAGGTGTTTGGTTTTGAACTTAAATAAAACATTCTGTGGCTTTGGCGGACCAGGCGGAACCAAAAAGTGGGTTCCGCCCGTATGGTCTGAGGGTGCCGTGGGATCTGCAGGAAAAACTCAAAAGGAATTGTCTTGATTTTTGTGGTTTTATCCTAATGTTCAAAACTAAGGTTTTAGGTCTTATGAGTCCTTGACTAAGCCTAGGGATGATGAATGCTTCTCATTCAAGAGGTTTTGTGAAAACGTTGATAGAATGGTTAACGTATAAGACTTTCTTAGTTAAGATGTTCCTCAATGAACATTTTTACCAAGACGATGATGATGGATCACAATATGTCAATTAAGAACATAATGGATTGAATTGTTGCTGAAGTCGATGCTTCCTTTGTTGAAGGGATAATAACGTTGATGAGATGAATTTCGTTGTTGACGCGAATTTTCTTGTTCAAGCGGAGCTTGTTGATGTGTTTCTCCATCCGATACTAATTTGAGAATCTCACGCATTTTGGAGAATCATTGGGTAAGATGTATCCAACTAGGTTTCTATTTGGCATACACTATGGTTTCTATTCCCGTTCTTTTGGGAGACCATAATCCTAGTTGTGTAGTACCTTATGATGTATCCAACTAGGCCCAACTAACGAGTTGTTTTAGGATCTTCGTTAACACGAGCACATAGACAAAAGCTAAACATAATGTTGAATCTAAATGTTATGTGAACAAGTAGTCTTCCAAACATTTCTCTACGTTTAGTTTTACCTACGGATTTACTAATCTCATTCTTGATAAGTTATCAATAACTTAACCATTGAGAACAAGAGAGCAACTAGGAATGTCTTTAAGTTAAAATCCCTTGCTTTTGTGGCTTGCTTTTATTATCAAAAAGTCTTTAAAATATTGACACTATACTCACTTGATTACTATGAAATATCAATTTCGTTTCACTAGTTGTTTTATTCTAGATTCCAAAAATTGTTTTTGTTGAATTTGTTTAGACACAACTAATGACCAATAAATCAAGTTTTATAACTTATGTCAATTTTACTTGATTCAATGTTTAGCTCAATGTGAGAAGATGTTGTTTTGTACTTTTACTCCATGCTTGTCTTATCATCATTGGACTTTCGACTAAGTTATCATCTACCAAAGATGATATCATAGAAGGAGGAGATCACTCGTTAAATGTCATATTCAACGACTCCTCGACTCTTTGGGTTTTCTTACTTAAGACACTATGAACTCTATTTATTTTTAAAAAGTCCAAGAGGTACAACATCATTAGACTATGTGTCACATTTGATGTGTAAATCCTAGATGTTTGAAAACTCATTTTCTTTCACACATCCTAATATATGCTAATGTGATTTATTTCACCTTGTGTGTTTTGTGTGAGATTATCATAAAGAAGTGATTGAAGAAAAACACAATTAAGGACTCAAAGTATGGTGTTTGAGAAAATTGTTTAACAAGGGTTTGTTTTGCAAGCATCACAAAAGTGTTAGACATTTTAACACTTAGGAAATTCTTAGTTAGCTCACTTGTAAGCAAGAGTTGAGTGAGACATACTCAAGAGTTTTTCGTGTTAATCTCTTGATGGTTAAATAACCAAAACACCTTATATCTCCTACTAGTACTAAAGACTAAATTCCTCGTTGCATAGAATCTAATCTTAGTTATTTACAAATAGCAGGTAGACACTCTAGAGTATTACAAATAACACATATTTGATCACATAATACTAGAGACAAGATATAACCAAAGTCAAGTTTAAGTAATGCGTACCTTTTAAATTGCATAGAGATGCTATCAAGCGGATAAGCATTAAGCGTAAAAACTTGGTTTGACGACATGCTTTGAAACTCAATAACTCATGTATCCAAGAAGGTTAGATAATCATATAAAAACATAGAGTATGATAATCTTAATTCTTTTATCATGAGTTTCTATAATAGATAGAATTATCTCTAAATCTCTCTTCTAGGTTAGACACATTTTACTTGCTTTGTTTTATTAGTTAATGGTGCTTTTGAGTTAAATCCTAATCCGGTTTTATCTTTAAACAACCTTTGACTCCTCAACAATCTTTCAAGAGATTTTGAGCTTTCATCAAATTTAACTAATAATTTTTCCTTTCTCATTTTGCATTTTAATCTCATGTTTGTAATCTAGACATAATTTACATTCAAGATTAATTTCAACATTACTCTTAATTTAAGACATTTTATCTTCTACTAAGATTTCCTTTTCAAAGATATTCTTAAGAGATTTTGAAGAATCATTCTTGAAGATAGCTTTTAGTTCCATGTTGCACAAATGTTTAGACTCATTTTCTAGTTTAGAAAACTCTAGGATAAATTAATCAAAGCAAAAGAGTTTGGTTTCAAAGTGTACCTTGCTTGATGTTTTATCTAGTATAGAATCACAAACCGGATGATTGACTTCATCTTCATCCGAGTTATTCCATGAATCGCAAGCAAGACTACTACGAGCTTGACACGAGTAATCACCTTAACTAATACCTTGCTTGTTGTATCAATACGTTGACAATAAACTACCGGATCATTGTCTTCGTCAATATCCATTACATTCCAAGATACGCAAGCAGGTTCATCAAAACACACGTACTCATCTTCACTTGTACCTTCATTTAAAACATTTAAACTAGTAGCACATGTATTAACTTCTACTAAGTGTCTATCAATTAGTTTTTCTACAACTTCTAATTCATATGTAAGATCAAATTGATCATCTTTGACTTGACATATTCCTTGATGAAAGTTTACCATATTTTTCAAACATCATTAGCCTTTTGACAAAAATACATTCTTTCATATTTTGTACTAAAGCTTTGTAAAGCATTGTTTTAGCTTTAGTATTTTTATCAAGTTTAAGATAGTTATCTTGGTTTTCAAAAACTTGTTTTCTTTGGTTTGAAATTACCAAAAGAAATAATATGCCAAAGATCTTGATCAATTGATTTCACATAGTTTTCAAAATTACTTTTCCATTCAAGTAAGTTTTCTTTTTCAAATAGCGGTTGGTTTTGAATAGGTTGCCCTTCTTTGAGATTTTCAAAATCCATGGATCGATCCAAGTTTTAAAATACATTCTATTTTAAAGATCTTGAGTAACGTAGCTCCTGATGCCAATTGTGGAAAACTAGAAGGGGGGTTGAATAGTTTACCGCTTTTTCGATTCTTATTTTCTTAAATAATCTTTGAGAACTTGACATTTGGTTAAAGATATGAACACAACTTAATATGTTTGATTGTTTGAAAAGACTTTACATGTAGATAACAATTCTAACTTAACTTGTTTCATACTTTGAAAAGCTTTACTTGTAATGATCCTAACTTTGCTTGTTTAGTTCTTTGAAAAGCTTTACTTATGTTGAAAGATATAAGAACAATATTACTTGTTTTGGTTCTTTGAAAAGCTTTATATGTGATCAACAATTCTAACTAAACAACAACATATAATAAGCAAAGATAGAGAAAGAAACAATCAAACCACAACACGATAGTTTATCGTGGTTCGGCTACAAGGACTCTTTTTCCTTGCCCTACATCCACGCCCCGAGTTTCCAACTCGAGAGTTATAAACACTAATCAACAAGCTCCTTTCACCGGCGGAGAAAACCTTACACCTCGCTTATACTTTTACCGACACAAAGCTAGATGTCGAGTTCTTTTACAAGGGTATAACCACTCCCATTCGTCGCTTACACTTTTACCGACACAAAGCTAGATGTCGAGTTCTTTACCAAGGGTACAACCACTCCCGTTAGTTCTTTTACTAGGGTACAACAACTCCCAACACACTACGTATTTTGAGGCCTAAAATACTAACCTATAACTTCTACATACATGACACACATGAAGTATAAACTACCAAAGCTTATACATGACCAAGCTACCAAGACTTGCAACTTTAGAGTTGAAGCTTGTAACTTCTTGAATGATCTTGTGAAGTCCCTTGCTACATAAGAGAATCACAAATCAAAAGGTTACTGAGTTAGTTGAGAGAGTGTGTGAATATATTTCCTAAAAGTGTTACACAAAACAAACAAATGGTTTGGTATTTATAGCAAACTATTCTGCAGTCTGGCGGATCAGGCGGAACCCTCAGATGGGTTCCGCCCGTGTACCCCCAGGGTACCGCCGGGTCTGCAGTAGGTTTTTGCAATAACTTCCCAAACCAAACAATGTCTTGTCTCATAACTTCTAGCAACCAAACAATGTCACATCACTTAAAGTAAGTCAAACATGATACTTGCAATCAACATGAAAGCAAGTCAAACACATAACTTGCCATAAATACATAATGACAAAACTTGCCATAAATGTGATGTGACTATTTCTAATTTAAGAAATAAAACCAATGTTTAGTTTAAAAGGAAATGTAAACATTAGTTAAACAAGACTTAAACACTCAAAGTGATAATTTACTTTTAGCTAAAGTTCATACTTTGTTATTAACAAAACTTAGCAAAGATCGTAAAATATAAATAACGTTTTTAGGCGATATTTGTATTAACAAAGACCCCATAAACCAATTTGTGAACCTGTATACGTCGTCCACGCGCGTGAATCTCCACCACACACGCCACCACCGCCACCTTTTGTCTCATTTTCTTGTCCTGGTAAGCGTGAGAATAGATCTAAAGGTAAAGTTAACAACCACACCGAATCAAAACCTTGTATGACTTGGTTTGCGCTTATTGAGTAACATACGGGCTTATTTGGTTCTTGTTTGGATTTGGTCTGCGAGTTAACCGTGACCCACGAGTGAGTTTTTGTTGATTTTAGGATTAGTTAGGATTTAGGTGTGAGATTAGGTCTGTTTGGGTTTTTTGTGCACGACATGGTCCAAAGCCGAGACCCGAGGTCTCGGCGAGGTGAGTTTTATTTGATCCAATTGGCTACATGATGTTTGTGGTTTGGATTTGACCTTGAACTCGAGCCGTAGGACTAGTTTCGGCCAAGAGATAATATTGTGATGTTATGATTTGGACTTGGTTTGATTGTTGTGATGTTTCGGCCATATCGTGAGTTAGCCGAGACCCCATGGTCTCGGTGTGGCCTCGATAACTTAAAGTGGAATTATGACCAGTAACTTGGATAATAATTGACATGTTTACTTTTGACCTGAGGGATTGATATAGAAATGTGACTCGAAACGGAAATATAACTCATGACATAATGGACGTGATGAAAACTAGAAGAAAAAGAAATAATAAAACATTTAGTAGAAATAATAATTTGCAAACCTAGATTTTTAATTGTTTTGTAAATAGCAAAAATGGAATTTAGAGTGTAATTATTTGATTTTGGAATGAAAACAGAAAAGCATGAGGGTTATTAGACGTTTCGAGGCACATTTATCCTATGATACTATATTCGCATTGTTAGGATGATTTGGGATCGAGGTTATGATTGTTTGACCAGAGTATCATGTTTTTTTGACTATGACTCGCAAAATAAAACGACCCGTGGTTTTTGTTGAATATAAAGGGATAACCCGTTAAAGAGTGTCCTTGGCTTGTTAAAAACAACATAAAGTTTATGGAATTTTTGGGTTAATAAATACAAGTGATTAATTGATTTTTGATAAATAGCCACTTAAGTTGTGGAAATACAAAATAAAATTCGTAGGTGACTTTTGGATGACTAGAAACAAAAGGGGTTGTTTATTTTTTTCGAGACTTATACCCGTTTAGTTTATCATTTTGGGTTTTCCGCGGCTTATGTTGATTTTATATTTGTGAGATTTATTGTTTGGACATCGATTGATAGTTTCGAAATTTCTTTGGGATTTTAACAGTTGGATTTGGGATTATACACTTGTGATACGGACTGTATATTGAGTGTAACTTGGACAAATTGGACATACTGTTAGATTATGGACATTATTTTAGTAGTTGTATGTTAGGATCGAACTCGAGATCGTGGGATTGCACACTTTACGTATGAAGAGTAAAAGAATAATTATTTATAAATGCTATATATAATTACTAATAAACACAAAACTAGTAACGACCGTTAGTATTTAACGGAGAATGGCTAACGACCGTTAGACGAAGATTAGGAAAGTAATACTTGTGAATAATTGGAAAGTCAAGAATGTTCTAGAAGGAGTTCCACCTCCTTTGTGCCTTGGACTCCAAGTTATCTCAAGTATATAAACACCTCATGGGATATTGTTTTCTCATAACTTGTACACACATAATAGGTGTTTTCTTTCTCTCATCTTGTCCTCAAAATCGATCCATCTTTATTACCCACAAGGGTTTTGATTTTTATAAAGTTAAAAGGTTTTGTGTTTAATTTACTTGCATAAACTTTTACTTAAATTAGTACGTGTGTACAAGAACACGATTCAAACACACTATTGTTTGATTCTTGGATTGTATTACAAAAGAGGTAAGGGGTAATTCTTATAATCCACATAAACCCTAATTAGGGTTCATAAGTTGAAGATTGCATATTGATTCTTGTTCGGGCTAGAATTACAAAGGTATGTTTACTATTTATTATTGATTAATTGATTACATGTTATATGATCTTGTTATAATGCTTCCGCTATGCTCTCTTGATGTGTTTGATTTATTTTATATGATTGTCATGATATCATAATTCCAACAGTGGCATCTAGAGCCGTTATAATGTGTAATTAATTATCGAAACGCATAAAAATTAATTTTTGATTCGTTTTATTACATGTTTTTTAGGGTTTTTCGATTCCTAACCCTAATTTTTTTATTAGGTTGATTGACCTATTAGGGTTTTGTTTTTGAATTTTTAATATGATTAGAAACCCTAGGTTGTCATGTAATTGGTTATGCGTTTTAGTAAACGATCTTGGTGCAATATGTTAATTGTTAAGCATAATCCATGAAAAGTGCATGTTTGCATGAATTTTATTTTGTGAAAATTTAAATGGTTTAAATTGGATATATGAATTAATTGTTAAGTTATATCGAAACATGTAAATTTATTAATATATGTCGAATTGAAGAAGACTCCAATATTAAGTAATCAATTATGTGCTATGTGGTATTTGTTTAGTTTTGGCTTACACAATCAATTTATCGATGTATGTGGCTCTTTTTCCTTTGAAGAAGAAAGCCTTAATTGAATAAATGCATAATACACCTAGACTTGATTATTAATAGGACTATTGAATAAGATTTGCATGTGGCTACAAGTTTTATACATATTTAATTGTTATGTTATGTATATGTTTATTTGGTTGTTTTATTTTTTATTATATATTAGTTGTTTTGTTTATTATTATGTTAGACATGTTTATAAACGAAAAGGGTAATTTTGAATAGAAAAATAATATGGACTAAATAAATGGCGAAATTGTTTTGGTTTTAAGAGTTTAAATTTCAAATGATTGGTTGATTGATGTTTTTGTACGTAATGGTTAACTAGGCCCGACCGAAGTTTACACACTACAAGATGGGTATAAGGTTGGTTTTGCATTAAATTGTGGCCTTAGATCGACAACATTCTGTCTTAACGCTCGTTTGTGTGTAAATTAGACTTACCGAACAACCATTACATGTACACTGTCATCTTAAGGGTGAATTGACCACAATTTCACAATGATTATCCGAAACACTAAGCCTTAGGGCTTATGCAAAAGTACGATATAAGTGGATGATAATTGTTGGTAATTCTTTAATTGGTGAACCCGATACCTCAATCAAAACTTTGTTATTTCTTAGTAAATTGGTAATAAAAATGTTTTATAAAACCAATGTTATCAAGTTGTATGCATGCTTCTTCATACATTATTTTGATTATACGTCAAAATTTAATACCCTTATAAAATTAAGTCGAATGCCATCTAATTAAGAACACTTGAAGTTGTAATTTACGTCATGTGATAACTTGGGGAGATTGCAATGGAGAGGCAAATTTCATAAATTCATTGCTAGCAGATCAACTGATGTGACGGATTTATGAGTTTTCAGTTTTTAAGTTAGACGACTTAAATTAAGTAGGAAGTGAGATCTTGGACTCAAGGCATTAAGATGGGGATCAAACATGCTTACATTACAAAAGTTTTGTGATTGTAAATCCCATAAATCTAGGAATTGCAATATGATATTGGCAATTATTGTTCGACAATTACCTTGTTGAATACTATCATTACTAGCAGATCAACTGATGTAATGGTACTATGTCAATTTGGATCCTAGCTTTAAGAAAATACTATGGTTTATATGAATATTTACCAATGGGTATTTTATTTTCTTAAAGATCTAATTATCGAAAATATTGGAATTGAATTTTGTAATTCGTTTTAATGTATTAATGCAACGTTCAAACCGTAAACTCACTTTGGACTTTGGTAAATTGATCTAGTTCTGTTTTCAAACAAATGTTTGATTAAGAAATATTTACTTAAAAGATAAAAGAAGTCTCCTTTCTATGAAGGAAGAGTGAGAAAGGATAATATGAATATTAGATATGTCTAAATTCTAATATAACTCATAGCAATTTTTTAATGGTTAAGAAAATTGCATACATTTTTCATAGGGATTTTATCATCCTCATTCGGTGATTAAATTCTTAGTAACAAATATGATATTTGGTTAACAGAAAATTATGTATGACATTTTATGAGTTATTATAAATTAGAAACTAGACTAATTACCGCAAAATAGTAAAAGACAAACTAGTTTATTCATCTAGTTGTTTTGGCTATTTAAAAGGTGCTACATACATTGAAGGATGGTAGACCTATTAAGAAAGAAATTGCATGCCCAATTTTTCAAGTTAACAGCATTTGGTGGATAGTCCATCATTTACGTAGTAGAATACACTCTTTAATGCATAAGTAATTGTTACGTATGGACATTCAAAGGTGTAGGAAAGTTAAAAACACACTATTTCTTTCACTGGATATGAAACATTTTAAATGTTGTCAAATTCAGTGGGAGTATTGTGTACTTATTACTGAATAAGGAATTATTGTAATGATCTTTCATTCAGTAGGAGTTACAAGCTTTGACACCTTGGTAGTTAAAGATTATTACTTTCCAAATGTAGACACTCATACTTTTAAGGATAGTCTTGTACGTTTCCTTACTAGACATTGTTGTTCTACATCTACTTGTTATGCTAAAATCTATGACACAATCATATTGATCACATAAACAAATGCATGGCGTGTTGTTTATCAACTATATGAGGTTGTTCCATGCACAAGTGGGAGAAATATTATCTTTAATGTGTGCAAGAAACAACTCATAAAGATATGATGGATTCTCTTGACTGCAAGTTAAGAGAATAAAGTTCTAATATGAATTATACTAATCTAATTCAAGAAACAATTGGTGTTACAATTTATGTTATGTGAGAGCTTAACTAGATTGCAACAACAAGGTGAATTTCATATTTTCATTACTAGCAGATCAACTGATGTAATTGAATTATGAGAATTTACAGTTTCTAAATTAGATACCTATTAGAACATGTGTCAATATGATATCAAGACTACTTTAATTTGTATATTTATGAATTCATGGAATGACATAAATTAATAAAGTAATCTAATGCTGCTTCAATCTGAATATTTATGTGTTCTTGGAATGACATAAATAAATGAAGAAATAATGTTATTTACATTATTGTGAAGTAATAAATTAACTTGAAATTACTATTGAAATCAAAAAATGGTGTTCATAATTACTTTAGTTAAACATGTTTATGTTTCATTGTAAAGATGTAAACATAAAGTCTTTTAATTGTTACAAGACTTATAATAAAGTAAGACGTTATCTTGTTATATTTTTTAATTAAGACATAAACATGAAGTCATTAAATTGTTGAATGACTTATAACGAATAGTGGGGTTATAACAGTTTATGTTTTCTTGTAGAGACATGGACATGAAGTGACTTTGTAAAAAGTACTTGTGTTATAAAGCATGTAATTGGCTTGAAAATATTATTATACCATTAAAATGACTTAGTTGGTAAATAGACAAGCCAATAGGAAATATGGTTATCTTAAATATTGTTAGATTGTCTTACAATATTAATAGTAATGAAATACCAAATGTTTATGGGATGTTCAATTAGGAAAATCAAACTCTTGTTATATTGTTTGATTAAAGATAACTATGACTTCTTTTGAGTAAATTACATGAATGGTCCCTGTGGTTTGACGAAAATTTCATCTGCCGTCCCTCAAACTTAAAAGTTGCATGTATGGTCCCTGTCGCTGCCAAAGAATAACATGAATGGTCCCTCAGACTAACTGTCATTAGTTTTTACGTTAGTCCATTTGCACCGTTAGTCCTTTAACGACCGTTTACAACAAACATTTGCACCCTTAGTCTTTTCTTACGTGTTTTTCTTACATTTTTTCCGTTTTCATACGTTTTCACCTAGTTTCTTACATTTTCATCCGTTTTTCTTATGTTTTGGTCCATTTTCTTACGTTTTTTCATTTTTCATACGTTTTTGTCCGTTTTCATACATTTTCGTCTGTTTTTATACGGTTTCGCCCAGTTTCTTACATTTTCATCCGTTTTTCTTACGTTTTTGTCTGTTTTTATACTTTTTGGCCCTTTTTTTTACATTTCCATCCGTTTTTATACGTTTGTCTCCGTTTTCGTCTATTTTTATACATTTTCTTACATTTTTTTTCGTTATCATATGGTTTTGTCAGTTTTTGTTGGTTTTTATACGTTTTTGTCCGTTTTTCTTATGTTTTTTCATTTTCAAAAATTTTTGTCCGTTTTTCTTACATTTTTGTCCCTTTTTTTCCGTTTTCATACGTTTTTTCCTAAATATATTTAAATTTGTTTCTCTTATATATATATATATATATATATATATATATATATATATATATATATATATATATATATATATATATATATATATATATATATTTATTTTTTTATTTTTTTATTTATTTTCTTATAATCTTTTTTTCTATATATCTTTAAATTTTATAAGAAAAAGAATTATAAGAAAACAAAAACTTATAAACCAAAATATAAGAAAAACGTATGTAAAAAGAAAAAAACATAAGAAAAACGTATAAAAATGGACAAACACGGATACAAACGTATAAAAATGGATGATAATATAAGAAAACGGGTTAAAACGTATAAAAACGGATAAAAACGTATGTAAACGGAAAAAACGTAAGAAAACAGACAAAAACGTAAGAAAAACAGATGTAAACGTAAGAAAATGGGCAAAAACGTATAAAAATGGACGAAAACGTATAAAAACAGACAAAAACGTATGAAAACTATATGAAAACTGGAAAAACGGACAAAAACGTAAGAAAAACGGATGAAAATGTAAGAAACTGGTTGAAAACGTATTAAAACGGAAAAAAACATAAGAAAAACAGACAAACACGTAAGAAAAATGGATGAAAATGGGCGAAAACGTATAAAAACACACAAAAACATATGAACGGACTAACGGTGCAAATGTTTGTTGCAAACCGTCATTAAAGGATTAACGGTGCAAATGGACTAATGGAAAAAACTAACGACAGTTAGTCTGAGGGACCATTCATGTTATTTTTTAGCAGCGACAGGGACCATACATGTAACTTTTAAGTTTGAGGGACGGTAGATGAAATTTTCGTCAAACCACAAGGACCATTCATATAATTTACTCACTTCTTTTCTTCCAAAAGTTATCAAGGTTAAAATATTGAGTATGGCTTGGACATATTTAATAAAACTCCAATCTAGAAGATTAATAAGACATTATCATATGATGGAATGTGATGAATTACATTAAGTCTTAAATTGAACTTCTAAATTTGTTTAACTGCTTATGAAGAGGTTATTAACAAAGTAAAGTCAGGAACAATCAATAAGTATTTGTAATATTCCAAAACAGAACATTGTATTGTTGTTTTATTTGCTAAGTATTTAAAGATAGTCTTTAAATTACTAAAAGCAAGTGGGAGTTTTGATATTTAAAAGATAAAATTACAATACACATAATCTTCTAAAAAATACACTAGTAAATATCATGATGAAGTTTGACATTTGAATGTTAAATCTCAACATGATAATAAAGTTTGACATTTAAATGTTAAATGTTAAATCTCAAGATGATGGAATTATCATCCATAAAATAGCAATATATCTCAGATATTTGATTAATATGCTGAGGGCTATGATTTACAGGATTATTGTAAATCTGATGATCATTATGATACATTACCAAATATGAAATTGGGTAAAGTATACATGATATGAATGATTGAGATGTTGTCCATAAAGATAATCAATTTTAGAAACTTGGTTTATCTTAATAGTTAGACTAGAAAATGAAGATGAGTTTACTCAAAGATTAGGTAACCCTTGTGGTTTAAATCTTTATATAGAAATCATATGGACAATATTGCGCATGTATTTAATGCATGTCTTATGACATGATTATTAATCACACTTAAGCAATTAACTGTGATTGAATATTCTATTATAAACACATTAAATATATATAAAGATTATGATTGTCATATTTATGAAATTGACAATGGAATATCAAAACTCTTTCTTGAGTGATTACTTGAGCGAGGACGATAAGTAATCAAAGGGAGTTTATGAATTCAAATAAATCTTTGGAAGTGTACAAAGTACAATAATCCATGGATGGATAAATGCATGCATCTAGAAGATTACTCTTATGTTTAATTATTAAATCCATGTCTTGATTTATAATTAAAATAATATAATTTCTAAGAATTCCTAAAAGCTAGTGGGAGTATTATGTTTAACTTCTTAAATCATATATGTTGTAGAACATATAAAAAGTAACATTCCATATAAGTTAAAAGTTAAGTATTAGTTTAGAATGAAACTTTACTTGTAAGATTTAGGAAATAAGACATACAACCTTGGAATGAATGTTTATTGTTGAAACATGTGCGGTAAATAAATCTAATATAACATGATATATCATTTAGAAAGTCTTAATGTATATGTATAACATGAATAAAATCTAAGTATGACTCAAAGATTTTTCATGAACATCATGTTTTGTTGTATCATGCTTAATTACAAGATGATATGGCAATATTAATATCTAATTAAAAGTTATTAGATAACTTGTGTAATATTCTAAAAAGAATATTTTTGATTATAGAATCACATCCTAAATCTGGAACAACTTTCAAATTCTATAGATGAACAATTTTTCAATTGTTGTGAAAATTGTCATAACCAACAAACTTGAAAGTTTGAAGGGCATCAAACATTACACAATAGATATTAATGTTTACGCGAAGTTTTAATAGAATATTGTTGTTGCATACAATAAGGCTAATGAAATTGAGATGACACTCAATACTAGTCATGGTAAGAATTTCATCCTTGGCTATTACTAGTTATGCTTACTAAAAGCATAGTTGCATTATACATTAAGGGAATAAGAATACTTTAAACTTTAAAATGTTTGGAAGTTTGATTATCATAAATTGGTGGTTACGGATGTCACACATTTTATGAAATGTTATATGGCATTATTTAAATAGTTGAGTACGCACATATAAGAACTTCACTAGTTGAATTCTTAAATATAGTATTCTTAAAATTCCGATAGATCAAAGTTGGATGATTTATGTTTTGTCAACAAGTATGAATGTCATTAATTGAGATATAATTCATCAACAAGAGTTATCGTGCATTGATCTATTTAGTATTTGGATAAAGGATGTTAAACAATTATTATAAATTTAAATACATTGTATGTTTAATTTATAATATATTGTATCCTATATTTGTATGTTTAATCCATGAATAAATGTTATTCTAAATTGTCCGTTGTCAGTTAATAATATGAGAATATTATTAAATCAAGACAAATCTGAAGGTTGGTATAATATACTTAAAGTATATTGATGCGTAGTCATGCCATTTCAGATGATATTCAATAATACCGAATATAGGACTTATCCCAACAACATGATGTTACTTTATGGATTTTGTTATTAAGTAAATCATGAGAAGTTATCCTCAGACTTGAGATGCAAGATAAGTGTCATGAATGTAGTACATTTTTGTAGAACAACTTAACGCTATACGTAACTGGTAGTCATAAGGGTTGTTTTCGGAAGTGTTACAAAGTTTGTGGGTTTTGCTTGTAGTCAAGATAGAATTTGTTCCTTCAAATTTATTTTTGGAGTTTAATACTGCTGGGCCCCTCGTAGGGTTGGTAAGATGCATGTGCGGCCGCACCCAAGATCTCCCCTGAATATGTTCAGAAGATTTGGTAATCTTGATCAATTATAAACAACGAGAAACAGAATGGTTAATTAAGGAATGACTTTAATCCATATCCTTATTAACGTGGTATTATAAACAAAAGGATAATAATAATGAGAAACCATTAAAAGGTTTTTCCAGGAGCCTTACTCGAGATCGTACTAGAGGCATCGACGTGTTGCAAGACGCTAACCGATGTGATTACACTATTAAAATATGTCCAAGTGGGAGCTGTTAGATTATGGACATTATTTTAGTAGTTGTATGTTAGGATCGAACTCGAGATCGTGGGATTGCACACTTTACGTATGAAGAGTAAAAGAATAATTATTTATAAATGTTATATATAATTATTAATAAACACAAAACTAGTAACGACCGTTAGTATTTAACGGAGAATGGCTAACGACCGTTAGACGAAGATTAGGAAAGTAATACTTGTGAATAATTGGAAAGTCAAGAATGTTCTAGAAGGAGTTCCACCTCCTTTGTGCCTTGGACTCCAAGTTATCTCAAATATATAAACATCTCATGGGATATTGTTTTCTCATAACTTGTATACACATAATAGGTGTTTTCTTTCTCTCATCTTGTCCTCAAAATCGATCCATCTTTATTACCCATAAGGGTTTCGATTTTTATAAAGTTAAAAGGTTTTGTATTTAATTTACTTGCATAAACTTTTACTTGAATTAGTACGTGTGTATTAGAACACGATTCAAACACACTATTGTTTGATTCTTGGATTGTATTACAAAAGAGGTAAGGGGTAATTCTTATAATCCACATAAACCCTAATTAGGGTTCATAAGTTGAAGATTGCATATTGATTCTTGTTCGGGCTAGAATCACAAAGGTATGTTTACTATTTAATATTCATTAATTGATTACATGTTATATGATCTTGTTATAATGCTTCCGCTATGCTCTCTTGATGTGTTTGGTTTATTTTATATGATTGTCATGATATCATAATTCCAACACATACATCTATTACTTTGAACATTGGACATTTTGGACTTGTTGGGCTTGGAACGGACACGCAATAAGGAAATAATGTTTAATATTCAATGAAATACACTTTCTAATAAATTGTTTTGGGAATTTAAATTGTAACAAAAGTCTTTCGACTTGGAACGTGCTATAAACGAACGAGTTATGATGAAAATTTATAAAAAATTCTATATTTAAACTTTGTTCCCATCAACCTAGTTTATTGACATTTCCCTTGACGTTATTTCTTTGACTCCTTTCATTGTTCTTCTCGACTCAAATTCTCCTCAATACGCTTCTCCAATATTCAGTTATCTGTTCATTTTGGCGTGTGTACTCTTGAGTCTGTGTCTTCTACCGTTTCACGAATGATGACCAAACTATCTTAAAAGGGCTAAAGTGAGATTATTTTTGGAAATGGAAATTGATTATTTTTGGAAATGGAAATTAATTATTTCTAGAAATGGAAACGATCAACTTTTGAAAACTCTTGCGCATTTAATTTCTTCTATGAAATATATTTTGAGATAAGTTTTTATATTATTAGGTCGTGCTGAGTACATAGTGTCATGTTATCATAGTTACCGTTATACTATCATTGAGTTTGTTGTGTTTTTGCATTGCTGAGGCTAAGGTGAGTTTCATAGCCCTATTTTTTACTCTTACACTGCTTTTATTGAATCTTGGGGTGCGAAAACATGCAAAACTGTTTTAAATGGACCTATATGTTGTTTTGTGATTTGCTATAACGCGTTGACTGCTAAGATTAAATATTAACTAGGGCCCCTTGTGTCTGTCTTTATGATGAATCTTTGTGTCCTTCTAATATGAGGACTCCTCGTATCCTTATGTTATGAGGATTCCATGTGTCCGTTAATTTAGCACATGCTGATTTTTGTGCGCGGTTTATGTTTGATATTTGACTTAGGCCAGTGTAACAAATTTTGTATGATCTGGTCCACTGTTACTATCTTATGATTAAACCTATGAACTCATTGGCGTTAGGTGACCTTTTAGCATGTTTTCTCAGGTAATTGATGATGAGTTTATTGTATGACTGTTATTTGAAAGCTTGGCAAGTGGCACGGTTGGAGGATCAATATATACTCTAATACTTTAATTAGGGCCTATCTTTATGTTTTCTTTTGGGCTTACTTTCGCACTTTTGAATAAATGTACTCTAATACAATGGTTTCTATTTTTTTGGTCGACTAATCTACATGGTTTGAACCACTTCCACACATGTTCAAACCGGGTAAAACCTTCATTTTTTAAGAGGTTGACGTCACCACTTTAAGATTATTTGCACATAGCAGGAATGTGATGAACTTTTTCGAATTCTTGAATGGCATATATGGAATTGCCCTTAGAATTTAATTAGCTTTTGTTCCATTTTTCTTCGACTCGGTATGTAGCACGGAAACCACTTATAAGCGCTCCATTTATTATCTTTCCTACTTATAAACATACTAAGATTGTTACAATTTTAACTGATTTAGGATATAGAAAGGCAAGCTGACAGTCTTCTAAAGTTTTCAAGTTGCCTCAAACCGTCCTGTAATTTGCGCTAATGGATCAAATTTAAACTAATGAGCTAGTTTTAGATATTAGCCTAATGTAAAGGCTCAACCCAAGTTTTGATGTGCCTGTAATTTGTAAAAGTAGTTCAGTGATTCAGATCCGGGTTGGATTTAACATTATATCAAGTATTTATATCAATATAAATTATCACTCATCTGTAAAAAAAATGTTGGAACATATATGATTTACAAATAATCCAAAATGACTATTTAAACAAGGTAAGTATATAGAATTTGGTTCCATGTGTCGGGAAGGCCAGCAACACACCAATGTGTGCAATCCATTCCTTTGAAGGCATTAAAACTGCTTGGATGTGCATCTTTTCTTAACTGAGACAATCTTGTTATGTTGAGCAATGTAACCGGTTTCATGATATCGCTCAAAACTTGCTCAACCACCATCTCAGCCATTGGAACACCTCCAAGGTACGTTGATCCGCTGATTGGAACTGTTTCTTTTGCGCAATTTGTCACCCCTGGCTTGTTCCAGTCTGACCCGCTATAAAATGTGGATCAATATAGTTAGCATTTAGATGGAAAAATTGGTCACATTAATATGGATTAATAATGTTGTTATAGACCTTGTACTTCACAGTGGTTTGCTCGATTAAGCCTCTTTAACTTTTTTTATTTTGATACAGGCGTACTCCCTAAACCTTTTTTTATACTACAAAAAAAGCACGAAACAAGGACCCAAAGAGTCAAATTTGAGTTGAGAAGGCATATAAATGAGTTGGTTAAGTAAAGAAGGTTTTACTTGTAATGTGATGGAGACACTCCTTGAAAAAACACTGTGGTTCTATCTATGTCTACTTCTGAATCGACCCAGCCTCCCCAAGTCTTTAGAGCCTCACGAAAAGCAGCCATCCTATCCATGTCCTTTAGAAGCTCCTTGCCTAATTGAATATAATCCCATCTGAATCAAATTAACCATTAAGTTAGTATACTATTACAATAGCTATTATAGACTTGTAGTCACATAAATGAAAATCGAACATACGGTTGTTTTTCTCCTTCACGATACCACCAAAGCCAAGTATTAAAGATCAAAACATCGTACTCCTTCCAAATATCTCCATCGGTAATGGAATCGAGCTTCAAGACACGATTATTTTCCAAATCCGTTATGTCAACCAAGTAATGAGACAAGAACATTGAAATCGAAACTTCATAATCCTACAAATTATAATATAAAGATATTCATTAACTTAAAAAAAAATATAAAAACAAAAACAAATTACTTTAGATATAACAGCAGATAATGTTTGTAATGTCTGTGCGATACCTCATATGTGACCGTCGTGGTTGAGTTGACAGATTTTTCAGTGATGTTTGATTCCGACGGCAAGGCAGCATCAATAAGGCAAACCATCGATTGCCATTGATTCACACTTATTGAGTCTCCAATGTACATAATTTTCTTTCCGCTCATTTTTCTTAAGAACTCTTCAGCATCGAATCTGTGGCGGATAAGTATATACATCAATTAGTTGTATGTTAATGAGACTAAGAACTATGACCCAAAACCAAAAAGTCTTTCGTCCAGCAATGAGTGTCCACGGCCATCAACCAAAAGATCGCAAGTTCAAGTATCACATCAGACATTAATTAGTTGGTATACATTGTAACTGTCTTTCAACTCAAAATTATTATGACCCGATTAAACGTTACTATAAAAAATGTGTTACTTGTACATGATATAAATTGAGTTAAAGTGTCATTCTACTTTTGATTGATCCTTATTTATCAAATTTCTATCTATATATTTGAAGGTAGCTTTAAGCAATTACAATTCACCTTCTTAAAGATTAAGACGAATCAATTGAATTAACTAACAGGGTCCCACGCGATGCAGCTGAGGGCACTCTGTAATTTAATTTTTTCGGCTAATAATTTATTTTATTTGTACATTTTTTGGCAATAGCTTTGCTGATTAGTTTTTTATGTCAAAAGTTTGATGAAATTTTGCTTAGTTTGTATTATTTTATTTATTATTATTATTTTTTTTTTGTTTAGTAGTTTGTTTGGTTTGTACAATATGTGAACATATTTTAGTTTATTATGTTCTTTTTGATAATAAATTTATGGATATAAAAAATTTCGTTTAGCTCATGTCCGTTCGGGCTCGAGCCCGTTTGACCCGTGCCCGTTCAGGCTCGAGCCCATTTAGCCCATTGCCCGTTCGGGCTTGAATATTTGTATAGTATGCTTTATTATTTGTATCAGTGACATTTAATGCAGGAATTGTATTTAAGTTGGTTGTACAATATGCTTGATAATTTGTATTTCTTATGTAAGTGGTGTTTTAATAAGTGCATTAATTGTATTTATTGACAAGTTAATTAATTGTATTTAATGTATATAATAATTTATTTATTATATTTAATGTTAGTATTAATTGTATGTTAAAATTAAATATGAGAGGAATTTCTATAAGTAGCATTTGTTGTTGTACTTATAGCTTTAGAAGTTGTATTGCTTAATTTTATGTATTTCTATTGATAGTAGGTCTTCCTCCCATTATAAGATAGTTAGATTTTCATTAAAATGAGCTTAATGTTGCTTTTGATTAATTATGTACAGTTTAATATGAATATCTACGTTACCATAGTTGTGTTTGACTAAAAATATATCATGTGTCTATAAGCATGGACCAAACTTGAAAAGTTTTATTAGAGGGGGCAAAATGTAACATATTTGTTTAGGAGTCAGCAAAATGTAACATATATTTGTTTAGTGGTCAATTTAAATTTTCATTTCTACTAATAAAGTAAGGATTAAATTAGAAAAAAAAAAATTAAAATAAAAATGATGAGAAAAAAGCACAACCACTCATTTTAGATACATTTAAAAAAATTGATGCATCTCCCCTTAAAATTCTCCTTCTTATTTAAAATGTATGGCTAGAAATCATTCTTATTTTAGTTTTTCTATTTACCGGATCTCTAAATGTATTTATTGTTAGATTTTATCTTTTATTTTGAGAGGAGTAGGGGGTGGGGGTGAAAAGAACTAGAATAAAGTGACGACGTGCATTTATAAAAAACTAAACAAGACTACAAAACATATTTTTATGGACTAAGTCCATTTAAAATAAATTAAGGTTTTTTTTTAATATAATTAACACTAGGTTAAAAAAATTTATAAGTGTTTGGGGACCTCGAGCCTTTAGATCCACCAAGATTCCGTCACTGCATGTGAGGTGTAACAAGCTGCAAAGTGGACCCCTTTAAGAATATATGTAGTTCTCTCGTACAAGGAATCTTATTGAATATGCTCTCGTTAGAAAAAGCTGACGAGATACTAATTACGATTAAATGATTAATAAACCCACCGAAAAAAAGACACCAAACAAAACAATAGACTTCTCTAGAAAATAAACCATTCTACTACTTAATTCATGAACATTCATTTTAACCAAAACATAATAATTTCCCTATAAATGTGACAAATTTATTGGCATATAACCATTGCACATGACTTTTGTGACGTTCCAAAATAGGCGCATAAGACATGTAAAGAATATGATATCTTTGGATTGTAACTAATTCAAACAAGATCTAACATTCATGTGCACCACATATTTGTTTGTTTCTCTTATTTTTAGGACGTCCGTGTTCACGGGTATCTCTAAATTAAAACAAATCTTTTACATGTCTAGATCAACATTAGAAAACAAAATATATACCGTGAATTACCCGATACTTGTATATTATAGCAAATTGGCCGGCTATTTTTCACTATACATCGAGATATTTGTGCTCGAATATTGACATGACCGTCAACTACGAGGTCGTGAGATTAAGTCTAACAGATCGTGAGATTTAAGTCCTAAAATGAACGCTGCATGAACTATTAGAAAAATGCAGACTAAGATGCTTGTGAATGTCTATTCAGAAGTTATATATCCCAATTCCCAAAAGAATGTTATTACAACCAATTATACATAATCATCCTTGAGAGTTTTTATTTTATTTCTATTTCGTTAAGTGTTTGGTTGTGCAGTTATGATGAAAACGAATAAGTGCATAACTATAAAAATAAATCCTAAGCTCATTTAGGATACATTTTCATAAGAGGCAAGTCCATTAAGCGACGAGGTTACAAGCTCTCATACACCACCATGACTTTATCAATCTCTTATCAGTATATCATATCATAAGAACATACAGCTTAAACAGCTAGATGTGATTTTAAAAGTTATATGCATGTTATTCAAACCCATACACACATACAAGACGAATATTAAAGCATTACATAAAGCTTATTACCTGGGTAAGGAGCAATGTGAGGGTTGCCATCTGAACTTGAGATAGTCGAGATTGGGGCGACCATACTTGACGCAGTCGTATTCTCTTCGAATATGTGGACATTTTGCTGAATCATACATAGGATACGACTCATCATATACCCAACTCCCTTGGAACAAATCGCACTTATGATCATTACGACCATATGCATTATTTGTTGCAGACAAAAGTGCACACATAATAACTAGTGCATACCAACATCCTCTTTTTATCTCACTGCCCATCACTTATTCCCACACACAAACACAAAGAAACAAATAATAGCGAATTTTATATTTATAGAGGGGTTGTTGTTGCTTTTTGTTAAAAGTTGGGAACAAGATGATCGATCTGGACCACCACGTTTGCATATTAACGTAAAGAGTTGCACAAATTTGTAAATCATATTTGCTGTCTAACTAACACCTTGACCACTAAATGTTATGAGACTTAAATCCCCAACTAAAAGGATTGAAATTAATGTCATTATGTGATGCATATATAATTGTACCAAATATGAAAAGGATCAAAATAATCACACATACTTGATATGAAGTTTGACTTGAGATTTGGTGATATAACGACATGTGGTTTTAGTTGAATATAAAGGGATAAACCCAGAGACGGATTTGGTAATAAAACGATAGTGGCATGCAAGTGAGCCCGATATGCAAGGCTTATTACGTCATTGATGTTTGTGATGTTTATGTTTTGAATTCCCCACCATTCTAGGACACGATTCCAAGTGGATTTGGATAAATCACATTTGGTGAAAAGGTGATTTTCGGTCTCAATTGCAGCATCGCGTATAGGGCATCACTGTAATAGATTGACCCGAGTTGGGAGCCACATATTAGCGATTCTCCATGTGAGAATATTGACTTTAGAGGGCAGAATCACTTACACTTTTAAATATCGATCACTCTATTCATCCCGTTTCATAGCCTACGATAAGTGCATAATCTCAATGTCATATTCATCCCTTTAAATGATGTGCAATACATTATTTTTATATGGTTTTGTTACTTAATGTTTTGAAAATCAAGGCGTCTAATGATTTCCTAAAATCCAATACAGAATTTCAAAGTATTCTCTATGCTGAAGAGTTTCAACAAGAGGTATGATATATTCTTGTGGTGTTCATTAAGAAAATACTACATACATGTTTTCGTGCTCCTGATTCAACACGTACGAAGTATGTACTTGTGAATGAGACCTCCGAGGTGGATAATAATGACACTCACGCACTTGTGGATGATATCTTCCACAAGGATAACATATACCGTTACACAAGGTTGGATGAGCCCTCTAACGAGGATAGTATAAACGCTTAGTGTGTACATGTGTTTGTTCATTTGTTTTTATATGTATCTTAGGTGGTAATCATTGCATTTTCTTTTTATTCCGTTATTTTTCCTTTTCCCTTTATAATGACTTAGTTTTCATTGGTGTTCTACTGTTCTCTAATCACTATTTATCTTCAGTTTGTTTGTAAAATATTTTTGTTAACTACATTGTTTATGATTATTATATGGATTTATTTTAACACCTTTCATTAAAATTGTATGTTTATTTTGATGCAATTATTCCCTGTTATAGAATAAATGAAACTAGTATTTTGTTAAATTTCACAGGTTATATAATAAAAAAGTAGTCCACCCGAACAATGCCCCGCGTATAACACTAGTTGGGTCTTGTGTCACTGATCACTCTGCACAACTAAATATCCGACTCTGTCATAATATAAGTTTTAACAAAAATTGAAATAAGGTAACTAACCAAAAGATATTTCTATCATTATAATCTAAGAGTCCATTACAAAGTACAACACCTACAATGCAGGTCAAAGTGTTTAACCAAACATGCATTGTTTATATAAAAAATGCAAGATGGTTTAACCTATAAAATAAAAAAATAAAAACTTACATACTTTTTGCGAAGTTCATAAAATTGCACACAAAACCGGCGAATCCATATCTACTTGGAGAGATTGACTAATGTCGCAAATTGGCATATGTCTGTTCTATTATGTTGTTCTGTACTCCTCAATATTGAAGCCTGCAAAAGTTAGAAAACACAAGCAAACAGTTCTTATTGCCATGCCATTCTAAGAGCATCTATAATGCAAGCTTGAACAATGCTAATAAAACAGGCCATTGGCTTCTTCAAAGAGAATAGCTTTTTACTTCAAATACTTGAGCACCTTCAAGTATTCCACCTTCAAGTATTCCAAGGAATAACTTGAACAAAAAACCTCCCCTCACACCAAGTTAATATTTAACAATAAAAGATACAAAAGTTTTTGCAGTTGAAGCCAACTTGAAGCGATAACTTGTTTATGGAAAATGATTTTTTTTCAAAGAGTTGATGCATTGGAGATGCCCTAATAATAATGTCTACGTTTTTGCAAAGGGTTGATATACATGACCTGGCAATCTAGACCCAAATGGGGTCTAGATGAGTATATATGAAAAAGTGGTAACGTGTACGTTGATGTTGTCTAACAAACCCGTTGGACCCAACACACTTCTTCAACAATTATGGAAGTGGACCGATGAGTCGTTAAGAGTTGAGTTTATGTTTACCCTGCTAAGTAAAAGATGATTCGTATAGACCCATTTTTCTTGAAATAAATTACCAAACTATTACCAAACTTATAAAAAACGACATTTTTTTTAGAACGGCAGCTATTTATCTCACACAATATACACCATAATCTATCTCACACATCCTAAGCAGGACTTGAACCCGCAACCATTTGGTTAGAGAGCATCTCACACAACATAGGGTATCATTAGGACACAAGCCCTTTTTTAGATCACTATTAAAAAATTTCAGCATAAATACAAGCCACCTGAACGCATATTTTTCGATAAGTTGAGTAAACTAAATGAAGTGTTTTAGATGCCCAGTGATCTGCATAATATAATCTTTTCAAATTTCAGCCAACCAAATGTTGTGTTGTATACGTCCAATGACCTATGTGTACCAAAGAAAAAAAAATGTTGTAACCTAGCAAAGTTTTTACTAACATCCGTGTATATTAACCCGTTTGCAAAATAATCATTTATTTGCTAATAATACAAGGAAGGTGGTGCAAAAATTAAAAACGAGATCAATACTCACTATTCGAAACTCCAATCGCTCTATAAAAAAACTTATTTATGTTTTTCTAAACGCCAAAAGTATTTTTTTTTAACCAAAAATAATGGGTAATTGCCAAAAGACACGTCTATCATACATCCTTTACTTATATATCAATCTCTAATTCACGTTTTAACTATGAAGTAAATATATCTAAATCTAGTGAATATTAAGGGTAATTAACGGATAATTATATTATGGTTTATAAAAGGTAATAAACCTGAACCAACAGATATCGGTCATCAGAACAAAGATCAATCAATTTTGTAACTTGTAGTGGCACAAATTACATATTGCTGAATTTCCTTTTTTTTTTTTTTTTTTTTTTTTTCAGTTGCATACATTTTCTAAGTTTTAACATAATACTAGTAACTTATTAAGAAGACATCTAAGCTCTCATAATTATATAACTTCCACAAAATTCAGAAGGGTTCCATTGTTCTAATTAGAAACAAGGATCTTCTCAATTTTATTTTCACCCAACTTTGACTTGGATTGGTTAATGTTAGAAGTGGTAATAATCATTTAAGGTTGTGAAGGGCGTCTTTAGGGGAGTGCAAGCGGTGCCATTGCACAGGGCCACCGCTTGATGAGGGCCACAGATTTCATGCACTTCTATTACGGAGTATATATTACACACAATATGAGGCCTCTTCATGATGTGGATTTTGTGTGTGTTTAAGGGCCTCTTTATGATGATGGCATGAGACGGCTAACCATGAAAGTTCCATGATTATAATAATTTATCAAAGATGACACAAACCTTTTTGGATTGTGTCAAAGTACCGTGTCATATTTATCTACTTTTGCCAATCTAATGAATGAGCAAAAAAGTTTCATACCTTTGGTTGGTGCATGGAGTTACTAAAATAGCCTATTCCAAAAGATAAGGTTGTGAAGCCAGCAGCAATTTCAACCGATTTCAACTGTGGTGATGATCCGGGACCCTAATCGAACAAATTCGAAATTATTGTTAAAACTTCACATATCTAACCAATAGTACATATATTGGAAGTGGCATGTTTGAGATATTTGCTTATAAATGGTCAAGCAGGTTAAATTTCAATCCCAAATGGTAACATAGATTAAAAAAATAAAGATAGCTTAAAAGGGAATTGGTCAAATGGGTCAAAGTCGCCCGGAGTGTATTTCTATTGCATTATTAGAAATAGCCAGTATTTATTGGAAATGGACAAGAGTGTTTTCAAAAATTAGGTACTAAAAATATACCCAATTGGACGCACGACCGGTTTGACCGATAACCCCAGTATGCCCCCATATATACCCAATATGGGGTGCTTGGTAGGGGGGTTAAAGGGGGTGGGGAATGGGTAAGATATTTAAAAGGGCCCACATTACTTAATATATGGTGCTTGGTTAGGGAGTGCAAAGGTATTGATTACCCCGTAGTGGGTAATCAACCATTATAGAGTAAATTGGGGGGGGGGGGGGGGGGGGGGGGGGGGGTAAGGTATTGATTACCCACCTCACTCAATCCTTTGCATTCCCTTTCCTTTTCCCTTTACCCACTTTGAACCAAGCGGATAAAAGTACTTGATCGTGAACTCACCATCGAGGGAGCCTCAGCTTGCACAAGCAAAACTCCAGCACTCCTATCACTGCCATTTCGGCTACTCTCCTCAAGCATAGACTCTAAAACGTTTGAGCAGGCAGCACTTGGTCCAGCCTGCGATCTGCAACGAGAGTTTACCATATATGGCTCAGTAACAAGAATATATAGATACGTAGTTAAATAATATATAAAAATAGAATACATATTGCTTGAGATAGTAGACCAAGCAAGAAATGAATTACAACTAAATTGAAAAAGTTAATCGAGTAAAGATAGAAATGCAAGACGTACAGTGATGAAGATGTGCAACATTCCCGAGCAACAAAACTTCTCATTAGGCATTCTCCAGCACCGCTAGCACAACAACCAACAATTGAAGGAGCACCAAATGGGCCACCCTTTGATACCGCCCAACACCCAGAGCCATATGTTGCTGCTAATCCTACACGCCCACTAACCTAATTAAGATTTAAAGAAAACCATTCAACATATTCATCATACAGATGAAATAGAGTAAACTCATATATAATACTGACAAAAATAACCTTTAGTGCAATGCCACCACTAGAAGCTCCAGATGCTATATTCCCTTCCTTATCGATACATATAACTCCTACAGTATCCATGATGCTGTCTTCCCCCAAAGCAGGTTGTGTAGCATAATTACTACCAGCCATGTGATTTGAATCATCTGATGTGAAAATAACAGAGAAATTATTACAAACACAAATCAATGAAGTATATCAAACTTTAATACTAACACTAAACCATGTATAATTAGACAAGAACCAACAGCTTTAGAAGAAGAAAAAATAAATAAAATAAAAAGCACTGCGTAGTATGAATACCTAATACATTATTACTTTGTTGAGGACTAGATGATAGTTCCCCAGATGAAATTCTAGCTTTGGCATCTTCAAGCATTGCTTTATATTTCTTCCATTGTTCTTTTGCCTTTCTTGTCACAAGCCACTATATGCAGAATTGTGGTCGTGGAAAGTTTAAGGGGTTATATGTAAGAACGCAAACTGTGGGAATCATAATAAACTTATATATGGTTTCCGGGTGGCTACCTCGTTGGACTCTTCAATGGTTCCCTGGATATTAATGCCCTTGGACTTTGCCCAAGCCCAGGCACCCTCACCAGCCAAAAACCTGAGAGAATATTAAAGAAAATGTTTGAAGTTAACTGTACCACAGAAAGAAAGAGCTTTAATTTCCACTATTGCCAGATATTTCATATATAAATGATGTTTGGACTTTCTCATACAAGTAACAAGATCATGAAATTGTAGAATGCCCAGCCTAAAATAGCTTGATAATAATAAGTAGTAAGCATGCAAACTAAAAGAATCCATATCAAGACAATGCATCTGCAACACTGGCCAAGCACTACACATCTATCACATACAGCTTTTTGCATATACTTGACAGGCCAACGCCAAACATCATAGAGAAACACTTCTATAAGCAAACATAGGATACTAACAAACTAAACACATAAGCCGCTTTGGAAAACTACATTAGTCAAATACTAAAAAGACCAGGTCTCAATCTTATTAAGATTCCTTTTGTCCTGCTTTTTTATATGTATCTCAGTGTTTTGGGACCTCATTTACCTCTGTTGGCTTCTGTTGCAACAAAAATAGGTATACAGCTTACACAGATGCACTAGCAACGCAACAGAATAAAATTTATCAGGGGAATTGTTGAAAAGAACCTATTATTAACACTTTTGGTCAAAATGAACACGAAAATACTTAACAAAAAAGAACTGCAAAATGTGGATAATGTCACAATATAAAAAACAGTAGTTTATTTACTTAACTTAAAGACAAAAGTGAAACTGAAGTTTACATGGGAGGAATTCGACCCAGCAGAGATGAGCCTAACATCTGCTCCTTGACCAGCAAAGTTGCAATCTTAATGGCATTTCTTACACCTGGTGGTCATTCGCTTCAAATAAACGTAAAACATATATGAGAACAAAAGCCTTAACACAAGGAAATCATAAAAACAGAGGAAACAAGTCTTCATAAATATGTGTGTAAACGCTTTTTGGGATATACCTGGCACTGCTCCAACAGCACCGAATGCACCTGAGTTTCCATCCATGACACTCGCATCACATTCAACATGACCATCCTCTGTCAAATTTGACCCTCTGCCAGCGTTTGTGCATGGATCATTCTGCATATAGATTCTTGTAAGACACATACATACCCAATCCATGCTAAAGAACAAAGTATACAAAAATGAGTCACAACATCCGATAAATACTTTTCAGACTAACTCACACTAAATTAGGAATTCCACAAATGAAAATAACCAACCCTACTAGTACTAGTATCTAGAATACTAGTACTTATTAATAGTTGTGCCACTAGTGTTATGTATATTGTATATCTCCTGATAAACAACTTGCTACGACATTATCAACATAATGAACATTGAAACACAAAACAAAAGAGTATGAACATGATAAATTTGAAAATTGAATTTAGTGAGCTACTCACTCACTATTGCATAAACACAGTAACATAAAACTAAAACAGATACAGGAAGAAGGCTGATCACGCCTTACACGTACACTCACGGTCTACAAAATATCAAAACCCCCAAGTACGAACTGAATCAGACATTCAAATTTAACTTTAATTGCCAAAAATAAGCAAATAAACATCCCCACATAGCAAAAACAGTCATACCTCCAAAGTCTCAATAGCTGCCGAAACAGCATCTACGCAGTCCCCAGAGTCCTATAACAAAACAAACAAACACAAAAACCATAAAATAACACCCAACAAACTAGTTTTTCTATAAATTAGATCCAAATGCAGCTGCTCGTCTTATATTATAAAGCATACATATGATCAACCAAATACAAGCCTCACTCCAAGCCTCCTTTTAAAGAATAAGTCCCTCCAGACCTAGCCCCGCCATCTACTTGGAAAAAAAAAAAAAAAAATCCCCCGCCCAACATCTCAATTTTCAAAAATTTGAAATTTCCCCAGATACATTTCTCCCTTCTTTATACACATATCTTATCTTATTCTATAAAGCATACATATCCCCAACTAAGGGAGTGTTTGGATTAGCTTATTTAGTGTGCTTAACAGCTTATTAAAATTTGGAAAAGCTGATAAGCTCACTTTTATGGGCTTATGATAGGTTAAGCCCATGGCTTAAGCCATGAGCTTATATTTATCTGCTCATACGCTCAAAAAGGTAAGCTTATTGGCTTTTCCAGATTTCAATAAGCTAATAAGCCCATAAAATAAGCTAATCTAAACACCCCCTAAATACAAACCTCACTATAAGCCTCATTTTAAGATTCGGTCAAAATTTTCCCCTTCCTTATACACATACTAACCACCAGTGGCGAAGCTTGGATTTTGTAAGTGGGGGGTCGGGATCTAAATTTTCGGGGGGTCGGGCGCCCCCCCCCCCCCCCCCCCCCCCCGGCCCCTATGAAGCTTCGCCTCTGCTAACCACATGCATTTCTCTTCTAAAAACTACGAAATAATATCGCAAAAAATAACGAAAACCAATTGCTTTGCGCGGGTACAATGCTAGTCAATATTAATAAGTTAACCTTCAATTTCAGATCAATAAGGCTAATTCTCCTATTCAATATTAAGATAACAAAAAATTTCTCCTAGGGGTAAACTTGTAATTGCGCCTCCAAAAACAATAAGATATTATTCATGTATTAATACCGATCGGAGAACAGATGCAGCGGCGAGGCAGGCGGTTTTCATGGCGGATCGGAGAGATTTTTCGTTGACCGGAGAGTGATAACCGGCGCCGACATGTACGGCGACGAAGAATCTCCGGTGGTTGATGTGATCGGGATTTTCTCCGGCCATTGGTTACTGACAGTGGACTGTGATGAGTGAAAAAGAAGTGGAATGAAAAGTGATTGTTTTGTCCCTCAATGTTTAAGGGCTTTGCACAAAAAGTGTTTAATGGCTTTGTACATGTATTTTTAAATATTTTAGATGAATACTCGTGCATAGCAACAAAATTTTATAGCGTCATATAAAAATAATTATGATAATTTTGTTTTGTGATTCGTATAAATAAGTTGCCAAATCTAGTGATTAAAGGTAGATCAGTAAATATACAGTTACCATTTTGAAAGTTTTCAAGTAAAACTATTTTCTTCTTATACGTAGTATAATATAGATAAAAAAGATAAATATAAACATAAAACAGCTTATGCTCAAATTCTAATATGTGTAATTGCATAAAATGATCGTTAAGTTTTTCCTTCTTTGTTTTCTCACCATGTTGTAAAATATATTAATCATAAAATAAATCTTTAGATTTATACTCCCTCCGTCCCAATTTATTTGTCCAATTTTGATTTTCAAAGTCTTTCTTTGTCAACTTTGACCTTAAATATATATGTTTATGTTATTTGATATTTGATTCAAAATATATGAATAGATTGAGTTTTAAGTGTATTTTTATTTTGTATAATTTTCATCAAATATTATATAACACAAATAAGAATATTTACGGTCAAAGTTGACAAAGAAATACTTAAAAAGTCAAAATTGGACAAATAAATTGGGACGGAAGTAGTAATTAACAGGTTTTATTACAAGAACCGAAATAATCAAGATAATTAAAGAAGCACAGGAGAGCCATTATGGAGATAGGGAGTAAAGTTACCTTAAAATGGTGAACTTTTGGTGCAAGTTCTTTCATTGCTTTGATGGGTATTTATACTAGTTATAAATACTATATATTTCACTTTACACGTATTGGTAATTAGTGTTAGTCGTGTAATTCATAGCCCAATTAGTGTTTGTATGGGCTAAAGCCCAAGTATGATTTAATAGGGTTTGTATCTTATTTATAGACGATTTCATGTTTATTATTAATCACCTACTGCTTATTTATTATTTTATGTTGATGATATTATTCTCACAGCTTCTTCTGAGAGTTTGTTAGAGCGGGTTATTGCTTCTCTGTTAATACAAATAATGACAAAAACGTCATTTGCATTAATCGGTCTCTACTAGTTTTGATAATCACAAAATACAAACACACGTTACATAAGACTACGACTAATAAGTTTTTAATCGAGAAAACTCATTTTTGTCATCAACATCACTTAAGGTATGTACAAATTTCTACCAACTTGTGTATGTGATCAAAAGATTTAAAAACTTTACATTTTCATGTCACAAAACATTTTTACAAAAGTATTTTTGTATAATTTAAAGAAATGATTTATTAAGAAAATGTTTTCAACATTCAAAACCATAACAGCCATATTTCCCGTTCAAAACCGACAACAAAACTTCACCAGATAGTTTTTCACCACGTCAGGATAAAACGAGGAGCGGTTTGTCTGGACGGTCCTTTAAATAGGGCGTCGGTCCCTTATCGATAAGGGACCGTCCAGCATTTAAGGGACCGTCGCCTCTCTCTTGACGCCTATAAATACAGAACTGTTTTGCTTCAGAAAACTTTACCTCTTATGCACCAAACCTTCTGTATTCCGAAATCCTTTCTAAAACATACTCTTTGATCACATTATCAAGTTCTAGTTGTTTATAAGTGATCACACTCATCATTCCTCTAACTGCAAGAGAAGAACATTTGTTGTAATCAAGAAATGAAGTGTTGAAGAAGAGTTTTGCTCATCTCATCTCATTGTTGCGGATCTATCATTATTTTCATTCATTGTTTCGTGTATATAATAGGACTTGAGTGCAAGTCTTATATTGTGTATTGTGTTGGATCGTGTCATCGTGTTGGTACAAGGTGTGAAGCCACGTGGACTTTGGTAGATTGGTTCTAGCTAGGATTAGGACTCGACATTCAACTTAATGTCGTTAAACTTGGTGTAAGCTTAGTGTTTATGAAACTCTCGAGTGTGAGACTCGAAGAGTGGAGTAGGGGCGAAGGAGTGAGCTTCGTGGTCGAACCACTATAAATCTTCGTGTGTCGGTTTGATCTTTCATTTCCTTATTTTTACTTGTTTACTTATCATTGCTTATATCTATTGTTGTGTTGATTTCACGTAAGCTTCGAATCAAATAATTTTATCAAACACAATTTGTAAAGTCAATTTTATAAAAACGTGATTAATAACGGTGAAACTATTCAACCCCCATTCTAGTTTCTACATTATCTACACAAGGAGTTTTCTATGACAGATTTGGGTTCTCTTAATTATTTTTTGGGAATTTCTGTTACCCATGACTCTTCTGGGATGTTTTTGTCTCAGCGCATGTATGCTGAGGAGATTCTTGAGAGGGCTCATATGGTTGGCTGTAACCCCAGTCGGACTCCCATTAATACTGAGTCTAAACTGGGAGATGATGGTGAACCGGTTTCTAATCCGAAATTATGTAGGAGTCTTGCAGGTTCTCTGCAGTATCTTACTTTCACTCGCCCTGATATTTCTTATACTGTGCAGCAGGTATGTCTCTATATGCATGATCCTAGAGAACCTCATTTTTCGGCTCTTAAGCGAATTCTAAGATATGTTCGGGGTACATTAGACCACGGGTTACAGTTGTTCTCCTCTTCTACTACTTCCATGGTTGCTTACTCGGATGCTGATTGGGCGGGTTGCCTAACTACTCGAAGATCCACTTCTGGCTATTGTGTTTTCCTTGGCAAGAAATTGCTCTCGTGGTCCTCGAAGTGTCAACCAACGCTCTGTCGTTCTAGTGCCAAGGCAGAGTATCGTGGGGTTGCTAATGCGGTTGCTGAGACATGTTGGATACAGAATTTACTACGTGAGCTGCATACTCCTTTGTCTTCTGCCACGCTTGTTTACTGTGACAATGTCAGTGCTGTATATTTATCTTCTAATACGGTTCAGCATCAACGTACGAAGCTGATGAGTGTGTAAACACTCATCATTTTTATCGTATCTGAACTGCCAAAACATCCAAAAATACTCAAATATGCATCAAAATACAAAAATTATTCCAGGAAGTGTGTTTTATATGTTTTAGATGCAAAATGTTTAAAAACAAATGAAAAACGAACAAAGTTTGCATAATTGGCAGTTTCAGTCCCTCCAGTTTCAAAAATTGACAAAACTAGTCCCTGAAGGTTTAAAACGAAAGAAAAGTCAACCCAAGGTTTCTAAAGTCAAAAATTATCAAATCAAGTCCTTGGGTGAAAGGTTTGAGAAAATTACACGTTTGGTCCCTGTACTTTCAAAAATGGCAAAACTAGTCCTCGGGAATTTAAAAATTAGAACTTATCAAATATTTCCCTTGTACTATTCATAGGTTTCAATTTTAGTCATTTTTGATAACTTTGGTAAAATTTCACTTTTAACCCCTCAACTTTGAATTTTGGCAAGTTTAGTCCTCGGGATTTTCAAAAGTGAAAAATACATTTATGGTCCTTATATTGTTTACATTTGGCAAGAGTGGTCCTTTGAATTAATTTGGATCAATGCAAATTTACCCCCTCCACTTTGCTTAAATTACACAATTGGTCCTTGTGTTTTACAAATTACAAACCAAACATACCCTATTTGTAATACTCCCTAATCCAGTCCACAACTCACACCATCCAGCCCAAATTTCAAAAGCCCACCACCACTAATAAATTAAACCTTACTCGTTTTTATTATTTACCCCAAGTCAAATATAGTCAACCCCTCATCCCCCTCACTTCCAACACAAACCCGTGAACCCTACCCCTGCAAAACCTGCCATAGCCAACACCAACACCATCATTACTACTACTCCTACACTTCAACCCCTCTACCCACTTTCCTCCACACCAGTCCAAGATTTGTACCCCTGCCAAAAGCTAAAAGCCAAGCTTTCAAAAACAATTTTCCCGCCAAAAGGAAAATGAAGGTCAGGATTAAATCCTATCATCCAAGGGCCCAAAATTGTGATGGGAAAAGACAAGAAGACTGGAAGGAACCTTATAAATAAAAGGAGGAAGACCAGAGATGAGTTAGTTAGTTTTTAGATTTTTAAAAAAGTAAAATTAGGTCGTTTTAATGTAGTTTCAAATTCTAGGTTAATTCAGTCTTCAAATTCAGCTGTAATCTCTTAATTCTCTGTTTAATAATTGTATCTTAACTTTAAGTTTCAATAAAATTGCATTTATTTTCATCAGACTTTAAATTTCTCTTTTAATCTTTAAGCAAAGATTGGATAATGGTTGTTTAACCTTTCAAACTGTTGCTTCTGTCTCATAAGTTCACAATAAATCTCAATTATAGCTTAGTATAAATCTTGCTATGGTTGCTGCTGCTTTTATTCTAAAAAGCTCAACTGGTCAATAAAAGTCAAATACAGGAGAAATAGCACTTGAGTCATTTCTGAGGATGAAGATGAAGACCTTAGGACTTTATAGAATAACTTGATGAGCTTTTCCTTAGTTTTCTTCCATTTCACTTAAACTGCAACCAGGTCTGTGCTTGTAAGTTTAACTCAAGTAACTGTTTTATGATTAATGATTATTTAAACTGTCTTATATGCTTATCAGTATTTCAATCAACCTTGGTAGTGTTATAATTGATTAATGTTAATATGTGTTTGAGATTGGTGAACCACATGTAGTTTCTGCATAGTTAATCTCAAATCAGTTAGGACAAAAGGGGTGTTTGGTTTATGTGAACCCACTGAGACACAGTTAGTTTCAGTGGTTGTTTGATGTTGAAGCATGTTTTGTTAGGCCTAGCTAGGATATAGTAAGCAGAAAAACACAAGTCTTTTTCATTCAATAGTCAAAATCACTTTTAATCTTACTCATTTGTCCACTGTCATGAAATTTGAATCAATGATCACTCAAAATTAGTTAATTAGTTGATATCTTAGCTCCTTCCAGTTTCATTCTAGCTTTAAGTATCAAGATTAGCAAGAAAATCATGATCAAAACTCATGAAAGTCAAAGTATATCATATTTCACAAAAGTCAAAATTCATTGTTTGTTTAGTTTATCCAAAACTTTGGAGAATTTTCATGAACTTGATTTTTAGTGTTGGGATTTGAGGTTTTGGATTCATAATCTTTGGCAGCTGATATTTGTTGAATAAATTTTTATATAATTTTAGGATTTATTTTAAGAGCTTATTTGATCCCTTCATTGGACCTGTTTTGAGTGGCCATGCCCTGCACCAAATGGCTCTGGCCAAACAGTGGTTCAACAAGCTCATTTCTGAGCTTGTTTCTAGGTCTTTTTGCTTGATTTTTGTTGATTTAGAAACCCACATAGGATGCCTTGTTTGATGTATTGTTAGTGTTCCATTTGTTTGCTTATTCACTTGAGTATTTTGGCCCTTATGTGGTTCATTTTTTTTATGAGGTCTGCTGATGCAGCAGCTTGTTGTTGTTCTTGATAATCTTTTGTTGTTGTTGAATCTATTTATTATCACTGTTTGATGTTACTTTTGTTGTTGTTATTGTCTTTATTGTTGTTATTAGTTGCTATCACTGTTGTTGCTTTAAAATTCATGAGCTTATTTCAGCCCATTTGCTAGCTTATTCTTACCCTGCAAACAGTTGACCATTCCAACCCCCCATTTTCTCAGCTTGTTTCATAAGCTCATATAAGCTTGTGTGGTCTTAGTATTTAGCTTGTAAGATCTTTGATAGCTCATCTTTATGGTTTAATTAATTTCAGATACTAGCTTTTGGTTTTTAGCTTGTGCTTGTGCTTAAATTAGCCCCTTTGGGACTGCCCTGCACCCCCTGATTCAGTCCCACTGCCCGTACCAATAAGCTCTTAGATAGCTTAATAGTGGGCCCCACAAGCTCAAACTTGGTTCCTTGGATAGCCCTCCTAGCTGTCTTTTGGAATCTAAGCTTGTTCTGAGCTTATACTCTTTTTCCCTAACTTATTTTTGGCCTTAAAACCTGTCCCTAGCCTGTTTGATTTTTAGCTTTTTAATTGGGCTTATTTGCTTGTTTAAGCTTATTCTGTGTATTTCTTTGGGTGACTTATGCTGATTTAAGCTCATGTAAGTTGTTGGAGCTGTTTCTGAGCTTGTGGCAACTTTTCTTGCAAAGTGCTTATTTTTAAGTGCTTATTTGTAAGTGCTTATTGCCCATTTTATTTAATTTGACTTCTTTTTCAGTAATTTTTATTTTTCTTAAGTTCCTAATTATATTTTAGAATTTTCCTAAAAGTTTCAGATTTTTCTTTGCCTTTTTAGTATTTTTAATAAATCAAAAGTAGTTTTGGTAATTAATAAATAGTAATTAATTAATAATAATTAGATAAAAAGTAGGAAAAATATATTTTTAATTTTAAAATTACTTTTATATTATTTTAGGATTTTTAGAATTAAATTTTCATTTTTCTAGCTTAATTTCATAATTAGTGTAATTTAAATATTATTAATTAGTTATTAAATAGTAATTAATTAATAATAATTAATTAAATAGTGTAAAAATTATTTTTCTTTTTCTTAAAATTTTCTTTTATCGTTAGGATCGTAAAAATATAATTTTCATGTCCGTAGGGTTAACGTAGCTTAAATTTCACTTTTTATTTCGCGCACTCTCGTTTATTTTAATTTTAACTCGCGTTTTATTTAAATAACTTTTACGTTTTTAAATTTAGGTTACGTTTGTAAAATTAGTTGTTAAATAAAGAAAAACCAAAAACATAAATAAAGTGATAGCTTCTATTTAAGCCGTTTGGCTTATTTTTCTGCTTACGTATAAGCAATTTCTGATTTTAAGTTTTTTAGATTGCGTTTTAAGTTAATTAGGTTTCACGTCATTGTTAATATAGTGTGTTTAATCGTTCTCACTTATATTTCCGTAGCGTAATCATTCTAATCACTCACACACCCTTTCCTGTCCAAATTCACCCGATCACAGACCCGTTTTTTATACCTTTGCACGCCTCGCTGGGACATAACGACCCGGGGAAACACTATACTTCCGCGGAGCATTGACTCTAGGCAGTTTGACCTTGTTGACCATCCCTGGTCAGTTTAGGTTGACCGTTTGGAGCCAATCAGAAGCACATAGAGATTGATCACTTCGTTCGGGATTTGGTTGTTGCGGGTCAAGTTAGAGTTCTTCATGATCCGTCATGTTATCAGTATGCGGATATTTTTACCAAAGGCCTACCATCCGCTTTGTTTGAGGAATTTCGTATCAGTTTGAGTGTCCGGTGTCCTCCCGCTCAAACTGCTGGGAGTGTTAGTCGTGTAATTCATAGCCCAATTAGTATTTGTATGGGCTAAATCCCAAGTATAATTTGATAGGGTTTGTATCTTATTTATAGACGATTTGGTGATTAATAATAAACATGAAACCTTAATATCCTTCAATTAGTAGACAATATTATTGATCCACAATTTAAAAAGGTGGCAAACATAAATGCCAATGTTTTGAGCTTTGAGCTGATAATTCATAACACTCCCTCTTGGATGCCACTTTTTCAACGTAGAACCAACTTTGAAGTACTTCCTCGTTAAAAACCTTGCTAAAGAAAACCATGTGGAAAAAACTTTAGCTAATGGAAAAAGAGTGCATGTATGAAGATTTTGGATGAAAGAATTGTGTTGACTGTAGTCGTCTACTTTGTTTGGCACGAAAGAAATAAGAGAATTATGACAAATGAAGTTAGGACTGCTAAAGTTTTAACTGGAATTATTTTTGGAATATGTCAAATTGAAGCTTATGAGTCTAAAGGTGAAGCAATCCAGATGAGGGAAATTGCTAAGGAATGGGATGTTATTACGTTGGGTATGGAGTAATAGAGATGGTTGGGCTTCTGATAAGAGGATGATTCCTTTTGTAGATGGTTACTTGGATCATATATGTGAGGATAAGATTTGCACAATGGTCTCAGTAGGTCTTTACAAAAGGAAATGTGTTCTCTTCCTGAAAGTATCAAGCTCTTTTGCAGATGATGATCCCTTTCATGGATGATAACCTTATGATCTTTCTGTAAGGAGGGCTGCAGTTTGATTGTAGGGTTGCCTTCATAAAGAAAATCTAGTCTATGCATATGAGTTTTAGCACTAATGAGGCCTATTAATAATTGTGCTTTATGTTAGTTATTCTTAATTGGGATGGCATAAGGTTACAAATATTATTACAAGAAATGTAGTTGTTACTAGTGTAAAATTTGAAGAATTAGATGTTAGGCATTCTTAGTTGTATGTTGATCATGTTGTTTTGAGAATCATGAGCATGTCTAATGATCTCACACTCAGGGGTGCTTGGTAGGGGGTTAAGGGGGTGGGGAATGGGTAAGGAATTCAAAAGGGTCCACCTCACTCAAATTAGGTGCTTGGTTAGGGGTGTGCAAAGGTATTGATTACCCCGTAGTGGGTAATCAACATTATAGAGTAAATTGAGAGGTAAGGTATTGATTACCCACTTCACTCAATCCTTTGTATTATTCCCTTTCCCTTTCCCTTTACTTTTCCCCACTTTGAACCAAGCGGACCCTCAATCTTTGTTTAACATTTTCATAAAAAAAAACTAGTTTTATAACATAAAAGGAAATTGACATACGTAAAAAAGAAATGTGTGATTCTTTTATATTTTGGAGTGGGTCAAATCTTATTAAAAAATAAATAAAAAAAAAAATAAAAAAAAAAAAATAAAAAAAAAAAAAAAAAAAAAAAAAACTTGTTTCCCTCCATCTATATCGGGTAATCACCACCCTCAACATTATTAGGATCTCCAATCAAGTGTTGGCATTACATTAATTCAATCTAATTGTGGTCAGTAAACATTTGCAAAAAAAGAAGGAAAAAAAATAGAAAATTAGAATGAAAAACATTCAACACAAGCTAGATATTCTTTTTTTGATTTAATTCTTTGACAACCCAATTTTGTTTGGTACTTTTCTCCTCTCGTTAAGATCTACTTTCGAATTTAAACAAAGAAGAAAGTAAGAAAAAAACAATGTCATTCACTGGAACAACGGATAAATGCAAAGCTTGTGATAAGACTGTTTATTTTGTTGATTTATTGACTGCTGATGGCGTTACGTATCATAAATCTTGCTTTAGATGCATCCATTGCAAAGGCACTCTTTCGGTTTGTTTCCCTATATCATAAATCTTATGCTTTTGTCGTTTTTCGCTCATTTACGACGTTAGTTGTAGCTCGCATGCTATGCAATATTTTTTTTTTTCTCTTTTGGGGTTTGTCCTTTATAAATGTATAGTTCATAATTTGAACCTAGTGTTTTAAAGGTCAAGTCGTGTTCATGTACGTGTTGGTGTTTGTTTTTTGAACCATCGTAATTCACCCCTGGTGTCTTCAAGATCGAAATTTAACATAGGTCGATTTCATGTTGTGATATAAAAGTTTCGTAAATGTTAGTTTTTTCATATATGATTAAATGTTCTCAATGTTAGAGAATAGATGGTTTGACCTGAAAAACTCAAACATCAAGGTTTTGATGTATCTCTCAATTGCAGATGAGCAACTACTCATCAATGGATGGAGTCCTTTACTGCAAGCCCCATTTTGAGCAACTTTTCAAAGAATCTGGGAATTTTAGCAAGAATTTCCAAACAAGTAAGATTTCTAATATTATCATACATGCATAAATAATGTATGTACTGTAATTAGTTTTGTGTTACGCAACATTTGTTCTCTAAATTACTTGTATTATGAGTGTTTTCTTATCTTCCATTTTGTATTAAATTTTGCAGCGGCGAAACCAGATAGAGACAGCACGGTATGTTGATCAAATATATGTATCACCCTCTCTTTTGAAGTACTAATTAGAATCTAATTATGATTAAAATGAGTAACTTGATGCAACAGTCAAGGGCACCAAGCAAGCTCTCATCTATGTTCTCTGGCACCCAAGACAAATGTAGACAATGTGAAAAAACTGTCTACCCCCTTGAAAAGGTTCGTATATTTCCTGTTATTTAAACAACAAAAGACCGTGCCTCCTTACCACCTTGTAGTGGCTTGTGTACATGTTTTAGACATTAGTAAAGCCACGAAATCCGTCAAATTAAGATGGATAAATTTACAAAGTATTTATTAACTCTATATTGAGGGAAAAAAATTTATTATTTCTGATTTCATAATAATATTTTCTTCTAAAATATATGTTAACTACGGAAAAAAGTGAAGATCATGCCAGCCTCTCCCTGCTTCTATCATTGCGTCTAGAGCCACAAATAACTAGGAAGATTGAATCCGTTTCCCTGAGGGTCCCCTTAGGAACCTGTTCGGATTAGTTTATTTCATGGTCTTATCAGCTTTCTGAAATTTGGAAAAGACGATAAGCTCATTTTTTCAGCTTCTTAACCCATGCATGACTTATTTAAGTTGATAAGCTCATAAACTGAACAAATGTGAGCTTGTTGGCATTTCCAAAATTCAACAAATGGATAAACCAAAAACTAAGCTAATCCAAGTACCCTGAAGCTCTTCCACTAAAATGTAACTAAAGTACACATTTGATTGCACTTAAACCTAGTATTAAATGAAATTTTACATAACATTTATAGATTACGATGGAAGGCGAACCATACCACAAATTATGTTTTTAAGTGTGCACATGGGGGCTGCCCTCTAACACACTCATCATATGCTGCCCTTGATGGTGTTCTTTACTGCAAACATCATTTTGCTCAACTTTTCATGGAGAAAGGAAATTACACTCATGTTCTTGAGGCCGCAAATAGAAAGAGTAACGCAAAGCCAGAGGACGTTTTACCCGAGCCACCACCACCAGAGGAGGAAGGTGGCGGAAGTGGAAGTGGAGGGGGAGGGGAAGAAGAAGGAGCGGGGGAAGAGGGCCAGTCAGAGCCACAACCACCAGAGGAGGAGCAACCCCCAGAAGAGGATCATTCACCCTAATTATATATCCAAATACATTATATACACACACATATATATACTGGTTTCTATGTTAATGTAATTTTTTCAAGACATGCACCTCTTTTTTTTTATTTTCTTGGCCATTAAAATTATGAGTTTTCAGTGGTCTTTTATTTTCAGTTGATTGATTTATAAATGTAACCTTTTTAAAAAAATTCAAATATAAATCAAGGAATCATCTTGAGGATACGTGTAATATTGTGAAACATCATTAGTGATTGTTACATACTCTTTCTGCACTAAATATGTAAGTGTATGTTGTTAGAGTTCAATTCTGCAGTATGAAAGAACATAAACTCTCTGCTATTTATATATAATTTCAACACTATACATATTACATATCTAAGGTTCAGGTTCCAGTCAGTTCCAACGTGCATTTAAGGCAGTTAGATTATTGTTCAAAAGATGATGCATAATTACAGTTAAAATCAGGATCAAGTTATTTTACCACAAAAGATTCAAAAGTTTGTAACTGCCTATGTATACCTTAGGCTACTTGTCCAATTTCAGTGCCTCAAGCAGTAAATGGGGGCAACACATGCAACATCAAAAGATAGGTCTTAAGTTCGAATGTGGGCTCCTTGTTCTCTTGCTATGTGCCAAGCGCGATTTAACTCTTCCACATTGGAGTGAACTTGTAGAACCCTCTATCTACATGCATATATATGACACACCATTATTTAATTCACAAACATATGAAGAAGCCTTCTACATGCACATAAATAGTCTAACTAGAAACAATGGATGATATATGTGTCCATGATGTTAAGTAACGATACTTCTAGAATATTACATGTCAATAACGATTGAGTGCAACAAATTTGGTCAATGCTTCAAATTTTGATTCTTCCAGTATTCATCTTCCCACATTTCAACTTGTTTTATTGCTCTTGTTCTGTTGTCTATGGTAGCTTTAAGAGTTGAGGGATCATATGGTGGAGGCATAGTACACGGGACCGTGTCTGTAGGTTGCCTCACGAATGATTCTTCCATGTACTTTCTCCACTTTCCATCTGCAAAGCATGCCATTGTCTCTGAACACAGCTCCATTGCATTTGGAGGGATGGTAGGTTTGAACTTCAAGAGCTTAGCGTATTCAGTCAGTAGATGTAACATGTAGTCATACACATGGTCCATGTTCATGTCCTCGTGAATGAACCGGCTTGATGCCTCACCCATCTCTTGTGCCTAGTCGTGTTCAAGAATTAAGACATGGATTAAGCCATGATTAAAACAAGTTAATGAACCTAATTTCCAGAACATTCATGCTCATGATTGACAAAATTGTCTTTGTAAAAAGACCGAACTACACTAACGATAGCCATGTTCTCTTATGATGAGATGTGTTTATAAAATGTGATATTACCTTGGTAGTGTGATTGTTGCCCCACTCGACAGCAAATTTGAGAGATTTACATTTGTCAGTTTCTCGAATAGGCCAAAAATGTTCGAGTGGTGTTAGCCCTCTTGCGAAGAAAGTGTAGAAATGTGGAGTGATGTATAGTGTTGGCGAATCACAAGCCATTATATACTTTTCGCTCACTGACCATGCCCATCCTTCTACGTATATCTTATACCTGTTCGTGGATTTTTTAAAAATGATTGATGTTACATTAGTAAACAATCTAGATTAACTAATATTTACCTGTAAGTACATTGATCTTCAATATTGGAGTTCTTGTATCCTTGCACAGATTCCTTATCCCAATCCTGTTTCATAATAGTACCAAGTATTAGACCATCAGTAAAATAATGTTAATGTTATTAATGTAAGATAATGATAAACCCGCAGGTATAACTTTATTATTAACCACTATATATAATAGTGAAACCCTAATACTCAAGACCCACAATCCGGGCTTGGGCCTAATTATCCACTAACACTCCCCCGCAGTTCGAGCGGCGAAATCGCGAAAGCTCGAACTGGAGTAGTAAACTAAGAAAACAAATTAAAACAATAAACCAAAATAAACTAAGAAAGAAAATATGACACCAACAAAAGTCGTCTCGGGAATTGATACCCTAGATTCGACACTAACAAAAGTCGTCTCGGGAATTGATACCCTGGATTCGACACCAACAAAAGTCGTCTCGGGAATTGATACCCTGGATTCGACACCAAACAAAAGTCGTCTCGGGAATTGATACCCTGGATTCGACATAAAAAAAAACAATTAAATAACTTTTTTTTTTTAAAATCTAAATAATTAAAAAGACAATATTAAAAATTAAATAACGATAATCAAAAATAACAAAATAACAAGGTTTAGCCAAGCATCTGGATGGTGGACCCGTATTCATTCTGCCTTGCATGTGGTTGCTGTATTAAATCATGAGCCAAAGGAATTAAATCCTTTAATCCTTCCGCACTTTCGCCTAGAACAAATAGTGATATCTATCTATTTTGTTGTCTTCGAATAATAAAAGAAAAAGTTGGCTGGGATTTTTTATTTTTTCTTCGTGAATGATGTTCCACCGAATGAATAAAGGGATGGGATTAGGGTTTGACGGGGTGGCTTAGGGGAAGCGGCTCAACATAACCACTTAGGTCTGAGGATCAGACCTGCTCCGATACCATGTAAGAACGCATTCTTGACATCAAGCTGATGAATCGGCCAAATGTCTAGAAGTAGCTAAACTCAGAACAGTCCGAATAGTGCCCGGTTTAACCACCGGACTAAAAGTCTCATCTACATCAACCCCCTCTAATTGGTTACTACCATTTGCCACAAGACGAGCCTTGTAGCGACTAAGAGTGCCATCAGCCAAATACTTGTGACGATAAAGCCACATAGATCGAATAATGTTGGTGTCCAGGGGTCGAGGCACCAAAATCCAAGTTTTGTTTTTAATAAGGGCAGTGTATTCATCACGCATAGCATTTTTCCAATTTGGATTAGTAAACGCATCACGATAGGTTTTTGGTAATGGTGAGACAGAAGAGACAAGCATATTGAAACGCTGAGTGGGACGATTAGCCCCGACACGATATCGTGTGACCATGGGATGAACAGAGACAGGGTTTGGATTGTGTGGAGGGTCGGGAATGATTGTTGGAGATGTGGCTGGGGTTGGGGTTTCATTTTGTTGGATGGTTGGTGTTTGATGTGGGGTTTCATTTTGTTGGGTCTCGTTGTTTGGTGCAGGTGTTGTAGGTTCGGGTTGGTTAAATGTCGGTTGAGTTGGAATAACTGTAGGAATGATATCTGGTGAGTCATCTAAAACTGTGGATGCAGGGAAAGTCGTGGATTTAGATGAACTATATGGAAAAATAGTTTCATCAAAGGTTACATGGCGAGAAATTATGATTTTGTTGGTTTGTAGGCTAAGACAACGGTATCCACGGTGATTGGAAGCTTGACCCAAATAAATTGAGGGTGTGGCACGAGGTTCGAGTTTATGATTAGGGTATATATGAGGGTAGCATAAACACCCGAAAGTGCGTAAAAGGCTATAGTCTGGGTTTTGTCCAAACAGGCGGGTATAGGGAATTTCGTTGTTAATGGCAGTGGAGGGTAAGATATTAATCAAGTGGACAGCCATGTTTAAGGCTTCGACCCAGAATGTTGGTGGGAGGTTGGCTTGAAAAAGTAAAGTCCGAATTTGATTATTAATGGTGCGAATCATCCGCTCGGATTTGCCATTTTGTTGTGATGTTTTCGGGCAGGAAAAGCGAAACTGAATACCGTTATCGGCAAAGAGTTTATGTAGGTTGCGATTGTCAAATTCACCACCATGATCACACTGAAATGACCTGATTTCACACTTAAATTGAGTGTGAACATATTTGCGAAATAATGAAAACTTGGACAAAACATCAGATTTGTTAAGTAAGGGATAAACCGAAACGAAATGCGAATAATGATCCAAAAATAGTACATAATACTTGAAACCCGAGAGACTGGGAATAGGTGAAGTCCATACATCTGAGTGAATAATATCAAAACAAGCATTAACGACAGTATCGGAACTAACAAACGGAAGTTGAACGTGTTTGCCAAGCTGGCAAGCATGACAAAGCACGGGAGGCTTCTCTTTATTACACGAAATAAAATTATTAGAAACAAGACGACGTAGCACTTCGCTTCCTGGATGTCCAAGGCGCTGATGCCACGTATGCTGACTAACAAGAAGAGCTTGAGGAATGGGAGACGGGGCCGTGACGGGATAGAGGTCGCCCGAGCTATCACATCGGAGAAGCACCCGACGCGTCATGAAATCCTTAACAGAAAAACCAAAAGAATCAAATTCAACAGTACAGTTATTATCGCGAACGAATTGACGAACAGATATTAAATTTTTAACAATATGGGGGGTAATAAGAACGTTATTTAGGTGAAGGGGTCGGGAGGGAGTTGGCAAAATGCTATGACCCGTATTGATGACTGGTATAGAATATCCGTCACCAACCGAGACAGACGGATACATGCACGTATTAAAAACATTACTTAGACTATTAACAGAAGCATTGAGATGTAAACTCGCACCTGTATCCATATTCCATCCTCCGGTCGTGGGATCATGAAGTGTCCCGACGTTGAAGGCATGGGGTAAGATAGTTTCTTGTCCCGGAGTGACCGATTGCCCGAAAGCTTGAGATAGAGGGCCCGTTTGAGCATGTGGTGTCGGGTGAACAGTACCAGGTGCAAGGGGGGCTGTTGGGCCATATTGGATCGGACCAGTTGGTTGTTGGGCCTGGTGAAGGTAGCCAAGAGCATTGGGCTGGGTAGTTATGGCGTTTGAGCTTAGAATGGTAGTAGGGGTGCTGGGATGAACTGTTGAGTTATGAAAGCCTGGTGGTGGAAGTACGTGGTGGACTGGGCTTGGTTGATGGATGTAATAAGGTGGTTGAGTGGGGCTTGGTGAAGGGTGTGTTGTGTGGGCCTGTGTTAAATAAGCCGTAGGTCCATTAGGTGTATTACGAGAATGCATGTTGCCAGGGGAGTTTTGCCCAGTAATGCCAAGCCTTCCCAATAACTTTATAACAATCTCCTCAGTATTACTTTCCTTGGTATCAACAATACGCATATTTGGTTTTGTATTAGTGTCATGTACAAATTTGCAACCCGTTCCGAATCGACATGCCCCTTTTGCAAAGTTAATACACGGTTTCCATGATTTAACTTGTGGGTTAGAGGGATTGCAAGTAATACCTTTGCCGGTCATGAGAACCAAAGGGGATGAAGACGAAGCATCCACAGGAAGAGAAAGGGACTTGGATTTTAACCGCATCTCTTCGGTAATTAGCATGGAGCGAGCCATCTTGAAATCGGGAAAAGGATCCTTGTGGTGCATTATGCCACAAACTTGATCATACTTTTCATTTAGGCCTTCAAGAGCATAATGTACCAAGTCTTCATCCGAAATGGGAGAGTCGAGGCTTGCTAGAATTGTGGCAATGGATTCGAGTTTCCCAAAGTATGTCTCCATGCTTTGATCTCCGAGTCGAAAGGACCTTAGCTCCGCTTTCAACGCATTTGTGCGTGAACGCTTATTGTCTTTAACAATGGCAGTGAGCATATCCCATGCTTCTTTGGCCGTCTTAGGGCGCGCCACAACTAATCGTCTTTGAAGTGGGTCCGAGAGCGTGGTAAAGATCCACGAGAGAACGATCTTATCAACCTTGACTTCGTCTTGAGTGAATGTAGGGGTGGAGCTAGATGAAGAATCAGTGCGAATCCCATGTATAAACTTATCTACCTCGTAACTATAACATAGCTGCTCAAAAAAGAATTCCCACGAGCCATAGTTCCAATTGTCAAGGTCAAGTTTGATGGGAACCCTCGTGAGAAGATGATGGTGAGTTACAGCTGAAAGTTTTTCGGAAAGAGGAATGGTTGGTGTTTGCGTTGATCCAGTCATTGTATGTATTAGTTGGGTATGAGATTAGAAAAAGAAAAAAAAAAAAAAAACAGTTTGTACGTACGTGAGATATAGAGGATGATGTAGGGATTATACTTGTGATCTTAATGCACAAGTAACACAAAAGTAATGAGGATAACTTTATTATTAACCACTATATATAATAGTGAAACCCTAATACTCAAGACCCGCAATCCGAGCTTGGGCCTAATTATCCACTAACAATTAACACAAATAAAAAAATAAATAAATCAAGAATATACGATTCAAGTCATCAATAAAGTAACTGTAACTGGCAAAATACGTGATTCTAATGTGTCGTGTAACTAAGCAAAACAGATTTTACTCAAAACTGATAAAACCTTTAAACGGATCAAAACAGCTTGGGTTGACTCGCTAACCATTTTCATTCTTAAAATTTCTAGAAGATTACTATATAAATATGATTTCAAAATAAAAAAGATATATAGTACTCTAACATTCTAAATAACGCAGTTTAGGATTCAATTATGAATTGAGCCCTTCTTAAACTGTTAACAACTTTCTTCTAGGTAGACTTTAAATTTATAAATCAATCTTTAAATCCACATTGAAATGCTTCCACAATAATAACTCTGTTTAAAGTGTTATAGGATCATATTTCAATACTACCGTGAGTCTGTGACATTTGTTTTCAATCAATTTCTAAAGTCACCATCTTTGACAGATGTATAAACCACAAATTTACAAAATTTACTATTTGTAAGGTACTAAATAAATAAGGAATTTGTTAAACTTAACATAGGACTTAAGGCATCTAAACCGTTATGACAAGCATCACTTGATGTACCTGAATAAATAAACGAGTATCCCAGTCAACATTAGGTGTGTTGTTGACGTTGCACTTGACAAGGTCACCCCGGATCGGGGAGACTCTAGGATTTCCCTTCCAATAAGCATAAGGTGCCCTGTCCTTCCATTTTACTTGTTTGTTTCCTTCTTTGATATCCTTCAATGTCATTTCCCATGGCTTTTGATTTGTCTCTGGCCTATAAAGAAACAGTCAAAGCAACCATGACCATGCGCATGTATCAGTTAACAAATTATGTCCTAGCTTAAAAAGGAGCGAGTGCCACTCGTGGACGCTTCACTTATCGGTCTCGAGTGCAACAAAGGGAGGAGAATCACAGTTATTAACAAGAAATTGGACTCTTATTTGAAAATCAGACTTGAGATTTAATGTTGCGTGTCTTGTTCTCTTATCTAAAGAATCATACAACACTTTCATGAAGACTAGTGTCTTAATATAATGTTCAATGATTATGAATAAACAGTTCTGATCAAATTGTTGATTTAAATTCTTTTTCTCAGCAATGGAGAACTATGAAGTTTGATGTGAAACTTTTACTTTGCAAATCCATATAAACTAAACAGAATTTGACACAAATCAAATTCAGCACACGGAGCTCTACTTATATGGTTTAATGCATACCTTTAGTCGACTACACGATTTGAACCCTCACCACTAGGGCGAGGCAACTTAAATATACATTAAATACCATCAAGTCAAAGGCCTGTTGGTATCAACTATTGTTTGCATATATTTGTGATCTCTTATCTTAAAATAATGAAAACTATTTAATTGATATGATTATGAAAAGAAACTACTACTAAGTGAGAGAGAATAGATACCATCCCCAAAATGACCAATCAGGTGAAACAATACCCAAGCTCCAAGGGTCGGAACAATACTTGAACAACGGTGGAGGGCCAGGATTCGGTCTCTTGAAGTACTTTCCTATGTTGAAAACTGGTCGATCATCACAATCAAACATAAGTTCTAAATCAGGAACCCTGCCAGGATACCGTCTTAGCAACTGTTGAAAACCCCAAACTGTGAACAAATCTCTAGTCTGAAGTGATTTTCTAAATCTTTCTACATATGCTTTCCCGTTGACAATTATTAGCCTAAAATGTGCAGTCCTTTTTGCCACCTCAACCATGTCTCTTGTTATCCTGGTTTCTTTCCAATGTCGTAGATCTTCATGGATCCAACGGAAGTAATCAGGACATGTCTTGCCCGATGAACGGTCTAGATTTTTGTGACTTGTTGGGTAGGTCTTGGGACATGTTAGTGTTTGACTCCAAGAAATACAGTCAAGAGGGAAATCCTGAACCTCTTTTGCTTGAGATTTTGTGTTTGAATGACCTGAAAACATGGACTACATGCTACTAAGTCAGAATTTTAGAATAGAACATAAAACGAACTTATTGCTACAGAAAACCACTGTGAGCAAGATACGTAGTAAAAAAAAATCAGTCGCTGACTTACAATTGTATATTTATCAATTAGATTACCAACGATACCCTTTTCGTTAGTAAAGTTAGCTGTTATGAGCAAAATACTACTATTATAATGGGTGAAGGCGTGAAGCTACACACAAAAATTTCTTTCTGGCTGTTTTAGAGTGAACTATGAAGTATACTAATTTCATGATAAACCCGCTCAGAAATCATCAAGTACCAAATTGAGACAAACAGGTTTATCACCTAACATGCCTTCCAAAAAAAAAAAAAAAAAAAAAAAAAGGAGCACCTAGCGGACAAGCTTATGGAAGTTTTAGGTTGGGTCACTTTCCTTTTATTTGGCCCATTAATCTATAAACTTGTCCGCTAGTTGCTCAAGTTTTCCTGTCTCGCTAACAAGCATAAACACGTAAATTAAATTCTAACTAAACTTGTGGGAGTTCAATAGAAGGCTTACATGGTCTAACCGACGAGCAGCAAACAAGAACAGATAAACGAAAAGAAAGGCCACGACTACCAACACTGTCGCTTTAGCATTATTACGACGACCAAAATATGGCCTTAGCCAATATATCTTCTTACACTTCTCTTCATATATATCCTTCATATTGCTAATTTGTTTAATATGTTCTCGCTCACTCTATATATGTACATGGTATATCATGTTTATATGGTGTAAGGGTGGGGTGGGAATTGAGGGTATCATATTTGAGTACCATTGAGTTACATGTGAGAATTGAACACAAACATTGGCCTTGAACTTTGCTAATTCTGAGGGGCAACTTTAGTTATGAATAAAAATGTGACCAAATAAATCATTGGTTTATCACGAAATCTTATACTTGTAACCTCATGCACTAGAACATTGTGGCATAAAGGATTTTAAGCTGATTAAAGTCTTCTTTTTCCGTTATCGCTATTACATATAGTACGTAGGGCAAAAATTCCATCCTTTTAAGAAATAGGATTAATTTCATATATCACCATAATTTCATGATTAATATCATATATACTTAAAGTGCAAGTATTGAAGTTATAATGTACAATGTTTTTAATGCATGTTTGAATATATATGAAATTTTCAACTAAAATAAAGGGAGATGAAATGCCAAAAGATCCATGTAGAACCAATTTTTACTATAAAACCAATCAAACAATCTTAGTCACTAATTTTTTTTTTTTATCAAAATAAAAAAAATAAACTTTCTCCATTTTTTTTTAAATTAAATATCTCGCAAACCGTAAATCGTTACGTGAAAAAAAAATACCTATCGCGACGAGAATTAAATTATCTTTCAATAGACATGCGTTGTTATATACTTTCGACGAACTTTTTTTCTCGACGAACTTTTTTTTTTCAAAATTTCCGTCTAGAAAAATCATATATGATTTGTAAAAATCATATGTGATTCGTTAAAATCAAATTATATGTAATTTTTACGAATCAGATATGATTTTTACAAATCATATATGATTCGTAAGAATCATATGTGATTTGTAAAAAATCAAATCATATGTGATTTTTACGAATCATATATGATTTTTCTGGGCGGAAAAAAAAAAAAAAAAAAAAGAAAAAGAAAAAAAAAAGTTCGTCCAAAAAAAAAGTTCATCGAAAGTATATAACAATGCATATCTATAAAAAGATGATTTAATTCTCGTCCCGATGGTATTTTTTTGTAGCTTGAAGATTTACCATTTGCAAGATATGTTGTTTTAAAAAAATGGAAAATATAAATGGTTGGCTATGATTGGTTGATAGGTTCTATTACATATATGGGTTCTTCATGGATCTCAACTCGCCCAAAAAAAATATGGCTACAATGGTGATGGTATATTTTTTGTGAATTTTAAACGGATTTTCTAAAATGTGTCTCGAGAGCACACATTTGAGTTTATATAAAAGGTAAAGTAAGAGATTATGTAAGTATATTTAATGATGGTTTTTTCTAACATGTGCCCTCAAATACATGTTAAGCAATGTTTATTAAATACGAACTTTTTTCTATATCAAGAAAATGCATTTAGTTCTCATTAAATAAACTATCATAGAAAAATGTAAATTTTAATTTTAATAATCTTTGGCTTTACTTTTGATAAGGCGAAAAGTGTATCGCTTTTAAGGGGTTATTTAAGCCCGAATTCGTGATTATTTGATCAATTACTGCCATAAATCGTTTCTTTTGTCATTTTAGGTACTTTTGAGAAGAAATCTGGAAAAAGAAGCATTTTGAACGTTTTTGGAGCATAAAAGTGAAGAAAACGGCAAAGTCTCAAAATCCTTACTGGGAACAGTACCTGGCGACTTCAAGACCTCACACATGACGGCGTCAAGCTTGGCAAAAGAGTTGGATATGAAGAATACACATGACTGCCCAAAACTATTTCAAGTATAAAATGCCTGACGGCGTCACCAAGGCCGTCAGGGTCATTTTGCAAGTGACGGCCCAGAGCTCGATTTGACTGGATCTAGGCAATACGACCCTTAATTTGGCGGCGAGTTGACGGCGTCACAAGCTACAACGTGACTTCGTCAGGATTTATTCTCTATATATATTTTTTTCCAATTTTTGATTATAAATGGTGGAACATTAGGAGAACTTTGGAGAGCTTATACCCTAGACGAATATTCTGTAAAAATAAGGGTTTCAACCCTTGTTCCATCCATGCTTAATTGAAGATAAGTTTTCCAATAATCATACGATATGTCTATGTGTTGTGTGATTCTATCTTATGCTTGTCTTTCTTTTAACATGTTAGGCTAGGTTTTTATTGTGTTTGCTTAGATGTAGTGAAACCTAGATGTTGATTATTGGTTGATGGTTTGTTTATAATTGTTGTGGATGATTGTATTCGATGTTAGGCTTAAGAAAAATGGCAGACTTCCATTGGTAACTTGCTTGAACGTCTTAAGAAACATGATCGGAGGTGTAATACAATTTTTGGTTGTATTTAATGCATAAGTGAATTCTAGTGATCCCATGTTAGGAGCTTTTAGTCGGCTCGACATAGAAGTGAAGTAGGAGCTTATAGAGTTAGGGAATATTGTACACGGCCCTACGACTAGTATTAAGGAATATAACCCGTCATCCATACAATTGTAACAAGCTAATCAACTGGTAAAAGATATCTAGGGAGTAATGAAATCTAAGTAAACATGTCTTTTCTCATTATTGTTTCCACCACATAATTACATTAGTTTATTTTCATTTCTTTTTATTTTATTTTGATTGCATATTTAGTTAATTGGGTTAGTTGACTAGCAACTAATTCCGCCCACTCCTTCAAAACCTGAGATTTTACTTGCTTTCATAAAATATAAAAAATACAAAAAAGAATCATCCCTCACCTCTAGACCTAGTTTAGTAGTCTTTCTAATCCTAGCGAACATTATTCCTGAGTTGACGATCAATTCCCCGGTACTTGTTACTATATTATACTACAACGACCAGGTACACTGCCTGGCGGGGATTGCAAGCTTCTCAAGATCCCTTGAGAGGTAAAACCTGTTGCGAGGGCGCAATCCCGCGTATCAACTTTTATATAAACTCAAATGTGTGCCACATTTTAAAAAATCTCTTTAATAAGAACTAATAGCATTTTCTGATATAAAAGGAGAGTGTTTGTTTAATAAATATAGCTTAATTAACATGTGCTTGAGGACACATGTTAAAAACACCATTTATTTGATCACACATATGCTTCATTTGTAGCAAGTTTCTTTCCCAAGCGCGCATACACTTGTTTCTTTTGATGGTTTTTTCATAAGCGTCACGATCTTGTGAAATGTGGGTTAAAGATCTAGTTTCTAAAAAGTACCTTGGTCCAACACGTGTCTCTCTTTTTTTCCCTTTTTTAATTTCACTTCATTTCATCTCATCTCTTTCACTACTTATCCAAATCTTTAACCCCAAGGATAGTTAAAAAATCATTCAAAATAACAAAATTAGGTTTCAATCTCTACAAATTACAACCCTTTTCAAGAATTCGAAGTTCATCAAAAGTAGGGTTTCGTAACATTAGAGGTAAAAGTAACTACTATGACAATCTTGATCAAGAAGTTGATAAGTTTTATGATTTAGTTGATAAAGTCCTAGCTCTTCGTGACGGTAATGCCCATTCAAAGGTTTTTTCTTTACTATTCTAAGGACTGGGATTATGATCGTCTTCATGACTAGCTTCGTATAGTTGTTCAGTGCAAAGTTCAAATAATTGTGCTTAGGTTTCCACCCGAGAGATGTACTTTTAGGTTTTTTTGGGATTTGTTTAAGACTTGCGAGACACTCATTGAATTGTCTTTAGAAGGTCAATTTCAGTTAGATGTGCCTAAAGGAGAGACTTAAAAAAAAAAAAAAAAAAAAAAAAAAAAAAAAGTATCAATGACGAGCTCTTAGAATCCATTTCAAACTCAAAATTCTACATTATTGTTTTTTCTAAGAACTATGCATCTTCATCTTGGTGCTTAAATGAGCTTGTGAGGATAATGGAGTGCTTGAAGATGAACCAGCACACCGCTTACCCCGTCTTCCACTAGTACAAAAACTGCCTTTCGTCACACATGCTCGATTTTGAACTGTCACACTCTAACATATTTATGTGACTAAATGTACGAGAATAAAATAAACAACCACACTTGATCCGACTTGTGTGACCATTTCGGAAAATATATGTCACACATTTGTGAATGTATGTGACTAGAGGGTAACTGGTAAATATTTTTCGTTTATTTAGTCACTTTTAATTCGGGACGTGTGACAGATACAAATCAGCTTGAAACATTAGTCACAATATATATATACATATGTGACAAATATATGTCACACAATTGAAAAGTGTGACCAAAATAGATATATGGTCACATGAGGTAATTGTGTATGTGGCTAAATTATATAGTCAAGTTTGTCACACATTATTTAAACGTGACTGCTATTCTTTGCTGAATATTTAGCCACAGAGCGTTTGAAATGTGTGATAACTGAAAAGTAAGTTTGAAGTGTTAGTCACGATATGCATTTAATAGTGACAAATATATGTCACACACTTGACGAGTGTGACCAAATGTCATATATGGTTACACTAAACCATAGAAACATGATTAAGTTTAACGAAAATTCGATACATATGGTCACGTAAGTTAATATGTGTGTCTAAAGTTTAGTGTGTGTTTGCTTGCCAAATCCTAATGTGTATAGTCATACTTAATTGAAGCACGATCATGTGACTAGGGGCTTTACAATAGTCACACCATATCACAAATGTGTATCTAAATGATGTTTATGGCCACATTATAAGGGTATTATATGTGACCAATACATTCAAAATAGTCACATTGTGAAATATTCATGTGACTATTATTTATAGCAAAGTGAAAAGTCATGAGTTATCATTAACCTTGATATTAGTCCCATTGAGTTTTTGTGTGACTAAATCATAGTCATATTTTGTTACACATTACTTAAGCGTAGTCACAATTCGATACATATGGTCACACATTTCTGATAACTTATGTAATTTGATAGTCACTTAATTGAGTTCAGTCTATTAGTCATGACTGCACATTGACTACTTTTTCAACCACTGTTTTTTCAACAAAGTGCCTGCAATTGAGAATCTTTCATATCAAACACTGTTTTTTTTTCAACTCTGCACTATATAAAGGCATAACCACATACATGAAAACTGCATATACAAGACAACTGTAACAAAAATATGCAGGGTGTTTACTACTGCTAGTACATAGTTAATACTGCTAGTACACAGTTTATGCTGCCAGAAGTTATAGTTTTGTATAATCTGGAATCCTTTATAAGAGTATTCGCAAGTACGAACTAAACAATTAACACAACAACAACAACATAAATCCTTTAAAAGAGTATTTGCAGCAAAACAAAAGCTTAAATAGGTTCTGCAGACAAAAATAAATCCCTAAACAGAGTGTTACAGCTTGAGAATGACATGTGCTTCACTTTGATTTTCGTATAACAATACCTTCACAGTCGGTTCGATAGTAGGCATCTTTTGCTTGTGGATTTACTCGCGGCAATATGTTATCATTTTGCTCATGGATGACTGTACTAAATTCCTCATCGACATTGTCATACGTATCTTTGTAATTCTTGGTAGGTGTTTTAAAGACAATAGACAATTTTTTATCTGCCTGGTCTTTCACATAAAACACTTGTCGTGCTTGTGAGGCTAATATGAACGGATCATTCTTATGGCCTAAATTATTCAAGTCTACCAATGTGTAACCAAGAGTATCACGTTTGACCCCACCATTTTTTGAATTAACCCAATCACATTTGAAAAGATGAATTTGCCTGAAACGGTAATCTAGTACCCATATCTCTTCTAAAATCCCATAATAAAATGCTTTTCTTGTTGTTGCAACTTCTTTGGATATGTGAAGATCTGCTGCCTCAACATTAACCCCACTGTTCTGGTAAACTGTGCCATCATTACTTTTCGTACGAAATGTATACCCATTGATGTTATATGCCTCGTATTTCACTACGTCGGCGCGTGGTCCAAATGATATCCACCTCACAGTTTCTGATACACTATGTTTGGATATCACTAACTCTCTCTCAACCTGAATTTCATTACAAGTATACATTACCTTTAAATTGCAGGAACAACTCACTTATATTTATCAACAAACAAACAAGTAGTATAAACAACATAGGAGTAATTACCTCTTCGTGTAACCACTTAGCAAAAGATTTAGTGTGCTCATTCTCCAGCAATGCCATTTTTTTACTCGGGTATTTTGTTTTCAAAAATCGTTTGTGTCGCCTGAAACAAAATAATGTCTTTGATTATTATATTTGATACAACATTTTAAGCAACGAAATAGACATGTGTTAGTAATACTTACTCGATATACGGCACAATTTCATATGTATTCTGTATTACATACAAATGTGCTTTCTGAAAGACATCTCTGGTAAGTACATTTGATTTGCCGGTCGACAATGGCTTTCCATCCTCATTTTCATTGGTTATATGTTTATCAGGTGGATACCAATAGTTTTCATGGTTTTATGATACTCGCTAAAAAAACTCTATTGTTTCTTCCGCGATAGTCTCCTCAGCAATGCATCCCTCTGGTCTATTTCTGTTTCGCACATGTCCTTTAATAACCTTCATACATCTTTCGAAGAGATACATCCACCGAAAGCATACGGGGCCACATAATTTTACCTCCCTAGTTAGGTGCACTGTCAAGTCTATCATAATATCAAAAAATGACGGAGGAAAGAACATCTCGAGAAGGCACAGTGTCACAACAAGTTCTTGTTGCATCTTATCTAGTTCTTGAAAGATGATTTCTTTCCAACATATAGCTTTAAACAAAAAGCAAAACCTGATAATAGCAAATCGTGTGAGTGGGTGCATGATTGAACGTATAGCAATGGGAAAAAACTCTTGCATTAGCATGTGATAGTCATGCAATTTAAGGCCAATGAGCTTCTTATCATTTTGGCTGACCAAACTAGAGAAATTTGAACAATAGCCTTGTGGTACTGATGCATGGGATTGCGCCCTCGCAAAAGGTTTTACCTCTCAAGGGATCTTGAAAAGCTTGCAATCCCCACCAGGCAGTGTACCTGACTGTTGTAGTATAGTAAAGTGGCAAGTACCGGGGGATTGATTGTTCAACTCAAAGAATAATGTTCGTTATGATTGAAATTAATCTAACTAGGTCTAGAGGTGAGGGATGATTCTTTTTGTATTTTTATATTTTAAATTAAAGCTAGTAAAATCTCGGTGTTGGAAGGAGGGGTGGAATTAGTTGCTAATCAACTAACCCAAAAGCTACCAATTAAACTAATGTGCAAGAAAAGTAAACTAGGGTTCTACAAGGGAAGTGAAGCATGTCTACCTATGATGTATTACTCCTTGCTAGCTATCCAATTCTACCTATTGAATTTTCACACCTTGTTTTAATTGACGGGTTGTATTCCTTTATACCATTCGTGGGGGTGTGTACAAATTTTCCTAACTCTATAAGATTCTATCTCTTCCTATGACAGACACCAGTATCATATCATGGCCTCCCCAATAGTCACTTATGCATTAAACACAACCAATAATCATAGTACACATCCGATTCATGTTTCATAAGACGTTCAAGCAAGTTACCAATTGGAAGTCTGCCAGTTTTCTTAAGCCTAACATCGATAAACATTCAATCAAAACAAGAAACAATAGGAAACAAGAATTATAAACTAAACCAATTAGACCTATTGAAGTTGTCACACCCTAATTGATGAAGATAGACACAAACATCAACCAAAAAATCAATAAGATCTAATCAATTATATACAAGTTTCACACAATCATAAGTAGACACAAGGTGAATTAGCCAAGCATGATGAATGGAGAACAATCAACAATAACAATGAAAGACATAATTAAGATAGAATCAACAAACCAATACAAGATGTTTATGGAGTGATTGAAACCCTCTAAGTTGCTAGAAAAACACCTACCCCAACCCTATAATCGGACTTAAGGTTTGGGGCTTACAAATAATGAAGTTATGATGTTGTATTTATAGGCTATTTTCTGCCCGGCCCATCTTGACGGCGTTAGCCCGAAACTTGACGGTGTCAAGACCAAAATTTATTCATCAAATTATAGATCTCTTCGTCCTCTTCGCGTGGGCTTTTGAATCACCTAAATCCGAGTTCGTATGCAAAAGTTATGCCCAAAACAATAACAGCTACTACGCTCGCAAGTTGTGACTAGTTAACACGTGATGGCCTTGGTGACCCCTTCAGGAAGTCTTCTGGGCCATCACTCTTTAATTTAACACGTGATGGCCTACCTCCATTAACACATGACGACATCACTCTTTAATCCTGATTGCCATCTCTCTTTGCATTTACACGTGACGGCCTTGATCACCTTAAAGGGTGACGCCATCACGAACTCCTTCAAAAACCTACTGGATCGTCACGTGTATTTTATTTATCCACCTCTTTGTCAAGTCTTGACGCCGTCACTAGCAAGCTGTGACGCCGTTAGGTACAATTTTCAGCATGATTTTGAGACTTTGTCGTTTTCTTTACTTTTTCGCTCCAAAAATGTCCAAAATGCTTCCTTTTGTAAATTTCCTCTCTAAAGTACCTAAAATGACAAAAGGAACGATTTAGGGCAATATTTGATCAAATAATCTCGACTTTGGCCTTAAATGACCCCCCAAAAGCGGTACACTTTTCGTCTCATCAAATACCCTTACACTTGAGATTTGCTTGTCCTCAAGCAAATGCGCTTTTATTTTAATCAAAATATAAGTTAGGGGTCATTTAACACTAATATAAAAGTAATTGCAACAAATAATCGTTCCACTTCAACCAAAAACAAGCACAGAAATTATACACTAGCACCTCACAAATAGTGTTTAGATACTCACATCTCTCGGGTGTAATAAAGTATATAGCACAATATGAAAATGGAAAACATCTCTCACTACCTGTCATAGCAAATAGATTACCATAGGCTTGAGAAAGGATCAAAACTCCACCACTTGGCGTAAGCACCTAGGATAAACTATCAAAGAGGTCTTTTAAAGGGTTATAACGTGAGGTGTAGGGATATGATAAACACGGTTTTGTTGGATAAAGGCAATATTTACTGGTGGCGAGTTAATCATCTTGGTCAATTACATGTACAATGTGGCGTTGCTAAGCCAAGACTCGACTTGCCTTAAGCTAATCAAAAACTAACAAAACATAAAACAAACATAAAATGAAACGGGATGGTAGTCCGTATGTTTTTTCTCTTTCTCTCTCTTTTTTTTTTTTTTTTTTTTTTTTTTTTTTTTGCATACACTTTTACCCTACCATCCAAAACAATACATCATAGAAGATTTGCATTCTCCTTACACTTGAACTTTTACATACTTTACAATTAATTATTCTAATGACTCGAATCAAGATAATCAAAACACTTGGAGTACTTTTTAAAATTAACGCACATATGGGGGTAATATATGATGTTCTTCCCCAATACTCCATAACACTAGTACTTTACCCATGAGTCCCAATCGTCCCAAAACAATATGTACCAGATATGACTCGACTTAGCAACCATGTAATCAATTAGACAATTAACTAAGGGTTTAAACATGTAACAATAATGCACTAAAGATGAGTGCATACATGGAAGGCTAAGGCGATTTCGTTGCACATTTGGAGTGGGTTGTAAACAAATTCTTCCTTTAAGTAAAATGCTTAAAGTTAGAAACGAAAAGATAGGCTCGGAGGGGTGTACTATGGGTATCGTGTACTAAAAATGAGTACAACGCAAAGGTGTAGGAAAAATTAATTGACTTTACTAGTCAAGTAATTATGACTTCATTGGTCAAGTAATTATGATACGGGTTTAACACAAGGGTGATCCTAATGCCTCTTATCATGTAGTAAATCCTACTACACGAATGTAGTCTCACTAGCGGTCTCGGGATGCATCACTGACGCAAGTTCTAGAATCTAAATACTACCGGTACATTCATAAGCACTAATAATGAATGCTTTTCCTAACAAATGTGGAGGCGAACCTCACATATTTGGGTGGAAATGTTTTTTGAGTGGTACGATTTTTGTGCTAGTCATACAACTCCTATCCATGAGACGCTCATTAAGGCTAAAGCTTCACTCCTAAATGTTGTAAAAAGTTTAAATTTTGCGCTAAAATTGCCCTAAAAAGTATTTCTCTTAGTTTTATTACACACCTACTATTGAACAAACAAATTCAAGCATAATTGTATTCTCTAAGGTATCATCATTTACCCTCCCCTTACACTTAGGCTGAACATTGTCCCCAATGTTCATTTAAAGGATGTAAAAGCAAATAAGGTAAAAGAATGAAAACAAATACTTCCCTGATTCGTTTAGTGCGGATAAATGGATAACATGGTTAAATCCTCCTTCAAGAAAATGAACGTTGAAAGCTTCCCTCCAGAAATATAAATCATCTTCTTTTCCAATATAACCTGTTAAACCTGAGAAAACAAACACAAAAACCCAAAGCATCAAATCGAACAAAGAAAACTTACAACTAGATGTAATTCCAGACTTAGAAATAGAAACAAAACAATTAAAGATATAATGCTTGTGGAATGAATAATTGCAGATTTCCTGAAGTTTATAAAATTAAAGAATTAACAAAAACTTTAAGACTCCGGTAGAAAAACAAAACTTGCAAAATTTTTCAGAATTTTACACCTGAAGCCGCCAGGTTATAATCCTGACGCCGTCAGAGTGTTCTGACAGAAATCTTATGTTAAGTTTCCTGAAAATTTCTGGAAAAACTCACGCCTTAATTCCTGGAAATCCTGCAAAACATCATTATGATTCGTTACAAGCATTTGACTCAAACAAATACTAATATGCATGTTCATTTAATATTGTTGTGATTCATGTTCAATCCCGTTCTTATAAAATTTAGATTTCCCTTACACTTATCTTTTGCAAAATACCTTTATATGTAATTAAGACGAAGTTAAAAACAAAATAAAGAATTTTCACAATTTACTTTGAAACATGAGCCACAAACAATAAAAAAAACATGCATGCGGAAACAAATAAAATCAAATAAACAAACAAATAAAATAAAAACATCAAACAATTTAAAACATGGGTTGGGTTGCCTCCCAAGAAGCGCTTGTTTTTGTTCGAGTCACGAGCCTGACTCTACCCTTATTTAACGAAAATAGGGGAGGTTTTTCCTACACTTAGGATTAAGTGCGGGTGGAAGTAGCGATACACACCCTTAGGGTGGAAATATGCCACGTGAGGTGAAGGGGGTGAGTGAATGGCTTCCTTCATCCTAAAACTACCTGGATAATATTGGTTGATGGGTGGGTCGGATCCTCTTTTGTCTCCTAGATGTAAATCTAAGGATGGAAAGGTGTGTAAAGATTGAGGTTCCGGTTCATCAACACTAGGAAATTCCCTAGAACTAAGAGTAAGGTTATTACTACCAGTATTCAAACCTATATCCTCTAGTGGTGCTTGGTCTTAGGGTTCTACCTCAATTGGGGTTCCTATAGTCTCTTCTACTTCTTCCGGGTAAGTCACGGGCGATGTGTATGCCTCAAATGATGGTAGGACTTGTGGGGTACTTAGTGGGCTTGGGTTTTCTACTATCTCTTCCATCACATCAATATCACCTATGTGTTCATCTTGTATTATGGTAGTGCCTAACCATGACATGCAACTAGGTGGCTCAACTCTAACCTCATGTGTGTCGTATGTTTTGGTGAAATCTATCCCGCTCATGCAACTAGGTAGTTCAACATTAACCATCTCATAATCTTGGTTTGATTCTAAGTTCATGTTCTTAGAAACTAGGTCATCTAGCTCATATGAATCCACCAATTCGTTGAACTTATGGGTCATGGTTAGGAAGCTTTTCTCAAAATTCATCCAACAGGTCTCACTAAAAGGAATTGATCCTGATAATGATCGTCTAATAGAAATCACACATGCATAGAATTCATCAAACCCATCTAACTTTACCCCCAACTCCTCTTGGATGTCACTAAGATCACACAAAAATTCATTGGAATGATAAGAAGCAAATCTATTAGTGAAATATAATTGTTCCACTATCGTTAGTGATCTAAATGGGATTTCGTCTACTATAGTGACAATTGAAAATGGTTTTACAAACAAAGGGCACAAAGAAAAAGATAGACTATAAGAAAGCTAATAAAAAGAAAATAAAAATCTCACTTGATAGGAATCTAATGAGTAGACCTAATCAAAATAAATTTCAACCTAAACAATGACTATTCCCCGGGCTACGGCGCCAAAAACTTGATGCGTGGGATTGCGCCCTCGTAAAAGGTTTTACCTCTCAAGGGACCTTGATAAGCTTGCAATCCCCACCAGGCAGTGTACCTGACCGTTGTAGTATAGTAAAGTGGCAAGTACCGGGGGATTGATCATTCAACTCAAAGAATAGTGTTCGTTAGGATTGAAATTAATCTAACTAGGTCTAGAGGTGAGAGATGATTCTTTTTGTATATTTATATTTTAAATGAAAGAAAGTAAAATATCGGTGTTGGAAGGAGGGGTGGAATAAGTTGCTAATCAACTAACCCAAAAGCTACCAATTAAATTAATGTGCAAGAAAAGTAAACTAGTGTTCTACAAGGGAAGTGAAGCATGTCTACCTATGATGTATTACTCCTTGCTAGCTATCCAATTCTACCTATTGAATTGTCACACCTTGTTTTAATTGACGGGTTGTATTCCTTAATACCATTCGTGGAGGTGTGTACAAATTTCCCCAACTCTATAAGCTTCTATCTCTTCCTATGATAGACACCCAGTATCATATCATGGCCTCCCCAATAGTCACTTATGCATTAAACACACCCAATTAATCGTAGTACACATCTGATTCATGTTTCTTAAGACATTCAAGCAAGTTACCAATTGGAAGTCTGCCAGTTTTCGTAAGCCTAACATCGATAAATATTCAATCAAAACAAGAAACAATAGGAAACAAGAATTATAAACTAAACCAATTAGACCTATTAAAGTTTTCACACCCTAATTGATGAAGATAGACACAAACATCAACCAAGAAATCAATAAGATCTAATCAATTATATACAAGTTTCACACAATCATAAGTAGACACAAGGTGAATTAGCCAAGCATGATGAATGGAGAACAATCAACAATAACAATGAAAGACATAATTAAGATAGAATCAACAAACCAATACAAGATATTTATGGAGTGATTGAAACCCTCTAAGTTTCTGGAAAAATACCTACCCTAACCCTAGAATCGGACTTAGGGTTTGGGGCTTACAAATAATGAAGTTATGATGTTGTATTTATAGGCTATTTTCTGCCCGGCCCATCTTGACGGTGTCAGCCCGAACCTTGACGGTGTCAAGACCAAAATTTCTTCATCAAATTGTATATCTCTTCGTCCTCTTCGCGTGGGCTTTTGAATCACCTAAATCCGAGTTCGTATGCAAAAGTTATGGCCAAAACAGTAACATCTACCGCGCGCGCAAGTTGTGACTAGTTAACACGTGATGGCCTTCGTGACCCCTTCAGGAAGTCTTCTGGGCCATCACTCTTTAATTTAACACGTGATGGCCTACCTCCATTAACACGTGACGCCGTCACTCTTTAATCCTGATGGCCATCTCTCTTTGCATTTACACGTGACGGCCTTGATCATCTTAAAGGGTGACGCCGTCACGAACTCCTTCAAAAACCTTCTGGATCATCATGTGTATTTTATTTATCCACCTCTTTGTCAAGTCTTGACGCCGTCACTGGCAAGCTGTGACGCCGTCAGGTACAATTTTCAGTATGATTTTGAGACTTTGTCGTTTTCTTTACTTTTTTGCTCCAAAAACGTCCAAAATGCTTCCTTTTGTAAATTTCCTCTCAAAAGTACCTAAAATGACAAAATGAACGATTTAGGGCAATATTTGATCAAATAATCTCGACTTTGGCCTTAAATGACCCCCAAAAGCGGTACACTTTTCGTCTCATTAGGTACCCTGATGTTGCTTAACATTTCACAAAATATTTCTTTTTCAGCATTCGTTAATGTGTAACCTGCTGGAGGTAGTGTTGTTTTGTCTGCTTCTTTCCTAGCAAACAACTCATTTTTTATCCCCAACTCTTCCAGATCCAATCGAGCATTCATTCCATCTTTTGTCTTTCCAGGAACATTCAGCAAAGTTCCGACTAGACTCTCAACAACATTCTTTTCTACATGCATGAAGTCAATACAATGTTGAACAGCATTATGTCTCCAATACTTTAGCTTTCAATACCAAATGTTGAATTTCTTCCAATATGGTTCATTTACTTGGCTTGCACTACCCTCTGCTTCTGTTGTTTTCCTTTTCTACTTTGTAATCTTCCCACCACTGCCTCTCATATCTTCTTGGTTATTCGAGGTGTTATTGTTTGTTCATTTTCCTTTTCCCCACTTATTTTCAATTAGTTGTACTTCGTTGTATATTTGTTCCCTAGTCAATGGAGTTGGAGCATGCTGAAAATCTTCTTGTCCATTAAATGCCGCCGTTTGCTTTCTGAACACATGGTTGTATGGTAGATATCGTCTGTGTCCAGCATAACTTTGCTTGGATGAGGCGGAAAGTCTAACACAGTGTGTATCTTTCCTACATACTACACAACCTTTGAATCCACTGTATGGGCAGCCACATAATGTACCAAGTGCAGGGTAATCATTTATCGTCCATAACACAGCGGCACACAGTTTAAACTTTTCTTTTATACAAGCATCATATGTATCAACCCCTTCCTCGAATAAGGTATGCAGATCATTAACCAACGGTTCTAAAAATACATCGATATCATTTCCCGGGTATCCTGATATCAATACCAAAAGCATGATAAACTTTCTTTTCATACACAACCATGGAGGAAGGTTGTATATGACAGATAAAACTGGCCATACACTGTGATGCCTAGTTCCTGAGTTAACGTCAACCCCATCAGCCGATATTCCTAGTCGTAGATTTCTCGGATCTTCAGCAAAGTGGGGGGATTTTTCATCTATGGTACGCCATGCCTGTGAATCTGCAAGGTGACGTAAAACACCATCTGTTACCCTCCTTGTTGCGTGCCATCTTAGATCTTCTGAAATACTCTCTAACTTAAAGAGTCGTTGCAGTCTTGGTATAATTAGAAAGTACCACATTACCTTTGCCAGAATGTTTTCATACACTTTACGTGTCTTCTTATTCACCTTCCATCTTGATATCCCACAAGTTAGACAAACAGTCAACTCCTTGTTAGTCTTCCAGTAAAGAATGCAGTTGTTGCTACATACATGTATCTTTTCGTATCCTGATCCCATCATTCTCATTAGTTTTTTGGCCTGATAAATTTTTTCAACCATTTCGTTACCAGCAGGTAGCATTTTTTTTTATCAATCATAGTAATTCAGTAAAGAACTTATCAGAAGCTCCATACTTACCCTTCAAGTTGAGTAGTTGAACTATTGCGGACAACTTTGTGAAGTCAGGACATCCTTTATAAAGTGGCTTCTCCGCGTCTAATAGTTTTTGAAACTTGGCAAGGTCATCCTCATCAAAATTTTCTTTTGTAGCATTAACCATTTCTACTGTTGCTGTGCCATCTGTTGGAATTTTTTAATGTGACTCCATGTCGAAATCCATGTCGTCAACAAACTCTGTTTCTGCATTATTAGGTATTTGGGCTGTTGTTGCTTGCTCATCCTTTTCTCCATGTTTATCCCATTTTCTGTATCTAAGATTAATCCTGTTAGAGAATAAATGGTACTGCACGTCATCCACTGTTTGCTCTATTTTGTTTAAACATGTGTACACGGACATGGCATCTTAAGCTGTCGTATATTAACTCGTGGTTCGATGTTCTTCATCTTTTGCAAGTTGTGTAGTGCATACTTAATAAATGTTGCTACTCCATCAATATATTGTTTCTTGGTCCTACTAGTTGTCATCCAAGACTTGTCCATGCTATTATTGTTGAGGTCAAATGATAACGTATATATCCTACAAGTTACAAGTTAAACCAATATAAGCATATATGAAGCTTTAGATTGATGAAGTTCCAATGTCAAGTCACAAGTGTCTAGCTAATTAATAAGGTTTACAATAAGAATTGCAACAACACAATGGAATGAATGATTGGGCATCAATCTAATTAAGCTTCAATGTCAAATATGAAAACGTGGATTAAAAAAAATGTGTAAATTACAACATGTTATCTTTATTGTGTTGTTGGTTAATTAAACGATTCGGCCGAAAACCCGATAAGTTAACATTACCAAAGAAACCAATAAATCCATAACAAATAAAATTGACAATGAAAATGAATAACAAGTTAAAATTCCAACATAATGAATTCCTAATTCAAAAAAGTACCTAATTTAGATCTAAATGAACCTCCCTCCGTTGTTAATGGTTGGACCGACAAGTGATATGATGGATGGTGACTGGTGAATGGTGGCTGTGATGTGACTGGTGATTGGTGATTGGTGGCTGTGATTGGTGATTGATGAGAAATGTGAGAAACGTGGGTGGAGATGGAAATGGGTGGAGGGAGAATTCGAAATTTGGTGAAAAAAAAATAGATGGCTTTTCAAAAATTTTGGGGAGGACATACCAGAAAAGGGAGCCACAGGTATCGAACCTGTGACCTCCACTTCAAAACACCAAAAACTCAACCATCTCCGCCCTTGGGTCTTTTACACATATAAGTTATTTTATATTCCTCTTATAGACTATCTTTTCATTTTGTTACAAAATCTAAACAACTAAAGTATAGAAACTGACTAGGATGGAATTAGGAAGGGTGTTTGTTTAGTGGAAATGTAGACAATAAGGGATATTTCTCAATGGTTGCCTAGATGTTAGCATGTAGTTGCTAAGTCTAGAAGAATGGTGGATATTGAATCAGCTAGTTTCGTGAATGATTGTGTAGAATGTATCTGTTATATTGTATCAGTCAAATGAGTGTTGTAGCACCCCGAAAATTGATAAGCAGCGGAAGGCTAATCGGGGTCATTACAGTTTAGTACACAGTCATACTCATAGAAAACAATTCAAAAGATAGTCAATATCATTCCATGAAAACTCAAATATTCAGAGTTACAAACATTTTTCCAAAATGTTAATTGTTTAGCAAAAGAAGTGATGAGTTTGTAAAGAATGATATAATTATTCAAATCAAAGGGAGGTCCTGTGCCCTTTTGCCAGCTCCGTGCCGCCATGCTTGCTAATTTCCTGAGATAAACACGCTTAAAAGTCAACACAAAGGTTGACTGAATCCATAGTAGTTTAAATAGTAATAGTGTGAACACAAGTCAAGCATTTGAAATAAACAAGCCAAGATAGACAGGTCTTGACTAAACTGGTGTAATATTGCTCCTAAGCCTCACGAAACGCAAGCCTTAACATTGATTTGACATATCATAAAGATAATAACAATCACCTACACCACAGCGGATGTAAATGACAAGGGGCCCTCGGTGACAGGAAATGTGCCAAATTTCCATAATACCTCGAATATAGCACACCTCCTGCCAAGTGATCACATTGACAGAGGTGGGCTGCCATTCCAATAGATCTATCAACTATATTCGCGCTCACTCGCAAGTGATTAAGGTTCGTAATATGAGGGACTTGTAGCACAGGTGTCAACTTAGGCAATATCAGGTGATAACAGCATACAGAAAAATACTTGTGTTCAATTTATAGCATGTATCTCCCCACGGGGTTTAAAAACAATTAAAAATGTGGGACCATGAACTCACCTGACAGGTGGGTGTGAATCACAACGGTGCTCAAAGGTATGGTGTACTGCTACGATTAGCAATGAAATTCCTCCGACTTGCGACCTAAATAATACATTGTAATCGGTGTTTTAGATTCGTGTTGTAAATGACATGTGATATGTCACGTGTACGGTGATATCCGTTCGGGTGTCTTATTATATTCCAAAATAACTTCACGTATTTATTTGTAACGTGTCACGAACCGGTGTTCGATAAATATTAATAATATTGTTTAAAAATATTTATAATTAAATATTTTTAGTAAAGTTATATATATATTTTAAAGTTACAAAAATATATATACGTATTTATATAAAAATCAAATTATATAAAATAATTAATTATAAAATACCTTTGTCATATTTAACCCTTAACTTTATTTAAGTTACACTTTTTACCCTTTGGTCAAAATAATTACATTTTAGTCCTTTTTGTACTTTTTACACTTTATTCCTTTAACTTTTGAAAAATACATGTTCTACCCTCAACTTCTTATTAGAAATCGATAATATACAATTTAGTCCGAAAGTTTGGGTTTTTGTCACTTTTAGCCCCTTAGCGTAGGACTTTTGCAAAAATAGTCCAAAATCTTAGTTTTCGAAAAGTTAGCTTTTATTTTTATAAAAAGTCACTATTTTTATCTTCTAAAATTTATAAAAATCAGTTTTTATAAATTTTATCTCGTTTCGAAAATCTTAGTTCTAAGTCGAAAAGTTCCATATGAATGCATTGGGCTCGTTAGCCCGGTTAAAGCCCAAAATGGGTTTAGTTTGTTTTAAGATTGTGTTCGACTAGGACTTGGTTTTGGTCTCGTTTTAGTGGTATAAAGTCATGTAAGGTTTGCATGTTGTGCTAGTTCGATTAAGGGTGAGCCAAGGAATTAGTGGATCGAATAATATAGATATGTTGTACGTATAAAAATGAAATGGTGAGCCCTTTCCTAAGGGTGTCGAGGCGTGTACATATATACTATAAGTGTAACAATTGTAAAATGAATGGTGCATGTTGTGTGTATGTGATGTGCATGATACGAGTAAAGTAGAAAAGGAAAAGAGAAGTGATCAACTTACAACACCAACTAGGGTGGTGAGGATGTCGTGTGATGTGAGCTACGAGTACTTAGTAAACGTGGTGTCCCTTTGCTTCAAACGATCCTTTTCCTTCGAGAGTTACCCAACTCGTTTCCAAAACCCAAAAACCTTGTGTATGGCTCTTGATTCCTCGACAGTAACCAAGAAAGAAAGCACTAGAGTGTTTGTGATTGAGAACTTTGGTGGAACTTGAGAGTGTGTGAGATTTAGCATTAAATGTGATTTTTATAGGGAGGTTTTGGGTGGTTCGAATGTCCCTAGAGACACAACACTACCCTTGTGGTCTCTACTTCTCTCGACAATATTGTCTAGCTTTCAAAGGTGTTGTCAAATCGAGTGGTGGTAAAAGGAAGCAACAATGAATTACTTGGAGTAGTTTATGTGTAGGTTAGGCTAATAGAGGATTAAACAATTGTGATTAGGCTCATGTGGTATAAACATGCTGGAGGTAATGAAACATGCGACCCATGGGGTAATAGTTCGAAGGTGGGTATTGTGTTTGTCCAATGGTTCGACGGCTCAATGGTGGCTCTTTGTTGCATGGTTCAAAGTCAATGGAAGGGTGGCATGCTTGTGTCGTGTGAATAGGAAACATGGAATTCAAAAACGTGTGTAAGTATATAGTTGGCATGGGAGTTGGCTTCTGTTTCGTGTGGCATGGTACGCAAAAGAAAAGAAACAAATAAGCCATGTGGGCTTGTGGTAAATCAAAGAAAGAAGAAATCGTGTGGGCTTGTGGTCGGCCCAAAATGACGGGGTATCGGTGATTAGTATAATTGTGAATTTAGTTTCGGTGTCGGTGTTGGTTCGTGAAACCATAAATATATAAACGGTGTCGACATACGTATATATACTTATATATACATAGTAATAATAAATTTTGTAATAATTAATATATACATATTGTTATATATATATATATATATATATATATATATATATATATATATATATATATATATATATATATATATATATATATATATATATATATATATATATTAATAATGTCTCGGTGTCCAATTTAGGGTGTCGGGTCGCAAGTGGGAGTTATCGGTGTTAACCTCATTGGGTGACATCCAAGAGTGACAATCGGGTGACAAAACATAATCGTGTGTCAACAAACGGTGTTCAAAACAATCGGGTGTCAAACAAATGGTGTCTCATGTAAAAATTTCAAATTAGCCCGCAAAAATGGCTTAGTTTAGAATAATGTTGATAATAAGCATTAATAAATGACCTGGGATTTTACAGAGTATTACAGTACCTACCCGTTATATTGGATTCGTCCCGGAATCCAAAGTTGAATCGGTGCTCGGGGTTGTCTCATCAAATAGTTGTGGGTATTTGGCACGCATTTGATCCTCGCACTCCCAGGTGTACTCGGGTCCTCTCTTAGAGTTCCATCTGACCTTAACAATGGGAATGCGACTATGCTTAAGTCGTTTGACCTCCCTATCCATAATCTCAACGGGTTCCTCAATAAAGTTCAACTTATCGTCGATTCTGATCTCTTTCAATGGAATCACGAGTGTTTCATCCGATAAACACTTTTTCAAATTTGACACGTGGAAGGTGTTGTGCACTCTACTGAGTTCCTCAGGTAGTTCAAGTTTGTATGCCACAGGACCGATCCTTTCAATGATCCCGAAGGGTCCAACGTATCTTGGGTTTAGCTTTCCACGTTTTCCAAACCTAATCATCCCTTTCCAAGGTGATACCTTAAGCATGACCTTGTCTCCAACTTGAAACTCTATTGGTTTCCTTCGCTCATCGGCATAACTCTTTTGCCGATCCCTAGCGGCTTGTAATCGTTGTCTAATCTTCACTATTTTCTCAGTGGTTTCAAGAATCAACTCGGGACCTGAGAGTTGTACATCTCCAATCTCAGCCCAACAAACTGGTGATCTACACTTTCTTCCATAAAGTGCTTCAAATGGTGCAGCCTTAATGCTAGCGTGATAACTGTTGTTATACGAAAATTCTGCTAACGGTAGGTGTTTATCCCAGCCTTTTCCAAAATCAATCACACATGCCCTAAGCATGTCCTCTAGGGTTTGTATAGTCCTTTCACTTTGACCATCAGTCTGTGGATGGTAAGCTGTACTCATATCTAACTTAGTTCCCAAGGCTTTCTGTAAGGATCGCCAAAAGTTAGACGTGAAACGGCTGTCTCGGTCGGAGATAATAGAAATCGGCACTTCATGCCGGGAAACTATCTCCTTAAGGTACAAACGTGCAAGAACGTCCATATCATCAGTCTATTTGATTGGCAAGAAGTGCGCTGACTTCGTGAGACGATCGACAATAACCCAAATAGTGTCCAACCCACTCGATGTTTTGGGTAATTTTGTAATGAAATCCATTGTAATCCTTTCCCATTTCCACATTGGTAGCTCGGGTTGAATCAAAAGACCGGATGGTTTTTGATGTTCAGCCTTTACTCTTGAGCAGGTCAAACACTTACCGACATACTCTGCAATGTCAGCTTTCATGTTTGGCCACCAATACAACTTCTTTAGATCTTGATACATCTTGTCCGAACCAGGATGAATGGAATATTTAGACTTATGAGACTCGTGCATGATGAGGTCTCGTATTCCTCCATACAATGGAATCCAACTTCTGTCCTTGAAACACAGCCTTCCATCTGGTTTCTTGACAAATCCATTCGTACTTTCTGGCATGCCATAAATCTTCTCGTGCGGTCTATTCTCCTCTTTAAGGGCCTCAGCTTGAACTTCAAGAACTTGAGACGGAAGTGGTGATCTAATTGTCATACCTAATGATCTAACTCTGAGGGGTCTAAGTCGTTCCTTTCGACTCAAGGCATATGCTACAACGTTTGCCTTCCCCGGGTGATAACGAATCTCACAATCATAGTCACTTAGTAACTCTAGCCATCGACGTTGCCTCATGTTCAACTCCTTTTGATCCAATATGTGCTGAAGACTCTTGTGATTGGTGAAAACCGTACACTTGGTTCCATATAGGTAGTGTCTCCAGATCTTAAGAGCGAATACCACCGCTCCTAATTCTAGATCATGAGTAGTGTAGTTCTCCTCGTGGGGTTTAAGTTGTCTAGAAGCGTAAGCGATTACTTTAAGTCTCTGCATCAATACGGCACCCAAACCTTGGATTGATGCGTCACAATATACCACGAAGTCCTCACTTCCTTCAGGTAGTGCTAATATTGGTGCTTCACAAAGCTTCTGCTTCAAAAACTGAAATGCCGATTCTTGCTCTTCTCCCCATTCAAACTTCTTCTTCTTCTATGTTAACTCAGTCAAAGGCTTAGCAATCCTTGAAAAACCTTCAATAAATCTCCGATAATATCCGGCAAGACCTAAAAATTGGCGTATCTCGGTAGGACTCGTCGGTGACGCCCAATTTTTAACAGCTTCGATCTTGGCGGGATCAACATGAATACCCTTACTGTCGATAACATGCCCAAGAAATTGTACTTTCTCAATCCAAAAATCACACTTGGAAAATTTGGCGTATAATTTCTCTTCTCTGAGCAGTGTTAGTATAGCCTTCAAGTGTTCTGCGTGCTCTTCCTTACTACGTGAATAAATAAGGATATCATCGATGAATACAATCACAAACTTATCCAAATAGGGTTTGCACACTCGGTTCATTAAGTCCATAAATACAGCGGGTGCATTTGTTAGACCGAATGGCATTACTTGGAATTCATAGTGACCATATCTTGTCCTGAAAGCCGTCTTAGGGATGTCTTCTTCCCTAACTCTCAGTTGGTGATAACCCGATCTCAAATCAATCTTCGAGTAGACACTCGATCCTTGCAGTTGATCAAACAAATCATCAATCCTTGGCAACGGATATCGATTCTTAACCGTAAGTTTGTTCAACTCACGATAATCGATACACATCCTGAAGGTTCCATCCTTCTTCTTTACAAACAACACCGGGGCTCCCCACGGTGATGAACTTGGGCGAATAAATCCTTTATCTGACAATTCCTCCAATTGCCCAGATAACTCCTTCATTTCCGACGGCGCTAGCCTATAGGGTGCTCGTGCTTTGGGTGCTGCTCCTGGCATCAAGTCAATTTGAAATTCCACTTGACGAGTCAGCGGAAGGCCAGGCAAGTCCTCGGGGAAAACTTCTGGAAAGTTCCTGACTACTGGCACATCCTCGAGTCGCTTCTCTTCCGACTTCTTCTCGGTGACTTGAGCCAAAAAGACTTGACATCCTCGTTCGATGTACTTCACAACCTTGACGCAAGAAACGATGCTCAGACGTGTCTTACTTCGCTCTCCGCGAACAATCAGGGTTTCGTTATTCAGTGGGATGTGAACGACCTTTTCGTCACAAATGATCTTAGCGCGGTTCTCGGATAACCAATCCATTCCTACAACGACATCGAAACTACCGAGTCTAATAGGCATAAGGTCAATGTCAAATGGGGTGTCTAATAGTCGTAGGGTGCAACCTCGGAGTATAGTGTTAGTGCTCACTAGCTTTCCATCGGCTAGTTCAATCTCGTATGTGGTGTCTAGTTTGGTCGGTGTAATATTAAGTAGGGGTGCAAGAGAAATAGATACGAAACTTTGATCGGCTCCGGAATCAAATAAAACTTTAACGAGGCGGTTGTTTAAAAAGAACGTACCCGTGACTACGTTCGGATCTTGCTGGACATTTCCATCTCCCAGCACGTATGCTCTCCCACGAGTATTGTTGTCCTTATTAGGGCACTGACGCCTGTAGTGTCCTTTCTCTCCACAAGCATGGCATACCACAGCCACGGGTTGCAAGTTAGCTCCTGTAGCCTTGCAATCTTGTGTCTTATGTCCAGTCCTTGAACATTTCCCACACTTAGCATAGCAGGGTCCATTGTGATGCATCTTACACTTGTCACAGAATGGAAGAGGTCCAACATACCTAGCATCCTTAACTGGTGCGGCGACATAAGCTCTGACAGCTTCCTGTCGTCGTTTCTGTTGGTTGTGGTGGGTGTTTCTGTCATGGTGGTAGTTACGGTTGGGGTTTCGGTTGTTGTTGTTGCTGTTGTTTGTCTTCCGATCATCAAACTTCCTTTTGTGATCGTTGTTCCCCTGAGCAGAGTTACGCTTAATCTCCCGGTCTAGCAGTCTTTGGGCAATAGTCATTACTTCTTCCAAAGATTGAGGCTTCAACGAGGTGATGTTTCCCTCAATGCTCCTGGGTAATCCCTCAATGTACCTTTCCAACAACTTTTCCAAATCGGGAACCTTTGAAGGGCAAAGTGTGGCAAGCTCCTGAAATCTCCTATCATAAGCCCTGAGATCATTTCCTTTCACAACCAACGTGTGAAACTCATCCTCCAACTTCTTGATCTCACCTCTAGGGCAGAACTTCTTCAGCATCTTCTCCTTAAAGTCAGCCCAGGTAATCTGATAGGCCTCTTCCACACCTATCTTCTGAGCAGTTGCATTCCACCAAGACAACGCGTCTTCCAACAATGTTCCAGTAGCAAACGAGACTCGGCTTTCTGCGGCGCAACCGCTCCTTACAAACACAGTCTCAGTTCGCTCAAACCATCGAGCAAGCTCTGTTACTCCTTCAGTTTCTTTGAAGTGAGATGGTTTACAAGCTATGAAGTCCTTATAAGTGCACTTTCGAGTCGCAGCGGACTCGCTCTCAGCAGTGGCTCGGTTATTGCTACTAGTTCATGCCATTGCAGCAGCCTGCTCTTCTAAAGCTGCAGCAACACTGTCGGCAACCAACTTTCTGATAGCAGCCTGGGTCATAGCGGGTGACGAGGTAGCAGTAGCGGTTTTCCTTGGGGCCATAACTCTATAAAATCGCAAGTGCATGAGTACAAATCCCAAACATCAATAACAAGAAAAATAATGTAGCCAAACTCATAATAGTCGAGATCATCACAAAGTACATATCACAACCACACCATAAATACATACATCAACATAAACCATATCATTCATAAATAAACATCACGACATGTAACAACACACATGGAAATTATAATGAATCTCAATATGGGAGCATAATAAAAGATCAAACAACTAGAACATCATAAATCAATATCAATACGTTACAATCATAACCAACATAGAGTTTTAATAATTTGAATTCATTGTTACAAAACAATAAGATACAACATTATTAATGCCACAGGCGGCAAGTTAAGATGTCTCTGTAAGTAATGACATGTCATAGATCTATGAAGGTCCAGGTGCGCCTCCTGATCTCCTCTCCAGCTCTCTGATGATCCTGATCATTTCTAACATCTCCAAATCCCTGGATCTCTCACAGGCCTGAATCTCCTCAATAGTGGCTGAAAGTGTGTTGATGGTAGAACTAGATGCGGCTAACTCCTGTGTTTGATGCTCCAGCATCTCCTGTGTAATGGCTGCAATCGCTCTCAAATCATCTATCTCATGCCTCTGAATATCTAGCCGATGACCAAACTCAGTGATGGTAGCCTGTGCCTCCTCGATCTCTATCCCCATCATCTCAAATACCATCTCTAGAGCTGTCCTATGTACCACGAGGTTCGTGACCTCCTCCTGCATACACTCAATCCTCTCCAAGGATATATCCTCAATAACGCTCAACAGCTCATCAAGACGATCCTCATGTCTCACTAACCTAGCAGCCAAAAAAGGGATAGTATGATGTATCGGCTCCCCAGTGACCGGTAACACCGCTGAAGAGCCATCTCCAAGCTCAGCAGCCCTAGGCGATCCCTCAACCAATCTCCATCAATGAATGTAATCTAACAAAAACGACCATCGACGAGCATCAACCAATCTATGAATGCCAGGTGAGGTGGGGGTCTCGGTGGGAGCAGGTGATGGTACAGGTGATGTAGCAGGTGATGGTATTGGTACGGTAGTAGTCTGTGAGTAGAAAATTGTAGGTGGTGGCATGGGTGGCAAAACCTCAGAGGTGTGGGGTGCGGTGTAAGTAGGTAGCATGTAAGGATGTGGCTCAGGTGGGGGTGATACGGGTGATGGTGGAGGTGCTGGTGATGGCACAGGTGTTAGATCTGGCATAGAAACAGGTGGTAGTACAGATATGGGTGATGATACAGGTGTAGGTACAGGTGTAGGTATAGGTGGTGTAACAGTAGAAGCAGGCAAAATACAGACTCGTTTTCGAGCCGTGCATTTGCGGGTATAGTCTCCCTCATGATATCGAAACAACTCTCCGAAAGGCTCAGGCTCATAGGGCTCAAGAATCCTCACTCGCTTGCACCGACAAATCGGTGCAGGCGGGGATGGTGGTGGAATAGAAGCAGCAGTGTCAGAAGTATCAGAGTCAGAAGACTCGTCATCAACATCTGAACCGGTGTGGTGACTAGCAGGTGGTGTAGGACGATCATCAGCCGCAAGAAACTGCTGAAATGTCAGGTACTGGTCATAAAGGTACTGCCCCTGTATCATAGGTCCACAGACAGGATGAAAAAGAGGCTGAATAGCAAAAGAATCAATGGGTGTAGAAGCAACCTCACCCTCCTCAAAGGGCTCAGTATCAGCAGAGGGGTCTCCAGATGGAACAGGAGATGGTATAACAGGTGATACAGGTTGGGTGTCATGGTCAGAATCATGGGTGTCTCGGGTGTCATGGGTGTCATAGTCAGATAAGTCAATAGTAGGGTGAGTGGATGATGTTGGCACGACGTCGTCACTGTCGGACAAAATAATAACCGGGGGCGACATGGTACAGTAATATCCCAAAAATAGCAGTAATATAAGTCATTTAGTCTACATAATGCTACATGCACAGTGATCATAGTGTCATAGTGAGCTAAATGCAATGGGTGCTAAAAATCAAACCTTAAAACATAACGTTGGCAAGCGCTGGCACGGAGGGCACTTCGGTGATAAATAGTTTGTTTAAAAATCCGGTGAGGTTATAGTCCAATGTTTTGAAAAATCATTTGGTTCTCTATAACCATGGCTCTGATGCCAATCTGTAACACCACGAAAATTGATAAGCAGCGGAAGTCTAATCGGGGTCATTACAGTTTAGTACACAGTCATACTCATAGAAAACAATTCAAAAGATAGTCAATATCATTCCATGAAAACTCAAATATTCAGAGTTACAAACATTTTTCCAAAATGTTAATTGTTTAGCAAAAGAAGTGATGAGTTTGTAAAGAATGATATAATTACTGAAATCAAATGGAGGTCTTGTGCCCTTTTGCCAGCTCCGTGCCGCCATGCTTGCTAATTTCCTGAGATAAACACGCTTAAAAGTCAACACAAAGGTTGACTGAATCCATAGTAGTTTAAATAGTAATAGTGTGAACACAAGTCAAGCATTTGAAATAAACAAGCCAAGATAGACAGGTCTTGACTAAACTAGTGTAATATTGCTCCTAAGCCTCACGAAACGCAAGCCTTAACATTGATTTGACATATCATAAAGATAATAACAATCACCTACACCACAGCGGATGTAAATGACAAGGGGCCCTCGGTAACAGGAAATGTGCCAAATTTCCATAATACCTCGAATATAGCACACCTCCTGCCAAGTGATCACCTTGACAGAGGTAGGCTGCCATTCTAATAGATCTATCAACTATATTCGCGCTCACTCACAAGTGATTAAGGTTCGTGATATGAGGGACTTGTAGCACATGTGTCAACTTAGGCAATATCAGGTGATAACAGCATACAGAAAAATACTTGTGTTCAATTTATAGCATGTATCTCCCCACGGGGTTTAAAAACAATTAAAAATGTGGGACAATGAATTCACCTGACAGGTGGGTGTGAATCACAACGGTGCTCAAAGGTATTTTGTACTGCTACGATTAGCAATGAAATTCCTCCGACTTGCGACCTAAACAATACATTGTAATCGGTGTTTTAGATTCGTGTTGTAAATGACATGTGATATGTCACGTGTACGGTGATATCCGTTCGGGTGTCTTATTATATTCCAAAATAACTTCACGTATTTATTTGTAACGTGTCACGAACCGGTGTTCGATAAATATTAATAATATTGTTTAAAAATATTTATAATTAAATATTTTTAGTAAATTTATATATATATTTTAAAGTTACAAAAATATATATACGTATTTATATAAAAATCAAATTATATAAAATAATTAATTATAAAATACCTTTGTCATATTTAACCCTTAACGTTATTTAAGTTACACTTTTTACCCTTTGGTCAAAATAATTACATTTTAGTCCTTTTTGTACATTTTACACTTTATTCCTTTAACTTTTGAAAAATACATGTTCTACCCTCAACTTCTTATTAGAAATCGATAATATACAATTTAGTCCGAAAGTTTGGGTTTTTGTCACTTTTAGCCCCTTAGCGTAGGACTTTTGCAAAAATAGTCCAAAATCTTAGTTATCGAAAAGTTAACTTTTATTTTTATAAAAAGTCACTATTTTTATCTTCTAAAATTTATAAAAATCGGTTTTTATAAATTTTATCTCGTTTCGAAAATCTTAGTTCTAAGTCGAAAAGTTCCATATGAATGCATTGGTCTCGTTAGCCCGGTTAAAGCCCAAAATGGGTTTAGTTTGTTTTAAGATTGTGTTCGACTAGGACTTGGTTTTGGTCTCGTTTTCGTGGTATAAAGTCGTGTAAGGTTTGCATGTTGTGCTAGTTCGATTAAGGGTGAGCCAAGGAATTAGTGGATCGAATAATATAGATATGTTGTACGTATAAAATGAAATGGTGAGCCCTTTCCTAAGGGTGTCGAGGCGTGTACATATATACTATAAGTGTAACAATTGTAAAATGAATGGTGCATGTTGTGTGTATGTGATGTGCATGATACGAGTAAAGTAGAAAAGGAAAAGAGAAGTGATCAACTTACAACACCAACTAGGGTCGTGAGGATGTCGTGTGATGTGAGCTACGAGTACTTAGTAAACGTGGTGTCCCTTTGCTTCAAACAATCCTTTTCCTTCGAGAGTTACCCAACTCGTTTCCAAAACCCAAAAACCTTGTGTATGGCTCTTGATTCCTCGACAGTAACCAAGAAAGAAAGCACTAGAGTGTTTGTGATTGAGAACTTTGGTGGAACTTGAGAGTGTGTGAGATTTAGCATTAAATGTGATTTTTATAGGGAGGTTTTGGGTGGTTCGAATGTCCCTAGAGACACAACACTACCCTTGTGGTCTCTACTTCTCTCGACAATATTGTCTAGCTTTCAAAGGTGTTGTCAAATCGAGTGGTAGTAAAAGGAAGCAACAATGAATTACTTGGAGTAGTTTATGTGTAGGTTAGGCTATTAGAGGTTTAAACAATTGTGATTAGGCTCATGTGGTATAAACATGCTGGAGGTAATGAAACATGCGACCCATGGGGTAATAGTTCGAAGGTGGGTATTGTGTTTGTCCAATGGTTCGACGGCTCAATGGTGGCTCCTTGTCGCATGGTTCAAAGTCAATGGAAGGGTGGCATGCTTGTGTCGTGTGAATAGGAAACATGGAATTCAAAAACGTGTGTAAGTATATAATTGGCATGGGAGTTGGCTTCTGTTTCGTGTGGCATGGTACGCAAAAGAAAAGAAACAAATAAGCCATGTGGGCTTGTGGTAAACTCGGCCCAAATGAAACAAGGAAAAGAAAAACGTGTGGGCTTGTGAGAGTGTTTCGGCCCAAGTAAATCAAAGAAAGAAGAAATCGTGTGGGCTTGTGGTCGGCCCAAAATGACGGGGTATCGGTGATTAGTAAAATTGTGAATTTAGTTTCGGTGTCGGTGTTGGTTCGTGAAACCATAAATATATAAACGGTGTCGTCATACGTATATATACTTATATATACATAGTAATAATAAATTTTGTAATAATTAATATATACATATTGTTATATATATATATATATATATATATATATATATATATATATATATATATATATATATATATATATATATATATATATATATATATATATATATATATATATATATATATTAATAATGTCTCGGTGTCCAATTTAGGGTGTCGGGTCGCAGGTGGGAGTTATCGGTGTTAACCTCATTGGGTGACATCCAAGAGTGACAATCGGGTGATATCGGGTGACAAAACATAATCGGGTGTCAACAAACGGTATTCAAAATAATCGGGTGTCAAACAAATGGTGTCTCATGTAAAAATTTCAAATTAGCCCGCAAAAATGCCTTAGTTTAGAATAATGTTGATAATTAGCATTAATAAATGACCTGGGATTTTACGGAGTATTACAAGTGTGTTCAATTTGACTGCTTGTATAATCTTTGTAAGTTGTTTGTTCCTTAGTTAATAAAATTCACCATTTCATGAAGAAAAAAAAAGTGTAGAAATTGATATGGGCATTCCCAAGATCGGATACAAAGAAGAACATACATTCCAAACCTCTACAGCAGTTGTAATCTCACAAAAGGTGAATTATATTACTTACCAAAAGGTTTTTTACAACATAAACAATTGCTGATATGGGCATTCCCAAGATCAGATACAAAGAAGAACATACAATCCAAACCACTACAGCAGTAGAAACTTCAGCAATAGAAACTTGATCTTGTTGTACCACCTTAGCCATTTCTTCAACATTACTAGTAGCAGCAGTTTCTCCCAAACTAGTATTAGTCTCCACCATGATCTTTGAAGCTTGTACAATATTTTCACCTTGAAATTCCACTACCTGCTCCTTAGCAAGTTGAATCAAAGCTTGTTTTTTTTGCTGCTTTATTTTTTTTCAGCAGTCCACCACTTGTACCACGCATTACCATCCCATATATAACACTATGTTCTCAAAAAGAAAATAAAGAGGAAGTGAAAGTAAAAGGGAGTAAAGAAATGAAAAGGAAGTAAAGTTGACTTTCACCCCAAAAGTGGGGTAAAAGTTTTATATGCAAAATCCTCCCACTTTCACTACTTTACTTTCACTTTACTTCCTAAATAAAACTTGAGAAACAACAAAAACTACTTTCATTTTCTTTCCCTCTTTTTACTCAACTTGAGAACATAGTGTAATTTTTTGTCACTTTTAGCTGATTTCTTTTTTGATGCAGACTGGCTTGAACCTTTGTAACATCTTCTGGTCAATCATGATCCATTGGGACGAGCATTTGCCAGGGATCAATGATTATAATTCTTGATAGAAGTATAAATACATTAGTCGCCAACGAAGACTAGCCAAAATGGAACATGATTGACCTGAAGGAATCTACAAAATTTCGTAGTACAGTTGTGTAATGTTATCACAACCTGAGTACTAACTAAACAAGCTACTTAAACACAAATAATCTAATTAACTTGCAAACATATCCATACATCAATTTCAAGCAACCCTTAATAATCCATCCGAACCCTTAATAATCCATCCCAAACACTCTATAACATCTATAGCAGACAATAAGAATCAAGCAACCCTTAATAATCCATCCAAACCACACAAAAAATCATAACCTAGTCAACTTAAAAATCTTATTAGCATACAATTAAAAAACTAATACATGAATTACTTGATAAACACCCAAATGGATGCCTGTATTGATGATAAAACAATCAAACTCTTACATACAGCGTTTATTTTGATTGTTTATTGCTTGATTTCATTTTTGTTACTTCATTTTGAAACCCCTAAATTTGCTGAAGATACCTATTTCACCAATATGTGTTTCTTATATGTGTAATATTTCAGTGTGTGAGAGATAAGGTAACTCAACTGCTTATAAATAAAGTATATTTAAAATAAAAACACAAGATTATGACATAAAAACCTAAATCATATTCATTACTATTAAAGATTAAGGAGGGTGATTAAATGTACCAGTTCCTTCAAAACAACAACCAAAAATATAACAAGGAACCACCAAACCCAACCAAAAAGACCCTACTTAAACAACCATTCAACTGGAGCTCTGATCATAATAATCCATATCGGCAATGGCTTCCTCCTTCTTGGATACCAGAGCACGAAGGTCAACCAAAATGGCCGAAAGGGACTCCAGCAAACGGCGCTCCATCACTTGAACCTCCCGAAGGGACTCATAACCATCATCAGCAGCTTCTTCTTCATCAAAGTTAAGATCGAAAACCTCAGCCATTCTATTGGTTTGCTTATCAACACTTATCCGCAGCTCATCACGCTTCTCACCCAAACACCGGATGATTACTTCATTTAGAAGAATTTCTTGACTGAAGAGGAACTTGAGACATTTGTGAAGTTTATCAGACCCACACAAATCTTTCAGTTCATCGAGATTAGGAGATCCAGACATGTTTTTTTATGATGATTTAATAATGGTTAAGTAAGAAATTGTGATTGATTTGATGATGATTTATGTGGCTAGTAATGAAACTAGATACAATAATTAATAATTTACTCCAAATATATAATGATTTATGTGGCTGTGTAAACTAAATCATTGCAAAAAGTAATTACAGAGTACTAATTCAAAGTATTGAGTCTTCCCATGCAGTCTGTTCGTTTTCTCATGCAAATCAATCAAATCACTATTTAAGTTTTTAATAAGTAAGTGTTATTAATGTATAATTTAGTCCAAATTATGACACTCTTGTAATTAAACGTAATTTGTGCTTTATTTGATACAACATACAAATTCAAAATATATATATATATAACATGTTAAGAAGTTTCTAATATATGAATAACTATATTTTAAATGATCACTACATTTAATACTTATGATAAAGATGACTAAAAAAAAGATGCATCAAAAACACTACAAATAACAATGGGTGCGCTTGGTTTAAAATGAGGAATGGGAAAGGGAAAGGCAAATAGTGGTGGCGGTAGCTGCTGGTGATGGTGGTGGTGGTGGTTGTGGTTGTGGTTGTTGGTGGTGATGGTGGTGGCTGCTGCTGGTGGTGGTAGTGGTGGTGGTAGCTGGTGGTGGTAGTGGTGGTGGTGGCGGCTGGTTGTGGTTGTAGTGGTGGTTGGTGGTGGTGGTGGTGGTGGCTAGTGGTGGTGGTGGTGGCGGTGGTGGTGGTGGCTGGGTGTGGTGGTGGTGGTGGTTGCTTGTGGTGGTGGTGGTGGTGGTTGCTGGTGGTGATGGTGGTGGCTGCTGGTGGTAGTGGTGGCTGGTAGTGGTAGTGGTGGTGGTAGCTGGTGGTGGTGGCCGGTGGTAGTGGTGGTGGCTGGTGGTGGTGGTTGGTTGTGGTGGTGGTGGTGGTTGGTTATGGTGGTGGCTGGTGGTGGTGATGGTGGCGGTGGTTGCTGGTGGTGATGGTGGTGGCTGGTGGTGGTGGTGGTGGCTGGTGGTGGTAGTGGTTGTGGTGGCTGGTTGGTGGTGGTGGTGGTGGTTGCTGGTGGTGATGGTGGTGGCTGGTGGTGGTGGTGGTTGTGGTGGTTGTGGCTGATGGTGGTGGTGGTGGCTGGTGGTGGTAGTGGCGGTAGTGGCTGGTGGTGGTGGTGGTGACTAGTGGTGGTGGGTTTGGCTGATGGTGGTAGCTGCTGGTGGTAGTAGCTGGTGGTGTTGGTGGTGGTGGTGGCTGGTTGTGGTGGTGGTGGTGGTTGCTGGTGGTGGTGGTGGTGGTTGCTGGTAGTGGTGGTGGTGGTGGTGGTGGTGTTGGTGATGGTGGTGGTGGCTGGTGGTGGTAGTTGCAGTGGCTACTGCTGGTGATGGCTGCGGTTGCTGGTGGTGGTGGTGGTGGTGGCTGGTGGTAGGGGTGGCAATTTCTAACTCGACACGAAACCCAACATGAAACCGACACGAAAATTAACAGGTTCGGGTTGAGCTAAATGGATTATGGGTCAGGTTTGGGTCGACATATCTAACCCGTTTATTAAACAGGTCAGGTTCGGGTTGGGAATAAAATAAACGTGTCGACCCGGCAACCCGTTTAAGTTTTTTTTTCTTAATTAAAAATTATTTATATTTAATTATACGGGTTAAATGGGTTAAATGGGTCGACCCACTAACACGTTTAACCCATTTAACTCGTGTAATGTGCTAACTTTTATATATAAAACGAATTAAATGGGTCAACTCGAAACCCGTTTAACATATTCAACCCATGTAACCTATTTAACATGTCAACCTAAGTATATATACGGGTTAAATGGGTCATGTTCGGGTTACGTGTAAACAGGTTAGGGTTGACATAGCTGACCCGATGATTTAAATGGATCAGGTTCATGTTGGGGTTTTCTGACCTGCCAACCTGACAACCCGACCCGAATTGCCACCCCTACCCCCAACCAAGCACCCCCTTAGCTAACTCGAAATGTGTAACTAGTTTGTTGCGACTTGATATTGAATCTCCTTGGACAAAATAAAACAAAGAAATAAAAACAATTGTTAAATTAAAAGTTGTAAATATATTTGTTATTAAAGTTGATTTAGGGTTTAGTGTTTAGGGTTTAGGGTTTAGCGTTTAGCGTTTAGGGTTTATGGTTTAAGGTTTACGGTTTGGGAAGTGATATGTACAACACTAAATTACACTGATGATCCACACAGTACAAGTGGCATTAGACGCTTCATATAGTCTTATGCCTTAAGTTGTATGCCATGTACAATGAGTTGATTGAACAACTAGTTGTACCTCATGCTTTGTGAATAAATGTTTGACCGTGACTCGTTTGTTGCGACTTGATATTGATTCGACTTGGACAAAATATAAAAAAGAAATAAAAAACAATTGTTGAATTAAAAGTTGTAAACGAACTGAACGGTCAGTGAACATTGATCATGAACCGTTCAGCAAAAGTTCGTTTACGTTCGTTTATTTATTAAGTGAACATTTTATGAACTGCACGGTAACCCGACCCTTGTGCGTGTTCGTCCGTTTTAGTCGTTTCTAAACGATTTCGGCCGTTTTCATACGTTTTCTTAGTTTTGTACACGTTTTCGTCCGTTTTTTCATGTTTTAGTCCATTTTCATCTATTTCAGACGTTTTCCTCCATTTTACTATGGGTTCGTCTGTTTAACACATTATTGTACATTTTCTTACATTTCATACATTTTCTTACGTTCTTACACGTTATCGCCCGATTTAGTCCGTTTTCATCTGTTTCCATCCGTTTTTACCCATTTTTGTTTGTTTTTACATGTTTTTGTGTTTGATGACCCGAATAAAAATATAACCGATTTAGTGAAACCGAACTAATCGAACAACCCGATTTACACGTTTAGTCCGTTTTCATCGGTTTCCATCCGTTTTTAGCCATTTTTGTTTGTTTTTACACGTTTTTGTGTTTAATCACCCGAATAAAAATATAACCGATTTAATGAAACCGAACTAATCCAACAACATGATTTACACGTTTAGTCCGTTTTTATCAATTTTTGTTTGTTTTACACGTTTTTGTATATGATGACCCGAATAAAAATATAACCGATTTAATGAAACCGAACTAATCGAACAACCCAATTTACACGTTTAGTCCGTTTTCATAGGTTTCCATCTGTTTTTAGCCATTTTTGTTTGTTTTTACACGTTTTTGTGTTTAATCACCCGAATAAAAATATAACCGATTTAATGAAACCGAACTAATCCAACAACACGATTTACATGTTTAGTCCGTTTCCATCCGTTTTTACCCATTTTTGTTTGTTTTTACACGTTTTTGTGTTTGATGACCCGAATAAAAATATAACCAATTTAATGAAACCGAACTAATCGAACAACCCGATTTACACGTTTAGTCCGTTTTCATCGGTTTCCATCCGTTTTTAGCCATTTTTGTTTGTTTTTACACGTTTTTGTGTTTAATCACCCGAATAAAAATATAACCGATTTAATGAAACCGAACTAATCCAAAAACACGATTTACACGTCTAGTCCGTTTTCATCCATTTCCATCCGTTTTTACCCATTTTTGTTTGTTTTACATGTTTTTTATGTGTTATGACCCGAATAAAAATATAACCGATTTAATTAAACCGAACTAATAGAACAACCTGATAACCAAACCGATCAATACAGCTAATTTATAGTCATATTTAAAGGAAGGAGGACTTAGTTTGCCGTTTCTAAGAAATTTTTTGTCCATGTTTGACTTTTTAAGTCTTTTTTTATAACTTTGACTTTAAATATTTTTATTTGTGTTGTATAAGACTTGATGAAAATTATACTAATGAAAATACATTTAAAACACAATCCATCCATCTAAAATTATTATATAACACAAGAAAGAAAACTTAAGGTAAAAGTTGTAAAAGAAAGACTTAAAAGGTAAAACAAGAACAATATTGGGACTTAGTATTTATCATCATCTATGATTACTGTTTACTCTCCTCGGTTTTCTGAAGAAGCCGCCTGACTCAATAGTACTCATGATCTTGGAGAAAAGAAAAGCAGTTTGTGTTCATAAGCGAAATTTTTTGAAAATAATTTAAAAGAATTTGGAGCCAAAATTTTGATCCAAAATTTTTAAATCACCTAATTATATGGCATTTAACATAAATAAGAGCTCATATTCTTGAAAATACCCGGTTTTGTCTCCTAATTAAACTAAATACTACAACCAAAACACAAAAATCAAATCTTCAATCACCATTACTCTCCAAGCCAGAATCATTTTCTTGTACACATTGTTGCTCAAGAGTCGTCATGAAAATGATTGAAAATGTTGATACTGATATTTTGCTTCCAGATAATGAAGCTGGTGTTAACACAATACAGTATGAGAACGAAACATATTATTCATCTGATGAAGAAAATGACAACAAATTAAATCGAAAACTATCTAATAGGGGCATAACCAGACTAGCTAAGTTTCGCCTTCAATATGGCCATCCTGGTCAAATAAAGCACAAGGTAACCATCGATGCGTTGACTAGGGTTGCAGGGTTAAACAAAGCACTGTTTGTGAGTTTTTTAGGAGATGTGGTTCGTGAGCACATAGGTTTGAAGGTTTTATCCTGGAAGAAGGTGGATAAAGAATCATGAAAAAAATTATAGGATGAAATCATTGTACATATATACTAATTTTTAACCCAGTACTACGTATATAAGTTTAATTTATCAATTATCTGCAACTAATTAACAACATTGTGTTAATCTTTGAAGCGATATTTTGATGTTGACGTGACATTCAAAAAGGTGGTAATGAATCGTCTTGGTCAACTGCTAAGGAATTACAGAATGAAACTCAGGGTAAAATACATATTGCCCAACCTAGATACACCTTCGAAAATGAATGAACGCCCGGAAAAGTATAGTATAATTATGACACAAGAACAATGGGTTGAGTTTGTAACCTACACGGCCACCAATGAATACAAGGTTTTAATTAGTCATCTTTATTTAATTCTATATGTCATTTCATAATTTTTAGTTTGCAGCATTACCGCATCTAAATGCCTTATGATTTTGTGTTTTTAGGAGAAATCAGATAAAGCTAAACTGTCGCGTTTCAAAATATTTATCAGCATAAAATGGGACGAGGTGGATATGTTTATGTTAAAGAGAAAATGGTAAGGTTATACATACTGTTTGTTTTACTAATTGATTAGACTCAATTATCTTGGTTTAACTTTACATATATGTGTATGCACTTGATGTCCATTAGATCGGAAAAAAAAAAGAAATTTAAGCAGATGTTGAACCGCCGCGTAGTGTATTGTGGATCAAAGGAAGGCAAAACAAAGACGGAGAATCTCCAGATGCTGAGATTAGTTCGTTGGCAGATAAACTTGTAAATTTGACTGCAAATTCTATTATTATGCTTATATACCAGCAACATTAACTTTGTACTAGCCGTACTAACTTGTATACTAGTAGTACTAACTTTTAATACCAACAATTCCCATATTATTTTTTTGCCATAAAAAGAAGCTGATGAAAAGATCAAGGAATGAACCTTGGATGTTGATGATGGCACTGATGCCATGACAGTTGTGTTTGGTAAGGAAAAGGGAGGTTATGCAAGAGGAGTGGGAAATGGAGTTACATATAAAAGGTATGTTAATCTTCCTCGAACCAGAAAAGAAACTAATGAAAGACTTGAGTTACTTCAAACTCAACTTGATAATGAGAGAAGCGAGCGTAAAAAAAAAAGATCTACTGCTCAAGAAACTGTCTACCAAGATGACAGAAAAAGATGAGCAGGTCAAGAAATTGTCCGCTGAGATGGCAGATACAAAGGGAATATTTGCTAATCTGTTGAGTCAGTTGAGTTCAGAAGGGATGCAGTTGGATATGCCATCTCAATTTCCATTAGAATCAGATGTAAGCCATTTTTTATGTTGTTAACAATTTCATTTTCTAATGCTAACACCAATGTATTTCTTAATTTAATTTAATTATATTGCAGGTGACGACTCCAATGGCCATTAATAATATAGATACCAGCGCTAATGATTAGGTGGTCGACGGAACTCAGTCCAGTGTTGGTGTACGTGCACGTGATAAAGATGCGATAATTCAGAAGAAGCCTAATGGGCTTGAAACTTTGGAACCGGTAATGGAAACAATGGTGAGGAGTAAAACATCCCCCTTTGATTTTTTAATTTTACCTACATCACTAATGTACCGTGTTTTATATATACATATAGGAACGTGTTAAAAATGTTAAGAAAACACCAAAGCCACGACAAAACGGGTCTGCAGATTCCCAATCGCAAGGAGATGCATCTCCAACAAAAGTATGTATTTCAACATGTTTCTTATTATTCTTTTTTTTTAATAATGTACCGTGTTTTATATATACGTATAGGAACCTGTTATAAATGTCGGACCTAAGAAAACAGGTAAGTCACAATGAAATGGGTCTCCAGCTTCCCTATCACAGGATAATGTGTCTCCAACAACACAAGCACAAGTATGTATTTTAACATGTTTCTTGTTATTCTTAATTTTGTTTAAATAATTTCTGATATATACATATGCAAAAGTTCTTTTTTTAGACAATCAATTGCAAACTATGGCACATAAAGAAAGCAAATATTGTTGCTTTGGGTCGCATACACAAGATTCCAGGAAAACAAATGTTGCATAACCAACCACTCCCAAATGATTGCTACAGAGTCTCAATAGATAAATCGTTAGTGGATGCAACATGCATGCCTGACGTAGGGAATAATGGGTTAAAAACAGTTAGGGAAGGCGTAGGTTGTTTCTTTGCATGGCCAAAGGATCAAGTTATTCTTGCTCATGAGGAGGTACATACATGTGTTTTTTCAACCTATATATATATATATATATATATATATATATATATATATATATATAATTCTTCTTATTAAGTTCAATTTTTGATACAAGCGTCTTTTGTTTACTACAAGTTACATCACTACGAAACAAAAGGTTAGTGAAAACATTCCTGGACCAAAATTACAACCGAAACGCAAAAATTATGTCTCTAGTGCAAAAGTGCAAAAGCAAGCTAAAGCGGGCCCGGGGAAGATTCAAAAGGTTTTAACTTTTAGTAGTTGAGAATTTGATTATATGCGACATTAAAATTCTATATATATTTTGTTCATTTATATACATTTGAGTTTTATCGAATTTGAAATTGCTTTTTGTTTTTAATTCTGTTTTATTTATATACTAGCAGTAGTAACTCTGATCCAGCAGTACTAACTTAGTACTAGCAATACTAACATCATTTGTCACTCTTTCTTTAATTCGATGTGTGACTAAATATTACAAAATGCCACACAAATTAAAAATTCATGTGACCATTGGATGCACATTAGTCACACAAAACACACATGTATGCACTTTAAACATCATATGGTCACACTTATTAACACTTTTGGCCACTGTTTGCTTAATTGTATGTGACTAAATACCCTAAAAAAATATGCGTTGTGTGACTAAATATTAAAAAAGGCCACACAAATATAAAATTTATGTGGCCATTAGATGATCAATAGTCACACAAAATACACATTTCTTCATTTTAAACAGCATATGGTCACACTTATTAACGATTTTGGCCACTGTTTGCTTAATTGTATGTGACTAAATACCCAAAAGAAACATGCTTTGTGTGACTAAATATTACAAAAGGCTACGCAAACATAAACTTCATGTGGCCATTGGATGATCAATAGTCACACAAAATACACATTTCTTCACTTTAAACAGCATATAGTCACACTTATTAACACTTTTAGCCACTGTTTGCTTAATGGTATGTGACTAAATACCCAAAACAAACATGCTTTGTGTGACTAAATATCATAAAAGGCCACGCAAACATAAACTTCATGTGGCCATTGAATAATCAATAGTCACACAAAATACACATTTCTTCACTTTAAACAGCATATGGTCACACTTATTAACACTTTTGGCCACTTTGTGTTAAATTGTATGTGACTAACTCCAAAAAAATAACACCCATTGTGTGACTAAATCATCACAAACGTCACATTTATTTTATATTCATGTGGCCACAGGACGGGAAATAGTCACACAAAATACACATTTACTTGAATATATCATCTCAAATGTCACATATATTATATATTTATGTGGCCAAAGGATGAACAATAGTTACTCTCAAAAAACATTCGTGTGATTATAAGGTGTTTACGGTCACTGATAATGACTAATCCAACAAAACTTGTGCCTAATTTGTCACACATATTCGGGGTTTTGGTCACTCTTTTTCGATGGAAAAGGCCACGAACTCAACAATGTGACCATATGCCACCTATGGTGGCGGGACCTATGGTGACACACAATGAAAAAAACGTGTGTGACTATATGCATATCGTCACACATTTTTGGCGTGACCAATACAACTTTTTGTACCAGTGTTCTATGATGTGGACCCCTATAAAGTCCGCAAACAACTTGGGCCAGTCCAAGAAGCTCTTTCATTACATAAGAATGAATTGGAGGTTGGGAAATGGCGAGAGGCTCTAAAAAAGGCAACCAATCTGTCTGGTTGGGATTTGAGGAAGACCGTTGACGGGTAATTCTGTCATCATATCTGTGCAATATTTGTGTTGTTTTCATCTACGTGACTAAGGCAATGTACATCATATGATATATCTAACCTAGTATGAGTCAGATATATAAGTTTTCCCAAAAGTTTTTTATATTCACCAATGTATTTAAGAAGCTTATCTGACTTTGTCTCAACAACACACAAAATACAATTCTCAGGCAAAGGAGTAGTGTTTGGTTTTGCTGCAAGTAAACCAAACTCATGCAGTAATTCCAAGCAATACTTCCTCTGAGACAAACAAACACCACTTTCATTCTCCAAAACCTCAATACCCAAAAAATACTTAAGGATACCAAGATCTTTCATCATGAACTTACTACTGAGATAAATCTTAAATTCATCAATCACAAACTTATTGTTACCAGTAACAAAAATATCATCTACATATACCAATAGAGAAATAAAAACACCATCAGACTGCTTGATGTACAAAGAATAATCATGTTTGCTCTGTTCAAAACCATGCTCAACCAAGGAAGATGTAAGTTTAGCATTCCATTGCCTTGGGGCTTGTTTAAGGCCATACAATGATTTATTCAGTTTGCACACCTTAGTCTGAGTATCACTATCAAAACCCAAAGGCAAAGTCATATAAACATCCTTTTCCAAAACACTATACAGAAAAGCATTGTTCACATCAAGTTGATACAAAGGCCAATCATTAGACACAGAAATGCTCATAAGACATCTAACAGTAACCATGTTAACAACAAGGCTAAATGTTTAAAGTCAATACCCTCTCTTTGACTAAACCTCTTAGCTACCAACCTAGCCTTGTACTTATCCATATCACCATTAGCTTTATATTTGATTTTAAAAATCCATTTACAACTAATTCGTGTTCTGCCAAACGGCAACTCAGTAATAGTAAAAGTTTTGTTTCTAACTAAAGCTTCAATTTCATTATCAATAGCCTGAACCCAATTTATTTCCTTAACAGCTTCATGATAAGTAGTAGTCTCAACATATTTATTTAAAGTAGTGGCAAAACAATAATTCACATAACTCAATCTAGCATAATTCACATGTTTTTCAATACCATACTTAACTTTACTTTCAACCATATAATCATTGAACTAGCAGGAAGCTTAGAAGGTCTAGTAGACTTTCTAGTACTATGCTGCCCTCTGTCTGTAACATCATGTTGATCAGAATCATAAGAAATAGTGATAGGACTTTTAGGGACATTGCCCTCAGAGAAGTCACCAAGTTGGGTTTCAGGCTCATCCTCAGAATACATAGTATCTGTTCTAGAGGATGAGCGACTGCCATCCACAACCGGTGTAGCTCCAATTTCATCATTGGGACTTTGAGATATTTTGTAGTCAAATAATGTCAAGTGATCAGCATCATTTGTGATTAAATCATCAACTGAATCATTGACTGATTTAGATTTCATTTTAAAAGGAAAAATAGTCTCATAAAACCTCACATCTCTAGAAAAGATAACACTTCTGTTGTCAAGATTAAAAAGTTTGTAAGCCTTTTTAACAAAAGATTACCCAATAAGAACACATTTATTAGACCTAGATGTGAGTTTATCATGATTATTTAGAACAGTTTGAAAACACATGCATCCAAAACATCTCAAGTGGGACAATTCTGGTTTTTTCTTATGAACCAAGTCATAGGGACTTTTACCATTTAAGACAGAAGAGGGAAACCTGTTAATTAGATAAACAGCAGTAAGAACACAGTCAGACCAAAAACATGATGGAATTCCCCCCGAAACATAAGGCTCCTTGCTACATTTAGCAAATGCATATGTTTCCTTTTAGCAATACCATTTTACTGAGGGGTATAAGTGCAAGAAGTTTGTTGAATTATTCCTAAATCTTTTATTAAATCAAACATTCTTTTGTTAACAAATTCAGTCCCATTATTAGATCTAATGGTTTTAATAGACATATTAAACTGATTATGGATATGTTTTATAAAAGAGACAAAGACATCAAAGACTTCATCTTTAGATTTAAGAAGATATACCCAAACAGCCCTTGAGAGATCATCAACAATGGTTAAGAAATACTTAAACCCTTTCTCTACTAGAAACCCTATAAGGGCCCCACGAGTCAAGATGAACAAGTTCACCAAGATTCTCATACTTGTGATCACTTAAAAGGAAAGGTTCCCTTGTTTGTTTTTCCCTATAACAGGTTTCATAAGCAGTAACGTAAACAGACTTGGACAGTTTCAAATCATTTTTTAGAACAAACAGAACTTGGTGAGCAGGATGACCAAGCTTGCTATGCCACAAGTCTTTAGAAACATTGAAACACGTAATCATATTAGACATACTCACATAATTGCCACTATGCATATCAAACAAGTATAATCCATCAGACTCACTACCAGTCCCCAAAACAGTCTCCCTTTTCAAGTCATGAATATAACATTTATCCTCATCAAAACCAACAACCATCTTACTTTCTTTGATAAGTTTATTAATAGACAAAAGACTAACACAATAACCAGGAACAACTAAAACATCATACAAAACAACATTGCAAGTCAACCTAAGATTACCAACATGAATAACAGTAGCAAGAGTCCCATTAGGATGCCCACAGCCATATTCAAACCAGACACATCAACCACATTAAACATACCATTAGTAGAAACAGTGAGATGCTGATTAGCACCAGAATCAATAACAACCCAATGTAACAGTTTTAACCATAAGACCAGAGTAGGCAACAAAATATTTGGAAAAATTTATGCTAAACCACACATTTCCATTAAAGAAAGAAGCACTGTATGCTTCCAGAAGGAGTATCATTGATCAATGACAATAGTTTCCTCATCTGTTCAGAAGTAAAACCAGTAAAGATATTGACTTATGACTGTTTATCATTATTCTTCACATCAACATTATTAGCATTGTAGTTTTGTTTAACAACAGTGTTAGGAAATTTCTTGAAACTAGGAGGAAATCCAAAAAGTTCAAAACACCTATCAATAGTATGTCCAATTTTACCATAGTGTTTACAATTCCGATTAGGATTAGGTACCCTATTCACAATATTACTAGTATTCCCTCTGGTGTTATTAGTATTATTAACAGCCCTTATATTAGAATTATTAATAGATTTAGCAGCAAGAAAAGAGGCATTCATTTTAGCTTCAGTAACACCAGAGTTCTCAGGAACCCCTCTGTGAGATTCCTCTCTGGAAACATTAGTGTATGCATCTTTCACATCATGGAGAGGATCCCTAGTGAGAAGAGCACTTCTGATTGGCTGATAACAATCATCAAGGCCCATAAAAAACTGCATAAGTTTCATAAGTTGTTGATGGATCAACAATCCTTTACTAGCATCACATTCACATTTAACATCACAAGTACACTTAGGTAGTTTAGTTAATGCATCAAATTCTCTCCAAAGAGAGTTTAATCCATGATAATAATTTGCAACCGAACTACCACCTTGTTTAATACCATATTTTTTGAAAAAGGTTAAACATAACATATCCATCAACTTTATCATAAGTTTCCTCTAATTCTTTCCACATAGAAAGCAGCATTATCAAAATAAACAAAACCAAGATACACATCTTGAGACACAAAATTTATAATCCAAGTTAGGACAATGGCATTACACCTATCTCACTGGGCATATAAGATATCACTAGTAGCATAAGAATCTTTAAGACAAGTACCATCAATGAAACCAATTTTATTCATTGCCTGTAAAGCAAGTTTCATAGCACTAGACCAGATTCTATAATTTTTAGTTCCTAAAAGTTTGAAAAGAATTAAAGCAATATTACTGTTATCATTAGTTTGCACAAATAATGCATTACCAACATCAAAATTATTAATCAAAATAGGTGGTAAATTACTACCACCTTCCCCAGAATTAACCATCACAAATTAGAAACAAGAAACTAACAAGATAAACAATAATAGATAACCAACAACACAAATAACCAATAAGCAACAAGAAACAGAACAAGTAAACAGTCAAAAAACCCAAATCACAAATAACTAACAACTGAATAAATCCTAGACTCACACCCAAGATCAACAAGAAACCAGCCAAGAAGACTGGGGTTTCCAGAGCAGGTTTCTGTACTACTCAATGGTGGCAGGTCAAGGTGTTAACAAACCCGTTTGCACCTTCTTAACTAAGATACTGTTGTCTTAAAGGAGAAAGGCAACTTACAATGGGATAAGAAGAACAACAGCGGCAAAATACCACAATCTCACTAGATTCACTTAGTCTAGTGAAATTGTGACCAAGAATAGGCCCAGAGATCACCAATGAACCAGATACCCAAAATCAGAAATTAGGGTTTCTACAAACCCTAATCAAGATCCACACAGGATCACCAGATCTAACCTAATTAGATAAAAAAAACACCACGGTCGTTAAGAAAACGACCTCAATAGCCAATAAAACCAATCAAATCAAAAACCCCCAAAATGGGACAAAACCCTAGGAATCAAGAACCACCAATTACTCAGAACCTGGCTCTAATACCATGTAAAAATGATAAAGAACTCACAACAACTGCCAATTACACCCAACCAACCACCCATTGGTGTGTTTTATTAATCAAAACTAATACAGAAGATAACTCCCAAATTGGTGCTTACCAAAACAATACAAAAGACAATGGTTAATAATTCAGTACCTTTAACCTCACTTACAAAGATCACTCACACTCACAACACCCAAATAAAGAGATTGGGTGAAGAATACAAGACCAACACTAACTAACATATATCAAGATTTATATCAAGAGGCTAAAATTGAACAATAAGAGAAAAAACTATCACTATGTGAAAGGGATGATGGGTTGTGAAACCCTAGATCCAGATGAGAGGGTATATAGCTACATGTTACAATAAGACCCTTCAAGATCTACACACTAGCTAAACTTAGCTACACCATATAACAACTTCTGAATAACCAGCTTTAGCCCCTGAAATTTACTAACACAATGTTGACCTTCAGTTTGACCATATAGCTAACAAGGAAACGTGCTAGACGACCGAGTCGTTCTTAAACAAACTTTAGAACATAAGTTAAAATTTTCTCCAGAAAAGGCAATTAACTAACTGACTAGCTATCAAACCTTTTTAATTCAAATATGCAACCTTAGCTTGTAATTAGTAAGAGTGTTCGGCTTAATACAATAGTGTTGTACACTTGTACGTGTCTGCATAAACTTTGTAGGCTCTTCAAAACGGTTTGCCACTGTTCAAAAGGCTAATCTAAGCCTTGTATACTTTGACTTAGTATGTAGTCAAGTACAGGGGCCTTGAGGTAATTATTATATACTTGGTTTTGTAGTCTTTCTCTTGTTTCTGTATGTGCAGGGACTAGTTGTGCAGGAAAGCTAAAGTTGGAGGGCTTATATTGTCAACTGGAGGAAGTACTATTAGAGCAGCTATATAAGCTTAGTTATAGATTAGGGTTTTTATTATTGTTGCTTATCTCTCTGTGTATTGCTTCTCTAAGTTGAGAACTCATTGTAATCGTTTGATTGTTCTTTCTTTTCTTTCTGTGTAATTGTTGAACTCAAAACCAGCAATCACATTTGAAGTGATTGACTGATGTTGTGAATAAAATAAGTGGGGAGGTTGGTTGAATTCATAAACAAGCTGTTTTAATTGATCTTTGTATACTTTTCCACATGGTATCAGAGACAGGTTGGCTTTGATACAAAGATCGATTGATTGAAAAAAGATTTTGAAAAATAGGGTTTCAAAATTTTTTTGGGGCTTTTCAAAATTGAGACTGGATCTGTGTAGATCTTGTGGTGAATCGTGTTTTAGGTGGTTGAATCTTGTTTTTTGGGGTTCAATTGCTGATTAATCAAAGTACTCAATTTTTAGGGTTTCTAAAATTTGGGGTTTCTTGATTCTTAGTGTTTGGGTGAGATTAACACATGTTAATCTGTGGTGTTTTCATTGGATCGTGTTGATCTGGTGATTGGTTGGTGGTATCTTCTTAATTAGAGTTTACTGTATCAAACTCTAATTCAGGGGTGGTTATTTCTCTTGATTTGATTGATATTATTGATTCAATTATTTTAGTGATCTGTTGGTTCTAAAATAATTCATAATATTGATCTTTTCTTGATTATTTTCAGGTTCTTGGTTCTATTCCACTGTGTTAATTGGTGGTTGTTTCTCTGCTTGATCAATCTGTGCTTGGAGTTGCGTTTTGTAACACCTCTCACACTCTTTTCTATTAGGTTTTTTATAGCTTTTGTAGATATTGCATGAGACGAAGTGTAGGTTCAAGGGATTGTTTGTGAGGAGTTGTTTGATTGATTGGGGTATATTTGTGTTTGTTGGAGTTATAAGGAGTATTTGTTTTTCTTTTTGTTGTTTGGTTTTGATCCTTCATCATGGTGGTTGGTGATGAAGGAGCAGGGGGTTCAGGATTGAACAAACTGGATCAGTTTGACACATTGTTCTTGCATAGTAGTGATACTAGTGGTATTCCTTTGATAAGTTTTAAATTGGAAGGCACTGAAAACTATAAAGTTTGGTCAGCTGCTATAAAATTGGCTATTCATACTAAAAATAAGCTTGGTTTTATAAATGGTACACTTGATAGGCCTGTTGAGACTGGTTTTTTGGAAGAACAATGGGATAGGTGTAATTCTGTGGTTTTATCTTGGATTCTTGGATGTGTGTCTCAAGATGTGTTTATGGGACAAGTGTTTTCTAATAATGCTAAAAATGTGTGGGATGAATTAAAAGAAACATACAGTAAAGAAGATGGTTCTATAATTTTCAATATGCATTATAAGATACATTCATTCACTCAAAATGGCATACCACTTTCTGAATATTATCTTAAGTTCAATGCTATGTGGAGGCAATATGACTCCCTTGTGGATTTTCCTGATTGCACATGTGAAGGTTCTGAAAAACATAAGAAACACAATCAACTTATCAAGTTGATGCAGTTTCTAATGGGGTTGGATGAGGTTTATGCTCCTCTTAGGGGCATTATTCTCACCTCTGATCCAATCCCTGATGTGAAAAGTGCCTTTGCAACTTTGTCTAAAGATGAGTCTCATAGGAGTACTCCATCTTCTTCTGGTTCTAAAAACAATAACTCTGCATTTGCATCTAAAATTAACCAAAAACCTAATGAGTGGTCTCTGAACAAAAATGTGAATAATACTAATCGAAATAGAAGACTAAATAGGCCTAACTTGGTCTGTACTCATTGCAATATGAATGGTCATACTGCTGATAGGTGTTTTGAGTTAGTTGGATACCTTGTTGGTTTCAAAAAGAGACCTAATAACTATCAAGCTTCTGCTAGCAATAATGTTGTTTCAGGTCATAAGGCTCAGCCTACTGTTTCATCTAATTCTTTCATTGATGATCAGTATAAGAAGCTGATGGCTTTGATCACTGAGAAATCTGGTTCTGGTTGTATACCTGCAACTGTTGCAGGTATGAACTGTGTTGTTAGTTTTTGTTCTTCTAGATTTTTTAATCACAATTCCAATATAAGCACTTATAATCTCTACATAGGTTGGATTGTTGACTCTGGTGCAAGTCAACATATGACTTACATTATTGTGAACATGTTTAATCTTGTTGAAGTTTCAAAACTTAATATAACTGTTTGTCATCCTAATGGGACTAAAGCTATTGTCACTCACATTGGAAGTTTAAAACTTACTGATAAAATTACTATTCACAATGTCTTGGTAGTTCTTGATTACCAAATCAGTCTTTTGTTTGTGCATAAGCTCAATAAAGAGAACAAATATAGAGTGATTTTTGATGAAGATACTTTTTCTGTTCAGGATTCTGTTCTAAGGACCCAAGTGGGGACTGGTAGTCTCAAAGATGGGTTGTATTGTCTTAATACAGGTACCAAATTCACCAATAATAATATTCAAGTATGTTGTTTGTCAAAATGTATTTGGCACAACAGACTTGGTCATCCTGCTGACCAAGTTCTTAACATACTTAAACATAAAATTGCTTATAAAAATGACTCTTCTGCTGCACCTTGTGAGGTTTGCCATAAGGCTAAGCAAACTAGAGATCCCTTCCTCTAAGTGATCATAAAACTAATGTCATAGGACAATTGGTTCATTTAGATGTATGGGGTCCTTACAAGGTTCAAAGCAGAGAAGGATACAAATATTACTTAACTTTTGTTGATGATTTCTCTAGAGCTGTTTGGGTGTTTTTGTTGAGGGGGAAATATGAAGTTTTTCAAAATATTGTTAATTTCTATAATTTGATTAAAAATCAGTTTGATAAAACAGTTAAAGTGTTTAGATCAGATAATGGAACTGAGTTTATAGATCAAAGTATGGAAAAGTTTTGTAAAGATAATGGTATTATACAACAGACATCTTGTTCTTATACTCCTCAACAAAATGGAATAGATGAGAGAAAACATAGACATTTACTCAATGTTGCTAGAGCCCTCATGTTTCATGGGGGGATTCCTTTAAACATGTGGACTGAGTGTGTTCTAACTGTTGTTTACCTGATTAACAGGTTACCCAGTTCTGTCTTATCTGGAAAATCACCTTATGAAATCATGTATAACATTGAACCAAACATCTCTCATTTAAAGGTTTTTGGATGTCTTTGTTTTGCTACTGTGCTAAATAATTCTGATAAGTTCTCATCTAGGTCTGAAAAGTCCGTGTTCATTGGTTATTCTTTTGAGAAAAAAGGGTATAAATTGTTTAGTCTTGAAAGTAAGAAAATTTTGTTTTCAAGAGATGTTACATTCTATGAAACAGTGTTTCCCTTCAAAAATAAATCTGAAAATAAAGATTTTGAGTTTCATTTTCAAAACATAGACAGTTTAAACTTTTTTAATCATTTTCTAGATGATGAACATTTGTCAGATGAACCCTATGATGAAAAGAGAGATAAGAAACCTAAGGTAAGTGAGGACATAGACCCTTCATCATTAAGAGGTACTGAAAATACTGGTTTCACTAAAAAGGGTGAGGGGGTGCATCCTAGTGAATCAGCAGAAGCAGCCAATGATGAAGAGGAGAATGTTACACTTGAGGAAAATGTAAACCAATCTGAGGGTGATGACAATTATTATAATGAGTTTAATAATTTGTTCAATGAACCTGTGGTTGTGACACCAGATAGACAGAGCACTTTTAGAACATATCTTAGAAGGTCTGCTAGAAAAACTTAGATGCATGTTAAGCTAAGTGATTATGAAGTTAATACAAAAGTGAAGTATAATATAGACAAACATGTCAATTATTCTAAGTTGGATACTGAAAATTATAACTTCTCTACCAATTTGAATAAAATAAGAGAACCAAAAACTTATAAAGAGGCTGCTACTAATCCTAAATAGATTGAAGCTATGAATCTTGAAGTAGAAGCTCTTAATAGGAATAAAACTTGGGATGAAATCACTGAACTTCCAGTGGGCAGGAAAGCCATTGGAGGTAATTAGTGGGTTTTCAAAATTAAATATAAGTCTAATGGTGAAATTGAGAGATATAAGGCAAGATGGGTTGCCAAAGGTTATAATAAAAAAGAAGGTGTTGATTATGATGAGACTTTCTCACCTGTTGTGAAAATTGTTACTGTGAGATGTTTGTTGTCTGTTGCTGTGCAACATGGTTGGTCTGTTTTCCAAATGGATGTAAATAATGCTTTCTTATATGGTGAACTTGATGAGGATGTTTATATGTATTTACCTGAGGGTTATTGTGATGTTAATGATACCAGGGTGTGCAAATTGAAAAAGTCTTTATATGGTTTAAAGCAGGAACCAAGGAAATGGAATGAAAAATTAACTTCAGTTCTAATTGAAAATGGTTTTGAACAAAGTAAAAATGATTTTTCATTGTTTATTAAAAATAAAAATGGGATTTTCATTGCTTTACTTGTATATGTGGATGACATTGTCAACACTGGTAATAATGTTCAAGCTATGAATGAAGTTAAAGCTTTTATGGGTTCAAAGTTCTTAATCAAAGATTTAGGAAAGTTGAAATACTTTTTGGGTATTGAGGTTCTTAACTCTGATGGGAACATGTTTCTGACTCAAAGAAAATACTGCTTAGAACTTTTAGCAGAGTTTGGTATATTGCCTGCAAACCTTGTTATACACCTATTGAGACTAAGGAATGTTCTGCTAAGCCTGATCAGGTTATTGTTGATGAACCTTTAATAGGTATCACAAATTATCAAAAATTAGTAGGTAAACTTATTTACCTTACTCATACAAGACCTGATATCAGTTATGCAGTTCATGTCCTAAGTCAGTATATGCATGCACCTATGCAGTCTCATCTTAAGTTGGCATTTAGAGTACTTAGGTACTTGAAAAATGCACCTGGACAAGGTATTTCTTTTTGTAAAGGAAATAACTTAGACATAAATGTGTTTGTTGATTCAGATTGGGCAAAGTGTAAAGTTACTAGAAAATCTGTAACTGGATATTGTGTTTTTCTAGGTAAAAATCTTGTATCCTGGAAAAGTAAAAAGCAGTATATGCTCTCCAAATCTTCTGCTGAAGCAGAGTATAGAGCAATGAATTCTGTTACTTGTGAAGTCATTTGGATTCAAAAAATTCTGACTGAAATGAATATTAAAACATCTCTTCCTGTACCATTACACTGTGATAATAGTTCTGCTATTCAAATTGCAGCAAATCGAGTTTTCCATGAGAAAACAAAACATTTTGAGATTGAGTTATTTTTCTTAAGAGAAAAAGTTGCTGCAGGTGTGGTTAGAACTGTTAAGGTTAAATCTGTTGATAATGTGGCTGTGGCTGACATTTTTACTAAGGGCTTAAGTGCTCAGGAGCATAAAAAGTTTTGTGATGGACTTGGCTTGTATGATATGTACAAGGCTGAGATTAAGGGGGAATGTTCAAAAGGCTAATCTAAGCCTTGTATACTTTGACTTAGTATGTAGTCAAGTACAGGGGACTTGAGGTAATTATTATATACTTAGTTTTGTAGTCTTTCTTTTGTATCTGTATGTGCAAGGACTAGTTGTGCAGGAAAGCTAAAGTTGGAGGGCTTATATAGTCAACTGGAGGAAGTATTATTAGAGCATCTATATAAGCTTAGTTATAGATTAGGGTTTTTTTATTGTTGCTTATCTCTCTGTGTATTGCTTCTCTAAGTTGAGAACTCATTGTAATCGTTTGATTGTTCTGTCTTTTCTTTCTGTGTAATTGTTGAACTCAAAACCAGTAATCACATTTGAAGTGATTGACTGATGTTGTTGTGAATAAAATAAGTGGGATGTCGGTTGAATTCACAAACAAGTTGTTTTTATTGATCTTTGTATACTTTTCCACAGCCACCATATATTCATTTTGCACCTACTTTTTCTAACTTTACCTCTTTAACACATGAAAACACATACCGTCAATTAATCTCTCTCATTACATGTATGGGTTAAAAAGCCTTAATATATAATGGAAGTGTAAGTGTACAACAATTGGAGTTTACTTCACGTTTGATTCTTCCAAAATTCATCTTCCCACATTTCAACTTGTTTTATAGCTCTTATTTTGTTGTCTACAATATCTTTAAGAGCTGATGGATCGTATGGCGAAGGCATAGTACACGGGAGAGTGTCTGTAGGCTGCTGAACAAGCGACTCCATCATGAAGTTCCTAAACTTCTCGTCTGCATGGCACGCTAACGACTCTGAACATAGCTCCACAGCATTTGGAGGGACGGCAGGTTTGAACTTTAGGAGCTTAGCATATTCTGTCAATAGATGTAACATGTAGTCATAAACGTATTCCATCTTCATGTCCTCTTGAATGAACCGGCTTGATGCCTCACCCATCTCTTGTGCCTAGTTTGTTCATTTAAAAACACCAGATTAAAACAACAAAATAGAAAACCTTAAAAAGTAAAAAAAAATTTAATGCCTCATGATGATACAAAAAGAGTGTAAAGGTACCAAACTGCCATTGTCGAAAATGACCATACCCTTAAGATCAAAAGTTTGCATGACTGCTATTTTACCTTGGAAGTGTGATTGTTTCCCCACTCAACAGCAAATTTTAGAGATCTACATTTGTCATAGTCCCGAATCGGCCAAAAATGCTTGAGTGGTGTCAATCCCCTTGCGAAGAAAGTATAGTAACGTGGGGTTATGTGCAACGTTGGTGAATTACACGCCAATATGTATTTCTCACTCACTGACCACGCCCATCCTTCTACGTATATCTTATACCTATCCAAGAAATTTGTCAAATAGAATGTTGTCAAACACTTACTGTATTCAACAATATATACCTGTAAGTACACTGATCTTTTATATTTGAGCCCTTGTATCCGTGTATAGACTCGTTCACCCAGTTCTGTATCATTCAACAACAAAATGTTAAACCATCGACAACATTATACGTTTTAGATTACTAATCCAACCAATCTTAGTTGGCTTCAACTTCCTGTTCTTATAGACTATCTAAGTATGCGAAATAACTTTAATCTTGCTGTCTACAAATGTATTTTTTTCATGGATGTTTCGAGTTAAAACAAGCCGTGTCACGATATCTCCATATAGTCTACTAGCATCTAACATGAAAACATAACAAAAAATATTGATAACCTGGAAAAATAAACGAACATTCCAGTCAACATTAGAAGTGTAGTTTGCGTTGCACTTTTTAAGGTCAGACCTAATACGAGACACATCAGGATTACCCTTCCAATAAGCATATGGTAATCTGTCCATCCATCTGACTCGCTTGTTTCCTACTATAAGCTCCTTCAATGTTATTTCCCATGGCTTTTGGTTTGTCTCTGGCCTGTCACAATATAATTTAATCATTCAATTCAAATATAAACGCATTAAGATGAGATTTTCCTTATTCAAATTACTCAGGAGGGCGAGTATTTGACTCCACTGTACGTGGTCTAAGAAGGGAATAGCCGTAACCATTTCCCTGGCCACCTCCAAGATGTTTACCTAGTGAGGTTTGTACCCGAGACCTCTTGTGAGGATATCACGGACTGACCACTAGGCCACCTTGGCAGTGGTCAAGTTTGATTTAGACATCAGACCCCTAAATTCTTTCTTTATAATTCAACATATATTAAGTCGAAAATAATGTATGACAAAGAAGTTCAATAGCTTATTGAATAATTACCATCCCCAAAAGGACCAATCTGGTGAGACAATATCCAAGCTCCCGTGATCAGAACAATACTTGAACAGTGGTGGAGGCCTTGGATCAGGTCCTCTAAAGCGATTTTTTTTTATCACTGGTCGATCATTGCAATCAAACATAAGTTCCAAATCAGGAACCCTTCCAGGGTACCGTCTGATCAATTGTTGGAACCCCCATAATGTGAATAAATCTCTAGTCTGGATAGACTTTCTAAATTTTTCTACATACGCTTTTCCATCAAGAATTATTAGCCTGAAATGAGCACTCGGTTTTGCTCCGTCAACCATGTCTCTTGTGACCCCCGTCTCTCTCCAGCGGGCTAGATCTTCGTGGATCCAACGGAAGTAATCAGGGCATGTCTTGAACGATGGATGGCCTATGTTTTTATGTGTTGTTGGGTAGTTCTTGGGACATGTCGAGGTTTCATTCCATGAGAGACAGTCAAGTGGGAAATAAGGAACCTTTTTTGTTTGGAATTGTATGATTGATTGGCCCGAAAACATGGACTACACATGTACGAGTAATACTTTGATTAGCATATAAAGCTGAAAAAGAATGTCACTTGCAACAAAAAAAGATTTCGCTAAGTAGCCATGGTTAAATAGTTTAAATTGAATCTTACCTTAACTGCCATTTTTCTATTTTGTCGCTAACCTTCACTCAATTTCACTTGTTATTTTAAGCAATATCACACATGCACTTGATCAAAATTTGTAGTATCTTAAACAAGCGCGGGTAATTGTGTCATGAAACATTTCCTCTAAATCTTCAAAACTTAAAAGTGAGAAGTAGCTCAATATACATACTTAAAGGATAGACGAATTGTTTAAATCTTTACAGTTGAAAGTTTTTAGAAATTTATTTCATCTCAAAGTTTTTAATCATCATACTACTTTTTTCTATCTTCATTGTAAACTCTTATAACTTTGTACTTTTATTCCCAAGGTTTCAGAAATCGTGATTCAGTAGCTTATAAATTTGTAGTATCTTAAACAAGCGCGGGTAATTGTGTCATGAAACATTTCCTCTAAATCTTCAAAACTTAAAAGTGAGAAGTAGCTCAATATACATACTTAAAGGATAGACGAATTGTTTAAATCTTTACAGTTGAAAGTTTTTAGAAATTTATTTGATCTCAAAGTTTTTAATCATCATACTACTTTTTTCTATCTTCATTGTAAACTCTTATAACTTTGTACTTTGTACTTTTATTCCCAAGGTCGACCCCCTTTGTAGCTTGTAATCGGCCTGCCGGATTAATCGGCGATTAAGATTGGCATTTTTGGTAAGTTATGGGAATTTCCGGCGAGTTTTGGGTATTCCCGGCAAGATTTTCTTAAAAAAAACATCTTGTAATAGATATAAACATCGACTATAAGTGATTAAAACTAGTTTACAGTGAGTTTTAGGTATTTCCGTCAAAATTTGCAAGTTTCCGTCAAGTTTGACCATCGGTAACCGCCATTGACCACGGTTGACCGATATACACAAATCAGAAAGGTTTGTGACCTAGTAGCGCCTAGGCGGCGATTAATCGTCGTTGTAAGTTTTTTTGCAACACCGATATTTATTCCTGCTATACTTGTAGTGTGAACTTCACTAGTATCCTATAGCACTTACACCTTCAGAATATGTATACGTACACTATTATAAATACGATGAAAATATATACTTTACCCGTGCGCATAAAACTATGAAAAAACATCATATATCCGTGTACCGTCGCAAGCAAAATATTTGCAACATTTGACTCATCATCATAGAAAAGTTAAATTGAAATGCATATAAACGACACTACATCTACATATGCCATATGCACTTTTTGGTTTAAATATCAAACAGCAAACGCGTTTTTGCATATAAAAGATTTTTAAGGTTCGTGATCACTTACAAGGTCTAACCAGCATGCAGCAGTTAAGAGCACCAAAAGGGAGCCAACGACTGCCACTAGAACCATCAAAGTACACTTCTCTTCATTTTTCGTCATATTTCTAAGCTGTTGAAGATGTTCTAACTCACTCTATATATCCACTACGCGTGTACGTATCGCATTTTTATGTAAATTGAGTTGGGGGATATATATATATATATATATATATATATATATATATATATATATATATATATATATATATATATATATATATATATATATATATATATATATATATATATATGTTAAGAGAGGAGTTACATGCATGTGAGATCAAGCATTGACCTTGAAGCGAATAGTGACCTTATGAATACCATTCAATCATTCATTGGCATCGCATCTGCACTTTGATATTTTAGAAACGACAACGATCGTCCGTGTAATTTACTTCATATGCAACTTTGGTTTTTGTGAATATATGCTCACGGATTTTGGCTTTAGCAGATGTCGATGACTGTGTACGTACAAAATAACTTATAACTCTATCATGTATTTAATTATCTTTTGGTGTCGACTTGATTGTGATTGAACCTTTATTTTTTTATTTTTTTGTATTAGCAATTAATTTGAATTTAAAAAAAGTTGGAAGGCAAACAAGCAACAAGCTACGCTGCTAGCCATTTTTAAAATTGCAAAACTGATTCTCTTAAAAACAACATTTGAGGATATATGTGTCATAACATTACGATCTATAACACGTTAAACTCTGTTAAGAATCTCCACTGCCTCAAGTGAAAGAAAACCAAAAGTATCAAATGCGAAAGGAATTAAAACATGTTAATTTTCAATGCACGTTTTCTCGTGTTTTGCCACTTTGTAAGAGGCGGAATTCAAAGCATCTTGTCCCATTGTAAAACCTCAGCTACTTAAACCCACGAAAGAAGAAACTTCAGTTAGATTCACACACACATGTTTTCCTCCAACCCACTTAGATCCACACACACCTTTATTTAATATTGTTTTAGGGGGTGCTTGGTAAGGGGGTTAAGGGGGTGGGGAATGGGTAAGGAATTCAAAAGGGCCCACCTCACTCAAATTAGGTGTTTGGTTAGGGGTGTGCAAAGGTATTGATTACCCCGTAGTGGGTAATCAACATTATAGAGTAAATTGAGGAGTAAGGTATTGATTACCCACCTCACTCAATCTTTCCCTTTCTCTTTCCCTTTACCTTTACCTTTACCCACTTTGAACCAATCGGACCCTTAGTTGTATATGTTGTATTTGATTTCAAATGACTTTGTTCATGCGTTGATTGATATTATTATAATTTTTGTGTTGCTTTCAGTATTAAACAACGATGATTTTAGCTCGCGTGTTGTTGCGAAGCATTTGTATATGTTATTATTATATGTGCTAGATGTGTAAATCCGCAAAAATTAAGATAATGTTTTCTATGTTAGGTGTCTCATTTAAGATTAGCTTTTGTATTAACTAAAGTGACATCACAACTATAACGAATGTAACTAAAACCTTTTAAGACAGTCAATATAAGTTACATGTCGAACGATCTGAGTAACATAAACACAGAGTACAAAAAAATGAAAACTCAATCACAAAGCAACATTGAAGAAAGTTATTAGATACATCACTAAAAACCAAAATTTCAAAAGAACATTGAGATAAATGATGATGAGCACGGTGACTGTAATCTAATGAAACTATCTCTAATAAAAAGAAAATGTGTTTGAGATGAAAGTAAAAGATTCGACACCGATGATGCGATCCTATATGTATTTCCATCTTGAAATTAAAAGGACACCTACTATACCTTATGGTAGGTGTCCTTTTATTCTTAAGATAGAAATATATCTAGGATTGCCTTCACCAATGTCCTCTCTTTTAATCTTTTCTGAAACCCGGTTTAACCATGGCCATATGCTATTGATGCTTTCTGACACAAATATGCCTCACCTCATGGAGGTGGTATAGTTCTACAGCTTTTTGTTACAAATTAAAATTTAATACAATGTCAGTTTAAACAGTCATATTTGAAGCAACATGACAAAATAGATTAAATATCTAAACAATCCAAAACCCACATGGGAGAAAGTTATTAGCTACATCTTGAAGAACTATAAAGTGTGTGTGTCTACGCAATTAATGTAAAGTATTGGAAACGTAGATGAAACACAACGACATAATGAACAAAAGAGTAGGATGAATTGATTTTGGAATACCTGAGTGGTTGTAGCAAGTTAGCTCATATGCTCTAACTATTTAAGGATCATGTACCTCTTTCAGAGTATAATTTATGTCAGGATCTCTTCCCAATCATGAAAAATTTAATTGTGAGTTTGATCAATTTTGTATTTAGACTATTCATGATATATCGAGTGGACAAAATAATATTGAGTTGAGGAGGATGGGAGAAATTGATATGAAGGCCTTCTATGATACGTGCAAGCATCATTTTTGTAAAAAGAATGTCAGCTAAAGACCTTTTCTTAACATAACTTCTCCTTATGCGCATCGGAAAAAGCCTCCATATCAGTTCTTCTCATCCTCCGCATGCCAAAATTAGCATGTCCAATTGATATTCCTTAAATATCCTAAATACAAAAATGAAAAATATTTATGCCTTGGCTCAGAATGAATTTTTTGCACCTGGTAATAGCAAATCGAGTGGTTCGGATCAGTCTCAACACGAAGGTAATACTTTGGAATCAGCTCATAATGTTTCTAAGTCTACTGTTGAGAGTAATATTGCTGCTCCAAAGATGCCTTCGGGGTTTGAACCACGATAGGTCAACAAGAGGCGTGAATCGATATCATTTGCATAGGTTTTGAATCCTGAATCGTCTAAGCCAAAGGTAATTGTGTGTCAATTGGAATCTGATATTACTTGTGATGGTGCTAAAATTGATATTCCACGTGCTAGCGTGGAGAAGGTTAGTAACAAATTCAAGAATACGCTTTACAAGTATTTCATTGGTAAGAACATTGCCTTCTGGTGGTTGAATATTATGTACGTAGTGTGTGGTCTAAATATGGTTTAACCAAGGTTATGAGAAATGCAAAATGCTTTTTCTTTTTTCAGTTTGAAACTAGAAAGGGTACGGAATATATGTTGGAAAATGGTCCGTGGATTATCCTAAATGTTCCGATTTTTCTCAAAGAATGCACGCTAAATACTTGTTTGCTAAAGGAGGACTTGACTAAAATACCGGTGTGGAAACTATATGATGTGCCTTTTGAGGCCTATTCAGCAGAAGGGCTAAGTATGATTGCTACAAAACTAGGGATTCCTAAGATGCTTGATTCGATGACTAGCAAGATGTGTGAAGAAGCATGGGGTCGATGTAGTTTTGCATGGGTGTTAGTCGAGGTTAGTTCAGAAAATGAACTGAAAGATAGTCTTATTGTTGTTATTCCTTTGATGGAGGAAGAGAAGTTCTCTAAAGTGACTATTTGCGTTGAGTATGAGTGGAAACCTCCAAGGTGTCACTCATGTAGAATTTTTGGTCATGATATTGATCAATGCCCCAAAAGGCCTAAGGAGGCTATTTCAACCCAACTAGCGGATGATGTATTTGTGGAAGTTACGCGGAAGCAAGGGAAAGGGAAACAACCTGAAAATGGTCGCCACATTGATGGTGTTCGATTAAACAAACCTAAATCAAGCTACTACTATCGTTCGAAGAGTAAGCCAGGTAATCCCAATAACGAAGTATCTACTTCGAAGCCTAATAACATGGGTCGGAAGAAGGTTACACATGATACTAATATTGCAACACCAAACCCTTTTGATTCTCTTGCATTTGATCCTGAGGAGAGTAAACAAGATCCTTCGAACAAGGTTGGTGATCCATTTGTGGATGTTGCAACAGATAGTGAAGATGAAGTGTTTGAGAACTACGATGATATTACTAATTACGTGAATTCTAAAAGCTCCAAGGCTAAGAGTGGTTCTTCAAGAGACTTAAGGTTCAGACTCGCAAAAAGAAGTAGTTAGTGGTTAATGTTTATGGCTTGTCATAAACATATCTTCTTAGTTTGCTTGTTAGCTAGTTGGTTAGCTTGTTAGCTGCTATTATGTGGCTTTTGTTTTTAGCCCTGATCGGGCACAGGTGGGGGATTCACCCTCATCCATTCTTCTTCAACGCTCTTTTTGGTGTAATATATTTTTTACCGGGCGGAAGGCCCTTTACTCAAAAAAACTTTACTTTTATATAAACTCAAATGTGTGCCATCAGGGATACATTTTAGTAAATCTCCTTAATGAGAACTAAATGCATTTTCTGATATAAAATAAAAGTGTGTGTTTAATAAATTTAGCTTAATTAACATGTGCTTAAGGGAACATGTTAAAAACACCCTTTATTTGACCTACATCTGTTTCATTTGTACTAAGTTTCTTTTCCAAGTGCGCATACACTTATTTCTTTTGAAGGGTTTTTTCATAAGGGTCACGATCTTGTGAAAAGTGGGTTAAAAATCAACTTTTTAAAAAATACAATGGTCTAACACGTGCTTCTCTTTCTTTTCTTTTTTTTTGTTGTTGTTGTAATTTCACTTCATTTTGTCTCATCTCTTTCACTACTTATCCACTTTACCCCCAAAGTTAGTTAAAAAATATATATATAATTTAAAATAACAAAATTAGGTTTCAATCGCTAAAAATTACAACCTTTTTCAAGAATTCGAAGTTCATCAAAATTAGGGTTTCGTAACATTTGAGGTAAAACACTGGTCCAAGCTATACACTGCTAAGGTTGGTTCTCCCTCAAGGTGTGTGTTCCCAGGTTTTTGAAGCCATTTGTAAATATGGAATTGTAAAAAACCTGGTATAGCTCTTGACTGGAATGGTGAATGGGTGGCTATAACCTACACAATTAATGACTTCCATCTTTTCCACCTTGATTATTGTGGGTGCAGGTTGAATTATCAAGGTTGGGAGGTGGTTTTGGAAATGTGGATTGTGAGGTTATGGTCTTTAGTGCTTTTAATGGGTGAATGCAGATGTTGTTTGTTACTGAAGAAAGGGAAAATGCAGTTGAATGATAGCTAGAAAGTTTGTTTCTCTATTTAGCTTTCTGTGTGTTGTCTGAGATATTAGCATAGGTATGTCTGTTATTGTATAGTATAGTGTTTTAATGTATTACTTCTTGTTGGGAATGTCCAATCCAGTGAATGTCATATACCATGTAAGTTGTGTTGATATTAATATAAATTTTCACCATTTCCACCAAAAAACATTTGTGGTAAAAATAACTACTATGACAAATCTTGATCAAGAAACTCTAAATTAACATCAAATTTTCATCTTTTTTTTTTTTATATAAAAGCTTTTCATATAAGAGTTTAAAAAAATCACATGTTCATGAAAACACTATAATGTGTTTGATGAAATGTTTCGATAAAGCTTTTTTTTTTTTTTTTTTTTTTTTTTTTTTGTTATTTTTTTTTAGAGTGAAAGTGTTCATTTCAATATAATATTTTGGTAATTCATATAAAGCTTTCATATTTGATGAAAAAGTTAAATTGTTTTTTTTTTTTTTTGAACATAGAAAAAGTTAAATTGTTGATAAGCAAAACTTTGAATATGCAACGTGGATGAAACAAAGTTATTGATCAAATAATGGTCATCAAAGATTTAACATGGAAGTTTTTTCATCAATGAATATGGAAGCATACAAAATTGTTTATTAAAAATACAAAAAAGTTTGGTATTTTCATCAAATAATACAAAAATGTGTGTCATATTCATCAAATAATAAAATGAAATAAAATAAAATAAGATAAAATAATTAAAAAATGTATGTTATGTTCATAAATATAAAATGCTTATCGGGTTTTTTTTTTTTTTTTAATTGTTCATAAATATATGTGCATCAAGATAAAAAAATATTCATCAATACTTCGGTTGTTCAAAAATACTCCGCCCACAACAGGTCAAGATAAAAAAATGCTTATCGATTTTTTTTTTTTTTTTTAAATGTTCATAAATATATGTGCATCAAGATATATATATATATATATATATATATATATATATATATATATATATATATATATATATATTCATCAATACTTCGGTTGTTCAAAAATACTCCGCCCATAACAAAGAATAAGGGACACAGGTCAACACCATATGACTTCTTTGACTTTTTAGACGGACACAACATTCGATTTGATCATCTTCCTATTTCATAATATATAATTTATTATCTATTTCTTTTCTTTTTTTTTAAATACCGGTGAATTTCACGGGCTTATTAGCTAGTTTGATATATAATATGATTTTGGTAAGCAAAATAAAGAGACATTCATGAAAACTAAGTTCTAAAGTTTGTTCATTGCATTTTGTAGTTAAAATCGAAAATATAAAAGTTGGGAAAATGAAGAAACATTTAGACTATGGTTAAAAGGACAACACATTGCCTAAGGTGAAAGAAAACTAATCATTTTAGTGACGTATGTCAGTATGTGAGATACATGTGATGTGAGTAATGATATGAGGAAACGTGCTAAATACATGTGATGTGAGTAATAATATGAGGAAACGTGCTAAACGATCGAGTCGTTCTTAAACAAACTTTAAAACATAAGTTAAAATTTTCTCAAGAATAGGCAACTTTAGCTTGTAATTAGTAAGAATGTGTGTACGTGCATCTTAAGGGGGTGACAATCATGCCACATCATGATTCACTTTAATGCAAAATTAACCAATCATATGTTGCCAACACATTTCATAATTCAACATACCTCACATTCATTTTTTAGTGGCATTCATGATGCAAAAAAAAAAATCAAATTATATTATTATTATTTTTTATTTTTTTTGAAAAAAACCACAAACGGCTAGAATAATTAATGGGCTAATGTTCGAATTTTATGGGGAGTAGTCCATACCGATTCGGTATTGGATACCGAAATGCATGCCAAAATCTCCATGCCGAGAGAGTGGTTATGGTTGATGCCGAGCGGCATCCTTTGCCGAGGCTCGATACCAAGTGGGTTGCCAGTCCCCTAATAAACCTTGTAGGCTCTTTAAAACCGTTTGCCACCATATATTCATTTTGCACCTGCTTTTTCTAACTTTACCTCTTTAACACATGAAAACACATTAGTACCGTAAATTAATCTCTCTCATTACATGTATGGGTTAAGAATTTATCTACGCATACATAAAAAGCCTGACTTTGTAGCAATATCACATACAAGTGTACAACAATTGGGGGTTACTTTACGTTTTGATTCTTCCAAAATTCATTTTCCCACATTTCAACTTGTTTTATAGCTCTTGTTTTGTTGTCTACAATATCTATAAGAGTTGATGGATCGTATGGTGAAGGCATAGTACACGGGAGAGTGTCCGTAGGCTGCTGAACAAGTGACTCCATCATGAAGTTCCTAAACTTCTCGTCTGCAGGGCATGCTAACGACTCTGAGCATAGCTCCACTGCATTTGGAGGGACGGTAGGTTTGAACTTTAGGAGCTTAGCATATTCTGTCAATAGATGTAACATGTAGTCATAGACGTATTCCATCTTCATGTCCTCTTGAATGAACCGGCTTGATGCCTCACCCATCTCTTGTGCCTAGTTTGTTCATTTAAAAACACGAGATTAAAACAACAAAACAGAAAACCTTAAGAAGTACAAAAATTTTCATGCCTCTCAATGATACAAGAAGAGTGTAAAGGTACACCAAACTGCCATTGTCGAAAATGACCATACCCTTAAGATCAAAAGTTTGTATGACTGCTACTTTACCTTGGAAGTGTGATTGTTTCCCCACTCAACAGCAAATTTTAGAGATCTACATTTGTCATTGTCCCGAATCGGCCAAAAATGCTTGAGTGGTGTCAGTCCCCTTGCGAAGAAAGTATAGTAACGTGGGGTTATGTACAACGTTGGTGAATCACACGCCAATATGTATTTCTCACTCACTGACCATGCCCATCCTTCTACGTATATCTTATACCTGTGTCAATGAAATTTGTCAAATAAAATATTGTCACACACTTACTGTATAACAATATATACCTGTAAGTACATTGGTCTTTCATATTTGAGCCCTTGAATCCGTGTATAGACTCGTTCGTCCAGTTCTGTATCATTCAACAACAAAATGTTAAACCGTCGACAACATTATATGTTTTAGATCATTAATCCAACTAATCTAAGTTGACTTCAACTTCCTGTTCTTATATACTAAGTATCTAATGCGAAATAACTTTAATATTAATCTTGTCTACAAGTGTATTATTTGTGGATGTTTCGAGTTAAAACAAGCCGTGTTGCAATATCTCCATATAGTCTACTAGCATCTAAAATGAAAAAATAACAAAAAAATAATGATAACCTGAAAAAATAAACGAGTGTTCCAGTCAACATTAGAAGTGTAGTTTACGTTGCACTTTTTAAGGTCAACCCTAATAGGAGACACATCAGGGTTACCCTTCCAATAAGCATATGGTAATCTGTCCATCCATTTGACTCTCTTGTTTCCTTCTTTAAGCTCCTTCAATGTTATTTCCCATGGCTTTTGGTTTGTCTCTGGCCTGTCAAAATAGAATTTAATCATTTGGATGAGATTTTCCTTATTCAAATTACTCAGGAGGGCGAGTATTTGACTCCATTGTACGCGGTCTAAAAGGGGAATCCCCATAACCATTTCTGAACCATTTCCCTGGCCAACTCCAAGATGTTTACCTAGTGGGGTTTGTACCCGAGACCTCTTGTGAGGATATCACGAACTGACCACTCGGCCACCTTGGCGGTGGTCTGTTGGACATGAATTAATCAAGAATCATAAGTCTTTAAAGTAGAAGGACCATATATGTATTATAGATAGTTAATAACTGTATTTCTGTTTTATAGGATAGGATATAACGTTTCATAGATAACTCTTAGGAAGGGTTGCATCGGTTCATTCACGCCGATTGATCTCCTATATATACTTATGTATTGTAAACGTTTTAGTATGGTGGAATATTAATAATAACGTGTGTTTATATCAGAATCATTCCCACCCTCTCTGTTTTCATATCGAGTCCCTGCATACAGATTCTTATGCATACTCTTATTGTTTTCATTATTAAAGTTCATCCATGATTGATCCAAGATCCGACAAAGACCTGTGCAAAAGTGGTATCAGAGCTACATGGTTACATGGATCGATCAATTGCAGTCAAGGAAGATATCGCTTTGAAGAAGAAGAAGACCCGAAAACAAAGCATGAAGATTATCATGGAGACGTTACAGTTTTGGGCAAGAAAGAAAGAAGAATGTTACAAAGAATATATTAGCATGGTGAAAGTCTATTATGAAAATGCACTAAGAACAAAGCAAGGAAAGGCATAAAGTGATGAAGATGGCAAAGATGTTGCAGATACCTTACCACAGCCTGAGGCAGAAAGTGATGAAGATGGCAAAGATGTTGCAGATACCTTACCACAGCCTGAGGCAGAAAGTGATGAAGATGGCAAAGATGTTGCAGATACCTTACCACAGCCTGATGCAGAAGATATGGAAGATGACATAGTTGAATCACCAAATGAAAAAAGCAGAATTGAAATGGAAGAAGTCAAGGAACAACGAACTGAATATGGGACAAGACAAAGGCGATCAAATACAGGAAAATAAAAGAATAAGCAAGGCTGAAATTGGGATGAACAAAAAGGAACAGAGTGAAGATCATGAAGAAGATTATGATGTCTTGATTAGGGGAGTGATGTTGGACATGAATTAATCAAGAATCATAAGTCTTTAAAGTAGAAGGACCATATATGTATTATAGATAGTTAATAACTGTATTTCTGTTTTATAGGATAGGATATAACGTTTCATAGATAACTCTTAGGAAGGGTTGCATCGGTTCATTCACACCGATTGATCTCCTATATATACTCATGTATTGTAAACGTTTTAGTATGGTGGAATATTAATAATAACGTGTGTTTATATCAGAATCATTCCCACCCTCTCTGTTTTCATATCGAATCCCTGCATACAGATTCTTATGCATACTCTTATTGTTTTCATTATTAAAGTTCATCCATGATTGATCCAAGATCCGACAAAGACCTGTGCAAAATGGTCAAGTTTGATTTGTGCGTCAGACCCCTAGATTCTTTATTTCGAATAAAACATATATTAAGTCGAAAATAATGTATGACAAAGAAGTTCAACAGCTGATAGATTAATTACCATCCCCAAAAGGACCAATCTGGTGAGACGATGTCCAAGCTCCCGTGATCAGAACAATACTTGAACAGTGGTGGAGGCCTTGGATCCGGTCCCCTAAAGCGACTTTTTTTAATCATTGCAATCAAACATAAGTTCCAAATCCGGAATCCTTCCAGGGTACCGTCTGATCAATTGTTGGAACCCCCATAATGTGAATAAATCTCTAGTCTGGATAGACTTTCTAAATTTTTCTACATACGCTTTTCCATCAAGAATTATTAGCCTGAAATGCGCACTTGGTTTTGCTCCGTCAACCATGTCTCTTGTGACCCCTGTCTCTCTCCAGCGGGCTAGATCTTCGTGGATCCAACTGAAGTAATCAGGACATGTCTTGAACCCTGGATGGCCTATGTTTTTATGAGTTGTTGGGTAGTTCTTGGGACATGTCAAGGTTTCATTCCATGAGAGACAGTCAAGTGGGAAATAAGGAACCTTTTTTGTTGTTTGGAATTGTATGATTGATTGGCCCGAAAACAAGGACTACACATATACGAGTAATACTAAGATTAGCATATAAAGCTGAAAACGAATGTCACTTGCAACAAAAAAGATTTCGCTAAGTAGCCATCGTTAAATAGTTTAAATTGAATCTTGCCTCACTTAACTGCCATTTTTCCATTTTGTCTGTTGATAATTCAAACGAACGAAACAAACAAACAAATAAAGCGGAAGCTTTATTCAAATACCAAACCAAATTACAAAACCAAATTCAAAAGACAAACTCTAATTCAAAAGATACCAAACCCTAATTCAAACGGTACCAAACTATTATTCAAAAGCTACAAACAAAACTAATGACATTGACCTCTATTTATAGGCACCAAACAAACCGTCATAAAGAGTTTCCAAATTCTAAGCAAACTTGGTGGACAAGTCAAACAAATTACCAATTTTACTAAATAACCCCTAAAGTATAAGTCACGGTGGAGATTGTTAGAAAAGTGACTTAAACTTTAGGGGTTATTTGGTAAAATTAGTAATTTGTTTGATTTGTCCACCAAGTTTGCTTAGAATTTGGAAACTCTTTATGACGGTTTGTTTGGTGCCTATAAATAGAGGTCAATGTCATTAGTTTTGTTTGTACCTTTTGAATAATAGTTTGGTATCATTTGAATTAGAGTTTGGTATCTTTTGAATTAGAGTTTGTCTTTTGAATTTGGTTTGGTATTTGAATAAAGCTTCCACTTTATTTGTTTGTTTGTTTTGTTCGTTTGAATTATCAACATTGTCGCTAAACTTCACTCAATTTTACTTGTTATTTTCAGCAATATTACACACTTGATCAAAATTTATAGTATCTTAAACAAGCGCGAAGGTAATTGTGTCATGAAACATTTCTTCTAATTAAATCTTCACACTTAAAATGAGAAGAAGTCACTCAATATACATACTTAAAGGATAGACGAATTGTTTAAATCTTTACACTTGAAAGTTTTTAGAAATTTATTTGATCTCAAAGTTTCTAATCGTCATACTACTTTTTCGCAATCTTCATTGTAAACTCTTATAGCTTTATAATTGTAGAGTTTGTAATATTATTTGAGTGTAAACTGCACTAGTATTCCATAGCACTTACAGTCTTACACCTTCAAAATATGTATACGTACAAAACTATCAAAAACATAAAACTATCAAAAAATATCACATATCCGTGTACTGCCTCGTCGCAAGCAAAATATTTGCAACATTTGACTCATCATATCATAGAAAAGTTAAATTGAAATGCATATAAACGACACTACATGTACATATATGCACCTTTTGGTTTTAATATACAAGCCGCTAAACACGTTTTTGCATATAAAGTTGTTTAAGGGTCAGTGATCACTTACAAGGTCTAACCAGCATGCAGCAGTTACGAACATGAACAGGGAGCCAACGACTGCCACTAGAAACATCAAAGTACACTTCTCTTTATAAGTTTTCGTCATATTTCTAAGCTGTTGAAGATGATCTAACTCACTCTATACATCCACTATGCATGTATCGCATTTTTTTTTGTAAATTGAGTTGGGGGGATATATATGTTAGAGAAAATGGAGTTACATGTGAAATCAAGCATTGACCTTGAAACTAATTGTGAACTTTGTGATCTAAGTAACATTAATTAGTTGATTAAGATAACGTTTAGAATTAATGATTCCACACACTACAAGAATCAGGAGAACAGGCGACGAGAATATTCCCGTCGACACCTTGTCGACGGCAATATGCACAAAACGACAAAAAACAAGCTTGACCGAGCCTAGTTGCGTTGAATTTTTTGGATTAATACACTCCCGTCGACATATCGACGGGACCATATTGGTCAAACTTTCACACCTCTATTATTGCCAAAAGTTAGGCGCGAAATTATCCGGCCAATATAGTCCCGTCGACATGTCGACGGGAGTATATTAACAACGAAGCAAAGCGTAATTAACGTGTGATTAACGTTAATTACTGTTTTTGGTTTAACGTTCCCGTAGACATGTCGACGGGAGGGTTTTATTTGATTAATTACAACAAAATACTTGCCAATAATATGGCGGGATTTTTCCCGCCTGTTTGTTCCCGTCGACATGTCGACGGGATTATGTCACCACATTTTTTCCTTATAAATATTCTCACAAAATCATTCTCACAAAAATCATTCTCACAAAATCATTCTCGTCTTATTTTACACATACATTCTTGATTCTCACAAAACCCGATTGTTAATTTTCACAAATCACAAGCAACAATGGACGGTTTAACGTCGGAACAGGAATGGTCAAAGGTTTTATCACACGAGCTCCTGTATAATGAAATTATAAATCATTGGGGCTGGGAAATTTTTGATGAATATGGTTCTTATGCGAACTGTGCACCGTTTCAGAGGGACCGGATTCTGGAATGGTTAAGGCGAAAGCCGTATTATAGAGAGTATTTGGAAGAGATGGATGCTGCTGATGCTCAAGCTGCTGTTGGAAGAGACGATGAAGCTGAAAGCACCTTTGACGTCAAAAAGCACGCTGATAATCTGGAAAATCGAATAACATATCTAGAAGCTACGTTTGCACATCTCAAGGAAATGAGAGCAAGGAAAGGAAAAGATGTCACCTGAAAAAGTCCTGACCGTACTAGTGGCAATGATCAGTAACATACAAGAAAATGTGGCAAACCATAGAAATATATTATGACATCTTATACATGTAACTTATGATGTAAGGCATGTTTTGTAGTCGATTACTAGTCATAATTTATAAATTGTGAATCATATCGTTGTTTACATAACAAATTATGAACTAAAAAAGTGTATTAACCACATAACTTCGACTAAATCCAAGTACAAAAGCAATAAATTTTCATATATCTTTCTTGCAAATGACCGATTTGCGTAACCAGCGACGTATGTTCATTCAAAACATATAGCATAATGAAACCAAAAACCTCTTGCAAAATATCATAACATCAGTCAGATTAAAACAAAAAGCAAAGCTTTAATCTAAAGTATGTAACCAATAATAGAACATTTGGTTAACATTATATGCACATGAGTCATTACAATAATCCATAATTAAATATTGACTTGAGAAAAAGTCAAAGGTTTAGAATTTACTCGAATTTCTTTATTTCCACTTGAACTAAAAAACACAACATAAAATCTTGAATCTTACTCCATCTATGTCCCCTTTTTGTAGGTCGTAAAAACAAAACAAACTATTTTACTCAAAGAGATTAAATGGATTAAGAAATTCTGACCTTTTTGGCCATTCAACTTGTGAAAGCAAACAACTACATATTACTGCCATATTGTGTTTTTTAAGTGTAGACCATTAAATGTGGTAACTGTGTTAACACTTAATGTGACAAAATTGTTAATTCGGCAACCTAACGACCAAAAAGAAAATGCTCTACAAACTACACATGGTCGAGCTAGCTAGACACTTTGAACTCTTTATTTGATAATTTTATATATTGATTACTTGAGAAAGACTCATTTTAGTTAGTTTTATTGATTAGTTATCTTGGTAAAATGAAAAATAATTAAGGGATTCTACATATGTAATTACATTGTCACTTTTTCGAGTGTTGTACAACCTTTTCTTTTTAATTATATACCTAAAAGTTTAAATTTCGACTTCTGTGTTTATTTTGTCATGTAAAATGACCATTTTACTAATCGATATTGATATCGTGATATAAAAAACATAGAGATAACAATGTAAACATAGTCACAAAATACACGCACAATTCAAAGTTTGGGTATATAATAGCAAAAAGAAAGTTGATAATAAACTAATCGAAAAATTGACGAGTTATTTACTTTTTTAGATAATTATCTCAATAACTATAAAACAGACTAACGCATTGACTATGTTCAAATACTTAAAATCCTTTTCTAATAGTTTTTATTTTGGATTTCATTATATAGAGGCATAGAGCAGTTTTTTTTTTATCTAGTGGTTCAGTCGTTGTATAAACTATAAACACTTTGCAAGTTTGCATGGCGATAAATAGAAGGCCTGTGACAGACTGACGGTAACGTAAAAATCGGGCTTAAGTAAAAGCCCAAATGGTAATAAGCCCAGAGACAATACTTAGGAAGAACAACAGCTTTGTAATTTTATTTGATACCTTGGGAAAACAGAAATTTTAGTTTTCGTGGCAAAAAAAATATCTGGAAAATATATTATCTTGCAAATATATTTAAAAGTTCAATATTTGTTTTCAAAATACGACACATCATAAAAAAAAAACTCAAGTTTTCATGGCGATACATAGAAAGCATGTGACTGTAATGTAAAAACTCGGGATTAAGTAAGCCCAAATTATTGTATAAGCCATAGACAGTATACTTAGGAAGAATATGTTTGGCGAAAATAACAGTAGCAGAAAGGCCAGGGCTGGAATTAGGCCTGTGCAGACTGCCCAACTGCACAAGGCCCCCAAATCTGTTAGGGCCACATTTTAACAGAGAAGCCCAGTTTATGAATATACCTGTTCCAATCCATTCTAGTATACTTTGGGCCTGTGTAATATCCTTGCAGCCCAACAGCTAGAATAACTATTTGTTCATCCCTTATTTATTCATTTCGTTCCTTTATTCGTATTTGTTTCCTTCTCTTAATATCTTTTGCTATGTCTATTTAAATTTTCATTTACAATGTTATTGGTAAGAAGAATTTGGAGATCGATAGAATATATAATTATAAAATTCAATTGTGATATTATGTATTCAAATTTAGGAATTAACGTTATACCAAAAACATGTAACATGTAAGCATTTTCCTAGTCCTTGTCGACATTTTTTTCTGTATTTATAACCATAAATATTGTACGTTCAAGAGGACGATTTTCATGTTTTTAGAAAAGGGGGCCTCATTTTTATCATTGCACGGGCCTTTGAAAACCATGGGACGGCCTTGCAGAAAGCAGTAATGACAAGCAGTAGTTGTTTGGTAGTATAGATGTATGGTTATAATTACTATGTAAAAATGTTAGTTGCTAGTAAATGCTACTAAAAGTCTAAAAGTAACTTTTTGATTTGGAGCATTTAGAAAGCTTAAAAATGCTAGTTGGTTGTCAAGCAAACATATGTGTTCAAAACGCTAACAGCTACTTGCTAGTTGTTTCAAAACCCTCTTAAATGCTCATTACCAAACATACCCGAAGAACAACAAATTGATTAATAGGCCTAAGTAAGCCAAAGGTGCTCTGTAATTTTATTTGATACCTCATACCTTGGGAAAATAGAAATTTTAGTTTAATGGCAAAAAAAAGATCTGGAAAAAATCAATTTGAACATGATTTCGTTTTTTCTTAACAGGAAATTTTGGTGCAATAGTCCATATGCTCCAAAAGAAACAAAGATTAACAACATGAAAATGATGTCGATGATAAAATAAAGAAACGAGTATTAGCCAAGGAAACATCATTGTCACCTAACCACTTAATTTCCACTTGACTTTTTTTTTTATGTCCTGCAGTTACAGTGAAACAACAAACACGAAATAGAAATTAGATCCTCACACGTAAAAAAGTTTTAAAATATTTATGCCTAGTAAATTACAATTTTGTAGTCAATTCTATTGTTTTAAAAATATTATAACGTGAGCTAATGTACTTATAATTTGATATTTTTAATTGTTCGAACCGAAAAGTGTTCTGATTTTTGTAGCATTAGAAACAAAAGTGTCTATTCATCGAAACAGTAGTCTTTAAAAACCTTTTATAATGAGGTCCTATCATTCAACTTTTCTAGATGCATCATCTATAATGGACGAAATCCAAAAATACACTAACATTTGTATGTTGACAATAACCTATGCTCTAAAAAGGAAAAAACCCCTTTTCTCTCTAGGCGATTTCCGATCAAAAAAACCTTTTTTCCGGCGGGTCCAAACGCCAAAAAAACCCCAATCTTTTAATCATACCATAATCAACCCCTTTTTTCAAATCCTTTTCGGAATTTCATCATAATCATCAGAAATGTTTTCGATTCTTATTTAATTCCAGATCGAATTTAAAAAAAAAAAAAAAAAAAAAAAAAAAAAAAAAAAAAAAAAATTCGATTAAACATAATCTTTGTTGAATGGAATATCATAGTTGGGACACTATAGTTGGGACGTCATAGGTGGGACACCAGAGGCGGTACAACTTAAGTTGGGACGTCAGAGGTAGGACACCAGAGGCGGTACAACAGAAGTGGTACAACAAAGGTAGTACATTCGATTTAGATTTTTTTTTTCGTGTTTCTTATTTCATTGGGATAGTATCTATTCGTTTTGAGCCCCCTTCAATCCAATGGGAAGTTTTCGGTCCAAGGAAGATGATGTTGATAAGATATCGACATCAGTTTACATAACGAATTTTCCGGATTCGGTATCGGCCAAGGAGTTATATCAAGAGTGCAAGCAATATGGGCATGTCGTTGATTCTTTCATCCCCTATAAAAGATCAAAGTTTGGAAAAAGGTTTGGTTTTGTCAAGTTCATTAATGTTTTTAGTGAAGAAAGACTTATAAAAAATTTATGTACCATTTGGATTGGCCGAAGTAAAATTCATGCCAACATTGCTCGATTTCAAAGACCCACTGGTACAAAGGTAGGAGATGGATCAAAGAAACCTTTTGCTAATAAGGTTCCTACTGTCAATACAAGCTCGTATAGGAAAGAGGGTAATGACATATCCTATAGTGGGGTTCTCAAAGGGGTGAAAAGGACGGAAGTAGATGCTACAAATTCAGAACCATCACTAGTGTTGGGAGATGAATGTGTATTAGCTAAGAATATTGTTAAAGCATTATTTGGAAGGGTGAAAGAATTCGCTTCTCTCGCTAATCTTAAAATGGCATTGGGGAATGAAGGGTTTACGGATGTTGTGATCAAATATATGGGAGAATTATGGATAATGATGGAATTTAAATCTGATGAATCATTGCTTAAATTCAAAGAAAGCGTTAGTGTCATGTCATGGTTCTCTCAAGTTACTAATGCTACAAACGACTTCGAGGTGGAAGGAAGAATAGCATGGGTTGAAGTGGAAGGAGTTCCATTTAGGATGTGGACTGAAAACACTTTTACTCGTATCGCGGAAAAGTGGGGCAAGTTGCTAGACGTGGATGATCAAGACGAATCATGCTTTCATTCCAAAAGAATTTGTATTCACATGAAGTCCGGAAGAAGTATTCGAGAGGACTTTAAGATCATGCATCGAGGTAAGACATATTGGATTAGAGCCAACGAAACTCCAGGGTGGGTACCGGATTTTAGTGAAGAAAATGAGGATGAAGAAACTGAGGATGAAGATATTAACTCCATAGAAGAGGAAGATGTCGCTCAAAAGTTTGAAGTTTCTGATGAACATAGTGATGGTGAGAAGGTTTCAGACACTATCTTTGATGATGAAGATTTGTTGAAAAACTTTGAGGATGGAAAACATTCGAAGGAGAAAGAGGAAAACTCAGATGATCCATTTAACATTTACCAATTACTTAAACGAAACAAACAAGCAGAAAAGAACGACAATGAATCCGAAAATAGTATAAAGTACCCTCCGGGTTTCACTCCTTCTACTCGAACTGATGAAGATGCTATACCAGAAAATAAAGACAAATTTAATGTTGATAACATTGAATGTTGTGCTGATAGTAATGTGAAAGCTAGTGGAAATAGTTCTTTCGCATCGGGACATTTTAAAGTTCTGAAATTCCTCGAACAGGTGGATCAATGATTGGTTTGCTAGAGGAGGTGGTTAAAGTCGGACAGGTTATGGGTTTCAAAATGGAAGGTTGCATAGCAAATTTGGATGAGATTATTGGATCACAAGGAGTGGAGGAAGGTTATAGATGAATTTTTTGTCGTTAAACATTCAAGGTCTTGCCCAAAAGGCCAAAAAAGATTGGGTCAAGGAACTTTGTATTAAGAACAAGGTTAATTTTTTAGCTATTCAAGAAACAAAGATGGAAACTATTGATGAGTCTTGTGTTAAACAATGTTGGGGTAATTTAGTTTTTGATCACGTATATAGTGAAGCGGTTGGAAATTCGGGAGGCATCCTTTGTGTTTGGGATACTAACTCGTTTTGTAGAAGTAGTATTACGGTGTCAGATTACTTTGTGATTATTCGGGGTTATTGGCGATTATCGGGAAAGAAAACAATGATTATTGCTGTGTATGCGCCCCAAGAAAGCAAAGAAAAAATGTCTCTTTGGGGTTTCTTACGTCAGGAGGTTGGTAAATGGAACGGGAATGTGATAATCATGGGTGACTTCAATGAGGTCCGTGTTAAATCAGATAGATTCGGTTCTCACTTTAATCAGAATGGTGCTCAAAGGTTTAACTCTTTCATTTCGGATTCGGGATTGGTCGAAGTTAATTTAGGAGGTTGTCATTTCACTTGGTGCCATAAGTCCGCTACTAAGATGAGCAAACTAGATAGATTCTTGGTGTCGGAGAGCGTTTTTAGTGAGTGTCCGAACATTAATGCTATCACGTTGGATAGATTCTTGTCGGATCATAGACCCATTCTTCTAAAGGAAAATCGATACGATTATGGTCCAACTCCATTCCGTTTTTTTCATCACTGGTTAGATACGGACGGTTTTAGTACTTTGGTTGAAAACACGTGGAAGAACAGCCCAAGGATGGGTAATAATGCGGTGCTGATTTTGATGAATAAACTTAGAATGCTCAAAAAGAACATTCGCACTTGGAACAAAAGTAACATGGGGTGTAGAAAAAAGGATCAGATACATCTTAAAAAGATTTTGGAAAACATTGACTCGAAGATTGATAGTGGCCTAGGGGACGAGGTCCTGGTCAGATCCCGTTTGGAAATTATTCAACAGTTACAAAAGTTGGATAGTTTAGATGCGATGGAAAAATCTCAAAAGGCTAAAATTAAATGGGCGATAGAAGGGGACGAGAATACCGGTTTCTTCCATGGTATTATAAATAAGAGACGTAATATTCAAAGTATAAGAGGGGTTATGGTTGATGGAATTTGGATTGATAGCCCAGATAAAGTTAAAAAAGAATTCTTTGATCATTTTGCCAATCGTTTCTGCAAACCAGATAAGTCTACTGCTTCGTTGTTTTTGGATTTTCCTAATCAGATATCTATCGAACAACGAGCAATTTTGGAGAGAGATGTAACTAATATAGAAATCAAGAAGGCGGTTTGGGAATGCGGGATTGATAAAGCTCCAGGTCCTGACGGTTTCACGTTTGGTTTCTTTAGACATTTCTGGTATCTTGTTGATATAGATGTGTATGCAGCTGTGAGGTATTTTTTTACCTATTCTGATTTGCCTAAAGGATGCAACTCATCTTTTATCACCCTAATTCCGAAAATTCCGGATGCAAATCTTGTAAAGGATTTTAGACCGATTAGCCTCATCGGTTGTATATATAAAATCATTGCAAAGATCTTGACTAACCGTCTTGTTGGTGTTTTGGGGGGTATTATTAACGAAGTGCAATCGGCGTTCATTAAAGATAGACAAATTCTAGATGGTCCTTTTATTTTAAATGAAGTCTTATCTTGGTGTAAGAGAAAGAAAAAACAGAGTTTATTATTCAAGGTTGACTTTGAGAAAGCGTATGATTCGGTAAGGTGGGATTTTCTTGACGATGTACTTAGTAAGTTTGGATTTGGGGAAAAATGGAGGAAGTGGATTCATTGCTGTCTTCATTCGTCCAAAGGATCTATCATTATCAATGGTAGTCCAACCGACGAGTTTCAATTCGGAAAAGGTTTGAAACAAGGCGATCCGTTATCTCCTTTCCTGTTTCTCTTGGTTATGGAAACCCTCCATATTTCATTTCAAAGGGTGGTTGAAGCGGGAATGTATCAAGGTATTATAGTTGGCGGGGAGGTCAACCTTTCGCATATGTTTTATGCGGACGATGTGGTGTTCGTTGGCGAATGGAGCGAACGTAATATATCTTCTCTTATGCATGTTCTTGATTGTTTTCACAAGGTTTCAGGTTTAAAAATCAACATGAAGAAAAGCAAAATCATAGGTATTGAAGTGGCTGCTGAAAAAGTGTCTAGAGCAGTTGTCAAGCTCGGATGTCAGGTTCTCAAAACTCCTTTTTTATACCTTGGCTCATATGTGGGAGGTGCTATGCATAATCTTCAAGCATGGGACGCTATTGTGGATCGAGTCAAGACTCGTTTATCCAAATGGAAGATGAAGATGTTATCAATTGGAGGTAGGCTTACATTAATCAAATCCGTTCTTGGTTCTATGCCTATATTCCATATGTCGATGTTCAAAGTGCCCACAGGTATTCTTCGCATTCTAGAATCAATTCGTAGTAAATTCTTTAATGGTCACGCAAATTCTTGTAAGAAAGTGTCTTGGGTTCAATGGAAGAAGGTTCTTGCTCCCAAAGCTAATGGAGGCCTTGGAATTGCTAGCCTTTACGCCCTTAATAGAGGGTTGCTTTTTAAATGGGTTTGGAGGTTTTTAGCCCATGAACCTACGCTTTGGTCTCGTGTGGTCAAAGCTATTCACAGTGATGGAGGAAATATCGACGGGGTTCCGAGAAAAGGTGTTACTACTTGTTGGACAAATATTATTAATGAGGTTAAAGTGTTGGCATCAAAAGGAATTAACCTGATGTCGTTCATGAAAAAGAATATGGGCAATGGGCTTTCAACGTTATTCTGGGAAGATGGATGGTGCGAAGGGGGCAAATTTAAAGACAGATTCCCTAGAGCTTATGCTCTTGAAAACAACAAGCAGATAACAGTTGGTAATAAGCTTGCTCAACCTAGTTTATCTTACTCCTTTCGAAGAGATCCTAGAGGGGGTCTTGAAGAAACACAAGTTCAGGAGATGCTTAATCTGGTTCAACCAGTGGTTCTCAACCAGTCCTTGGATAAATGGATATGGTCCTTGAACAGTTCTGGAGAGTATTCGGTTGCTTCATTCAGGTACCTAATCGATAAGCATCTTCTTCCGATAAGTGAAATGAAGACCAGTTGGATTCGCTATGTGCCCATCAAAGCAAATATTTTTGCGTGGAAGGTAATGACGAATTCATTACCAACTAGATTTAATATCTCGAGACGCGGGATCGATATTATGTCTTTAGAGTGCGTTAACTGTGAAGTTGGGATAGAGAACACAAACCATTTGTTTTTTACGTGTGATATGGCTAAGAATCTGTCACAACTAATTGCTCGATGGTGGGATGTTCCTTTTACTGATTGTGATTCTTACGCCGACTGGAAAACATGGATTGATAACGTCAAAATGCCGAAGAAGAATAAAAACATGTTCGAAGGTATATTTTTCGTGATGTGGTGGAGTCTATGGAACTTTCGTAACAAAAAGATGTTTCAAGACAAGTTTATTTCAAAGGCGACGTTCTTTGACGAGATCATTTGTAATTCTTATTATTGGTGCCGTTATAGAAGTAAAACTATGTTTAGTTGGGATGATTGGTTTAAAAACCCATCTATTATTTCTTTGTAATTTTCTAACTCCTTGCTAGTTTCTAATAAAAATCGCCGTTCAAAAAAAAATTTGTATGTTGACAATAAAGTGTCTATTCATTGTTCAAGATGATTAAGTAATGAAAAATGATTTACACACTTTATTTTTTTATTAAGACACTCAATCATATGTTTTAACTGGTTGTACATATATGTCAATCATCTCCCTATAGTAATATACACTAAAATATTTGTTTATCTTCTTTTAGTTTTAGACATAGTTTACTAGTTTTATGCCCTTTAACAGTGATTTGCATGATTTTACTATTCGTTACTATCCATTTCATATTGCAATTTTTTTTTTTTTTTTGAACGGCTAACTTTTATAAAACTAGCAAGCAGCTAGAAACAAAATTACATAATACAAAGCATTGGGTTTTGAAGCCACAATGTCCAATTTTTAGAACAAACTTTACTTTTAGACGAATACCACTCAAACGCATTGGCTACTATAAGATCAAAAATCGTACTTCTCTTCATCTTTAGATCACCGAAAACTTTGTTATTTCGAAACTTCCAAATCACCCACATAGTCGTTAACATGACAGCTTCCAAAATCTTCCTCCGATTGTGACTTAATTGAACCGAGTCTACCCAATCCATAAATCTTCCTCATATTGCAATTTTTAACCCTTCTTCTTTGTTTAGATTTTGCTTTGATACTTAAATTATGTCACACTATAATTACTCTTAACATTTTTACACATAAGACTTGTCTGATTTTTACATATAACTATATAAGACTTGTCTGAATTTTATTTTGCATTTTCACATTAGTACATCGCAACCCGTGAAAAAAAAAAAAAAAAAAAAAAAAAAAAAAAAAAAAAAAAAAAGACTTGGTTAAATGCAAATAATGGATTCAGTTCAATAATTGTAACAATTAGCATATAAGATTCATAAATATTTTCCTAGTTAACAGCAATTCTCATCAATTTGGTAACGACTTAGATTGAATAGAAGGTTGAGATGTCCATTTCAATTAGTAGCATAGTTGGTAGCAATATTTATAATTAATTAGTTAATATGATGTGATGTCCTATTATTTTTTTTCCTTATAATAACGTGTCTACACATATGTTTAATATGTATCTTTAATGAACATTAATTTTGATCACACCAAACCCTCCTTCCAGTCATATACTGTATTAGAGAAAGATCAAAAGAATAATGGCAAAGAACCTTTTTGTTAGGTGTGTACCATCAAAAGTTTCAGATTGAAGATTTTCTTAACAGTTTGAAAAAGAAATTACTTTTAAATGTGATTGTAAATGACTATTTTGTATGGAAGTGACCATCTATATTCACTCTTGTAATTTTGGTAAGGTGAGTCATTTGTTTTTGATTTGCAAACTTTAATGTACAACTAGTTTAAGCATAATTTATAAACAATACAACTGTTTAATACATAAATTAGAGTGAGTCAATCAAAAAATAAAGTGTGCAAATTATTTCTTATTTTGATATTATACTTTTGAATACCATTGACTTCACGTCCCTGTTAAGATGACTTGTACAAACAAATCACGATCAACGAAAATGCCTTTCATCGTAGTCCAGATTTAAATCTATAAAAAGAATAAATGTCACAAAGTATAAATCAATGAACACAGAAACTTCAATATTTGTTTGGTAGAAAATTATGAATCATTCTTAATATGTCAACTTCCTAGTTACTTTAATAAAGCCTTAAGTCTTAAGTCAGGTTGTTTAAGCTTTTTAGTAGTTAGTTTTGTTTTATCGTGAGACTAGTGGTAATAAAGGGGTAAGGCGTGTCTTTCGCCATATACCTCGCATCTTAGCTTATTAGCAACAGCTAAACACAATGGGTCTTAAGTGCTTTGAGGAGAGAAAGTCGGTTGCGGTGAAGATCGACTTGTGGAAAGTGTGGTTGTATGTGTTTATGTGTGATTTTAGTTTTGTGTGGTATATTTGTGTTTACGTAGTGTATGATTGGTGGCGATGTTAGTCGTAGTATCACATTTTGATATTTGTTGTGTAAAAAAAGACTATCGTGTTGTTAATTTAAAAGAAAAGTACACAAGTTAAAAAAATAATAATAATAATTAAAAAAAAAAGCTCATTCTTTTTTGAAAAAAAAAATGGTATAATGATGAAAAATACTCTAACTTTAATATTGCCCCTTTTTAACTGAAATATTAAGTCAACAAACCTGGCCACGAATGTTAGTTGGCCACGCACATATTAATATGATTTCTTTATTCATTTCATTTAAATAAATTATCAGGATACACAATAAGCTATTCAAGGACTCAAAAAACAAGACGAAAATGTTACAAAAAGATATATACAATTTTTTTTTTTTTCATTAATACTAGTAGACTAGTAGTTGTTGTTCAAAGAAACCTAAAAAACCATTAATAAAATGCGAGGTATACGGTGAAAAAAAAATGACTAGCTATTTCTTTTCGTCTTGTTGTCATTATGTTGTTCAAACAAGTTTTAGGTGCCGTTTGATAAAACTGAACGATTTTACGCTGAATGACTCTCATCTCTGAATGATTCTTTGACTCTGAATGAATTTGATTTTGAATCAAAACATATTGTTTGATAGATGTTCTTAATAAATGATTTGAACAATGAAAAGTTACTATTTTACCCTTTTGTTTAATCTAATAGCATATGAATGCTACATGTATAACGTTATTTAAATTTAATTTTCTTTTTTAAATATGTTTTACTTTAATTTGATATTAAAAAAATAATAATAAAAAAAATAAATAAATAAAATAAAAACTTAACATAAATAATGAAACATAGACATATACAATACGAGTTAAAAATCAATGTACTAAACAATGGGAAAAGGTATAAAAATTAATAAATCAAAATATTGAGCAATTAAAATGAGGTTCACGTTATTTACTATTAAATTTTAAAAAGAATAAAAAAAATATATTTATAAGAATGTTGAGGGAGGAGCCACGTTGGTAGGGACAAACAAGAAAAGAAGACAAATGTTGAATGGTTTAGCATCACAATGATGCTGAATGATGCGATGGTTACCATTCAATTCAGTGGGTTGCATTTTTGTTTATCAAACACATAGGCCTTTGACCGATTCAGAGAGGCTCTGAGTGGCTTCAATAAGAGGCAAACAAACACCCCTTATTTACCATTCATTTCTTATCTTTCTCTTTCTTTCTTATCTCTCTAGCTCATTTCTATCTTCTTCTTCATAAACTACCACTTTGTCTACTATGCAATAGTGGGTTAATTGAGTGTTGCAGCTAATGTTTTGAAAACCGGGTTCGAAATCGACCCGGTCGAGTCACCGGGCACCGGGTTAACCGGTTCGACCGCCGGGTCAACCCGGTTTTCAATTTATTATTTTTTTATTCTTTTGACCGGGTCAACCGGTTCGACCGCCGGGTCAACCGGTTCGACCGCCGGGTCAACCGGTTCGACCACCGGGTCAACCCGGGTTTTTATTAAATTTTTTTGAAAAAATGTAACCCGGCCGGGTTTCGAGAACCGGGTTGACCCGGGTCACTCAAAACCCGGCGGGTCAAACCGGTTAACCCGGGTTGTTTTGACCCGTTTTTTCGGCCGGAACCGGTTAACCCGGCCGGGTCGACCTGGGTTTCAAAACATTGGTTTGCAGCATACCATTAGTTATCATCCAACGAGCATAATGACAATATGTGCGTTAGATATGGGTAGTTGGCAGGGGCTAAACAAGATTTAAGACTATAAAACGAAAGCCGAAAAGCAAATTGTAACTCTGTAAGCTAGGCTAGTGGGCGGTTGGGGGTGGCCGAACACCCACTAGCTCCCCCTACTGGCTCCGTCTCTGCTTCCAATAATTTATAATATTACTAAAGCTTTATGTAAATTACTATGTGTCGTTAGGCGTCAACTAATTTGTCACACAAGTCGCAACTATAACTATTGGGAAATTTTCTCTAAAACTCCAATTTGACTTAATTTTGTGATATATTGCTAAAAGTAGAACATTGAATCACGTTTTACCTTGTTTACTCTTTGCACAAACTACTCACATATTTATCATTTTGTTTAATAGCCTACTACAATGTCACATAATCGGTCATATCTCCTCGCACGCACCTTCATTCTTCTCGGGACACCTTCTTCACCGCTGCCTCATTCCGATCATGATGACACTCGTCTCGTCCGTTTTTCTACACAACGATTTCGACCAAAACGATCTCAAAGATACTTCAATCCATTTACGAAGTGAAGGTCACGTGATAAAGAAATAGGACACCCTTCACACCCAACGGTTGCTTGACGTCAACATCCTGCGAAGCGATTATGAATGTTTAAACATAACGCAGTGGGCCCCACGATATGAGAAGGTCGGGCTTACCTTTCCTATAAAAACATTAAAATTATAAGTAAAACTTTAAAAGAACAGATTGTGAATTTCGGTATTTCCTATAACTATATACTCATTTAAGGTCTCCATATTCAAATAATTTATACAACCATATCTTGCCCTTTCAACATGTTATCACAATGGATTATATCTCATCACATCAATATCTTCAACAACCATATAATGTTGGATGTTTTATCAAATGTTAGCAACAGAGTTCAAATGACCCATGAAGATTCCGATGAACATGAATTATGTCTATCATTTTCTATATGGGTTCCGCATTGATGAGACGAAAAGTATACCGCTTTTAGGGAGTCATTTAAACCCAAAGTCAAGATTATTTGATCAAATATTGCCCTAAATCGTTCCTTTTGTCATTTTAGGTACTTTTGAGAGGAAATCTGGAAAAAGAAGCATTTTGGACGTTTTTTGAGAGAAAAAGTGAAGAAAACGACAAAGTCTCAAATTCATGCTGGAAATTGTACCTGACGGCGTCAGGATATGCATGTGACGCCGTCACCCTTTGACAAAGAGGTGGATAAATCAAGTTACACGTGATGCGCCAGAGAGGTTTTGGAAGAATTATACATGACGGCGTCACAAAGGCCATCAAGAGTAATTTGCATGTGACGGCCAAGATGAAGTTTACACATGACGACGTCAGAAGTGGATCTAGGCAATACGATGATAATTATGGTGGCGAGTTGACGGCGTCAGAACTTATTCTTGACGCCGTCAGACCTAATAATCTATATATAGTTTTTGATTTTTCATTCAATGGGTGCAACTTTGAGAGGAGAAAACCCTAGACGAATTTTACTGTATTTTTTAGGGTTTCAAACCCTTGTTTCATCCATGCTTAATTGAAGATAAGTTTTCCAATAATCATTCAATATGTCTATGTGTTGTTTGATTTTATCTTATGCTTGTCTTCTCTTTAACATGCTAGGCTATGTTTTCTTTGTGTTTGCTTAGATGTAATGAAACTTAGATATTGATTATTGGTTGGTTGTTTGTTTATAATTGTTGTGCATGAATGATTTCGATGTTAGGCTTAAGAAAACTGGCAAACTTCCAATTGGTAACTTGCTTGAACATCTTAAGAAACATGATCGGAGGTGTACTACGATAAATTGGTTATGTTTAATGCATAGGTAACTACTAATGAGGCCATGTTAGGAGCTAGTAGTCAGCTCGACATAGGAAGAGGTAGAAGCTTATAGAGTTAGGGAAGATCGTACACGGCCCTACGAATGGTATTAAGGAATATAACCCGTCATCCATGCAATTGTAACAAACTAATCAACCGGTAAAAGATAGCTAGGGAGTAGTGAAATCTAAGTAAACACATTTTCTCTTATTATTGTTTTCGCCACATTTACTTTAAGTTCATTTTATTTTATTTTGTTTGCATTTGTAGTTATTTGGGTTAGTTGATTAGCAACTAATTCCGCCCACTCTTTCAAAACCCGATATTTTTACTTGCTTTCCATAAAATATAAAAATACAAAAAGAATCATCCCTCACCTCTAGACCTAGTTTAATCGAGTTTTAACCCTAGCGAACACTATTCTTTGAGTTGAACGATCAATCTCCCGGTACTTGTCACTATACTATACTACAACGGTCAGGTACACTGCCTGGTAGGGATTGCAAGCTTCTCATGATCCCTTAAGAGGTAAAACCTTTTGCAAGGTTGCAAAACCACGCATCAAGTTTTTGGCGCCGCTGCCGGGGAATAGTTATTGTCTAGGTTGAAATTTCTTTTTATTAGGTCTACTTTCTAGATTCCTTTCTAATAAGATTTTTATTTTTATTTTTATAGGTTTCTTTAGTCTATCTTATTTCTTTGTTTCCTTTGTTCGTAAACTATCTCGTTGGATAACAATAGCATTGATCGTTTGATTCTTGTTATTCGTGTTTTTTGTCGTAGGATTTTCCAACTACCCGTCCCAATCCCTTTAGTGGAAAATGAGAACCTACGTAACCTCTCGCCTGACCATCACTTTGACAATAATTCTGAGATGGAGGAGTCTGACCATCATAATGATCATAGGGCTAGTCCTTTTTACTATTCGGACTCCAATGAGGACCTAGATGATGGTGATGTAATCAATGAGGATAGGGTGGAAGATGAGATGAACCCTATTAGGTATGTCGACCCTAGGACAAGGATTGAGAATGAAAGCTCATTTAATATGCAATTCCCTTGTAAGATAGGATTTAGAAGCTTTGATGCTTACCTTAACTCATCTTTACCAATGAACATAATCTCGCATAGTAAATAAAATAAAATTATGGTAAATGAGTTAGAATACAAAGGAGATAATATTGTTGCTAGGGCAAAGACATTGCATGTGTTTGTAGGAAGCTTTGTATATTTGGTTGAGTTTATGGTTATGGAGAATCTAGGAGAATTTATCGATAGTAACTTAACCCAAGTTGTGTTTGGGAAGCCCTTCAAAAGGTTAACCAAACTAGATGAAAAACTAATGGAAGGGTTAGTTACATTCTCGGACGGGGATGAAGATTTTGTTTACCAAATGCCCCGTGCACACCCTAGGTTCAAGGATTTTTCTATTGAGAAATGTAATAGGTATCCACCTCTCGATATGCTAAGTGAGAATGATAAAAGGAAAGGGCTTAAATATCCTCATGGAAAGAACAAAAAGTATTATCGCGGATGTTTAGAGCTAAGTGATGACTATAAGAAAGATGAGGCAACTATTAGATGGCTCACACTTGGGTATGTGAGCATAAGCGACATACGGTAGCCCATGACCTTGAGTCTAGCTACAAGACTCGTAAATAAATAAAAGCGCTTCTTGGGAGGCAACCCAAGTTTTATTTGTTTTATTTGTTTGTTTGTTTGTTTGATTTTATTTGTTTCCGTATGCATGCTTTATTTTTATTGTTTGTAGATCATGTTTCATAATAAAAAATGTGAAAACGCTTTACCTTGTTGTTTGTCTTAACTTCATAAAAAGGTATTTCACAAAAGATAAGTGTAAGGGAAATCTAAACTTGTTTTCTAAGAACGGAATTGAACATGAACCACAACAATATTAAACGAACATGTATATTAGTATTTGTTTGAGTTAAATGCTTGTATCGAGTCATAATGATGTTTTGCAGGAATTCCAGGAATTAAGGCATGAGTTTTTCCAGAAATTTTCCGAAAACTTAACATAAGATTTCTGTCAGAACACTCTGACGGCGTCAGGATCATAACCTGACAGCGTCAGGTGTAAAATTCTGAAAAATTTTGCAAGTTTTGTTTTTCTACCGGAGTCTTAAAGTTTTTGTTAATTCTTTAGTTTTATAAACTCCAGGAAATCTGCAAACATTCATTCCACAAGCATTATATCCTTATATATATAAATTGCCGCCGATTTTACGCGAGGTTTGCCATGATTTTTTTCTCAGGTTTAACAGGTTATATTGGACAAGAAGATGATTTATATTTCTGGAGGGAAGCTTTCAACATTCATTTTCTTGGAGGAGGATTTAACCTGTTATCCATTTATCCACACCGAACGAATCAAGGAAGTATTTGTTTCATTCTTTTACGTTCATTACTTTTACATCCTTTTCATTGAACATTGGGGACAATGTTCAGCCTAAGTGTAATGGGAGGGTAAATGATGATACCTTAGAGAATACAATTGCACTTGAGTTTGTTTGTTCAATAGTAGGTGTGTAATAAAACTAAGAGAAATACTTGTTAGGGCAAATTTAGCGCCAAATTTAAAATTTTTTACAACATTTAGGAGTGAAGCTTTAGCCTTAATGAGCGTCTCATGGATAGGAGTTGTATGACTAGCACAAAAACCGTACCACTCAAAATTTTCCACCCCAAATATGTGAGGTTCGCCCCTAGATTTGTTAGGAAAAGATGCTTATGAGTGTACCGGTAGTACTTAGATTCTAGAACTTGCGTTAGTTGTGCATCCCGAGACCGCATGTGAGACTACATTCGTGTAGTAGGATTTACTACATGATAAGAGGCATTAGGATAACCCTTATGTTTAAACCCGTATCATAATTACTTGACCAATGAAGTCATAAGTACTTGACTAGTAAAGTCAATTAATTTTTCCCACACCTTTGCGTTCTACTCATTTTTAGTACACGATACCCCCTAGTACACCCCTCCGAGCCTATCTTTTTCGTTTCTAACTTTAAGCATTTTACTTAAAGGAAGAATTTGTTTACAATCCACCCCAAATGTGCAACCAAATCGCTTTAGCCTTCCGTGTAGAACCGTAGAAGGGGGGGGGGGGGTGAATACGGTTTCTTCGGCTTTTTAGATGTTTAAAAACTTTAAGCTAAGAAGAACACCAAGTGGTTTAAACAAGAGCAACCACTAATACAAAAACAAGTATATAAAGCGAGTAAAGAGACACCACAATATATACTGGTTCGGGATGGGGGGTTTATACCATCTGTACGTCCAGTTGCGAATCCACAACACGATACTATTCCACTAGTATAATCCTTTCGGTGGACTACAAACCGTTACAATTCACTGCACCGATATTCACCAATATCGATGCTCACAAAGAAAGAGTTACTCCCCAATGGTATTCTGCCCTCGGAAACCACCCAAAAGAATCTCGCGATTCGACTTCACCTAAGGGTCATTAAGACCACTACCAAGACTTCTCACCGGAAGTATCAAACCCCAACTAGATCCCCAATGATCTAGGCTTGGTCACAAAGACACAAGACTTCCCTTACAAACAAATGAATGAATAAGAGATTGTTTGTTCAATCAAGCCCTAACCTAACCTAGTGACTCGATTCTAGTAGAAAGGGTATAGATAAGAAGACCCTCGACACAATCACAAGAGTGGATTAGGTTCTTGTGATTCTTCCCTTGCAAGGAGATGTGTTCTTCCAAAGATGTAAGTGTGTTTTACTAAGAACACAAGAGAGATAGAGAGATTGGAGAGAAAGAATGTAGAGAGAAAGAATAATGGCAAGGGGTGAGGAATAAAAGAGGCAAGTTATGTATTTATAGGCCAAGAACCCAAACTTGGGAAATTTTACCGAGACCGGCGCGCTGCCCACGCGTTGACGCGTGGGTGGCGCTCCAGACACCCAGATAAAATTTTCCCAAAGCTTTGGGTTTTGGCTTTATAAATACCTTACCTTGCTAAACCCCCACTTGTACTTCATACTAAAACTTAACATTAATCAATCTAAGGTTTACCAACTCAAATAGCCAATTAGAAAATCATTTTGTGAAGTGTTTATTAGAAAACAAATTACCAAGGGTATAAAGTGTAGATAGGGTAATTTGGAAGGGGTAGAAATGTTATTCCTCGCATGGCATAAGTGAGAAGAGAATATGCCATGGTATATTCCTCAAGGGAAGTGTGAGGAAGGTTGGGTTAAGAAAGTAATCATGGTTAGGTTAGGTGTAGAGAACTAACCATAGTTAGGTTAAGAAGGGATATTCCAAAGGAATATGCTTTGCTTGGGGGGAAAGGGTGTGATGGATGGTTGAGATGGTTTTGTTTGAATTGGATGGTGGAGATCAAAGGGAGCCTCCTTTGGTTTTCAAATAATTCCCATGTGTTGAATATGGAAGGTTGAGATGTGTTGTAAGGGAATGGATGGTTGAGATGTAAAGTGTGTAAGGGAATATGTAAGAGTGTAAGAGATTGTGTAAGAGAATATATGAGTTGGATATAGTAAGATATGGTGAGTTGGCTAGTGTGTGTAGAGAAGAGATGGTTGTGAGAGTAGTGTGTGTATTTTGAAATCAAGTGTGTGTACACAAGGTGTATAAGTGTGTGTATAAGAACTGTATGAGAAGTTGGTAGATTGGGAGAATATTGTGTGTGAGTATGTGAAGGGGCAAAGGTACACATTGTGTAAGAGGTGTAAGAGAATATTGTAAGAGAATGTTGGGAATGATTTTTGGGAAGGATTGTGGGAGATTTGGTTTTGTTGTCTTTTGTAAAATGAGATTAAGAAGAAGATTAAGAAATAATCTAATTGTCATTAAGAAGAAAATGTTTAGACAATTAAGATTATGAGTTGAGAAAATTATAGGTTACTTATAAGTTCAAGTAACACAACGTCGAGAATCCAAAGTTTCATATCTCGTGACTTTCCACGACTCGACGTTCTCAACTAATACCTTGATTCAAACAAGTTAAGTGCTTTGCCTTGATGTAAAGCATAACCCAAGTAGGAAGGGATGCGTTTACGCAAAGTGACCTTTGACTTAGTTTGACCAATAAGGGAGTAAACCCGTTACGTAATTAGAGAAGACGTAAGCACGGGATATAAGCATATGGATGCTTTCACATGATGTTACGTGAAGTATATAAGCTCCCTAAGTTTAGAAAAGCCTTGGCTAGAGGCGATAGTTAGAAAACATGAGTTGGCGTTTTCCCGTAAATGGGTGTTTTAAAAGTTGGATCTCTCTAATCCCAAAACTCGTCTCGAGTGTTCTCAATTATGCACATAACATATTCATACCTGTATTGAAATATTCACATTTGTCGGGTAAGGGGAAAGCCGACTTTCAAAATTCGCCCGGAGCAATACAGACTCCTGGCGCGTCACCCGCGCGGGCAGCGCGCCAGCAGCAGCTATTGGCTCCGGCGATTTTATGCTACCGTTTGTTATTTTATGTGTTCCAAAGGTTTATTTGTCATTATCAAAACATTAGGAGATCTTGATCATGTTGCCTCAACATTCCGTATGTGCACTCATCTTTAGTGCATTATTGTTATTTGTTTAAACCCTTAGTTAATTGTCTAATTGATTACATGGTTGCTAAGTCGAGTCATATCTTGTACATATTGTTTTGGGACGATTGGTACTCATGGGTAAAGTACTTGTGTTATGGAGTAACGGGGAAGAACATCATATATTACCCCTATATGTACGTTAATCTTAAAAAGTACTCTAAGTGTTTTGATTATCTTAATTCGAGTCATTAGAATAGTTAATTGTAAAATATGTAAAAGTTCAAGTGTAAGGGGAATGCAAATTCCCTACGATGTATTATTTTGGATGGTAGGGTAAGAGTGTATGCAAAAAAAAAAAAAAAAAAAAAAAAAAAAAAAAAAAAAAAAAAAAAAAAAACGCGAAAATTCAAGAAAAAGAAAAAAAAAATATAAAAAGAGAGAAAAAAAAACATACGGACTACCATCCCGTTTTCTTTTATGTTTTGTTAATTTTTGATTAGCTTAAGTTGAGTCGAGTCTTGGCTTAGCAACGCCACATTGTACATGTAATTAACCATGATTATTAACTCGCCACCATTAAATATTGCCTTTATCCGACAAAACCATGTTTACCATATCCCTACACCTCACATTATAACCCTTTAAAAGACCTCTTTGATAGTTTATCCTAGGTGCTTACGCCAAGTGGTGGAGGTTTGATCCTTTCCCAGGCCTATGGTAATCTATTTGCTATGACAGGTAGTGAGAGATGTTTTCCATTTCCATATTGTGATATATACTTTATTACACCCGAGAGATGTGAGTATCTAAACACTATTTGTGAGGTGCTAGTGTATAATTTTCGTGCTTGTTTTGGTTGAAGTGGAACGATTATTTGTTGCAATTACTTTTATATTAGTGTTAAATGACCCCTAACTTGTATTTTCATTAGAATAAAAGCACATTTGCTTGAGGACAAGCAAATCTCAACTGTAAGGGTATTTGATGAGACGAAAAGTGTACCGCTTTTAGGGGGTCATTTAAGCCCAAAGTCGAGATTATTTGATCAAGTATTGCCCTAAATCGTTCCTTTTGTCATTTTAGGTACTTTTGAGAGGAAATCTGGAAAAGAAAGCATTTTGGACATTTTTGGAGCGAAAAAGTGAAGAAAACGACAAAGTCTCAAATTCATGCTGGAAATTGTACCTGACGGCGTCAGGATATGCATGTGACGTCGTCACCCTTTGACAAAGAGGTGGATAAATCAAGTTACACGTGACGCGCCAGAGAGGTTTTGGAAGAATTATACATGATAGCGTCACCAAGGCCATCAAGAGTAATTTGCATGTGACGGCCAAGATGAAGTTTACACGTGACGACGTCAAAAGTGGATCTAGGCAATACGATGATAATTATGGCGGCGAGTTGACGGCGTCAGAACTTATTCTTGACGCCGTTAGACCTAATAATCTGTATATAGTTTTTGATTTTTCATTCATTGGGTGCAACTTTGAGAGGAGAAAACCCTAGACGAATTTTACTATATTTTTTAGGGTTTCAAACCCTTGTTTCATCCATGCGTAATTGAAGATAAGTTTTCCAATAATTATTCAATATGTCTATGTGTTGTTTGATTCTATCTTATGCTTGTCTTCTCTTTAACATGCTAGGCTAGGTTTTCTTTATGTTTGCTTAGATTTAATGAAACTTAGATATTGATTATTGGTTGGTTGTTTATTTATAATTGTCATGGATGAATGATTTCGATGTTAGGCTTAAGAAAACTGGCGGACTTCCAATTGGTAACTTGCTTGAACGTCTTAAGAAACATGATCGGAGGTGTACAATGATAAATTGGTTATATTTAATGCATAGGTAACTACTAATGAGACCATGTTAGGAGCTAGTAGTCGGCTCGACATAGGAAGAGGTAGAAGCTTATAGAGTTCGGGATGATCGTACACGGCCCTACGAATGGTATTAAGGAATATAACCCGTCATCCATGCAATTGTAACAAACTAATCAACCGGTAAAAGATAGCTAGGGAGTAGTGAAATCTAAGTAAACACATTTTCTCTTATTATTGTTTTCGCCACATTTACTTTAAGTTCATTTTATTTTATTTTGTTTGCATTTGTAGTTATTTGGGTTAGTTGATTAGCAACTAATTCCGCCCACTCTTTTAAAACTCGAGATTTTTACTTGCTTTCCATAAAATATAAAAATACAAAAAGAATCATCCCTCACCTCTAGATCTAGTTTAATCGAGTTTTAACCCTAGCGAACACTATTCTTTGAGTTGAACGATCAATCTCCTGGTACTTATCACTATACTATACTACAACGGCCAGGTACACTGTCCGGTGAGGATTGCAAGCTTCTCAAGATCCCTTGAGAGGTAAAACCTTTTGCAACGTTGCAAAATCATGCATCACGCATCGATGCTTGTGTTCACCAAGTTCTGATGATATCTACAGCTGCACAAAAGTACTTTATTTTTGGTGCACCAGTTTACAACCAGGAGCTGGCTGTTTACAATTGAAACAAGACCTCCTTTGAGTTCTAATGCTTCATTAACGATGGTTTTGAAAAGACGTGAATGGTTTATACTGCTAAAAGATGATGCTCAAGATGTTAGAGTAAATATTTTTATATTGAAAAGATGTGATGATATCTACAGCTGCACAAAAGTATTTTATTTTTTGTGCACCAGTTTACAACCATGAGCTGGTTGTTCACAATTGAAACAAGACCTCCGTTGAGTTCTAATGTTGATGATATCCACAGCTGCACAAAAGTACTTTATTTTTTATGCACCAATTTACAACCAGGAGCTGGCTGTTCATAATTGAAATAAGACCTCCTTCGAGTTCTAATGCTTCTTTGGCTATGTTTGGCACATGAGATTATGGAGAGATTATGCTTATTTTTTCAAAAAATAAGCTATTTAAAAAATAATCTTTGTTTGGCAGACAGAACTTCATGTAGCTTATAAAAATAATCTCTTTTTATAATCTCCATCTCCAGCACCAGCAACAGTTACTTTTGCCAAACATACCCTTTAACGATGGTTTTGAAAAGATAGGAATGGTGCATACTACTAAAAGATGGTGGTCAAGATGTTAGAGTAATTATTTTTATATTAATTAATGTATATTGCGAATGCAATGTGAACCACTCCAAATGTATTTGTGCTATTGGTAATTCCTCCCACATACCTTGTTGTTGGTATATTTTAGTGGATTTCAATCAGAAAGCTCTATTTTAACTCGTTCGTGTGTAACAAGCAAACAGATCCTGCCATGTAATCAACACCGACTGATCAGTCAAATGCATACGTCATGTATATCGAATTCGCATTGATTCGTAATACAATCGCAGTTGATCGCACTCTTCTTTTGTGCTTCGAAATGATATTTGAGATGAAAATGGTTATATATGATAACTTATGGGTAGCTGTAGAAACTACAAACGTAGCTGTAATCGGGTGTCAAACATGCAATAGACAAAACGTAAGTATTTAATATATAAAAGTACATAATGATAGGGGTAATCTTAGCATTATGCCATAAAAGTGAGTAAAGTTAGAAATAAGTGTCATCTTATATCAGAGGTTTTCAAATTTCCCTAACTATTTATCAACTTGGTAATACCAATACCAAGTTGATAAATAGAGTTGGTAATTATTTCTTCAAACCGAGCTAAAAGAATTTCTATGTCCGAATTGCTAACCCATCAGACCAAGATAGTCTCGTCAACAATATGTATTTTAATTTACAAATGACATTGATGTTACTTAACTTATCCAAAAATATATGTTCATGTCACTCCGATTAATACTGAAATTATAAAACAGTGTGCTTCCTATAAGTTTAGTAACCCAATTGAACAAAATAAAAGTTTAGTGCTGATGCGTGGGAATCGCACCTTGCTTTACCTCTCGAGGGATCTCGAGAAGCTTACAACCCCCACCAGGCAGTGTACCTGATCGTTGTAGTATAGTATAGTGACAAGTACCGGGGGATTGATCGTTCAGCTTAGGAATAGTGTCGCTAGGATTAGAAAACCTAATTAATAGTTCTAGAGGTGAAAGATGATTATTTTTGTATTTTTATGAAAGCAAGTAAAATCTCGGGTTTTGGAAGAGTGGGCGGAATTAGTTGCTATTCAACTAACCTAAAACTATTGTATAATTAAAATAAAATAATGAAAATGAAATTAAACTAAATTATACTAAGGTTGTGAGCAGTGGTTGGAGAAATTGTGTTTACTTAGACTTCATTACTCCCTAGATATCTTTTACATGTTAATTACTTGTTACACTTGTATGAATGACGGATTGTATTCCTTAATACCATTCGTGGGGTGGCATACATAACTCCCCAACTCTATGAGCTCTTATCTCCTCCTACACCATGACCCAGCACAACTATAGGGATTGTAAACAGTGGCTCATGCATTAAATACAACCAATAAAGACCTAGTACGCCTCGGTTCATGTTTCTTAAGACGTTCAAGCATGTTACCATTTGGAGATCTGCCAGTTTTCTTAAGCCTAACATATAAATCATTCATTCAAAACAAGAATAGACAAGTAATCAACACATAATCAACATCTAGGTTTCATTAGATCTAAGCAAACACAAAAGAGATCTAGCCTAGCATAATAGAATTGAGACAAGAACAAGATATAAACAACCAACACATAGACATATTGATTGAATTGAAAGTACACTTATCTCAATTACAATGCAAGGTCTCAAGGGTTTGGAACCCTTGAAAAACCTGTAAAAGAGGCACCAAAATCGTCTTTAGGGTTTCACCAAAACTTCTCCTTTTTTTAATGAAAAAACTAGAAAACTATATATAGGAAAAACAGGCTGACGGCGTCAAGAGTTACTTGTGACGCCGTCACCTCGCCGCCATATACTTCCTCGGACGGCCTTGATCCACTTATGACGGCTTATGTGACGCCGTCACCACCCACGGTATTTTATTTTTGCCACTTTGACGTCGTCACCACCTACGATGTTTAATTCCTCATGTCTGACGCCGTCAAGATGGTGGTCTTGACGCCGTCACCTTGTATCTTCAGCATGGAAATTTGGTACTTTGCCGTTTTCTTCACTTTTATGCTCCAAAAACATCCAAAATGACTTCTTTTCCAGAATTCACTCTCCAAACACCTAAAATCACAAAAGGAACGATTTAGGGCAATATTTGATCAAATAAAGTCGGATTCGGGCTTAAATGACCCCCTAAAAACGGATCATTTTTCGCCTCATCAAGTGCCTTATACGCACTTTTTTTAAAAGTTTAGTGACATATTAACCTTCTAACATTACACAAAGGAAAATGATTTACACACTCAACATTTAATTGGTCAACATTTTGATTTGGACACTCTAACATGTGAATTAAACTGTTGTACTATATATATATATATATATATATATATATATATATATATATATATATATATATATATATATATATATATATATTCTTGTTTAGCCGTTTATATATAAGAGTGTGCAAATCAAAAACTTATGTGCGCAAATCATCTTCCTAACACAAAACCCTTGTCACTTGTACAATGTATTAAGTTATGATTTGAGAAGAAAGTGAGAGAAACCTAAACATTGTCATGTTTTCAAGTTTTTTTAAGAGTGAAAGTAAGGGGAAATGGAGAGGAAATGAGTGAAAGTTAGGGATGAGCATGGTACCAGAATGACACCGAACCCGTACCGAATTCGTGGTATCGATTTTTTTCCGAGCATGAAAGTGGGTACCGGTACTGTACCGGATGGGATTCAGGTACCGGATCCGGTACCGGTAACGGGAAATCGGTACCTATACGGTTCTTCCTGTATTTTGTTAAACCAAATAGGATTTCAAGAAAATGCAACAACAAATAGGAAAAAACATGCATTTTCAAGTGATTTCAAACCACGACGTGACACAAAACACAACCAACACTTAAATAAATACATCACCAAGATTTCGTAACATATAAACGTTTAAAAACTTATAAAATAGGTTCGGGTTTAATTTTTAGGAACGTTTATGAAGGATCTATAGTTGCCACAATAATTTTTTCGAACTTTTGGTTTCTTTTCATATGTTTTACATGTCTTGTTTGACATAGAACGGGCCAAATGGGTGTTTGGATAAGTTATTTAATACAAAAATATGACTACTCAATTTTCGGGTTTTTTTTCGGTACTTCCCACTTTGGTACCGGTACCTTATTAGTGGTACCGAATTTTTTTTGGACTCAATTCATGGTACCGGTACCGTACCTTGTATTAGGAGTTGGTATCGTTTTGGTACGATTCCGGTTTGGTACCATGATTTAGGTCCAAATACTCATTCCTAGTAAAAGTTATTGTGTTTGTTTATGTGAAACTTTCACCCCAAAATTGATTGAGATGAAAGCTGAGTTAACAATAATAATCACAAAATACATTAAGGTTATTGGCAAAGAGAATATTGATTGCAATGACAAACCATTGTGCTTTTTATTTGTAACTGTATAATGGTAATTTTACAAAATTAATTCCATAAAAATGTGACACACAAATTTCTATATTTTCACTTTTTTTCTTTTTTTTCTCGAGAACACAAATAATATACAATTTTCTTTCTTTAACTTCCTCCCCCTCTTTACAACTTTTGAATATCTGTAGGTTTTTTTTAGTATCGTTGTATGTTGAAGTAAAACCTTGCGGTTAGGTCTTTCTCCAGCAAAGTTCTTCGGACAGATCTTTTCTAGGATTCTTCGTAACTGCACACAGGTAAGACGCACGTTAGACTCGCCTCGGGTGTGATCCCGAGGCCAACCTCTAGCGTGAGAGTAAGTATGGGGAGTATGGTTATAGTTAGAAATAAATGTGAGTAAATGCTATGTGTGCGTTAGTTGTGTGACATAAATGAGGTGAGGGTATTTATACTACCTCGCCTCTTTACCTGCTCTGCCTCGGGAAGGAGCATACAGTACCACACCATACTTAGTAGGTGGGTGTCAGACCACGTGGCCGACATAATCCTTGAGAATCTGGGATGGCGGCGTGACTGCCATTTGTGTTATTGTCCTCGGTGTAGAAGAGGTGTCCTCGGATAATAAGAGGTCTTCATTCTCCCTTCCAGATCGAGTGTATGATCCGAAGGGTTCGTATACCAGAGACGCATGTAGGATCCGAAGGGTATGTACCGTTTGGGCACATACGCCAACATGTCCCCCCCTAGTATTGGAGTATCGGTTGTAGACTGATGGTTCATTACTTAGGAAAAAATATGCATTCCTGTGACTGGGTGACTTTATTTTGGTGGACGAAGGGTTATACAGACTACGCTGGAACTTCTCGTTGGGCTTTTGGTAGGTCAGGCCCATGGGCCGGATTAAATAATATTATTTACACACAGCTGGATGCCACAATCACAAGGTTGCAGAGATCGGATGCCTCCCTTTCTTCCACGTGGGCGTTTCACTGTGTGACGCGACGTTTCGCGTCCTTCCATGCTTGTCCCTGTATATATAGGACTTTTAATTGTTTCATTTTTTACCATTTACTGTGCATCCTTCCAAACCTTCACTCCACGCACACGTATCTCTGTCGATCGCCTGATTCAAGGTTCTTTGTAAGGTGCGTTCCATACTCTTTTTTGTAATTATCTTGTTCGTAAAGTCTTCGGCATCTTTTAGTAATGACCATCAATGAGCATGGGGAAATAAATAAACCGGAAAACCAAACGGTGCCTGATAAACCTGGGCCTTCGGTACCCGCGCCTCTCGGGAAATTTGACATGCATATCCAAGTTTCCAAACTGACCCATGACGCCTTAGATAATAAAATCACAGACTTTGGTATTCCTAGGGAACTGAACCCCATTATCCCCCTGCGGGTATGACGATGAATAAATTACCGGACGATAAGATAGGTATCTATGTACATCAGTTAAAGATTGGGGGGGTTAGGATTCCGTTTTCCACTTTTCAGCTCGCCGTCATACACTATTTTAGGGTGCACATTTCTCAGCTAGTTCTAATTGGTTTGAATAGGGTGATGCTTTTTGAGCCGGTGCTACAGTTTGAATGTTAATCCAACGGTTCCGTTGTTTCGGGTATTCTACCGGTTATGCAAACAAGGGAATTGGTTCTCCTTTGAAAGTCGGACGGGGAAAAGGGCTAAAAAGTGCTTCGAAGAGCTTCTGTACGGACTTAAACATTGGAAGGACCATTTCTTCCTGATAGACCAAAGGGCGATTCCTCATGCTATGCCATGGAGGCATAAAGATTCAAATATTAGTGATGCCTTTCCTGAGAATCATTCGGACACCGATGCCCGCAAACTTGCTAGTAAAACTATTTTGCTCCGCAAGCCACCCGCAAGTCTCCTTTGGATGACCGGTCTCTCCTCCGTCTTCAAGAACCCAGGTAATGAGGTAATTCTAAGAGATGTTGAGGGGCATGGTAATCTAATGTCTTTGTTACGTGTTAACTTTTGTCTCTTATTTCCTTCTTTTATATGCCGCTCTTACCTTTTGCATTCTTTGCAGTTCTCACAATGTCGGATTACTTGGAACTTCCGTCTTTAGAAGGAACTGTGGTAAGCTCCGGTAATCCTCTTCCCGAGAACTATGAGAGGCCGAATAGAACTACCTCACCCTTGTCACCGAAGGACCCAATTCTAGAAAAGTCCAAATTTTAGAAGGTTGTGGAAAAAGAAGATAAGGATGTTGTTGCTGCTAGGGACGAAAAGTAGAGGAAAAAGCAGGAAAAGAGGCATGCCGTTAAGAAGAGACCGGCCGCCGAGGCAAGTGGTGGTTTGAAGAGGAAAAAGAGAAAGAATCAAGATGATGAGGAGGTCATACTATCCGATGAGCATACCGTCGATGCCAACCCTCTTAACCAAGCGGAGCCCAATGTTGATGGGAACCCTACGGTGAGTAAACCGAAAGGCTCTGCCGGGGATGCGCATCCTGACGAGGATATGGCTGAGAATAACGAAACACTCCTTCGACAGCCGAATGAGCATCAAGAGGACGGAACTCATGTCCAAAGACCTAAACCTCTTTCTGACGGTAAGCAATACTTATTACTTTTCTCTCCCTCTTCTTATTTTTTTTTTTATTATTATTACTTATTCTTTCTTCCTCAGATCTTTCTGTCCATACTGCTCATTCCCAGCATCATCCTTCTCATTCCCGAGGTCCGTCAGTGGATCATCACATCACTCTTGAAGGTGTGAACTAACTTCTATTATTTTCCATTCATTTGTGCATGCCTCTTCCTGTTGTTACTTATTTTCTGTTATTTTGCTTTTACAGAGGGCCACACTGACCGAACTGGAGGGTATTTTATTCCTGGGTGGACCTTACGGGATGAAGTTCGGATGAATTCCTTCCGTGCATGCCGAGAGATGATTGACAACCTCGCTACTTCGGCTGAACAAGAGGCTCTATCCGAGCTGAACAATAAACAACTGCTTCATCAAGCATATGTCAAAGTTGGTTCCGAAATGGCTCTTCTTGGAGAGTTGTTCAATCGCTTTAACCAGCTGAACAAGGATTTCCGTGAGTCGGAAACCGTTCATCAGGGTTGTAGCACTTTGACCGCAAAGCTGTAGGAGGCCGAAGAGGAACGTAATGCGGTGAAGGGGAAGTTTGACCAACTTTTGAAGGATTTTTGGGAATTGGAGGATGAAGTGGCGGCTGCTTCTAACCGGACGGAGGGTTTGACCGACCAGTTGGAGGAGATGGAAAAAGATCGGAATGACTGGATGAAAGTTTCTTCCTCTCAAGCCACAAAGATCAAGGAACTCGAGAGACAGCTGGAGGAGAAGTCACATGAAGTTGACCGGTTGACCACAGAGAATAAACAACGGGTTACTGAGTTGGCTTCATCTGAGGTCATCCGTCATAACACTGTCAAAGAACTCCTCCCGGCAGCCTTCCGTAGGCTCTTTTCAAGTGCTGAATATAAGAAGAGTTTAGGCTGGGTATACAGTTTATCTTATTCCGGTGGGTTTATTGATGGTGTTAGAGCCGAACGAAAGCCAGAGGATGCCCAGAAGATCCTTCAAAAGGCAAAGAGACTCAACATGGATGCTCCGTCCCTTTGGAAGTCGGAATATCATAAACTCTTTGAGGCAGAGTATCCCTTTGTCAAGAAGCTTGCCGAGGTGTATCGTCTTCCCTTGGGTGATCTAATGAACTTCCATCCTGACCCTCCAGCTCCCAAGATTGTTCAGCCAAAGGAAGGAAATCCGGTGTCTCCCAAAGAAATACCTTCAGTTCTCCCCGGCTTTGGTGCTGATGCAAATGTTAAATAGTTTGGATTAATGTAATGACACAATGTTCTGAATCTTCTTTGCTACTTTTGTTGTGTAATTATGATATTATAACAGTCCGGTGTTATGTTTATGGTTAATTCCTCCAGTTATTCGGAGCTTTTGATGTTTTGTCTTGAGCACTTCTCTCTCTCTTTTTTTATTAGATATATCATAATTGCATAATTGTCAATTATGATCCGTATGGAAATAGTGTTATACACGATCAATTTAAATAACAATGCCGAGGCGCTTCTGCATAATCTGGTTGAGTAAATAAAGATAGTGTTTCTACACTAGCCATTTAAATAATAATGACGGAGTGTTAGTCATGATCCGTACAAGGACGGAGTGTTATGCACGATCCGTTCAATGGACGGGGTGTTATGCACGATCCGTACGAGGACGGAGTGTTATGCACGACCCTTTTAATGGATGGGGTGTTAGTCACGATCCGTATGAGGACGGAGTATTATGCACGACCCGTTTTACTTATTGAGTTTAAATCACAAAGATGGGTGAAAACTTGCTTCCGATGCGTTAGGAAAGCTTTACTTGCCATTAGTCATTACATAGAAATAACTGATAACTACAACATTAGCGAAAGCACTGTCGAAGGTTGCTGGCATGCCAAGTGCGAGGTACTTCCCTTTCTTCCATGGTCTGGAGTTTGTAGGAGCCATTATCATAAGTTTGTAGGAGCCATTATCATAAGCTCCCACTATCTGGTATGGCCCTTCCTAGTTTGGACCGAGCTTTCCTTGATTTTCTACGCAGCTTGCTTCATTCTTTCTGTAGACGAAGTCTCCTACTTTGAACGTAATCGGTTTTACCCTCTGGTTATAGTACTGTTCTACTTTGGTTTTGTACCTAGCTTCCTTATAGCCGCCATTTCTCTTCTTTCTTGAAGTAGGTCCAGATTCAGCCGTTGTTCCTCCTCATTGTCTTCCGGGTTGAACATCATTGTCCGATGAGTTGGCATCCCGATTTCTGCCGGAATGACGGCTTCACTGCCGTATGTTAAGCTGAACGGTGTTTCTCCGTTGCTAGTTTTTAGTGACGTTCTAAATGCCCATGGAACATTCGGAAACTCATCCACCCATCCGGCTCTTTCTCTGTCGAGCCTAGTCTTTATACCGTGCATCAAGCTGCCATTTGCCCTTTCTACAAGACCATTAGCCTGCAGATGCGCAACGGCTGTGTTTATCTACTTGATCTTCAACTTCTCACACCAACTCTTGAAAGGATCATTCACAAAATTTGTTTCGTTGTCTGTGACTATAACACCCGGTAACCCGAAGCGACAAACAATGTTGTCCCAAACGAATTTCTTGACTTCCTTTCCGGTGGTTTTAGCCAACGGCTTCACTTCTATCCGTTTAGTGAAGTAGTCAACGGCCACTATAACAAATTTCACTTTTCCTGGAGCCTCCGGTAGGGGTCCCAACACATCCATTCCCCACTGGTAAAAGGGCCATGGGGCCATGACGGAGGTAATAATTGTCTTGGGTAGCTTAGGTACCGGTGAATGGATTTGGCAAGCATCGCATTTGTCAATCTCTTCTCTGGCGTCTCTATGCATCGTCTGCCAATAGTATCCTTGTCTCATGAGTTTTGCTACTATTGATCTTGGTCCGTAATGCATTCCGCATGACCCTTCATGTACCTCTCGAAAAATGTAGTTGGCTTGCAAAGGTCCCACACATCGTAACATGGGACTCAAATATGACTTTTTAAATAATACTCCGTTTTCCATGACATATTGTGGTATTTTAATGCGGAGGCTCCTTGCCTCCGTAGAATCCTCCGGCCAAACGCCCTCTTCCAGGCACCGGATGATTGGTGTCATCCAGTTATCTTCCTCTTCTTTAACAATGGCCTTCACTCCTTTTTCTTCGGTTGAGGGCTTCTCCAATACTTCTACGAGTATTTCTTTGGTTAGATGATTAAAGGCCACCGATGCCAGCTTACTTAGTATGTCTGCCTTTTGATTTTGAGCACGGGGTATGTTTCGGATCATAAACTTTTTGAAACCCTTGATGTACTCCTTTGTCTTTGCTAGGTATCGTATCATGCTGCCCTTGGTGGCCGCGAACTCTCCATTGATCTGGCTAGCCACTAGCTTGGAGTCCACTCTCACATCTATCGTTTCCACCCCCATCATACGGGCTATGCGCAACCCATCCAGCAAGGCTTCGTACTCGGCTTCGTTATTGAAGCTATCAAACTTTAGCCGAAGAGCATACGTGTGTTCTTCCTGAGATGGACCTATTAGTACTAAACCCGCACCGGAACTGTGGAAAACTAGAAGGGGGGTTGAATAGTTTTACGTCAATTTTATTTTTATAAAAACTTTGTTTGCAAAATATTCGATTCTAATTTTATGTGAGATCAATAAACAACACTTATATAAACTAATATTTACGAAATGAAAAGACAACAATATAAGTAAATAAGTAAAGAGATAGAGATGGAAAGATCGCACCACAAGACAAAGGATTTATAGTGGTTCGGCTACGAAGCACCTCTTCGCCCTACTCCACTCCCCGAGCACCTAACTCGAGAGTTTTCTTCACTACGTCAACAAGCTCCCTTATAGCGGAGAAAACCTTACACAACTTTTGCTTACACCAATTTACGACACTAAGCTAAATGTCGAGTCCTAATAGTAGCTAGAACCAATCTCACACCACTACACGCCTTCTTCACAACTTATGCACACCACTACTACTACACTACTTCACACAACTTCACAACTTCTCTTTCACAACACTACTTCTACTTCTACCCAACACAACTACTTCTATTCACAACTACTAACACACCTAGATCTATCTAGTATACAACTTCTACACCTTTACAATATACACAAGTCTACAATACTTCTTAACAAGATGTTGGAGGAGTATTCTTCTCATGCACTTTGAATGATGAAGGATTGGATCACTTGAAACAAATACTAATATGTTTATGATCAAAGGATTTAGGAAGATGATTTGAGAGAATTAGAACAGAAAGTTTTAGTGCAAAAGGTGAGGAAAAAATTCAGATTTAAACCAGTATTTATAGGCAAAGAAATCTGACACAGGAGCGTATGCCGGCCCCCTTAATTGTGTGCCGGCACCCTTAAAATTAAGGGGGACGCCCACAGTAATGGCCTTTTTTCTTTGTCTTTTTTGGGGAAAGTTTATTTTGTGGAAAATTAACTGAATTTGGTTAAAAATTTGAATTCATTTATTGATTATGAAATAAACATTTTCCATTAATTACCAAAAGTGTTTTTCTTAAATATATAAAATGTTTATACCATTTTATATAATTTCTAATTAGTAAATAAACCTTCCTTTGATCATAAAATGTATTAGGCGCTTGTTTATTCATACCTTAAGTGAATTAGTTGGATATAATGATATTTTGTGACTAAATACTTATTTACGTAATGATTTTATAATTTGTGGTCGTCAAAACATAGGGATATCGAAAAATATTAATAACGTTTTTATGCATTATTTATATCAACAATCTCCCCCTTTTTGACGATTACAAAATTTAAACTCATTAAATCAAAAATTATTATATATGCAAGTATTTAGTGAGTTTATATCACTTCTCCCCCTTTTTGTGAATATCAAAAAGGTTGTCCCGAAAACGGATGAGCTCCCCCTTGATGTGTACTCCCCCTCGTTTTAAGGTTAAATGACAAATCGAGATATGGAATGCTTGCAAAAATATTTAGAACAAACAATATATATGCATGCAATAAACTAAATATGTAACTAGAAAACATGTAAAAAGCAAACACTAAATCTCAACAAGCATTTATTAATCATGAAAATAGATTATGTTGGAAAACATAATCATTGTTACACAAGCATACATATATGCTTTTCTTAGTAAACTACATTAGATAATACTAAGTTGCCATCTTGAGGTCTCTAGGACTTGCTTGGAGATGTGAATCATGGATTTAATGGAGGTAGACATTGGTGGGAATTTTGGTTGGAGAGTTTGGAGTGGTGGATGTTGGTGAGCTTGGAGCGGAAGAGTTGGATTGTAGTGTTTGTGATGGTGTTGGGGAAGACCTTGTGAGGAGATACTCAATCCAAGTAAAGTGCTCATTGAGAGCAATGATTTGTTTTTGGAGAAAAATGCAACAAGGACAATTGTTGACATGATTCTCAAGTGGGACAATGTTGTTGGATGGTGAGGATGGAGTGGTAGAGGGTTGTTGAACCAAATTGCGTTGAGCAAGATGTAGGGCAAGGAGAGCACTAAGCTCATGGGCTTCTTTGAGCTCCTCAACGAACTTTTTATGTTCAGAGAAAGGTGATGATGGAGGAGTTGGGTTATTGTTGGGGATTGAGGTTTGGACATTAGACATAGGATTAATGTCTTGATGAGAAGAATGGATGTGGTTGTGGGATTGAGTATGTTCCTCAAAAGGATCATTTGGAAGATTTGTGGTGAGTGAGATAGTAAGGTTGTCTTGTGGAGGTAGAGTGAAGGTATCATTTGGGTGAAGTGAATGTTTAGTTGTTGGTTGGTTTGAGACAACATCATTAATGGATGAGAATTTTTGACATGTGTCAAGTTTTCTTCTCCATACGGGTTTGACGGTGATTCTTGCACCTCTTGTGGGTTTGGTTCTTGGATGATTGGGGGAAGACATGATGGATTGAGTGATTACTAATGATTAATGAGGGTATTTTTAGTGTGATGATTTGGTGTTTATGGAAGGATAATATGTGGTAGATTTGATAGACAAAGTATGTTTGTGAATTTAGGGAAGTAGGGAATCAAAATAGGGTGAAATGGGCTAAAAAGCAGAAAGTAAACAGGGAACCTCGACCATCAGATGGTCGGCCCCTTTAATTTTAAAGGGGCCGCCCGTTATAATTATGGGGGCCGCCCAATGTTTGGTTCCCAGATTGCCAGAAATGGTTTTTAGCACAGGTTTTTCCAGAAAGATGTTTGTTTTGAGGTTTGGTTTTGGGCAAGCCCATCTCTTTAGGCAACAAAACAAATATTATTTTGATGAAGTATACATGGAAAGTATATATATGTAGGCAACTAAGCAAATATAATAGTTTTCATGCAAAGGCAATAATGATAATGAACTAGCAAGCAAGTTATGTATCCTAAGGCAACAAGTAAGGTATAAGGCAACTTACTGAGGGAGAAACTAATGATGGAACAAATTAGGACCAAGTGAAACTTGACATTTTTCTAGTGTGTGCCTATATGCAACAAATGTGGAGATGTGATTGCTTCGACTCCTAATGCAAGGGAAAAAAATGTATCCTAAGAAGCAATCCAAAAACTCCTTGATTTAATTTGCTTAGTCCATGATTGCCAAAGATATATATTGGATTATATATTTTGACACTTCATGTTAACTCTTATGCATGATTTTGGAAAAACGTTTTTACCATTATTCAACAATGAGTTTTCCTAATCGTGAGAATGATTTCGAAATGAATTGAGGTTTTCTTTTGAGAAATATATATGCAAAAACAAAATATCTCAATTCCTGATTTTTGTGCAAAACAGAATCCTAGACTCAGACTTGAGAAGACGGAAAAGAAAATTTCAATGTTTTTAATGCTCAGATGGCCGGCCCCCTTAAAGTGAGGCCGGTCCCCTTAATTTTAAAGGGGTCCGCCCATCTGACAAAAAAAAAATTCAGAATTAAGAAATTTCATAAATAAAATTTGAATCTATTTGTTCCTTTATTTCTAATCCTAAACGCAAGTGGTTAAATAATTCACGCTTAAGGGGCTTAGTAAATATATCCGCAATGTTATCTTCCAAGGTCACCTTTTCTATAGTTATGTTTCCCTTTTGTACGTTATCCCTAAGAAAGTGATGACGTATTTCTATATGTTTAGTCCTAGAGTGTTGAACGGGATTCTTACTTAAATATATTGCTCCTTTATTATCACACATTATAGGAATCTTTTCTAACCTAATGCCATAGTCTACGAGAGCTTGTTTCATCCATAGTGCTTGTTGACATGCCTTTCCAGCGCTTACATATTCAGCTTCGGTGGTCGAAATAGCAAGAGCGGTTTGCTTCTTGTAAAACCAAGATGTTAGGCAGCATCCCATAAACGTGCAAATACCACTAGTGCTTTTTCGATCCACGTAGTCTCCCGCATGATCCGAATCCGCATAGACAATGGTTTCTATTCCGGATCCCTTAGGATACCATAATCCTAAGTGTATAGTGCCTTTAATGTATCGGCAGATACACTTAACCGCTTCTAGGTGAGAGGTTTTGGGATCCTCTTGAAAACGGGCACAAAGGCAAACACTAAACATGATATCGGGTCTACTTGCCGTTAAGTATAGTAAACTACCTATCATTCCTCTATACTTAGTGTTATCTACGGACTCACCTTCTTCATCTCTTGTGAGTTTCACTTTCGTAGACATAGGTGTCTTAAGGGGTTTTGAGTCTTCTAGGCCAAATTTCTTAAGCATTTCCTTAATGTATTTTGATTGGTTAAAAAATATTCCATCTTTTAGTTGTTTTATTTGTAATCCTAGGAAGAAGTTTAGTTCACCCATCATACTCATCTCAAACTCATCATGCATGATTTTGGCAAATTCATCACACATATCCTGACAAGTCGATCCAAATACAATGTCATCGACATATATTTGAACAATGATGATATTTGGGTCACTTCTTTTAGTGAAGAGAGTGTTATCTACTATTCCCATGGAATAATTATGCTCAACTAGGAACGCTTTAAGTCTATCATACCAAGCCTTTGGAGCTTGCTTAAGACCATATAAAGCTTTCTTTAGTTTGTAAACATAATCAGGTTTTGCGAAGTCAATGAATCCCGGAGGTTGTGCCACATATACCTCCTCATTGATAAAACCGTTGAGGAATGCACTCTTCACATCCATTTGGATAACTTAAAGTCTAGGGCGCAAACATAAGCTAAAAGGATTCTAATGGATTCTAATCTAGCTACAGGAGCATAGGTTTCGTCATAATCAATTCCCTCTTGTTGATTATAACCTTGGGCGACTAACCTAGCTTTATTCCTAGTTACTATTCCATTTTCATCTAATTTATTCCTAAATACCCACTTAGTTCCTATTACGGTTGCATTCCTAGGATTTGGGACTAATTCCCAAACATCATTTGTTTTAAATTGATTTAATTCTTCTTGCATAGCCATAATCCAACTTTCATCCTTTAAGGCTTCATTTATATTCTTAGGTTCTATTGTTGACACAAAACAAAAGAAGTTATTTTTAACTTGAGCTTGTGATCTAAGTGTTCTTTGATTTAGGTGACCTATTATGTTATCTAATGGATGTGACTTTGATTCTTTAACATTTACAACTTCATTTTCTTCTAAAGTTTCTACTTCAAGATCATTACCTAAGAGTTTAGTTTTACTAACCTCAATAGCTTCTTCTTCTATAATATCATCATCTTCTAAGGGTAATGTTTTAGGTAGTGGGGGAGTTTCATCAAATGTTACATTTAGGGATTCTTCTACTTTCATGGTTTGTTTATTAAGAATTATATATGCCTTACTATTTTGAGAATATCCTAGAAAAACTCCTTCGTAAGCCTTAGGGTCGAACTTAGTGAGATAGTCTTTTGTATTAAGAATGAAGCATTTACTTCCGAATACTCTAAAGTAGCCTATATTAGGTTTTCTACCTCTTAATAATTCATATGGTGTTTTTCCTAAGATTCGTCTAATGGAAACCCTATTAAGTATATATGTTGATGTATCTACGGCGTGACACCAAAATTTTTGTGGAATAGATTGTTCATTTAACATCGTTCTAGTCATTTCTTGTAAAGATCTATTTTTTCTTTCTACTACCCCATTTGATTGCGGAGTACGTGGAGCAGAAAAGTTGTGAGATATTCCATTCTTATCACAAAATTTTCCGAATTGTACTTCGTTATCAAATTCCCTACCATGGTCCGTCCTAATTGATACTATAGAACATCCTAACTTATTTTGTATCATTTTACTAAATATCTCAAATTTTTCAAAGGCTTCGGTTTTATCACTTAAGAACCTAGTCCACATGTATCGTGAATTATCATCTACTATAACTAAGGTGTAACGATTGCCACCGTAGCTCCGCACAGCGGATGGACCAAAAAGGTCCATATGAAGTAATTCTAAGCATCTAGTTGTGGATAACATATTTTTAGCTTTGTGACTAGCATGTGCTTGTTTTCCAATTTTACAAGCATCGCAAAAGTGTTGATCATATCTTAGACTAGGTAAGTTTCTAACAAGTTCCTTAGAGGCTAAAGATTGTATTTGTTGTATGTTTGCATGACCTAATCTCCTATGCGACAAAGTGGAGTTTTCATCTATAGTAGCTAAGCATATCTTATCTTCCTGTTTATCTCCGAATTTCATAACATATATACCTCCTTTCCTAATTCCTCTACCTATAACTTTCTTATCCTTAATTATTTCACTATCTTTTTCGGTAAAGGTAACCCTACACTTATTATCACATATTTGACCTATACTAAGAAAGTTATAAGTTAGATTATCTACATGCTCGACATTTTCAATAGTTAGAGAGTCTTGAGAGATCGTACCTTTGCCTATGATTTTTCCACGACGATCACTACCAAAAACAACATTACCTCCGTTGTATGCCTTATATGTAGAAAATAGCTTGCGATTCCCCGTCATGTGTCTTGAGCATCCACTATCCTTTATCCACTCATCGGGCTCCAAATCTACTCCTAGACATATTTCATCGGGTGCATGAGCCACGAAACATTTGTGCTTCATTGTTTCATCTTCGTCACTCGAAATTCTTCTTCGGGTGATTTTCCTTTTATCTTGTGCTTTTAGTCGCTTCTTAATAATATTCTTGAATTCTTTAACGACCTTTGCATATTCTTCATCTTCTCTTTCGGAACTATACTAGTCATCATTATTATGTTCGATTGTTGACTTTGTACACTCTTCTTGTTTGCTCTTGGTATGACTCATAGGGTTTTCGTCATTATTACCTACACATGCAAAATTTGAACTAGTAACACTTGTACTCATTTCAACTAAATACTTATCTACTATACTTTTATTTTCAACAATTTTATATATAAAATTTTCTTTGGCTTGACATTTCTCTTGATGAAAATTTAAAAGACTTTTCCACATATCATTTGCCGTTTGACAAAAAAATATTCTTTCATATTCAATATTTGGTAAAGCTTTGTATATAATCATTTTAGCAATATCATTTTTATCAAGCACTACTTTGAAATAATTATCTTGTTTTTCAAAAGTGGTTTTTGTTGATTGAAAATTACCAATTGAAATGACATGCCAAAGATCATAATCTATTAATTTCACCTAACTTTCGAATCGATTTTTCCATTCAAGAAAACTTGTATTTTCAAAATATGGCGGTTTAAATGTCATGTTCCCTTCTAAATATTTTTTCGATTCCATAGATAGATTTCAAGTTTTAAAATACAGTTTATTTTAAAAATCTTGTTTAACGTAGCTCTGATGCCACTTGTGGAAAACTAGAAGGGGGGGAGGGTTGAATAGTTTTACGTCAATTTTATTTTTATAAAAACTTTGTTTGCAAAATAATCGATTCTAATTTTATGTGAGATCAATAAACAACACTTATATAAACTAATATTTACGAAGTGAAAAGACAAAAATATAAGTAAATAAGTAAAGAGATAGAGATGGAAAGATCGCACCACAAGACAAAGGATTTATAGTGGTTCGGCTACGAAGCACCTCTTCGCCCTACTCCACTCCCCGAGCACCTAACTCGAGAGTTTTCTTCACTACGTCAACAAACTCCCTTATGGCGGAGAAAACCTTACACAACTTTTGCTTACACCAATTTACGACACTAAGCTAAATGTCGAGTCCTAATAGTAGCTAGAACCAATCTCACACCACTACACGCCTTCTTCACAACTTATGCACACCACTACTACTACACTACTTCACACAACTTCACAACTTCTCTTTCACAACACTACTTCTACTTCTACCCAACACAACTACTTCTATTCACAACTACTAACACACCTAGATCTATCTATTATACAACTTCTACACCTTTACAATATACACAAGCCTACAATACTTCTTAACAAGATATTGGAGGAGTATTCTTCTCTTGCACTTTGAATGATGAAGGATTGGATCACTTGAAACAAATACTAATATGTTTATGATCAAAGGATTTAGGAAGATGATTTGAGAGAATTAGAACAGAAAGTTTTAGTGCAAAAGGTGAGGAAAAAATTCAGATTTGAACCAGTATTTATAGGCAAAGAAATCTGACACAGGAACGTATGCTGGCCCCCTTAATTGTGTGCCGTCCCCCTTAAAATTAAGGGGGCCGCCCACAGTAACGGCCTTTTTTCTTTGTCTTTTTTGGGGAAAGTTTATTTGGTGGAAAATTAACTGAATTTGGTTAAAAATTTGAATTCATTTATTTATTATGAAATAAACATTTTCCTTTAATTACCAAAAGTGTTTTTCTTAAATATATAAAATGTTTATACCATTTTATATAATTTGTAATTAGTAAATAAACCTTCATTTGATCATAAAATTTATTAGGCACTTGTTTATTCATACCTTAAGTGAATTAGTTGGATATAATGATATTTTGTCACTAAATACTTATTTACGTAATGATTTTACGTTTAATGATTTTATATTTTGTTATCGTCAAAACATAGGGATATCGAAAAATATTAATAACGTTTTTACGCATTATTTATATCAACAGGAACCCTTCCTGCTGGATGCCCCGTCTGTAAACAGTACCCATTCCCCCAGATTCAGATACATTACAAACTTCCTTCTTTCGGTATTCAGGGCCCCCCGAGACCTCAGAGATGAAGTCCGCGAGGACCTGCCCCTTGACGGCGTTCCGGGGCACATACGTTATATCGTACGCTCCTAACTCCACGGCAAACTTGGCTAACCTCCCTGATGCTTCTGCTTTGTTCAAAATTTGCTTCACCGGCTGATCTGTTATGACTCTGATGGGGTGAGCTTCGAAGTACCTCCTTAACCTCCGGGACATGTGTAATAAAGATAATGCCAACTTTTCAATGGGGGAATAGTTCCTTTCGACCTCTTGTAGCATTCGGCTAACATAATGTACTAGAAGTTGTCTTCCCTTCCTTTCTGTTAGGAGAATATCACTTATAGCGTCTTTGGCCGCGGCTAGGTAGACGTATAACACTTCCTTCGGCATAGGGGTTGACAGGAATGGGAGTTCCAATATAACTTTTTTGAGGGATTGGAATGCCTTTTCAGCATCGCTAGTCCATCGGTATTGGTCCTTATTTTCTTTGGTGACGTTCTTCAATGTTTCGAAGAAGGGAAGTGACCTTTCTGCGGATCGTGCCAGAAACCGATTGAGTGCCGCGAGTTTTCCACCCAAACTTTGCATTTCCTTAAGTGTTGAAGGAGATTTCATCTCGGCTATTACCTTTGTCTTCTTCGGGTTTGCCCGGATTCTCTCGGACGTTACCATGTACCCCAAAAACTTTCCCTCCTCCACACCAAAGGAACATTTCTTCAGATTGAGTTTCATATTAATCCTCCTTAGATTCTGGAAGGTTTCGGCAATGTTCGCCAACATTTCCTTCTCACTCTTTCTTTTGATCACCATATCGTCCACATATGCTTCTAAGTTACGTCCGATCTGCGTTTGGAAAGCCGAATCGACAAGACGTTGGTAGGTTGCCCCGACATTTTTCAGGCCGAACGAAATTTTGGTGTAGCAATAGGTCCTTTGCTCTGTATAGAATGCGGTTTTCTCTTCGTCCTCTTCCGCCATTTGAACCTGATGATAACCTTTGTATGCATCAAGGAAGTACTTATATTTATACCCTACAACTGATTCAATTTTCCAGTCAATTTCTGGCAACGGATAATAATCCTTCGGGCATGACAAGTTCATATTTTTAAATTCAATGCACATTCTCCAACTACCGTCGGATTTCTTAACCAGTACCGGGTTGGAGATCCAAGTGGGATAACGCACCGACCGAACTATTCCAGCTTTCAGCCACTCCTCTACCTCTTTCAGCACCACCTGATTTTTTTCTGCGGATAGACTGCGTTTCTTCTGAGCAACCGGTGTATCCGACACATTCACATGTAGATAATGCTTGATCATCCGGCTTGGTACACCGGTCATATCGGGCGGCTGCCATGCGAATATGACTTGGTTCTTTCTTAATAATTCTACCACACACCTTCGGCATTCTTTCGAGAACCCCGTCCCTATTGTAACCAGCTGATCCGGATGAGCCGGATTCACAAGGACCTCTTCCGTTGTGTTTGTCCCTATGATTTCTGCTTCTTGAGGTTTCTGCTCCTCGGTTTGTGTTCCGTCTGCCTTTCCTCTAACCTTCGACATTCCAGCACAATCGAGGGGCGCGCCTTCAGAGTTGCCACTCCGTTCGGTGTTGGGAACTTAATCATAGAATAAATTGTTGATGGTATTGCTCTGAGTTCTTTAATCCCTGTTCTTCCCAGGATCACATTATAAGGGGATGGTGACTGTACTACACAAAAGTTCATCATGGTTTTTCGGATTAACCCACGGTCTCCGAAGCTTACTTCTAGTTCAATTTTCCCCAACGGCTTGCTAGTTTCGCCAGAGAAACCAACTAGGGACGTACTTGTTTTCTGAAGACCAGATTTTATGGATGAGCTGAGGTTACGGAAGCAATGTTCGTACATCATGTTTACAGATGACCCTTCATCCACATATATCCTCCGAACCAAATATCCTGCTATGTTCCCTTCCACGATTAGAGCTTCTTCCGATAAGTCATACGTCCGGACAGGGGGAAAAACTATCGGGACGTTCATCCACTCCTCCTCGGGTTCCTCGTACATCCTTTTCCTATCATTCGGTAGATTCCTTATCATGTTAATCACCTTGGCCTTTCCCCTGTCGTTTCTTCTGGGTGGGTCTCTCCCTCTTTCATTTTCACGCTTTCTAACATCTTTTAAAAGATGATCTGACTTACCGGACTCTAGAGCAAACTCCAGTTGCCTCTTTAATTGATAGCAGTCATTCGTTAAGTGTCCAGGTTCCCTATGGTAGTCACAAAACTTGTCCTCGTTTTCTTTCCTCGGCCTGCTACCGGTGGGAGGAGGAGCCGGCAGGTTGAGGTGATGTTCCGTGGCTAAGATTTCCCTCGGAGGTTTAATCAGCGAGCCTAAGCCCGGGCGATTGTGTGCTTGTCTGAACGGTTCGTTTCCTCGATTATCGGAGGGGTACTGGTTGTTGCGGTTGTTGGTGCTTCTCGGAGGGACGTAAGGGTGATATGCATCTCGGTGTGCATCCTTCTGTCTGTAATCGTTCCTGCGGTCTCCCCGCATTCGGTCTCCATAGGTTCCCCTTGCCAACCTTTCATTCTTGGGAGCCCCGTATCCCCTTTTGCCTTGGTCGGGAAACTCACCCCTTGGTAATTCAGTGCTCCGGTAAGCCTCTTCTGATCGGATGAAATCATCAACTCGTGTGAACATTTCGGTCACAGTTTTTGGAACCCTATCGGAAAACTTTTTAGCCAGGGCCGGACACTTATGAGCACCCATAAAGGCTGAGATTTTCATAATCTCAGGGACACCGCTGATGTAACAGGCTTCGTCTGTCTATCTTTCCTTGAATTCCAACGAAGACTCGTGGGCCTTTCGGACAATCTTTGTGATTTCCGTTGGGTCCTTTGCGCCTTTTCTCCGGAGAGAGAATCTAGCCGAGAATTGTTCTCTTAATTCATCCCAACTGTCGATGATACCCGGTTCTAAACGCTCGAACCACCCTCCAGCGGCTCCATCAAGAGTTTGTTGGAACATTCGACACCAGACGGGCATCGGCCATTCACCTCCATTTGCGGCTCCAGTAAACCGAGTGAGATGATCGTTAGGATCCGTCGACCCATCGTAGATTCTCATGTGTAATGGCATCACATAGTTGGATCCGGAGAACTCTACTATACGGCGGGTAAAAGGCGACCGAGAAACTTCCTTAAAAGGCTTGCATAAGTCATCTTCTGCCCGGTCATCAACTTTCTCCTTTCCTTTACCCTCGTTCCCTTCGTCTCCAAAGTCTAGCCGAATGGGTCTAAGGACGCTCCCTCCCTGAGCATTGTGTTGTTTGATCAGCTGTGTAAGTGATGCCATTTGACTGAGGATCATTTCTTGTAAGTTGGGAGAGTCGTTTGGGCCATCTCTGTTACTTTGGTCATCGTCGTTGTTGATCCCACTTCCCCCCGCTCCTACCGGAGGGGTTTGGTACTTAACGGGGGGAGGAGGAGGAGGACCAATCATCACTGCTCTTCGGTAGATTGGATAACGTGTCCCACGGATGGCGCCAATTTGTAGAAGTAAAACCTTACGGTTAGGTCTTTCTCCAGCAAAGTTCTTCGGACAAGTCTTTTCTAGGATTCTTCGTAACTGCACACAGGTAAGACGCACGTTAGACTCGCCTCGGGTGTGATCCCGAGGCCAACCTCCGGCGTGAGAGTAAGTATGGGGAGTATGGTTATAGTTAGAAATAAATGTGAGTAAATGCTATGTGTGCGTTAGTTGTGTGACATAAACGAGGTGATGGTATTTATACTACCTCGCCTCTTTACCTGCTCTACCTCGGGAAGGAGCATACGATACCACACCATACTTAGTAGGTGGGTGTCAGACCACGTGGCCGACACAATCCCTAAGAATCTGGGATGGCGGCGCGACCGCCATTTGTGTAATTGTCCTCGGTGTAAAAGAGGAGTCCTCGGATAATAAGAGGTCTTCATTCTCCCTTCCGGATTGAGCGTATGATCCGAAGGGTTCGTATACCGGAGGCGCATGTAGGATCCGAAGGGTATGTACCGTTCGGGCACATACGCCAACATTGTATTTGACTTTTGTTAATGTATGATACTTGAAATAATTTGCGTAATATCAATGAATTTTTTATATTCCATGATTATTAAGTTTTTTGTGATTTGCGGAGCTTCATTTATAATTTCGCATCGAGCCACTTAAATCAATGAAACAACTGTAGAAATAATTGTGCTTTTTATTTGCAAAGGCATAATGATAATTTTACAAAATCAATTATATAAAACGTGACATACAAACATCAATGCTTTCACTTTCTTTATCTTTTTCTCAAAATTAAAGAACACAAATAGTAATATACTCCGTACTACGTACAATTTTCTTTCTTGAACTTCATCCTCCTTTCTTTACTTTCATTTCACTTCCTCAAAAAAAAATAAAAAAATAATAATCGAGAAAAGAGCGGTAAAGTTTTACTAGTTAGCCCATAGTTACATTGAAAAGTTTTTTTTTTTTTTTTTTCCTTCATATTTTAAATCATTAGACAGAAAAAGTTGACCAAAAAACTAACCTGACTAAATAAAGGGTAGTTACTCGTCTACTCACTCGTATTAAATAAGTGGCTCACGTTGGATTAAGATTAGTAGATTACAAAAACAAAGAGAAAAAGACACAAAGCGTGTTGTATTGTACTCTGACAACAATTTCCAAACAAAAAACTCCTTCCTTCTTCTTAAACTCTTTCCTTCCCAGAAACTGTCCCTCCTTTACCTACAAATTTACATCCACTTATTTATATATTTATATATATATCTTTGTATAATAACTGCATATCATAAAAAATGTTTGCATTAGTTCTTTGTTGAATCTTTCAAACAAACAAGTGCTCTTCTGATCATTGACTGCAAAACAAAAACATACAAGGTGATTGTCTCATTTCATGTTACTAGTTGACTTTTTTTTCTTTAAAGCTATGATATTATGTGATATGGGTTGTTTCTTGAAAACTTTAGTTGTTCTTTACCTCTTTTTGATAATTTTGTGATATAAGTTGAAGCAAATGAGATATTGATATTATTTTGATGGAAATTGGAAAATCAGCATATTTGTATATTAGTAGTTATATATGCTTAATATAGTTATATGGAAATTTTCTTGATGACAAAATTTGAGTTTGGTTTACCTTAAAAGTCAATATCAATATCTGTTAGTGATTCTTTGCTGATTCAAATGATTCTCACTTTTTATTTATTGGATTTGATTCTTTCTTGTAAAGGAATATGAAAAGACCTTTTGGAATCCTATTTGTTATTTGCTTTCTGGATTGCTTGTTGAAACTTCTTTTCTGTTTTTTTATGTTTTCATGGGATTCAAGTTGCTTATGTAAACTGCTTATTGATTGTTTGTGAGGTGAAATAAGCTTTTTTTAGTAAGTGATTTATAATTTTTTTTTTTCTTTAGAACAACAAGAAGCAGATAAGCAATTTTGAGTGTGATTGTGATTGTTTTTACAAAATATTTATTTGATTATAAGTGAGTGAAATAAGTTGTTTTGGACAAGCACCTTGAAACTGCTTATTTGAACCACCAACCGGCAGACAAGCAGTTTAAAGGGTTTTAGGGATGGGATGCTTATTTAACTGCTTATCTACTTACTATTTTGAAAGCTGATTAGTAGTTTCAAGTATTTGGATAAAAGTGTGTATTTTAAAGTAAATAAGCACTTAAATTAAAAGTAAGCAGGTTGGTATTTATTTATTCTTTAAGCACATAAATAGTTTCAAATAAGCGAATCCCAAATACCCCCCCCCCCCAACTGCTTTTTGTAGATGCATATTTATTGTGTTTGAGAAGATTGCAACTGATTTATGATGCTAATAAATGAAAATATTATTTATTACAGGCAGCAGGTGCAATAAAACATCCTCTTAATTGTTTGTGAAAAGTCCTTTGAAACTAGTTTGAAATGAGCAACCTAAAGCTAGGAGTCGAAGTCGCAAGTGCCCATGACCTGATGTCAAAAGACGGTCAAGGTTCAGCTAACCCATACGTTGAGCTACACTTTGATCATCAAAAACACCGAACCACTGTCAAAGAAAGAGATCTTAACCCATATTGGAATGAAACTTTTTATTTCAATATATCAGACCCAAATAACCTAGCAAACCTTACACTCGATGCCTATGTCTACAATAGTACTAAAGGAACCAATTCAAAATCCTTCATGGGTAAAGTTCATATCAATGGAACATCATTTGTTCCGTATTCTGATGCTGTTATTTTTCATTACCCATTAGAAAAACGACACATTTTTTCACATGTTAAAGGCGAGTTGGGTCTTAAAGTGTTTGTTACAGACAACCCATCAATTAGATCCTCAAACCCGCTTCCGCAAATGGATACTTTTTCCAATGAGCGAAATGAGTCCAAAGATTCAATACGAACATTTCATCATTTACCAAACTCGAACTTTGTCCAACAACCACAGTTTCAGTCACAACAACCATATATGACAGCTGGAAACCAGTCACAACCTTATGGGTACGGCGTCGAGGATATGAGAAATCAAGCTCAAGGTCAAAGTCAAATTCAAAGTCAACCAAGGGCCGTTCGGATGTATTCTGGGTCTTCATCACAACCGATGGAGTACGCATTAAAAGAAACAAGCCCATTTCTCGGTGGTGGTCAGGTGATCAGGGGTCGGGTCGTGAGCGGTGATAATCGGCGGGGCCGGGCCAGTACTTATGACTTGGTTGAACCAATGCAGTATCTATTCGTGAGAGTCGTGAAAGCACAAGACTTACCAAGTATGGATGTAACAGGAAGTCTCGACCCGTATGTCGAAGTACGTGTCGGGAACTATAAAGGAATCACAAGACATTTTTCAAAACAATCAAACCCGGAATGGAACACGGTTTTTGCATTCTCGAAGGAACGAATGCAAGCAACGGTATTAGATGTCGTCGTGAAAGACAAAGACACTTTAAAAGATGATTTTGTCGGGGTTGTTCATGTGAATCTACACGATGTTCCCACACGGGTCCCACCCGATAGTCCATTAGCTCCCGAATGGTATCGGCTTGAGGACAAAAACAGGGAGAAAAGAAAAGGAGAATTGATGCTTGCGGTATGGATTGGGACACAAGCCGATGAAGCTTTTCCTGACGCTTTTCTTGCGGACACTGCTATGAGTCATGTTGATGGTTCCATGTCTTCAGTTTTCACCCGATCAAAAGTATATCAGTCTCCTAGACTTTGGTATGTTCGTGTTAATGTTATTGAAGTACAAGATCTTGTATGGTTCGAGAAACACCGGTTCCCGGATGTTTATGTAAAAGCCCAAATTAATAATCAAGTTTTAAGAACAAAGCAAGTTCAGTCAAGAACAGGAAACGCTTTATGGAACGAAGATATGATGTTTGTAGCTGCTGAACCATTTGAAGATCATTTAGTCCTGACTGTTGAAGATCGTGTGGGACCCGGTAAAGATGAGATGTTAGGGAAGGTGTTTATACCGTTAAACACAGTGATCAGGCGTGCGGACGATCGGATGATTCATTCTCAATGGTTTAATCTCCAAGACCCGTTTGATCATGATATCGATGAGAAAGAGAAAAGGAGAAAGGATCGTAAATTTGCTACACGGTTACATCTTCGTGTGTGTCTTGATGGTGGGTATCATGTGCTCGATGAGTCAACACAGTATAGTAGTGATCTTAGACCATCTGCTAAACAATTATGGAGACCATCTGTTGGGATTATCGAACTCGGTATTTTGAATGCTACTGGTATTCACCCTATGAAAACGCGGCACGGTAAAGGAACTACGGATGCTTATTGTGTCGCTAAATATGGTCACAAATGGGTTCGAACGAGAACAGTTATCGACAGTTTGGTTCCAAAATTCAACGAACAGTACACATGGGAAGTATACGACCCGTCAACTGTTTTAACCGTCGGTGTTTTTGACAATGCCCAGCTTGAAAACGAATCAAACTCGAAAGACGTGAGAATCGGTAAAATTCGAATTAGAATTTCGACACTTGAAACGGGTCGGGTTTATACACATTCGTACCCGTTGTTATTGCTACATCCTACCGGTGTTAAGAAAATGGGGGAATTGCATTTGGCTTTACGGTTTTCGAGTACTTCAATGGTGAATATGATGTATATGTATTCGAAACCGTTGTTGCCAAAAATGCATTATGTGAGACCATTAACGGTTGTTCAGCTTGAAATGCTCCGTCACCAAGCTGTCGGGATAGTGGCGGCTCGGTTGAGCCGAGCTGAGCCACCGTTAAGAAAAGAAATTGTTGAGTATATGACTGATGCCAATTCCCATCTATGGAGTATGAGGCGCAGTAAGGCCAATTTCTTTAGGCTAATGTCGGTTTTCAGTGGGGTGCTTGCGGTGAGTAAATGGTTTGGTGAAGTTTGCTTATGGAGAAACCCAATAACGACAGTTCTTGTTCATATACTGTTTGTGATGCTTGTGTCATTTCCAGAGCTTATTCTGCCTACGGTTTTTCTATACATGTTTCTTATCGGCCTTTGGAACTACTGGTTTCGGGCACAATACCCTCCTCATATGAACACTCGGTTATCGTATGCTGACGCGGTCACCCCCGATGAGCTGGACGAAGAGTTTGACACTTTCCCAACATCTCGAAACCCGGATATCGTTCGCAACCGGTATGATCGGTTACGAAGTGTTGCGGGAAGGATTCAGTCTGTGGTTGGTGATATAGCGAGTCAAGGGGAACGATTACAGGGGCTTCTCAGCTGGAGGGATCCACGAGCTACTGTTATATTTATGATGTTTTGTCTTGTGGCTGCGTTTGTGTTATACACGACACCTTTTCAGGTTCTTGTGACACTGGGTGGATTCTATGTTATGAGACATCCGAGGCTTCGTCATAGGTTGCCATCTGCACCGCTGAACTTCTTCCGAAGGCTTCCAGCTCGCACGGACAGCATGTTGTGAGTAAGGTTATTCGGGCTATGTTGAAAAGATTTATCTCGCTATATATTGTGGTTTTCGCGTCTAATTCTTCTGCTCTGCACTTATGAAAGCGTAGAACCGTTGGTTTGTTCAAAGACTAGAATTTGGAAATTGTTAATGTTTATATGATTCATAAAGCGTCTGTCTTGTTTGTAATTAGAGGATGATTTTGTAGATTTGTTGCCATCTTTCTGAGATCAAGTATGATGTTGAAACTCTCGGTCGTAAATTCTTCGTTTTGGGTATAAAATGCATCAAAGGCGTAGTTATAACGAATGTAGCGAACAAATTTTGAGGCTGTATCCAATAATTACACAAATGACAAATCCTAAATCCCAACAAGATGTAAAATCTGAGAGGAGTTGATTTATACTTTTTTTAAGCCCTCAAATATGTGATCATAATTTGTTGGTTACCCAAGAAGTAATTAACACAACATTTAAGTTACTGAACCACTCCATGAACTCCCTAAAGGACATCATAAATTCAAAATGATATAGAAGTGTTCATACGATACTGAATGTTTAAAAAACTTCGTTGTCGTTTTCATTTATTTACTTATGCCGAGTTAAATTTGTTAGTTGCAACTCTATAGCTTTGCTATAGCTTGAAAATGAGACTAGCAAACAAAAGTTGGACGTGCAAAAAATTTACAATGTCGTAAAACTTACTATTGACAAGAAATTGAGTAATAATATTTACTAAAGAAAATGATTGAGCGGCCTAAATGTCTGACTAATTTTATGCCTAAATGAATGTAAAAATTGTTTATTGGTTTGTGAAGAAGCGGGTCCATGTATTGTTGCTGACACACACGCTTAGTTGACACACAAGGATGCCAATCAATGCTCACTTACTAATACATCAAGTCATCAACTACTTGCAAAAACTGGAATGAAAAAAAAAAAAACCCTGATAGAGTGGGTCAGAACTCAGAACCCAAACTGCCATGTGTTGTTTTGACTTGCACATAAAAATTTGTTTTATTCCGAACCGATTTTACATGTTGCTAAACACTGCCAATCTGCGAGTATTAATGGGTCGTCTTAAAATAGAAAGCTATAAAGATTGTACTCGCAGAGGTGAGAAAAAGAAGAGGCATGATGTGGATTCATTTTATAACTAATAAAATAAACAATTTATGTTCAACAAAGGCATGGTCCAAAACGCAACGAAACCATCCCATTCATTGACTAACTGAAAAACACAAGGAAATTGCACACCAAACAACTCCATTGAAAGGAAATAAAAACCCTGATGATATGTTCTCCATCAAGAAAACTGTTACAAGAAATTGAGAAACTTCTTTCCGTATTCGAAAACAGGATTTCAGATGAAGATATAAGACACATGCACAAGCCAATTCGACAATGGCTTTGCAAGAAAGCATCTTAACGTTACTTTGTCCTAGATGGAAGAAGAAATGAAAACAAAAAAAATTTACCTAAAGACAGCACGCATATCTCACATAATAATCCATAAAGGTTTTGGTTTTGCACATGATAAGAACCTGGTAACTTATGGCACAAACCCAATGTCCTTGAAATATTCATGCTCCAATGCAGCCCTGGCTGTAACTCTTCTGCTGGGATCCAAGCACAGCATTTTCTGAAATTCATTTCTCATTAGATGTTTAAAATCAAGAATCAAAATGAAAGCTGGCAATATAGGGTTGGTAAAGAATTAATAGGTCGGGTTGTCACAGGACCACTTGTTGTCTAAATATTTTTAAAGAATATGGGGTAGTGTCGTTAAACTTGTTTCCAACAATTATATTATCTCAATACTCCTCTAAATTATTAATAATATCTACAAAGTCTATGCTTTAAAAAGTATATTTTGGAGTTTGGGCATCTTTCGACCCATTTGATCTGAAAACTTTTTATAGCTAATACATTGCCGGAACCTAGACCATTTATTAGTACATGGGTTGAAATTGTCGCATCTATCTGACATAAACATGAGTAAGCATTCGTCTTAAGATAATAATGAGCCAAATGTTCCTCATAAAGATTTTGTTAAATTTCATATTCTCACGTTTGGTAGGGTCTGGTCAAAACAGGACAGATTCATACACATTTAGAGAAACCGGTCATGGTCACTTCTACTTTTACTCTTTTAGAGAAACAAGGAGACCAAAGGGCTACAAGTAGCCATAAACTGGGGCATACAAGAAATAATTAACTTTTGATATTAAGTAACCAAAACTTTATATACTAAATGCAGATTTCTACTTCCTCCATCCTATGGCATTCGAATGCAATCCCAGGGAACGGAAGAGAATAACAAAAATCATTTCTAAGAGATATTCTTAGTTAAGGGAATAGCAAAAACTTGATGATTATTCAAACATATAACCAGAAGCATGTGCCATAATATTAAATTTTATAAAACAAAGTGAGTATTCCAATGGGTTCAGATGTTTGGAAGTCCATAAAAGTGGTAGAGTGTGCAGTAATGCACCATTGATACCCGTCGCAAAAGAAAAGTAAAGCATTGATTAGTTTAAACTTACCCGTAGGAGATCAAGGCCAGTTTTTTCAAGATTTGGGACAATAGATGCCAAGTCCTGAAAAGCAAATGATCACCACTTAGTTTTTTTTAACTTGCTAGTCCCTAAACATCACCCATATGGTAACAATCTAATATTAATGTAGCGTGGGATTTTATATGAATGATCACCTTTGAGGACCACTTCGGGAAGGCAGACTTGAAGTCGGGCAGAGTTGTCACACCAGGCCATGTATCTTCAGTAGGAGTTCCCATGATTCTATAACCAAAGAATGAGATATGTCACCAGATGTCAAAATGGTGGTGCTAGTGGTGTGAGACTGTGAGCAGAGGCGGCTAATTGAGTGTTGGGTCAAAACAAGTTATTTATTAACAGGGTGGGTCGGTGTCTGCTGACCCGATCAATGTTTTTTACAATGATAATCCATTTCTTAGATAATAAAATGATTTAGTATGTTTTATACCTTTTGAATAGATTTTCACTAATTTTCAATTGTTCAAACTTTCCATTTTAGCCTCGTTTTTTTAATCATACCCATTTGACCGGTTAGATGCAAAGTATAACCCAATTTGATCCGTGGCCAATATTACCCCCCCCCAAAAAAAAAAAAAAAAAAAAAAAAAAAAAAACTTATGGACTCTTAAAGACAGGTTGGTCTAGCCTCTACTAGTAGTTGTAAACTTGTAATACATATATAGAACATTCAACTTCATTTAATGGAACCAACAGTAGCAAAATACATGCTGAATTCTAATTATATTAGAAGCAAATTGGAAAATCATTTTGTGAGCATGAAGAAAGGGATGTATTCTGATAAGAGGAAATGGAAAATTTTCCATTACTATAACTAGATCCCGGGAACAACAAATGCTAATATTTTCATTTTTTAAATAATCAAAGCAACATTTGTATTTCTTTTCTTTTAGCAATTCTGAAACTTAGAGCTACCTATTTACCCAATGTCATCATACCTACTTATAGAAGGTAGTGTTTCGGTCGAATAGATTAACTTAACTCCTCATTCTTACTTTCTTAAGGACAAAATAAATCGTCGACTAACAGTAGGACAAATTAATACAGCTGTACAGCTTGGTTAAACATCACAAACTTCATAATATGAAGAAGTATAAGTCGAATAGAATGAGCAAGACCTGAAAATCTTGAATAGTTCATCGATCTCAGAGTCTCCAGGAAAGAGTGGCCGCTGGTTCACCATCTCAGCAAATATACAACCAACCGACCACACATCAACAGGAGTGGAATAGTGACGGGATCCAAGAAGAATTTCTGGTGCTCTATACCACAATGTCACCACCTAGAAAAGTATAAGTAACATGTGGAGGTTAGCGACTAGAAGCATTCAGACATATATGCAGTCTCGGTAAGACGAGTACGTAGACGCACAAGAGAGGTTTTCTAGTCTTTTAATTGAATATAGGGGGCAGGGGAATATAGTTAGAAAATAGTTCAGAATAAAAAATGATATTTCTCGTGGTTGAAGTTAACAAGACTCACATATATAATAAACATTGAACAAAAAGCTTTTAATTACTTATTGGTACCCTCATTATCTCTGTATTGCAACTCCTCACAGAGACTGACTAACATTTAACTAACTAATATCCAAAACCCCCATTGAAATACGTGATTTAATAGATCAAGAGATAAATCGAAGAGTGCCAAAAAGGTAAATGACAAAATTGAATACTGATCCATACATACTAACATATATGAGTACAAGACAATACTTTATGCCAGATGGAACGAAAACTACCTCGTGAGTGAATGTCCTGACAGGGATACCAAAGGCCCTGGCCAATCCAAAGTCTGCCAGCTTTAAAGCATTGGTACGACGGTCAATCAACAGATTCTGAGGCTTTAGGTCTCTATGGAGAACTCTATGAGAATGGCAATAAGCAATGCCACGTAGGATTTGATATAGAAACATCTGCAAATTGATGAAAGTACCAAAATGTGAGACAGTATCCATTTCTTGGTGACCATTACTATATTGCATATTATAGAAGTGGTAATTTTGACCCATTAACTTATGAATGGGTCGATTTGAGTTGTGTATGGTCTTAAAAAGGTCAACAAAAATAACATTGGCTAAAAGGCAACAGTTGAAAAAGGTTGAAAGTCACCCAAAGTCTGTTGTTAATGCGTAACCTCCTAACAATTTTAATTCGAAAAGTTAGTACTCTTCTAATAGATTTTGCAATCACAATTCACTCACTTTTACAAGACGAGGATCCTTTGAAAACTCTGGACAAGAGTCCATGTGCTTCTTCAAATCCAGGTCCAGATACTCGAAAACCAGATACAATCGTTTGTCACTGTGTACGACATCCTGTAACCTGTCACGGAAAAGTCATAATTTGCTCCACGATCTACTTCTAGAGCAAAAACTGCATATGTAAGCTACATGTAGAGCACAAAAAATGCATATAACCAGTAAGTCATCATATTGCAGCTCTAAACATCAAAATGCATTTATCCAATTAGACAAACAACTCTATCTGCAGACGTTGAATGTAATCATGATTTTTGGTAGCGGATATCACAATATGTTTGGATGTCAACTTGCAGAAAATTTCTCAATCAGAAGATCGACAATGACCAAAGCATCAACTGTTACAATTTGTTAAGATGGATAGTAGATGGTGCAAGACATTAAGATGGGACATACATAGGCATACATGAAGAGCAGCAAATTTAGGTTGAAATGAAATGCTGCGACAAAAAATAAAAAGATAATGATGATACTTTTAATCCTAACTACGGAAAATCACACATTATCAAATTAAGTTTACCATCTTATAGCCAACCAAATAACACATCTTACTTATCACATACTTAAATCCATATAATACATTCCTATCATCGGAACTACCTGACAATGTTTCCATGCTGCATCTCTTTCAACAGTGAAATCTCTCTGATAGCAGTGCTTGGCACCCCTTCATCTTCTTGCTCAAGACGAATCTTCTTCAAAGCAATAGTCTCGTTCGTAACCTTGTCACGAGCTTTGTAGACCACACCATATGTTCCTTCACCAATCTTCTCAACCTTCTCATACTATATTTTTACCAAAAGTATCAACATCAGATAGCACCAAAAAAAAAACACAAAATCATACGTCTTACAAAAAACCATGAAATTTAATATACCTGGTCCATCACAAGTGTTTACTGAAACGAACTCGACTGTATCTACATCCACACAACACCAATAACAAAATAAATTCAGTTAACTTCACCAGTACTAAAATGACACTAATAGTCTAATACAATTATACTTATCGAACGTAAAGACCTTAAAGAAAACATCGTCTATCATAAACGATATCAAAAGAGAGTACTCGGTATTCAGTACCACTTATTTTACTTTTTATCATTGTACGTAACATATTTTCATTTTCGTGCAATAGCATGTGAGATAGATGTATTTGGTGGTAAAAAGAGTGAAAGTATATCGCACTTGCATTTCTGTGCAACTGCGTTGCACCAAAACGCAACATACTTTCACTTTCCTTACCACTAAATATATCTATCTTCCATACTATCGCACTAAAATGTAAATATGTTACATACAATGGTAAAAAAAAAGTCAAACACCTACTGAACCTACATTTCGATAAAAACACAACCGTGCATCCCACACACATCATCAATTTCAAAATCACTATGCCTTACACAATTACAAGTCATCTCATCAGCATTTCCACAAACACTTAACGTTCGACTAAATTGCACATCGAAATCGCTAAAACCAATCCATAAAACAAAATCCGAAACTTCACTAGTACTAATACAGCAGCGATACAATAATATTTATCAAACAAACAAAATACACACATTTCCGATAAAAACGCAACCAGAAGTAATCACAACAACATTTCCGCAAACATTTCGATCTCCGTAAACGTCAACCACTCGCGGCTAAATCGCACATCCGAATCACTAAACACACTAACAATTTCCACATAAAAAAAATCACAAAATGCACAATAACCTAATCATCTACAATCTAAACTACACGTCACTTAACACAATACAATAAAAAAGTCAACGAAAGTCAACTATAAGATGTAGGAACTGAAATCAACTAGTATAATGAGACTAAAATGTGGATTATGCAGTTATAAAGGTGTAAGTTAAAGCAATTGATGAAGAATAGAATGAATGTGAGGTTCGATTAGTGAAAACCCTAATTTAATTAATGATGAAAATTGGGGGTGGTTAGTGAGTGAGTGATAATATACCTTTGATGAAGAATCGATGGAAACCCACTACTAGGTTTTGGGGTGAAGATATATGGAAATGAAATGGTTGTGTATTTAATCTATAAAAAGAAATTTTTTTTTTTTGTTTTTTTTTTAAAATAGACAATTAAATGTATGATACCTTGTTACTCTATTATACATTTACTGTGAGAAACGACGTCGTTTTATAAGGCTCTTAAACGACGTCGTTTTTTATTTTTATTTTTTTAAACTATTTTGGCCTGGGAACGACGCCGTTTCATGTGTTGGTTCAACTTGGGGTAAAAACGACGTCGTTTTTCTTTATGGCTTGCCTGATACGCGTCTTAAAAACATTGTCACATGTCTTTCTCCTTGATAACACGTGTGTGTCTCCTTATTATCTACACAATCCGGGTATGTGTGACACAATTTGTGTGAGATTGTGTGTTTTGTAGTGGTTGTGGTTCATCTTTATTCGAAAATGTAAGTTTAGCATGATCAATTTTAGATATATTTAGTTGAGCTTTTATTGCATGTTTGTGGTTGTGGCTCAATCAATTTTAGATCTATTTACTTGAGCGATGTTTATATTTGTGTAGTTTATGCTTCTTCCTTTTTTTTTTTTGTTATGTGTGGGTTTTTAAAATTATAGTGTTAAGTGTTTTTTGAAATTTCAAGATGGAATTTGTTTTAACAGCAGGCATTTGTAAGTTTAATTTGGATGCATTTGTTGCCGTATTGCTATAGGTAACTTATTTTGTGCAAAAATATAAAGCTATACAATTTTTGTGTATTTTAAGGGGATTGGATGTGGTCATTGATGCAGGATTACAAAACTCACAAAAGTTTTACTTCTCAAAGGATCTTGAGAAGATTACAATCCTCCAGGCAGTGTACCTGACCGGTGTAGTATAGTGAGTGGCAAGTATCGGGGGATTGATCGTTCTATGGGAATAGTGTCGTTAGGATTGAAAACTACTTAAACTAGGTCTAGAGGTGAGGGATGATTCTTTTTGTATTTTTATATTTTTTATGAAAGCAAGTAAAATCTCGGGTTTTGAAGATTGGGGGGAATTAGTTGCTAGTCAACTAACCCAAAAACTACTAATTACTCCCTCCGTCTCATATTAAGTATCCACAATGGAATCTTTGGATGTCCCAAATTAAGTGTCCATATTCTATTTCAACCAATGATATGAGACTTTAGTTGTAAAAATGATATTTGATTGGTGGAGAGTGTAGTTAGTGAAATTTTCTAAAACATTGTGCATGATGTAAGTGGACACTTAATATGAGACGGATGGAGTAACAAAATAAAATAAAATAACAAGAAAAGTAAATTTGGTGAACTTCTTATGATGAGAAAATGTGTGTACTTAGATTTCATTACTCCCTAGATATTTCCTGTTGAATTATTGATTTGTTACGATTATTTGGATGAAAGGATTGTATTCCTTAATACCATTCGTGGGGGTGTGTACAGCCTTCCTCAACCCTATGAGTTTCTATCTCTTCTTATGTCGATACGTTTAGTATCCTAACATAGCCTCATTAATAGTCCCTCATGCATTAAATACAATCAATAAAACCGTAGTACACATCCGATTACGTTTCTTAAGACATTCAAGCTAGTTACCGTATAGGAGATTTAGCCAGTTTTCTTAAGCTTAACGCTAGTCAATCAACCAAACAATCAATAATCAACAACTAGGTTTCATCAGATCTAAGCAAACACTAATAAATCTAAGCTAGCATATTAAAGAAAAGAAAAGATAAACGATTAACAAACAACACATAGACATATTGAATTATTAAAAGGAAGATTTATCTTTAATTGAACATGAAAGAAAAGAGGTCTTGAAAACCATAAAGTTGCTGTGAAATTCGTCAAGGGTTTGTTGCTAAAAAGTTCCACCACTAATGAATGAAAAATCGAAAATTATATGTAGAACCGTAGAAGGGGGGTGAATACGGTTTCTTCGGCTTTTAGATGTTTAAAAACTTTAAGCCAAAGAGAACACCAAGTGGTTGTATAATAATCCAACAACCACTAACAAAACCAAAGTATATAAAGCAAGTAAAAGACACCACGATATATACTGGTTCGGGATGGGGGATTTATACCATCCGTACGTCCAGTTGCGAATCCGCGACTCCGATACCATTCACTAGTATAATCCTTTCGGTGGACTACAAACCGTTACAATTCACTCCACCGATATTCACTAATATCGATGCTCACAAAGAAGGAGTTACTCCCCAATGTATTCCGCCCTCGGAAACCACCCAAAAGAATCTCGCGATTCGACTTCACCTAAGGGTCACCAAGACCACTACCAAGACGTCCCACTGGAAGTATTCAACCTCAACTAGATAACCAATGATCTAGGCTTGGTCACCAAGACACAAGACTTCCCTTACAAACAATTGAATAAACATAAGTGTTTGTTTAATCAAGCCCTAACATAACCTAGAGACTCGATTCTAATAGAAAGGGTATAGATAAGAAGACCCTTGATGAGGCGAAAAATGAACCGTTTTTAGGGGGTCATTTAAGCCGGAATTGGAATTTATTTGATCAAATATTGCCCTAAATCGTTCCTTTTGTGATTTTAGGTACTTTGGGAGTGAATTCTGGAAAAGGGAGCATTTTGGACATTTTTGGAGCATAAAAGTGAAGAAAACGGCAAAGACTTAATTTTCCATGTTGGGAACAGTACCTGACGGCGTCAAGAAGGAAAATATGACGGCGTCAGGAGTAAAATGCATGACGACCCAGAGAAAACGTGACGGCGTCAGAAGTAGGGCGTCAAGAGTTATTTTGGTGACGGCCTAGAGCAAAATTACACATGACGGCGTCAGACCCAGATCTAGGCAGTCCGAGAACTTTATTGACGGCGTCAGAAATTTCCTCTTGACGCCGTCACCTCACAAAATCTATATATACTTTTCTATTTTTCATTCATTAAAAGGGGGACTTGTGTGGAGAATTCTAGGGCCGAACCTAATAAACCCTAGGTCGTTTGTAACAGTATTTTCAAGGGTTTTCACCCCTTGAAACCCTTCATGTTCAATTAAGATTAATCTTCTTTCAATTCATTCAATATGTCTATGTGTTGTTTGAATATATCTTATGCTTGTCTTGATTTTAACATGCTAGGCTAGATCTTTTGTGTGTTTGCTTAGATGTAATGAAACCTAGATGTTGATTATAGGTTGATTTCTTGTTATAGTTGTAATGGATGAATGATTTCAATGTTAGGCTTAAGAAAACTGGCAGATCTCCATTGTGTAACTTGCTTGAACGTCTTAAGAAACATGAACCGATGTGTACTAGGTTTTTATGATTGTATTTAATGCATGAGCGAATTCTAGTGATCCCATGTTAGGAGCTTCTTAGTCGGCTCGACATAGGAGTGAAGTAGGAGCTTATAGAATTGGGGAAGTAAGTACGCCACCCCATGAATGGTATTAAGGAATATAACCCGTCATCCACGCAACTGTAAGAAGTAATTAACCTGTAAAAGATATCTAGGGAGTAGTGAAATCTAAGTAAACACAATTCTCCCACATATTGCTCACACCACTAGTTTAAATTAGTTTATTTACATTTTTGTTATTTTATTTTGATTGCATCTTAAGTTATTAGGTTAGTTGACTAGCAACTAATTCCGCCCACTCTTTCAAAACCCGATATTTTACTTGCTTTTATAAAACATAAAAAAATACAAAAAGAAACATCCCTCACCTCTAGACCTAGTTTTTAGGCTTTCTAATCCTAGCGACATTATTCTTGAGTTAAACGATCAATCCCCCGGTACTTGTCACTATACTATACTACAACGATCAGGTACACTGCCTGGTGGGGGTTGTAAGCTTCTCGAGATCCCTCGAGAGGTAAAGCCTGGTGCAATTCCCACGCATCAAGTTTTTGGCGCCGTAGCCCGGGGAAATAGTTATTGTCTAGGTTAGGATTTCTTTTTATTAGGTCTACTTGCTAGATTCCTTTCTAGTAAGATTTTATTTTTATTTTTAGGTTTTCTTTAGTCTATCTTATTTCTTTGTTTCCTTTGTTCGTAAACTATCTCGATGGATAACAATAACATTGATCGTTTGATTCCTGTTATACGTGTTTTTCGTCGCAGGATTTTCCAAATGCCCGCCCCAATCCTTTTAGTGGAAAATGAGAACCCACCTAACCTATCGCCTAACCACCACTTTGACAATAATTCTAAAATGGAGGAGTCTGACCATGATGATGACCATAGGGCTAGTCCTTTTTACTATTCAGACTCCGATGAGGATCTAGATGATGGTGATGTGATTAATGAGGATAAGATGGAAGAGGAAGTGAACCCTCTTAGGTATGTCGACCCTAGAACAAGGATTGAGAGTGATAGCTCATTCAATATGCAATTTCCTTGTAAGGTTGGATTTAGGAGCTTTGATGCCTACCTTAACTCATCTCTTCCAATGAACATAATCTCGTGTAGTGAATATAATAAAATCATGGTAGATGAGTTAGAATATAAAGGAGATAATATTATTTCTAGGGCAATGTCATTGCATGTGTTTGTAGGAAGCTTTGTTTATCTTGTTGAGTTCATGGTTATGGAGAATCTAGGAGAATTTATCGATAGTAAGTTAACCCAAGTTGTGTTTGGGAAACCTTTCAAAAGGTTGACCAACCTCGATGAAAAACTTATGGAAGGGTTAATTACATTCTCGGATGGGGATGAAGATTTTGTCTACCAAATGCCCCGTGCACACCCTAGGTTCAAGGATTTTTCCATGGAGAAGTGTAGTAGGTATCCGCCCCTAGAAATGCTAAGTGAGAATGATGAAAGAAAATGGCTTAAATATACTCATGAGAAAAATAAAAGGTATTATCGTAGATGTTTAGAGTTAAGTGATGATTATAAGAAAGATGAGGCGACTATTAGATGGCTCACCCTCGGTTATGTGAGCATAAGCGACACACGATAACCCATGACCTTGAGTCTAGCTACAAGACTCGTAAATAAAGAAAAGCGCTTCTTGGGAGGCAACCCATGCTTTGTGTGATTTTTATTTTTTTGATTGTTATTTGTTTCCGTATGCATGCTTTATTTTTATTGTTGGTAGATCATGTTTCAAACTAAATGGTGAAAATACTTTATTTTGTTGTTTGGCTTAGTATTAACTTCATTCAAAGGTATTTCGCAAAAGATAAGTGTAAGGGGAAACCCCAAATATGTTTTTAAAGAAACAAAACTGATCATGATTCTCCACAATATTAAATGAACATGTATATTCGTATTTGTTAGAGTCAAATGCTTGTATCGAGTCATAATGATGTTTTGCAGGATTTTCCAGGAAGTGGGACAAAGTTTTTCCAGAAATTTTCCGAAAACTTAACATAAGAATTTCTGCAGGTCACTTCTGACGGCGTCAGGAAGAAACTCCTAACGGCGTCACGTGTAAAATTCTGGAAATTTTACCAGTTTTGTTTTTCTAACGGAGTCTTAAAGTTTTTGCTAATTCTTTAGTTTTATAATCTCCAGGAAACCTGCAAACATCATTCCACAAGCATTATATCTTACTTTGCTTTCTAGGATTTGTTAGCATATATAGATTGCCGCCGATTTTACGCGAGGTTGCCTTGTTTGTTTTTTCAGGTTTAACAGGTTATGTTTGACAAGAAGATGATTTATATTCTGGAAGGGAAGCTTTGATTGTTCATTTTCTTGGAGGAAGATCTAACCTTGTTACCATATTATCCATACCGAGCGAATCAGGGGAGTATTTGATTTCATTCTTTTACCTATTTCACTTTTACATTCTTTACTTGAACATTGGGGACAATGTTCATCCTAAGTGTAAGGGGAGGGTAAAATGATGATACCTCATAGGAAACACTTTCGCTTGAGTTTGTTTGTTCGATGGTAGATGTGTAATAAAACTATGAGAAATACTTGTTAGTGTAATTTTAGCGCCAAATTTAATTTTTTTTACAACATTTAGGAGTGAAACTTTAGCCATAGCAAGCGTCTCATGGATAGGAGTCGTATGACTAGCACAAAACCGTACTATTCAAAAAATTTTTCCACCCAAATATGTGAGGTTCGCCTTTAGATTTGATAGGAAAATCATTTATTATTAGTGCTTATGAGTGTATCGGTAGCATTTAGATTCTAGAACTTGCGTTAGTGTTGCATCTCGAGACTGCCAGTGAGACTACATTCGTGTAGTAGGATTTACTACATGATAAGAGGCATTAGAATTACCCTTGTTTTAAACCCATATCATAATTACTTGACCATTTAAGTCTATTACTTGGCTAGTTAAGTCAATTAATTTTTCCCACACCTTAGCGTTGTACTCATTTTTAGTACACGAAACCCCTAGTACACCCCTCCGAGCCTATCTTTTCGTTTCTAACTTTATGCATCTTACTTAAAGGAAGAATTTGTTACACCCCACTTAAATGTACACCCAAATCGCCTTAGCCTTCCGTGTATGCACTCATCTTTAGTGCATTATTGTTATTTGTTTAAACCCTTAGTTAATTGTCTAATTGATTACATGGTTGCTAAGTCGAGTCATATCTTGTACATATTGTTTTGGGACGATTGGGATTTATGGGTAAAGTACTTATGTTATGGAGTAATGGGGAAGAACATCTTATATTACCCCCATATGTGCGTTAATCTAAAAAGTACTCCAAGTGTTTTGATTTTCTTAATTCAAGTCATTAGTTTAGTTTATTATAAAGTATGTAAAAATTCAAGTGTAAGGGGAATGTTCATTCCCTATGATGTATTATTTTGGATGGTAGGGTAAGAGTGTATGCAAAAAAAAAAAAAAAAAAAAAAAAAAAAAAAAAAAAAAAAAAGATCGAAAAAATTAAGAAAAAAAAAATAGAAAAAATTAAGGAAAAAAAAAACATACGGACTACCATCCCGTTTCATTCTATGTTCATTTTATGTTTTTGTTATTTTTTTATTTATTAGCTTAAGTCGAGTCTAGTCTTGGCTTAGCAACGCCATATTGTACATGTAATTAACCAAGATGATTAACTCGCCACCAGTAAAGACTGCCTATATCCAACAAAACCGTGTATTCCATATCCCTACACATAACGTTACAACCCTTTAAAAGACCTCTTTGATAGTTTATCCTAAGTGCTTACGCCATGTGGTGGAGGTTTGATCCTTTCCCAAGCCTATGGTAATCTATTTTGTTATGACAGGTAGTGAGAGATGTTTTCCATTTCCATATGGTGATATTAATTTATTACACCCGAGATATGTGAGTATCTAAACACTATTTGTGAGGTGCTAGTGTATGACCTCCGTGCTTGTCTTTGGTCTTTAGTGGAACGATTATTTGTTGTAATTCCTTTTATATTAGTGTTAAATGACCCCTAACTTATATTTTGATTAGAATAAAAGCGCATTTGCTTGAGGACAAGCAAATCTCAAGTGTAAGGGTATATGATGAGGCGAAAAATGAACCGTTTTTAGGGGGTCATTTAAGCCGAAATTGGAATTTATTTGATCAAATATTCCCCTAAATCGTTCCTTTTGTGATTTTAGGTACTTTGGAAGTGAATTCTGGAAAAGGAAACACTTTGGACATTTTTGGAGCATAAAAGTGAAGAAAACGGCAAAGACTTAATTTTTCATGCTGGGAACAGTACCTGATGGTGTCAAGAAGGAAAATATGACGGCGTCAGGAGCAAAATGCATGACGACCCAGAGAAAACGTGACGGCGTCAGAAGTAGGGCGTCAAGAGTTATTTTGGTGACGGCCTGGAGCAGAATTACACATGACGGCGTCAGACCCAGATCTAGGCAGTCCGAGAACTTTATTGGCGGCGAAATGACGGCGTCAGAAATTTCCTCTTGACGCCGTCACCTCACAAAATCTATATATACTTTTCTATTTTTCATTTATTAAAAGGGGGACTTGTGTGGAGAATTCTAGGGCCGAACCTAATAAACTCTAGGTCGTTTGTAACAGTATTTTCAAGGGTTTTCACCCCTTGAAACCTTTCATGTTCAATTAAGATAAGTCTTCTTTCAATTCATTCAATATGTTTATGTGTTGTTTGAATATATCTTATGCTTGTCTTGATTTTAACATGCTAGGCTAGATCTTTTGTGTGTTTGCTTAGATGTAATGAAACCTAGATGTTGATTATAGGTTGATTTCTTGTTTATAGTTGTAATGGATGAATGATTTCAATGTTAGGCTTAAGAAAACTGGCAGATCACCATTGTGTAACTTGCTTGAACGTCTTAAGAAACATGAACCGATGTGTACTAGGTTTTTATGGTTGTATATAATGCATGAGCGAATTATAGTGATCCCATGTTAGGAGCTTCTTAGCCGGCTCGACATAGGAGTGAAGTAGGAGCTTATAGAATTGGGGAAGTAAGTACGCCACCCCATGAATGGTATTAAGGAATATAACCCGTCATCCACACAACTGTAACAAGTAATTAACCTGTAAAAGATATCTAGGGAGTAGTGAAATCTAAGTAAACACAATTCTCCCACATATTGCTCATACCACTAGTTTAAATTAGTTTATTTACATTTTTGTTATTTTATTTTGATTGCATCTTAAGTTATTGGTTTAGTTGACTAGCAACTAATTCCGCCCACTCTTCCAAAACCCGAGATTTTACTTGCTTTTATAAAACATAAAAAAAAATACAAAAAGAATCATCCCTCACCTCTAGACCTAGTTTTTAGGCTTTCTAATCCTATCGACACTATTCCTGTGTTGAACGATCAATCCCCCGGTACTTGTCACTATACTATACTACAACGATCAGGTACACTGCCTGGTGGGGGTTGTAAGCTTCTCGAGATCCCTCGAGAGGTAAAGCCTGGTGCAATTCCCATGCATCAACCCTCGACACAATCACAAGAGTGGATTAGGTTCTTGTGATTCTTCCCTTGCAAAGAGATGTGTTCTTTCAAAGATGTTAATGTGAAAATGAAGAACACAAGATTAGAGATAGAGATAGAGATTGACATTTGAGAGTGTTTAGAGAGAAAGGATAATGGAAAGGGGTGAGGAATACAAGAGGCAAGGGTGGTATTTATAGGCCAAGAACCTAAACTTGGGAAAATTTACCGAGGCCAGCGCGTCACCCGCGCGGGCAGCGCGCCAGGCGTCTGTAAATGTTTCCCAAGTGTTGGGTGTTTGGATCTTACAAATACCTATCCTTGCTAAACCCCCAATTGTACTTCACACTAAACCTTAACATTAATCAATCTAAGGTTTACCAACTCAAATAGCCAATTTGGAAAATGTTTTGTGAAGTGTTTAAAGAGAAACCAAATTACCAAGGGTATAAAGTGTAGATAGGGTAATTTGGAAGGGGTTGAAGTGTATCTCCTCACATGGCATAGAAAAGAGAGAAAGAATATGCCAAAGAATATTCCAATGCTTAGGGGGAAGAATGAGATGGAGGGTTGAGATGAAATGGTTTGAATTGTATGGCTAGGATCAAAGGGAGCCTCCCTTGGTTTTCAAACAATTTGGCATGTGGTGAATGTGGATGGTTGAGATGAGTTCATTTGAAATGGATGGCTAGGATCAAAGATGCCTTGGTTAGGGTTGAGAAGGATATTCCAAAGGAATATGCTTTGCTTGGGGGGAAAGGAGAGATCAACGGTTGAGATGGTTTTGGTTTGAAATGGATGGCTTGGATTAAACACATGTGGTGGTATAGAGAAGAGAGATTGGATGGATGGTTGAGATGTGTTTGATTTGAATTCAATGGCTAGGAAGAAAGGAGCCATATTAGGGATTCAAACAATTCCCCATGTGTTAAAAATGAAGGGATGAGATGTGTTGTAAGGGAATGGATGGTTTAGATGTAGTGTGTAAGGGAATATGTAAGAGTGTAAGAGATTGTGTAAGGGAATATTTGATTTGGATATGATTGGTTTTGTCTTTTGTATAAATGGGATTAAGAGATGATTAAGACGTAATCTAATTGTCATTAAGAAGAAAAGGTTTAGACAATTAAGATTATAAGTTGAGAAAATCATAGGTTACTTATAAGTTCATGTGACATATCAATAATCATAGCATACATGGTTTTGTGTTTAGATAGATTAGAATTATAAAAGAAGAATAGTAGAAGAGTTTTGAGAGAGAAAGAGAGAGAGTTAGGAACTTAGAGAGAGAAAGTGAAAGAAAAACTAGTTGAATGATTAGAAGCTCCAACCCTCTCCACATGTGGAGAGGGGTATTTATAGTTTCCTGCAAAATAAGATAAAACGCCCACACCCGGGCTGTGGATCAGGCATACAGTGGGTAAAGACCCGTCCTTCTTCCATAGTGTTACTTAAACTAAACTAATATCTAACTAACTAATAAACAAACTACGAGCTATCTTATTGCTATTACATCATTTAGGTGACCGAGTCTTTTATAGGAATATTTGTATTCCTAACAATCTCCCCCTAAGCGAGGTCACCTTGGAAATTAAGCTTTTTGATCTTCAAGCATTCTTTAGTCTTTGTAGCTCGTAGGTTCTGATTCTTCACTTTTCAGCACACTTTGTACTTCAAGCAATGAACTTGTGATTTGAGTTCCTTTGATATGAGTGATCTTCGAGCTTTCTTTGAGATCATCAGCCAAAGTAAATCTCCAAGCTCATCCACAGTAGTATCGCCTTCATGTGATGTTGTGACTTTAGGACCATCATGCTCACACCCTTCTGGATCAGGATACTTTACATCAGAGTTTGCGGATCAGGAGACTTTTCATCAGAGTTGCGGAAACGTTGTTGGTAGTCTCTCAACATTTGTTGTAGTAAGTCTCTCATCATCATTGATAGTGAGGAGGATGTGTGAGCATGAGGTATGGATTGACCCGATTCAGCTGGAATTAGGAGCCATCAACGCCATCTTTATATGTGTCCCTGAAATAAAACAGTTAGCAATAACGATAGAGAACGAATATGGCTTTGTCTTTCGTTCTGCGAGGACAGACTACCCTCCGGTTTTGTGAAAACCGACCTGTGATCAGGTAGAGACTCTTTTAAAGAGGACTCTCCTTGACAGGAATTTCCAGCTTGTAGTAATGAATTTTCCAAAGAATCCACTTTGGAATCTTCATACTAAGCATGTTCTCATACCGGAACGTCTCAAAGCAGACAGCACGATAGAGTGAATCGGTGAATTGATATTCACGGATTGATGAGAAATAGATTTATAGAAATCACTCGCGTGTCATATGATAAACATTTTTGAGACACGACGAGAGTTTTATACTTTGAATCACATTTTCATCAAAAATACTTTTGTTTGAAAGATTTTACACAATCAATGTGCTCGAAAGTAAGTTTGTGAGCACATTGAAAGGTTTTGCAAAAGTATCCGTCAATCCATATCCTGGAACAAGTTTGATTTAATGTTGAATCGCACCATTGTTGCTTTCCAGTTGTCACTTGATCATTGATCCAAGACGGATCTCACATGTCACCTACCAAGAGCTTGAAGGATGTTCGCTCTAGAAGGATTTCCATCTTCATCGTGAATATTTTCATATCACTCGAATGTTCTGGCAATACCACAAGGATAATGCGTAGGACTCTAAATATTTTATCTTACTTTCCACATTGTGTGAAACAATAAGCATATTGGAAGTGTGTCCTATTGAGATTTATGGATGATCTCTTTGGCTCTAGACTCAATAGTGCGTTTTGATCCGCTCCTGGAGACTGGGGAGGCGTCTCCTGTTTTAGGTACCAACATGGCTCGCAATGAGCGGTAGATACATTGCACAGGGTTCCCCGTGAGAATGAAACAAGCTCTTTTAAGAGAACTTTAGTGGTTGGGAAGTTTAGTGCAGTGCGTCACTGGGTCCATGACGTCTTGTCTTCAATACCAGTGTTACCTTAGTAACCACTAGTAGCATATGAAGATGAACCCGGTTTCTGCCCTAAGGTTGAATATTTGGAGGGCTATTTCTTTTTACCCTTTCTTATTTCATTTCTTTTTCATTCTTCAACCCCTTCAGTGCTTATCGAGACTTCACCACTAGAACCTTGTTGGGTTTGTTCCAGTCCTAGCTCTATCTCAGTTCGCACTCTTCCCTTTCTCACTTTACTCCTTTTTTCAATCATTCCTAAGGACTTCTAATCTATATATGGATTGTCCCTGGGAAGATCCTTCCGGTTCTGGTGGATCATAGGAACTCATACCTAACCTTATCCATCCTTATAACTCCATGCATAAAGATAAATGGTTGGTCTTTGGTATAACTTCCACAAACGCCTTTTGCTCCCCCTCAATATATGCAACGATATTCGAAAGTGTTTAGCACATATGTGGGAGCCTATTTATTGAGTCCAAAAGATCACTTTTGATTATCAGATTTCATGTTTAAATCACATTCTCTCCCCCGATAAAAAATTTCAAATCTTTTGAGATTTTGGATCTCAATTGATTTAAATAAGTTTAGAAAGCGTTTGGGAGAGAAATGCGGTCAATTTTAATATTTTCTGATAAAAGGGACTTTTTACTTGCTCCCCCTCGATCTGTGAAGGAGGTTGTTATGTGTCAGATTTGATGAGTTTACAAAAGATTTGAAGTTATAACGAAAACTCTTTGAAAATGTTCTCATTCTGACACATAACTATCACAAATTGTTTTGTTGCTTATTATGTACAAAGTGGAGTGTTTTTGATGACACATAAAATTTTGAGAAAATCACTATCCCCCTCAATCAATGACGGAAGTTAAACCCGAAACAAATTGTTGTCATTGATTGAGTGATGAATTTTATGAAAAGCTTCAAGTTTGATTGATTTTCAAAAAGTTTCATGGTACCACCAAGTTTTGTACAAATACTTTCCGGAAGAATCATAAAAGGAAAAGTATTTGTGATAAAAAGAAGATTTCTCTTCTTTATCAAGAAATAATGCACTGAAACGTACATTAGATCGAGGAAACATAGATATAAAGTAATCCATGCCCAGGTGAACTTCACCCGGAAAAGGAACAATCGTCTTTTTGGCGACGTGTTTTCCCTATTTTGAAGAACGGGTTGCTATCTGAAGTAATAGCAAGCCATAGTTTTGAAGTCCGGGTTACAGCCTGAAATGACTGTAAGCCATAGTTTTGAGGAGTATTTTGAGATACGACATGTTTTAGAAAAAAACTTTATTTGAAACCGAAAAACTCTTGCTCAAGCATATGTATGATTCCGTGTCATTGTTGAATGACATTTCTAGAAACGTACATAATATTGATTACACAAGAGACATGTCGTGAGAAGAATATTTTTGGATTTTAATGATTTTTCAGATTTTTATGGTTTTATAGGTTTTATATATTTTTTTTATTTACAATTCTGTTGAAAAGAAAAAACATATGTACAAAATGGAGTGCACGCTTGGTTTTAAAGAATGGTTTAGCGATGCACATTCCTTACATTGAATTCCAACGAGGACTAAAAACCGGTGTTTCATTTTGAAATAACACTCGTGGAATCCATGGAGATTTATAACTCTTTTTCCGTTGAAAAGTTGATTGAGAATCCCGGTGTTTCTCTCAGAGTTTTAAGATCTGAAGAAGAAGATTTCCTTCTAAAGTTGAACCTCATGGGTTCTTTTTGAAGATTTTTTAAAGTGGAAATCTTCCAGCATTTGAGATTACGAAATCAAACTTGTTTCTCAACATTTGAATCCTGTTTCAAGTTTGGCCTTTTGACACATTTATCCCCTTTGACCTCTCTCATCCTTCTCATGAAAATATTTACTTGATTTTACATTTTGCAAAACGCTCATGAGAGATTAGTGCATCAGAAATCAAACTAACGTATGCAACTACATGAACAATACGGTTGAACATTTTTCTCCTCCTCAAAACATGATTCATACTAAACATTTTGGCAATAGTTGAACTTTTGACGAAACATATCTTGACTTCAAATACGATGACATGTACTTGCTCACAAAAAATGCATCAGGCACAACCAAGCATACAGGATAATCAAAAGCTCATTCTAAATCTTCCTAAGTGCACAAAATTCTCAAATTAACACACAAGATCACAGATTAATTCATTCTTTCACTCGAGATTTTCTGATTATTATCATGGTTTAGGGTTATGTTTTGAGACTTTACATGCATACTAGTGTCATGATGTATGAATAATGTACAAGCAAACACCCTATTAGTAGCAGCAAAGACATTGACATCTTAAACCCTAAGTCACTTGATTTCAAATCTATGTTGTTTCTAATCGAGCAAACACCCAATCAAGAATTCTTTAGTGTTCTCTAAGGCTATATGAACTAATTAATTAGAATAAAACACATCAAAGGGAAATGCTTCAATCGATAGTTACATAAACCCTAGTGTCTGATTATGCCTTTTTGATTGGTGTTATCATTTGAAACATTTTATGGATTGATTAGTCAACAAACATGAAGAAATTAGAATTTCACAATAATCGAGGATAAAAAGAAACTTGTTAGTCTGAATCGTTGAGGTTTTCAACTATGTGTGACACTTTTGAGAGCATTATTAATTCGAATGATGAAAAAACAATTTTTCTTGTAGAATTATGATAAGGTGTGCAAACTTCATGATGTTGTGAAAATTTTTCCCCCTCAAAACATGTTCCATTTTGACAATGCAAAGTAAAACTTGTTTTAATGGAGGAACATAGTTTTGAGGATAGAAAGTTTACACACGAGGAAAGAAGGTTTTTTTTTTTTTTTTTTTTTTTTTTTTTTTTTTTTTTTTTTTTTCGTTTTTGTATTTTCTGTTTGGTTTTATAATCCATATACAAGGATACAAATTAGTTTAAGAGGATGTTGACATGAGTACCGAAATGAGAGTATCGTTCAGCTCGTTGTAGAAGTCTGTAGTCAACATCTCTTAAACTTTCACCACCAAAGCTTTCAAGGCTCATGAATTATCGTCTGAACTTGTGGTTGCCATGATGTAATCTTAAACGGGACTTTACAACTCCTGTGACTTAAACCGAGAGATCGATTCTCTCTCGGGATTTTACTAAAGTCAACAAAAGAAACCGAAAGATGTGATATGCGAGTTAGACTTAGAGTGAGATCTTGGATAAGTCACAATTAGCACTAAGTGTCAAGTCGCGACAAGTCAAGTTATAGTAGATCCGATCGTAATAAGTCAAGTTGTAAATATTAACTCACAACTTCAAATTACAATCAGTCCAATCGAAATGACTTAAGTCACAACAATTCACCAAACACAGATTGATAACAAATCACTAGAATCTCACAACTGAGTTAATCGCTAGACACCCACCAAATCGATGAATTGTTTGCCTCCTCAATGTGAAGTTTTGGTAGCTTCCCCCTAAACCGACAATCATCTTCATGAGACCACTTCCCCCAAGTAGTTGAAGTGAATCAAAAAGTCTCATTATATGAAGCTCGAGAACCCGAAGAGAACGATAACACTGAAGTAACAGGGTGAGACACGGATCATCTATGCGGTTATCAATCCCGGAATATGTGTTTAAGCCCGATCACATGACCCTGTTGTGCGTCCCCAATGTACACATTACTTTATGGTTTGGAGCAGTTTTCTATTCAGGGGAATAAGATATCAACATCTTCATTTCACCAAATGCTTTTCAGTTAAATTACACATACCAACTCAATCCATATTGTACGCATGTATCCATGTGTGTTCTTCTTAGTATCCTCTAGGTTGTGATTATGAACACTGTTTTTATGTCGAACATGTTCCTTTGTTGTCACAAATGACACGCACTTTGGACTATTCCTAGAGGCACTAGAGGCACAAATATGATGCGGTTTTGCAACAACACATTCCTTTTCCTTAGATTTAGACTGTGAAGTGACTGGTTTTGACAAAACTTGTTTCTCATCAACTTGGGAGGCAAACCACAATTTTGAAAATTTTGGTCGTTCAGATCTAAACGCAGTCGGTTGCCCAACAACACTTTGTTTCCGAAGAGGTTGTGATGGTGGTTTTCCCAAGATTGATGGTTTTGCAAACTTAGTGTTCACACTGTTTCCCGTTAATTTTCTTAAATCATTTCTTAATGCCACAATTGCAAAACCCTTTTCCTGAAGTTGAGCTTTGAGTTCATCATTATTAGCAATCAAAGAGGTTGTCTGCTCTACAGTCTTAGTTTTTGTTACTTTGATTGAGTCACATAGGTCTTTACACTGAACTTTGAAAGTCTCATTCTCCTTAAGTAATTTAGCCATTTTACATTCAATTTCATTAATGTCATGTTTAATTTTGGCTTCATTACTTTGCTCATACATATTAATTCGATCTTTCAAGTTGTTGATCATTAAGTCCTTGGCATCTAGCTGAGTTTTCAAATCGCTTATCACAAAATATTCACGAAGTTCAGGCAATTCCGGATTCATACATGGTTTGAAAGTTTGAAGACTTTCTTCCTTTTGTTGTATTGATATTTCAAGTGAAATACAATGTTTTTCAAGTTGTGAAAATCTTTTTAAAAGTTGATTAAAAACTTCTTTTTCAACCATGTCCTTGTCCTTTGTTTTAAAAAACTCAGCCTTAAGTAGAGAACTTGAAGCATCATTATGTTCAGCATCCAGATCATTTTCTCCCCGTTTATGACACATATTTGTTGAATAAGAGACGGTAATACTGTCAGTCTTTTCCGACAAATTTGTGTCATAAATAGGTTTACTTTGATCAACATGTTGATGTTCATTAGAGAGCATATTGTTTTGATCAATTAAGGGTACCTCATCACCTGAACCAAGTTCATGACCCGGTCTGAACTCATCATCAATATCATGTGTAGCACATGTCACTAAATTGCCAGTAGTGTCAATCTTATCAGTTTCAGATCCCTTGCATTCAGTGATGTCTGACCCAACATCCGATGCTTTACCCAAATAAGCAATACCATCACATGATTGTACCCGAGATGCCTTCACCTTGTTTTCATACTTAAGTATTTGCTTTCCCCTTTCCTCAATGTACCCCTTAACTTTATCCATGTGTTGGAGTAATATGTCTCTGAATGTGTCGACATCAATTTCCGTGTGGTCAGCAAAACACTTCATAGTCATCTGACTCTCATAGTCATATATCATAGCGGATTTTGAATCGATGAACCTTTGCAGTTGTTTGTTGAGCACACAGAGGGCAACCATGGGTCCAATATTAGAAGATTCTTCTTGGTCCAGTTGTTGTCGTAATTGATCTAAATTTAGAATCATTGTGTCTGTGAAAGTCTGAACTCTGAACATCTTGACCAAAGAGAGTTGTAAATGCACGTTCGAATCCCATTTTGAATCCAGTTCCCTCTAACAGTACCGAGAGGTGTGAATGAAGTAGTCGAAAGCATTCTATGTGACATTCCTTTGCATCATCACGTAATTTCCTTAACAGACGAGTCACATTCTCTTGAGGATCCGAGCACGAAGATTCCATTGCAGCATTATCAGACTTAAACACGTTAATTTGTTGTGAAGGGTCAGAAGTCTTATGTTGATCGATCATGTCGTACAATTTGAGTATCTCAGATATGACTGAATTTGAAGAATTTGACATGATGTGGATGTGCACGGGATTTTACACTTCTATGATTTAAACCGAGAAATAGATTCTTTTGCGGGATTTTACAAAATCAAAAAGAAACCGTAAAACACCGAAGACTGAAGATGAACTTGATGATCAGTTGATGTTGTTTAGTTGTGATCTTGGTTCGGTTGATGCAAGTTTGGCTTCGAAAATTTGGTGAAAATTTGGTCTAAAAACTTAAAACCTCAATAACTTCACTCCGGAGGTGATTTGGGCCTCAAAAAATTCGTTTCACGACTTCGTGGTGAAACCTCACAATATTCAGCCTGTTCCAGACGTTTTGACAGCTAATTCGCTGAAAATGGAGTTACGGTTCAAAAGTTATGGCCGTTTGAAGTTTTGACGTAAAAAGTCAACTTTGGTCAAACTGCACCTTTAGCAAATCGCTAGAAGAGGTAAACGCTAGTTGGAGTTAATCGCAATCTGAAGGTAAACGCTACAATGAGCAAACCGCAGGAAGAGGTAATCGCTATCCTTAGCAAAACGCAAACCAGAGTTAACCGCAGGATGAGTTAACCGCAGAATGAGCAAACCGCAATAAGGAGCAAATCGCAGGATGAGTTAACAGCAGAATGAGCAAACCGCAATAAGGAGCAAATCGCATGATGAGTTAACCGCAGAATGAGCAAACCGCAGGATGAGTTAAACGCTAGTGAAGTAAACGCAAAAAACGCAAACTGCAGGAGTAAACCGCAGAGACTTAACCGCAACCCACTAGACAGTCACTATCTTGCGTTTTGTCCTTATACCCAATAAAGTAAACGCTAACTAGCAAACTGCAGGAACTAGTAGCTAACCGCAACCAAGAAATAAAACAGTAGAGCTAACCGCAGTCAAGAATAACGCCCCAAAATCAATCCAATCTTCAAATAAACGTTTGATGTAGCAAAGCCAATTGAAAAACTATGTAGTACTAACACAAATGATCATAAAAGTACACCCATAACATATCAAATAACACTAGAAAGAACCAAGATGTTTTCAAGAAAACTCTTCTAACTCACAAAAACTACACAAAACCACACCAAATCCGATTCTACAAGGCCCTAAGATGAAACCTTGGCTCTTGATACCAATTGTGACATATCAATAATCATAGCATACATGGTTTTGTGTTTAGATAGATTAGAATTATAGAAGAAGAATAGTAGAAGAGTTTAGAGAGAAAAAGAGAGAGAGAGTTGGGAACTTAGAGAGAGAAAGTGAAAGAAAAACTAGTTGAATGATTAGAAGCTCCAACCCTCTCCACATGTGGAGAGGGGTGTTTACAGTTTCCTACAAAATAAGATAAAACGCCCACACCCGGGCTGTGGATCAGGCATACAGTGGGCAAAGACCCATCCTTCTTCCACGGTGTTACTTAAACTAAACTAATATCTAACTAACTAATAAACAAATTACGAGCTATCTTAATGCTATTACATCATTTAGGTGACCGAGTCTTTTATAGGAATATTTGTATTCCTAACAGTTCAAGTAACACAACGTCGAGAATCCATAGTTTCATATCTCGTGACTTTCCACGACTCGACGTTCTCAACTAATACCTTGGTTCAAACAATTTAAGTGCTTTGCCTTGATGTAAAGCATAACCCAAGTGGGAAAGGATGCGTTTACGCAAAGTGACCTTTGACTTAGTTTGACCAATAAGGGAGTAAACCCGTTACATAATTAGAGAAGACGTAAGCACGGGATATGAGCATATGGATGCTTCAACACGATGTCACGTTAAATATATAAACTCCCTAAGTTTAGAAAAGCCTTGGCTAGAGGCGATAGTTAGAAAACATGAGTTTGCGTTTTCCCGTAAATGGGTGTTCTAAAAGTGGGATCTCTCAAGTCTCAAAACTCGTTTCGAGTGTTCTCAATTAAGCACATAATATATTCATACCTGTATTGAAAGATCCACATTTGTCGGGTAAGGGGAAAGCCGACTTTCAAAATTCGCCCGGAACCATACAGACTCCTGGCGCGTCACCCACGCGTTGACGCGCGGGCAGCGCGCCAGGAGCAGACATTGGCTCCGGCGATTTTGAACTAACGTTTGTTATTTTATGTGTTTCGATGGTTTATTTGTCATCATTAAAACATAAAGGGATCTTGATCATGTTGCCTCAACAATCTCCCCCTTTTTGATGATGACAAATAAAAACCGAAAGCAAATAAAATTACAAAACTTAGCGAAGACAAAGCGCGCCTTTGGTGTAGCTTGTGTCTTGACCTTTGCCTTGTAATTTGGTGAAGCCTTTAACGCCTCTTGCTTTCTTTCTCCCCCTTTTGTCGAATAAAAAAGGCGGGACTTCCAATCAAGCCAGGTTTCGAACTTAGGCCTGTGGGTAAAAAGAGCTAGCTTGTATGTGCACCCGAATGTGCTCCCCCTTGAACATAGCTCCCCCTTTTTTCAAGGCGGGGATCCATGGGTCAAGAGCCTCACCTTTGTGGTGGCCTAGCTACACATAGAAATCACAACATGCAACAAACAAGAAATCCTCACATGTGAAAGTTCCAAAATGGGTTAGTTTACCATTTGAAAACTTGCAACATGGGTTAGTTTAAGCATAACATCACATCTATTTATGCACAATACATCATAACCTATGCATATAATACATATTCAAATCATTATATTCCAAATGTTGATACACACATACATAACATTATCGCATAGCTGTTCATACAATGGATCTATCAATCAAGCATAAACATATCACTTACTTAAGTGAAGATAACAAATTTTCAAATTAGAGCACATAGTTTCACATATAAACATTTTAAGAGTACAAAGCAAGACTCAAACACAAGTTACTACCTAGTAACAAGTCAAGGCATAAGGAGATACCTAAGTGAATGAATAACACTGTGTATTATTCTCTCCCTATTGTCTTAAGTATGAAACATTCATCCTTAAATTTACTAAGGTACTCTAGTGATGATTTCCTACTTCTAAGGGTATCATAGGACATTAAGGTGAGGTATTTTCCTAGAGTAAAGTGTAACACGTGATTTCTAAGGCATGACACCAAAACTTTTGCGAAATGGATTGCTCGGCTAAATTCACAACACATCACTTGTAACTTTTTGTTCTTCCTTTGGACGACCTCATTGGTTTGAGGAGGACTAATGTCCAAGAAGTTATGTGAAATTCCATGTTGTTCGCAAAATTCTCCAAATTGCACCCTATGTTTAAATCTATTACCATGATTAGCTTGAATCAAAGCACAAGTAGGTTTTTCTAAACTTCTTCCTAAGATCCTAAACTTATCTAGGGCATTTTCCTTAGCACCTAGAAATAGAGTCCATATATAATGTGAATAGTCATTAATTGTCATTAAAGTATGGAAGTTGCCTTTGTAACTTCAAATATGTGATGAACCAAACAAATCGATATGAAGTAATTCTAAAACTCTATTAGTCGAAATTGCTTTACTAATCCTATTGCTTGCAAGACCTTGTTTGTCTAAGTATTACGTAAATGTGCATTTAGTGTCTAATTATACTTGAAAGTTGTGAGGACATGATCTACTATCTTTAATAGTTGCAAGCAATTAACATGTTAGCAATATGCACTAAATCATCTAGCATCACGGCAAATGGGCATAGCAAATACAATTAATCACACCGACAAGTAATCATATAACCACATAGCATCAATCTTATAATCAATTGATCTTTAAGATAAGTAAACATAATGTCCATGAGTTTCCAATTTATCATAATTACAAGTATGCATATAAGCGAATAACATTAAAATATGTTCCACATGCAAACATATGTTTTTTATTATCATTTAATCATTACGGCATGTAAGTATATAATCACATAACATCAAACTCAAAGAGCAATTAATCATGGCAAGTAGACATGTAAGCAAATAGCACCAAAACATATTTCTCATATAAGTACATTTCTCATACAACTACTAAGCATATGGCATTTTAGAAAATAGCATTGTAGGGAAGCACATAAGCAAATAGAATTAAAACATGTTTTTCATGCAAGTATACTTTATTATTAGATACAAAAACTAGATCCTATAAACCATCAAAACATGTATAGAAGTCAATATACAATGCATGATATTTCTGATTTATAGTTTGTTGTGTAGTATGTCGACTTTGATAATCCTTATTTGTCACTTGCATTAAAAAAATAAGTTTCTAAGACTTCGGATGAAATACTTAGTTTATCAAGTCTATTCATTGGTTATTTTTAGTTTGTAATGCAATACCGTACCGAATTCAATCCACGGGAATTCTCTTCAACTATGTAAATAGTTTATATGTTTGCATACATGTTTATCTTTTCTTTTCTACCCTAAAAACACAAAGCATGCACTTTTCACATAAATTGAACAAGTAGAAGTAGATATAAAATCTTCAACACAAGTATGAATTGTGATCCGAAATTTTATCTAGTCATGATAATTCGACACAAATGACTTTAAAACCTAACAAGTGTAGTAGGATGTTTTGTGTCAAACTTCTTGTTCATAGCACATAGTATGGACATGTAGACTCTAAGATATTATCATCCATCGTTTGAATAATGCATTGATAGATATCTTTCCTCTCGGAAAACATTTATTTGTATTTCCTTCCATGCCTTCACATAAGTCCTAGTCACATAAGCACAAACGCTCTAAGAGCACACAAAAGGACCTTGCAAATGACCAACTAGACATCTCACTTCAGTTTGAAAGATTGTTTTCCTATTTTTAATTATTTTTTACTTCTTTTATGTTTAGAAAGACTTAATAGGGTTCCAATGGAGTGTGTAAAACAAGTTTTAAGACATATGAACTCAAAACGAAAATTTTTCAAAATTTTTGCAAAACTTTACTGCGGCTGGCATGTCAATGCGCCATCAATGCGCCAGGAATAGACCCAACTTACTCTCATCATGTAGATCTCCTTTTTCTCTTTCCGTGGCCTTTTGAATCAACTAAATAGGAGTTCGGATGAAGAAATTATGATCAAAATACTAAATCAACTTTTAAAACTTAATTTCTTCTTTTGGGTTTAGTTGTTGATTGCTTTTAGATGTTCTTAAAGATCTAAGACTTAGATTCTGAGAAAAGAACTCTATGTTTCTTGTCACACATCTGTGACACACTGAAGAGATTATATTTGAGTTCTTTCACATAGTACACATTCTCAAAATCCAAATTTCCAGCTTTGATATTGCCTTTGCCAGAAACTTTACTGCCAATTCCTCCTCCAAAGCTGACAAATTGTCCATCATAGGGTTTGAAATCTGAAAGATAGGACTTGTTGCCAGTCATGTGCCTAGAACATCCACTGTCTGAATAGCCTTGATCTTCTTTAATCTTTGAATGTTCCTGCACATTAAATAAAGGAATTAGTTCCTTTTGGAACCCAAGCCACAATTGACTTGGATCTGCCTCGTGTATCAATATAGTTGAATCTGTCAAAGGTCATTGATACACCATTGGGATTGTTAGAGGTGTTGATTCCTTTAGGTTTCCATTCCCAACGTGCTGAGGCCTTTACAACATTTACTAATTTTACCACTTTATTGTTTACAGAATCACCAGTGGTAACTTTTGTTCTAGCAGTGGCTACTGTTGGCTTAGCAGTGGCAACTGCTTGCTATGAAATTTTAGTTTTTGGTACCCACTTCTGGTTGTAAACAACCTTTTTCTCATAAAAGATCTTATTACCTGTTTGTGCAAATTTAACAAAAGTTGTAATGGGTTGTGCACTTTTAACAGGTGATTTTGGGTAAGCATTGTTCACTTTTCTAACAGTTGTAAGAGGCTTGATGGCAGATTTTAGTTGAACTGCCCTGGGAATCATATTACTTAATGGATTAGGGTGAATATATTTTTGAATTTTTTTTCATTTACCCTTGTGTTCCCAAAAACTTCCCTTCTTCCCTTATGGTAGTTATAGTTAGCATGTAGGTGATCAAAACTACCACAGATATGACATACTTTGTTGTTAAATACAAAATCACTACCAAATTGTTGAGACTTAAGATTATTTCAGTTCCTCTGGTTTCCCCTAGGAGCTGGTGACCTATTTCTATACATCTCAGCATATTTAATTGTTGGCCTAGTTTGATAAGCTTGTTTTCTAGGCTCTTCCTTTTCAACTTTAACAACTTCAGGAACTCTTTTTTTTTACTTCAACCTTAACACTTTCATCCACTAGAGATCACTAGCACTTTCAAATGCATCAGCCTCTACCTTAACCTTTTCATCAATAGCTTCTTTCACAAATTTAGGACCATAAGACCTGATTGGATCTTGAAACTCTTCTATCCCTGTATGTGCTAGATCTATACCTGGAGGTGATGGAACACCTCTTAATGGTGGAGGGACAGACTTCTAACCTACACCTGATTTGGCCTTATTCACTACCTGAGCTTCCCAAATTTTATCAATACACTTAGACTGATGATCTAGAGTATTGCAAGTTATCTGAATATTTTCATTGGCTTTTTAAGCTTTTCCAATTCTTCTCTATGTACCTCATTCACAGCAACCTTATAGTCTAAGTCTCTTTTTAATACAACAATATCATCATTAAGCTTAGACTCATTAGCTCTATAGTGCTCTATTTGTGTTTCTAAGACAGACAAACCTCTTTTATCATTTGACAAAGTATAATTAGAGTCCATTAATTCAGTGGTTTGTTTATCCAAAAGTTCTCTAAGTCTATTACACTCTTTTAATGATTTACATGATTTAGAGCAACTTTCATTAAAGTGTACCTCAGAGTCATAGAAGGCCATGAGAGCTAGTTCTGTTGCCACCATTGCAGATTCTGTGGGTGCTTCTTCCTCATCATCCATGTAACTCCAGTCTCATTAAAGTGTACCTCAGAGTCATAGAAGGCCATGAGAGCTAGTTCTGTTGCCACCATTGCAGATTCTGTGGGTGCTTCTTCCTCATCATCCATGTAACTCCAGTCATAGCTGACACCATCAATAGCCAATAATACCTTTTTCTTCCCTAGCAAAGTGTCCCATCTTGTAACAGTTGTAACACTCCACCTTTTTCTTGTCAAAACCTGTAGTCTCATTACCATTAATAATGATCTTCATCCCTGTCTTTTGCCAGAATTTCTTTGCCTTCATACTTAACAGTGCAACCTGCCACTTGATATCCATCTCTTCCATATCATCATCATCCACTTGATCCAAATCTTCATGTGTTATAATTGAACCATTGACTTGACTTGAGAGATAAGCATAGAAAGTAGGATCCCCAAGACCAGCAATCTGGTTTTTAGAACCAGCATTGGAAACACTTGCACTACCAGTGGAAACAGCAATATGAGCAGCATCTTCTTCATCTTCACTTTCATCATCAGAACTATCATCTACAGATGATGATATAAGAGCTAAGTTCCCAGAACTTGTACTTAGCTTCCTTGCCTTCTTCAATCTTTGTTCAATAACTTTAAAGTTGTTGTAAAGATCATTGAGCTTTATAGTTTCCAGTTCAGCTTTATCTTCCCAGACAATTACATTGGTGTGAAACTCAGAAGGTAGACTTCTTAGAAACTTCAAGTTGAGGTCTTCCCTCTCTACATCAATGCCAAACACAGTGAGTTGTGTGACAATCTTTTGGAGTCTAGTGAAGATGCTGTCAATTGACTCATTACTTGTTGAAGAGAAGTTTTCATAGTTTTGTTTCAACAAGGTCTTCTGTGTCTTCTTAGTAGTATCATTGCCACCAAAAACAGAACAAATCTCTTCAAACAAGGTCTTAGCAGTCTTGTACTTGCTGAAGGCCATTATTTGATCCCTAGGAAGGGTCATCAGCAATAAACTTCTTGCCTTCATGTCATTCTTCTTTTGGAGTTGCTCTTCATTAGTAACTGGTCCAATATTTAAGGTCTGGACAGTCTTGCCATCAATAGTCTCTGAAGAAGTGCCTGGTTTGAAGGAATCACCATACATGATGATTTTCCAGAGAGCATAATCTTGCACCAAAAAGAACTTTTCAATCATAATCCTCCACATCTCATACTCATTGAGTTTGAGCTTAGGAAGCTTAGCAGCTATGTTGGACTGACTGTTCTCCATCTCCATTGGATATAGCAAAAGTGAGAAAACTTCGGATCTCCTAAATCAAAGTATCAGAAACGCGTCTCTGATACCACTTGATAGATCTAAACACACACCTTGTGTTAGATAGATACTTTGAGTGTATACTTTGTAGCACACGGAATTTACTACAAAGTACTTTAGAAGATATGTTTAAGTGATGTGTATGAATTGTATATATGTATAACAGAATGAACCAAGGATTAAACAAACGGTTAGCTTCAGTATTATGTAAGATAATAATACGAGTGATCTTTGCTTATCACTAGGGTTACAACCTTGAAGCTTTAGCTAATGAATACGTATATGTAAACCTAAACCTAGGACCTCCTTTTATAGGACACAAGGAGTCCTTTACAAGATAAGTATAAACCTAGAATGATAGAATATACACAAGAACTTTTCTATACTTATCTAATACATGTTTCCTAACAATTATCCTGTAGCAGTGGTAATATTATGTACTAGCAGTGGTAATCAGTTTCCACTGCTAGTGCATTCTTCAACAGTGGCTTCAACTTTGCTTAATAGTGGTAACTGTTAGTGTAATTCCCAACAAAGGTACTATTAACACGGCCATATGTGTATGCATAACTACAAGTAAAGCCTATATGCTCATGTCTATGTAGACAGACTACAAAACTTACAACCTTTATCTTCATCTTGTGGTTCTGATGCGTGGGAATCGCACCTTGCTTTACCTCTCGAGGGATCTCGAGAAGCTTACAACCCCCACCAGGCAGTGTACCTGATCGTTGTAGTATAGTATAGTGACAAGTACCGGGGGATTGATCGTTCAGCTTAGGAATAGTGTCGCTAGGATTAGAAAACCTAATTAATAGTTCTAGAGGTGAAAGATGATTATTTTTGTATTTTTATATTTTTATGAAAGCAAGTAAAATCTCGGGTTTTGGAAGAGTGGGCGGAATTAGTTGCTATTCAACTAACCCAAAGCTATTATATAATTAAAATAAAATAATGAAAATGAAATTAAACTAAATTATACTAAGATTGTGAGCAGTAATTGGAGAAATTGTGTTTACTTAGACTTCATTACTCCCTAGATATCTTTTACATGTTAATTACTTGTTACACTTGTATGAATGACGGATTGTATTCCTTAATACCATTCGTGGGGTGGCATACATAACTCCCCAACTCTATGAGCTCTTATCTCCTCCTACACCATGACCCAGCACAACTATAGGGATTGTAAACAGTGGCTCATGCATTAAATACAACCAATAAAGACCTAGTACGCCTCGGTTCATGTTTCTTAAGACGTTCAAGCATGTTACCATTTGGAGATCTGCCAGTTTTCTTAAGCCTAACATATAAATCATTCATTCAAAACAAGAATAGACAAGTAATCAACACATAATCAACATCTAGGTTTCATTAGATCTAAGCAAACACAAAAGAGATCTAGCCTAGCATAATGGAATTGAGACAAGAACAAGATATAAACAACCAACACATAGACATATTGATTGAATTGAAAGTACACTTATCTCAATTACAATGCAAGGTCTCAAGGGTTTGGAACCCTTGAAAAACCTGTAAAAGAGGCACCAAAATCGTCTTTAGGGTTTCACCAAAACTTCTCTCTCTTTTATGAAAAAACTAGAAAACTATATATAGGAAAAACAGGCTGACGGCGTCAAGAGTTACTTGTGACGCCGTCACCTCGCCGCCATATACTTCCTCGGACGGCCTTGATCTACTTATGACGGCCTATGTGACGCCGTCACCACCCACGGTATTTTATTCTTGCCACTTTGACGCCGTCATGAAGCCTTCTGACGCCGTCACCACCTACGATGTTTAATTCCTCATGTCTGACGCCGTCAAGATGGTGGTCTTGACGCCGTCACCTTGTATCTTCAGCATGGAAATTTGGTACTTTGCCGTTTTCTTCACTTTTATGCTCCAAAAACGTCCAAAATGGCTTCTTTTCCAGAATTCACTCTCCAAACACCTAAAATCACAAAAGGAACGATTTAGGGCAATATTTGATCAAATAAAGTCGGATTCGGGCTTAAATGACCCCCTAAAAACGGATCATTTTTCGCCTCATCAGGTTCGCAGGGAATTTTATGATTACTTCCCTATTGTCTAGACCATTCTTAAATCTCACAATTCTTTCTTTGTTAATTAAATTTGATGAGGATCAAACTTTGCTTCAGTTACTTGTTGTAGCACCACTAACTCGAATACGACAGCTGACATGCTGGGGGCGCCACACAAATAGAAACCAGGCACATTTATAGCTAACGACCACAACATGGGACGTTTATAAATGTTGCAAAACATATCATTCGAATTATAAACCATTTAGAGTACAAGGACTCTTAAGTCAAAGTAGCAGCGGAAAAAGTAAATAGAGTTTGCAGCGGAAATTTTAACAAAGTTTAACAGCGGAAAATATTTAACAAAGTTTAGCAGCGAAAAATATTTAAGACACACCAAGGTTTTACGAATGATATGGAAATAAAGATTGTAAAGATGATAAAGCTGCCTTGACAGAAAGACTCCTTCGTCCAAGCCACTCCACCACGCCCATGTCATAAAGCTCCAAGACTAATTAGTAATAGTACCTGAGAAACACATGCTTAAAAGTCAACACAAAGGTTGAGTGCAATCCATAGGTTTAAAATAATAAAGTTGAGCACAAGGTTTTAATCATACGATATAAGCAACAAATGCAAATACCAGGGTAATCAATGTAACACCCAATATGTAGAGGCAACACGTGCATACATACGGTTGATGATGCTAAGCTCATGACACGCAAAACGTTAACCAAACCAATCATCAGTAACTCTGTACTGGAATAAACAATAACCGCGGAATTTCATAATATAAAGTGCCCCCAAGGCCGGGTACTTGCCAATTACCCAGCAAAATCGAATATAGTACACCACAAATTGCCTATCTAGTAAAAGGAGTGGGGGGGGGGGGGGTCAATTCCTATAGGCCTATATCCCTATATTCGCGCTCACTCTCAAGTGATTAATGGCTGATGATCTGAGGGTCTTGTCAGGCAAGATAAGCTACTTAGCACATCGTCAGGAAAGTATATCATTTAGGAAAAGCATACCAAAAATACTTGGGCTCAGAAAACATTTAAAGCATGTGTCTCACCCCATGGGTATATAAACATTTAAAATATAAAAAGCGGGGCTATGAATCACACCTTAACAATAGCAGTAGCAAGAAACGAGATATAGCAACTAATCAATAATGCGTCACAGCAAATGAACCTCAGCACAACCTAATCAATATAAATGGCATAACTTAGAACTCTACTCGAATATCTCTGATGCGTGGGAATTGCACCAGGCTTTACCTCTCAAGGGATCTTGAGAAACTTACAACCCCCACCAGGCAGTGTACCTGATCGATGTAGGATAGTATAATGACAAGTACCGGGGGATTGATCGTTCAGCTAGGAATAGTGTCGCTAGGATTAGAAAACCTAAATACTAGATCTAGAGATGAGGGATGATTCTTTTTGTATTTTTTATATTTTTTGGAAAGCAAATTAAAATCTCGGGTTTGAAGGATTTGGGGCGGAATTAGTTGCTAGTCAACTAACCCAATACTAAAGATGCAATCAAAATAAAATACTAAAATGAAAATAAAACTATTTTAAACTAAAGTTGTGAGCAATAAGTGGGAGAAATGTGTTTACTTAGATTTCACTACTCCCTAGATATCTTTTACACGTTAATTACTTGTTATAGTTGCGTGGATGACGGATTGTATTCCTTAATACCATTCATGGGGTGGCGTACTTACTTCCCCAATCCTATGAGTGCCTACTTCACTCCTATGTCGAGCCTGCTAGAAGCTCCTAACATGGGATCATTAGAATTTACTCATGCATTAAATACAACCAATAAAACCTAGTACACATCGGTTCATGTTTCCTAAGATGTTCAAGCATGTTACACAATGGAGATCTGCCAGTTTTCTTAAGCCTAACATTGAAATCATTCATCCAATACAACCATAAACAAGTAATCAACACATAATCAACATCTAGGTTTCATTAGATCTAAGCAAACACAAGATAAATCTAGCCTAGCATGTTGAAATCAAGACAAGCACAAGATATAGACAACCAACACATAGACATATTGATTGAATTAAGAGAAGACTTATCTCAATAGCACATGAAAGGATTCAAGGGCTGAAAACCCTTGAAAAGCTGTAAAATTCGTACAAGGTTCGGCCCTAGGGTTTCTCCACACAAGTTCCTTTTTATGAATGAAAATTAGAAAACTATATATAGATTTTAGAGGGTGACGGCGTCAAGAACAAATGTCTGACGCCGACATCTCTCCGCCCAATAATTCCTCGGACTGCCTAGATCTACATATGACGCCGTCATGTAGTCCCCTTTTGCAGGCCGTCACACAATTAACTCTTGACGCTCTACTTGTGACGCCTTCATGTTTCTTCTGGGTCGTCATGGTTTTTACTCTTGACGCCGTCAGGATTGCCTTCTTGACGCCGTCATACACTGTTCCCAGCATGGAAAATTAAGTCTTTGGCGTTTTCTTCACTTTTATGCTTCAAAAACGTCCGAATTGCTTCCTTTTCCAGATTTCACTCCCAAAGTACCTAAAATCACAAAAGGAACGATTTAGGGCAACATTTGATCAAATAAATTTAATTCTGGGCTTAAATGACCCCCTAAAAGTGGTTCATTTTTCACCTCATCATATACCCTTACACTTGAGATTTGCTTGTCCTCAAGCAAATTCGCTTTTGTTCTAATCAAAATACAAGTTAAGGGTCATTTAACACTAATATAAAAGTAATTACAACAAATAATTGTTCCACTAAAGACCAAAAACAAGCACGGAGGTTATATACTAGCACCTCACAAATAGTGTTTAGATACTCACATCTCTCGGGTGTAATAA